>JAOTOL010001521.1:487500-1182500 GCA_034440575.1 Imbricaverruca yamaguchii
TGCAATGGAGAAGCACAGCTTGTCTTCGTTTTGCTCTGAGCGAGTGCTCAACGGGCTGTGTCCCACATGCCATGAGTCGGAAATGTTGGTGTCATTCCGTACCCACAACGGGTCCACAGCATGCTGTTTTTCTGCGATGGGTTCACACTACGCCATCCTCCACGACAGTTCCACAATATACGACAGGTCGGTAGGGCGTACCGGCTGGTACGGACCCTCCTGAGCGCCGCTCCTCTCCGGCCGAACTCATCACACCTCTCGCCACCAAGGTTTGACCCTTCAGTGGGTCAAATCGCACAAGAAATTCCCCGACCCCCTCCGATTTTGATGAAAATTGGTACACCTGTAGTACCAAGTAAAAGAACACATCACGCCAACTTTTAGCCCAGAGTGACCTCTGGGGTCAGATCTAGAGGTCATCCTAGGTCACGATTTTTTACCGACTTGACATCAATAAATTGCAAATATCTCGTGTGTTATTTAACTTAGCGGAATAAAATTGGTGTCAAAGTGTGCAGAAGGCCTGGGCCATTCAGAAATATGGCAAAAGTGGCACGTGACCTCCCCGTGACCTTTGACCTAACCAGGTCAAAGTATACAAATATATTTTTATATATGTTTGCCTGCCCCTAATTCGACGAAACGGTGCTATATTAATGGTCGTGATATTATCTCAGAACCTGCAAAAAAGAAAGGCGGAGACTTGAAAACTTTTTGAGTTATCGGCCTTCGAGTATTGTCATAGGACCAAATGCATGCATGTCCCGAGGCTATTTACCATATTATCGATAACTCTGGTTACCTTCGTCCGATTATCGTCAAATTTGTTGCGCAAGTCATCGGTGGCAAACTGAACTATTTTCCAGATTTTCAGGTTGACATGACCTCACATGAACTAACATGACCTTGGGAAGTTTGTATTGCCTAAATACATGCAATATTGCAACTTACGTGAATATTCATGGCCATGATATGATTCATGATAACCGAGAAAACGATAACATTGAGTACCGAAAGTGGACTAATACTGATAGGTCCACCTTAGAGGTGGTTACGCAAACTTCTGAAAATTTTGTGCGATCATTTTGCGAGCAGCTGGAAATACTTGTAAAGCATGATTTTGTCGCCCGTGCCCAAGGCAATTATCTGAAAGGCCTAAAGGAAACACTAGCTCCTGCAGAGGTAATTGTTACTGGAGATTTTTCCGAAAACTACGCTATGGTTACACAGGATGAGGTACAGTCCCATCACTGGAACAAACTGCAGGTGACAATCCATCCGTTTGTGGCTTATTGGCGAAACAACGCAGGGGACCTCAAACATTTGTCTTACTCTGCCATTTCCGACTGCCTGACGCATGATACTGTGGCTGTCCACCTGTTTCAAGGAAAACTCATTGAGCGCCTGGAAGCAGAATTAGGCCAGCGCCCCAAGAAGATATTTTATTTTTCAGATGGGGCTGCCTCGCAATACAAAAATTGTAAGAATTTCCTAAATTTGGCAGAGCATTCCGTCGACTTTGGAATAGACGCCGAGTGGCATTTCTTCGCAACCGCTCACGGAAAGGGACCGTGTGATGGCATTGGTGGGACGTTGAAAAGGTTAGCTAAAAAGGGAAGTCTGCAAGGAACTCTGATTGAGATCCCCGACCAGTTTTATCAGTTTGTAAAAAACCATGCCACCGGCACGTGCGTGGAGTATTTTCCCAAAACCGAGTGGGTCAAAGAAACTAAAGCGTTGAATGACAGATTCGCAGCTGCTCGCACAATACCGGGAACAAGGAATGTCCATCGTGTTACTCCGTCTCCACGTAATGGTATGGTGGTTGTGAGATGGTTTTCCGGCAGCGAGACGTGAGGTACGTGTGGCGAAAAAGGTTTTTAGTTCTTCGTGAATATACGGTACTGCTGTTCAACTTGTTTTATGGTCGCGGCTATTTGCATATCAGAAACATTTACTGGCCCTCCCGATAAAATGTTAGTACGAAACGCACGCGAGCTGAAACAATATATTCAGGCTATAAAAACCGAGGAAACATATTTTTTTGCGAATAACTTTTGTCAAAATAAAGATAGAAATATAATTTTGTTACAATTCTATTTTCCTCGTCAGGCCGCGTTGATTGATGTATCACATGACTTAGCTAGCTGAACATTTGATCCTGACCCCAGTTTACCTCCAGGTCACCCTAAGCCGAGGTCAAGTGATGACCTAGCTTGATCATATTATACATCATGATTAACCAGAGGATCTCGATGGCATTAAAATTATTTCTCTATCTTGATTCTATATAAAGTTATTGACGAAAGTGTGACATGACCTCATAATGACCTCACGTGACCTTGCAGAGGACACTTGTTCAAAATAAAACTTGGCTCGTTTGGAGTAGCCTAACCTAAAACTAGGTAATATAGCCTGTACGAGCCAAATTCAGCGTTTTTTGTTCAGGAAAATATTTTTGTTTCCCTGTTGGCTTGTAATGGAGAGGTCACTGCCAGGTCTTGTGAAGTCAGGTCAACTTGAAAATCTGTCAAATAGTTCAGCTTGCCACCGATGATTTGCCCACCAAATTTGACGATAATCGGACCAGGGAAACCAGAGTTATCATCGATGATATAGTAAATAGCATCGGGGCATGCTTCAATTTGGTCCTATGACAATACCTACTCAAAGGCCGATATCTCAAAAAGTTTTAGAGTCTCCGCCTTTCTTTTTTGCACGCTCTTAGACAATATCAGGACAATTAATTCAGCCACGTTTAGTCGAATTAGGGGCAGGAAAACATATATAAAAATGCATTTGCATGCTTTGACCTCGTTAGGTCAAGGGTCACGGAGAGGTCACGTGCAACTTTTGCCATATTTCTGAATGGCCAAGGGTTTCTGCGTACTTTAACACCAATGTCGTTCCGCTAAGTTAATTAACATCTAATATATATGCATTTGATTGTTGTCAAGTCGGTAAAAATAGGCGACCTAGGATGACCTCTAGATCTGGCCCCA
This sequence comes from Imbricaverruca yamaguchii, assembly GCA_034440575.1. Lineage (NCBI taxonomy): Eukaryota > Metazoa > Arthropoda > Thecostraca > Neoverrucidae > Imbricaverruca > Imbricaverruca yamaguchii. The sequence continues at coordinate 490,503 of JAOTOL010001521.1, forward strand.
GATGTCACCCAGGGCTGAAAGTTGGCGTGTGAGGTTCGTTCACTTGGCACTACAGGTGTATCAATTTTCATAAAAATCGGAGGGGGTCGGGTTCAAAATAGCCAATTCTTGTGCGATTTGACGTGGAATGCCCCCAGTGTAAAACAGCGCTTGGACCGACCGGAAATGCGTCGTTGGACTATCGCAGGACAGGAAGGGTTACGTTGGGTTAGGTATCGCAGGACAGGATGGATTGGCTTAGGTTGGGTATCGCAGGACAGGATGGGTTCGGTTAGGTTAGGTATTTCAGGACAGGGTGGATTAGGTTAGGTAAGGTTGGGTATCGCAGGATAGGGTGGGTTAGGTGAGGTTAGGTATCGCAGGACAAGATGGGTTAGGTGAGGTTAGCATCTAAAGACAGGGTAGGTTAGGTTAGGTTAGGTATCGCAGGACAGGGCGGATTAGGTTAGGTTGGGTATTGCAGGACAGATTGAGTTAGGTTAAGGTTGGTATCGTAGGACATGATGGGTTAGATTAGGTTGAGTAGCGCAGAACGTGATGGATTAGATTAGGTTGGGTAACGCAGAGCAGGGTGGGTTAGGTTAGGTTGGGTGTCCTAGGACAGAGTAGGCTAGGTTAGGTTAGGTATCGCAGGAAAGGGTGGATTAGGTCAGATGAGGTAACGCAGGGTATGTTAGTTCCCTGGTCACTGGTCAGCCAGGATGACTGCGTGGGCGGTGGCCCGCGCGGTCATCCTGAGAATTAGCGCTGATAACGACCAATCACCTAACTATTAATTTCTGAGTATGGGCGCAAGGTGAAATGCAGCAATCTCAATGTGGCAGCACTGTCGGTCATGTGTCTGCTAGTTATTGACAGTCCCGACGGCAGGTACCAGTTCGGAGACCAGTCCCGACAGCAGTCCCGACAGCAGTCCCGACAGCAGTGCCGGCGGCGGTCGGGAGCGACAATTAGCCGATGACTCGCCACACCAGTCCCGGCCAGCGGCGGCCGGCGGGCCCAGGGGCCAGACGAGCGGGGCCGCCGCGCCGCCGCCCGTTCACACGGCGCCGAATCAAAGCGTGATAAATGCTCGCTCCGCCGAGCCAAGCGTGCGTGCGCCTGTCCGACCTGCCCGCCGACGCGTCCACTGAATGTCACCCGGCACATTTTTCACACACTCTCTGGGCGCCGCGATCGCGGCCCTTTTATTCCAGCTATCTCTGGCGTTCTTTCATCGCCATTGTAGGGCCGTGTGCAGCGATCGAGCACACGGCCGCATTCCGCGCACCGGTTGTCAGTTTGAAGTCCCCTGGCCATTGGAAGCGCGAGCGGACTCTTTCCAGTCCGTGGGAGCCAGTCAGAGTTTGAAGAGCACCTCGCGATTGGACACAATGTCCTGTGCCTTCTTCTGTCGTCTATCAAATCATTGGAAACCATTAACGGGAGAAACAGTTGCGGCCCTAGCTGGAATTTCAAGTCGGGCTCTGCGGACATTTCTTGGGCGCTAATACGGGGGTGAAAATATGCAACGTGTACACAAATGGTACTTGTTATATATCAGCAGGGAACGTCAGTACTACCGACATAAGATAGAAAATGCATTACGCATAGCATGCAAACCTTACGCATAGCAGATATTCCCTCAGAAGTTCGGAGGCTTGCAAAGAGTGCAAAATATTTATGCCTTTCGTATGGCATACTGTAATGCGTAAAGTCACGCAAGTCACGAAAGCGAGGCAACCGCCGTCGAGACGTCACTTGGTCATGGTTAGCACCATTCCTGGAGCAAAATGCACATACATCGGATGTTTAAAATTCCAGGTTCGGAGTGGCCGGCACTCGGATCCGTCGCCGGCTTTCATGGCTGTGCCGCTGTCGGCCTCACCCAAATCCCGCTCGCATTTGCATCACAATGATGCGCCCGATCTTGACGATAAACAAAAAGACTGGCGCGGCCAGAAAGGCACGATCACCGTCCGCCGCTGAATGCGGTGGCGAGAATAACGGCGTACGTGACGATAATTGCGAGTGAATCGCATTGAGACGAACCGGTTTCGCTCACCGCACCGGCAAAATAAACAATGTCCAGCGGCGTCGGCGCGGCCGCCGGCTTTGTGGGCCGGCCGTCGGCGGCGCCACCTGGCCGCCACTCTGCGCCGCGTCACCTCCCCTCCCCCCTCCACCGCTCGCCGGCGACAAATCTCGGCGTCGGCGTGCACACGACACACGGTATCTGTGTCTGTTTGTCACGCCGTACGACCGACCGCTCACGCGCCTGGCCGCGACCGGGCGTCGTCCTCCGGCTTGCCGGCCGCGCCGCAGCGAACACGGCGCGTCGCGCTGGCCGCCCCGGGCGACCGGACCGCGCCCCTGGCGACCCGGCCGCCCGGCGCGCGCGCTATTTGCGGAAACAAATGAAGCCAGGCATGTGCCGCCGCCGCCGCGGGCGTCGTCCATTAATCGGCCCCCGGCCACAGCTCCCGACAATTTGTCGCGCTTTTATGACGTCACGGCGATCGGCGCGTCGTCGTCCGCTCGCCCGCCGTCTCTGCAGCGGCGTCGGTGCCGTCGTGGCGGTGCGTCGCGTCGGTGCCGACCCGGCTGTAAAACAGGCCGCGCGGCTGCCGCCGGTCGTAAATCAGAGAGCGGGGTGTCGGCCGGTGCGCGCGCGCCCACACGTGGCGACCACGCTCGCATTGTTTCCGGCGCCGCCTGGCCGTGCCGTCACTCTCTCGCGCCGGCCGATCCGACGTCGGACGCCACCGCAACAGCGGCGGTGTGTTCCGACCGGGGCCACCCTGCCCTGCCACCGGTCCACCCCCACAGTCTGACTGCGCCGGCCACCTGCTGGTGGCGATCGTTCTCGTGAGAGCAGGCAGCTGGCGGCAGGGGATGAAGTGTCGTCTGACTTCTGCCTTCCGACGAACTCCCCTACCATTGACAGCTGGCTAAAGGCATGACAATAGAAATACATACACCACGTTCCACAATTACGAGCTCAGTGGTACATAAGTTTGCCACACCTCGGTTCCTCCAAAATCCCTCCTGCCTTTGAGTAGCGGCGCATGAACAAGGCACGAGCAACACCAGAGACAATTGCATAGGAGATGCTTTCGAACCAAATTATCCGCATGCAAACGCAAGCGCACAAAACATGTTCGACTCTGCTGGTTTCTGTGCGGCATAAACATTCCCACGACACAGAATTGGCCCATTTATTTCTCATGTCGTAGAAGAACTCACTTTCTAGTGTACCTCTGGTGTGGTAGAGTAATGGTGTCTCCAGAAAGGCGCACGGCAATGCTTCTATATGACTTATGGGCTTGTAACTTTGTCTTCTTCTCATGTCACCTGTCTGTATCTGACAGCTACCTGTTGATAAATTGGCACGAGGTTTGCTTGTCTTCCCGCTCCAGGGCAATTGCTGGCCAAGCTGCTCTACGGATGGGCATGTGCCCTAGGATCTCTGATGTGGTCTGTGGTCAGATAAAGACGGCGGCGTCTGATTAGGTATCGTCACTGTTACTCGGCTGTCGGAAGCTTCGGCCACTCTCAAAGGTCACGTGGTAACCTGGTGACAGTGCCGGATGTCCCCAGTGTCGCGTCCGGTGCTCGCTTCTGGCCCAGAATGTCGCGTCCGGTGCTCGCTTCTGGCCCAGAGTGTCACGTCCGGTGCTCGCTTCTGGCTCGGAGTGTCGCGTCCGGTGCTCGCTTCTGGCTCGGAGTGTCGCGTCCGGTGCTCGCTTCTGGCCCAGAGTGTCGCGTCCGGTGCTCGCTTCTGGCCCAGAGTGTCGCGTCCGGTGCTCGCTTCTGGCCCAGAGTGTCGCGTCCGGTGCTCGCTTCTGGCCCAGAGTGTCACGTCCGGTGCTCGCTTCTGGCCCAGAGTGTCACGTCCGGTGCTCGCTTCTGGCTCGGAGTGTCGCGTCCGGTGCTCGCTTCTGGCTCGGAGTGTCGCGTCCGGTGCTCGCTTCTGGCCCAGAGTGTCGCGTCCGGTGCTCGCTTCTGGCCCGGAGTGTCGCGTCCGGTGCTCGCTTCTGGCTCGGAGTGTCGCGTCCGGTGCTCGCTTCTGGCCCATTCGTCCGGTGCTCGCTTCTGGCTCGGAGTGTTGCGTCCGGTGCTCGCTTCTGGCCCAGAGTGTCGCGTCCGGTGCTCGCTTCTGGCCCAGAGTGTCGCGTCCGGTGCTCGCTTCTGACCCGGAGTGTCGCGTCCGGTGCTCGTTTCTGGCCCGGTCTGCCGTCGTCGACACGCGAGCTGGACGCCGCTGTAGGTTGAGTTGGTGGCGGGAACGGTGCCAAGTTTCTAGCTTCAGTCAAACCTCGCTGACGTAGCACGGCTCTGCACTGAAATCTGCCGAGCACAGGCCCGAGGCGCTTCAATGATTTTCTGAATTGTCCGCATCCTATGTGGCTAGCGGTTGCAGACTTGCCGAGAGCTTGGGAAAATATACGGCAACCTAGTGTCACCATCCTAGACGGCATGCCGTCTATTTTACCATGAAACTGGGTGGACAAATTGGTAAAATGGCACACATGCTGAGAGGAAGACATCTTCATGATTCAAAAGAGACAGTGCAATTGGGAAAGGCAGTGTAAATAAGGGTCAAACAACCGAGTGGGAAAACCAATGTGCGGATGGGAAATTCATATCTAGTTAGCATGTTGATAACATGCTAACATGCGCCGCCACTGTCCATGACGCCTGCCGCTGCCAGTGGTGGCTCCAGATGTCATCAGCTGACAGCAACCTGACACCAGCTCATCTGACACACACACCGTCAGGGCGTCCGTCCCCACGCGCGCGTCGAAGGCGCCCCCGACGCCGACCCCGTCGTCGCCGGTGCGTCGATGTTGACGCCGTCGGCGGCCGTCCCACCGTGGGCTCGCCGACGCCGGACACAATGCGCCTTGTCAGAGGGACAACAAAGAGGGGCGGCCAAGCGCGTAACGACCAAGGTCGGGTTTCAGGGGGAGGGGACGGGGATGGTGGGGGTCTGCTGTCATCCGTGCACCCAGCGAGCGGGTGCTTCCTCACCAGCCGGGTGAAACTGGACCGACTCCCACGCAGGGGATACCGCGACCCTGCAGAGTCCAGGAGGGTGGGAACGGGAACGGAAGGGAACCCAGGTGGGCGGGAACGGGAACGACGCAAACTCGGGTGGCATTAAGGAGGAGACTCTAGAACAGGCGATGTTTGAGGGCTTTTACACAAATCCAGGATAGAAAATCGCACCTGTTACTTTTCCACCTAAAATCGATTCCGACGATATTATTCCGACTGGCTATCACATCAAGGAAGTTGAAACTTGCTTTGTTAGTTGCTCGGATGACGCGCTTCTATACGGTTCAGGGCAGGTTGTTAGCAGATGCTCCCATTCAACTTCAAATTCCGGTAAGTTGGGACATTAAACTTTGGCTGCCTGTAGTATAGATTCAGCAACGGCCAATGGCTAGCTACTGGATTTGCATAGCCACAGATATTCATCCATATATATATATATATATATATATATATATATATATATATATATATATATATATATATATATGTGTGTGTGTGTGTGTGTGTGTGTGTGTGTGTGTGTGTGTATGTATGTATGCATATAAAGTGGTCTGATTATGGCTACCATCATTATGTTGTCCGATATCTGGCCAGGTGTGTTGAGTCAGAGTGGCGTCACAGCGTGTGACGTCGCTGTCCGAATGACGTCACGCGCCGGGCCCGCGTCACTGTCTGACGCAGGCGCGGCTCGGCCGGCCGCCAGGCTGACGTAGGCGGTGGGGCAGCCGACCGATGTCTGCCGGCGGACAATAATAGCGGCCGTTGCACTGTCACGCCGGTCACACGGAGCACCCCCTCCCCTACCAGCTGAATGTCGGTGTCGGGCATTAATTTCATGGGTGGTCAATGCAGTCACGCGAACAGCGCTTTCTTGCGCGGACTCGAGAGGCTCGTCGGGCTTGCATAGCTGTCTTTAATCTATGTCAAAATCGGCTTCGGTTTTTGATCGGGTTGCTATTGTTTGTGAGCCATGCATGCCGCTCGAGTCGGCTTCCGGTGCGGTTCTGGGTGCCAGGAATGGATCAAAGGGTTCACCTTCGCAGTGGTGGCTTAACAATAGACCTATGCTGGTTATGATAAGCCCGGATTTGTTTTATTATTAAACAGTTTGTCATCCGCGAGCACCGGCTATCGAACGCTGCTGAGCAGGTGCGCTAAACTTACCCCGGCAGCCGCACACCCGCCCGTCTTTTGTTACGTCACCGGGTGTGACGCGTCTTCTTGGAAAACGGTAACTTTCGGTCTTTTTCGAATACGGTTCAGAACAGAATACGAACAAACCCCAAAATTGACTGTCTAGTCGTTCGAAAATCGTAGCAAGCAAGGAGACGCTAGGATGGAAGTGTCAGCGCAGGGTGCTAAGCAGGCCTAGGCTACACGGCGCTCATGTATGTATGTACATCCACATTGTGTGTGGATGTCGCTGCTTGTGGCGAAGTCAAGAACTCACCGAGTTTTAATTGCTGCCAAGACAAGGAGGAGGGGTTATAGGAGGAGTTTTAATTGCTGCCATACTTGATTGATGATGTAGCAAGCTGTCCTGTGGCAAACCAAAAGTGTGTGGCCTGAGCATCACAGGTCATTGCCCAGACTGCTGACTGCGATTTCATGCCTACATGTTCATTCAGCAACAGTGTTGTCTCCGAACGAACCAAGCGCGACATACTCATCAACAGACCAAACACTGACGGCCGCCATGCCTTGTAGCTGCAATTCGGTCAGCGTCGACCCGCCAACTGGAGACCAGACCTCAGAATAATCACAGCTTAATCTCGGCGTGAACCATCGCAGACCGTCGTCGGAAAGATCGCTTCGTAAACGTGCGGCAGCATTTGGGCCGAGTAAGCACACGTGTGCGGCGTGGCTGCTGGCCGGAGAGCCGCCCGTCCCGCCGGCAGTCGGAACGGATGTCGGACACGTGTGCGGGCGCGGCGGCCGGCGTCGACACCGATCACGAGCTGCCCTGCAGACGCATCGCTGACACTCGGCAGTGTCCAGACCATGAGCTCACTTCCGGCGTGATAGGGCCGCTCTGTTTGTGTGGGCCGACGCCCGTGATACGGCCGTTCGTTTGTGTGGGCCGACGCCCGTGATACGGCCGCTCGTTTGTGTGGGCCGACGCCCGTGATACGGCCGCTCGTTTGTGTGGGCCGACTCCCGTGATACGGCCGCTCGTTTGTGTGGGCCGACGCCCGTGATACGGCTGCTCCTTTGTGTGGGCTGACTCCCGTGATACGGCCGCTCGTTTGTGTGGGCCGACGCCCGTGATACGGCTGCTCCTTTGTGTGGGCCGACTCCCGTGATACGGCCGCTCGTTTGTGCAGGGCATCGGGCTCTGTTCAGAGCTCAGAGGGCTCAGGGTTCAGACTGGGGCCACATACCCTGACTGGGAATGATAACGAAACTGTTGGCTCTAGCTGGGGGTGACCGGCCCAAGATTTAGACTGACTGGCGCGGCCTCGGATTGGAGGCTTTAGGCTCGGTCTGAGGACAGCAAGATGAGGCGGATCTGATTGTTTGGCACGTATATTGACACGAATATTGCGAGCCCGTCCAAAGGCACACATCATGAGACTAGTCACCCCGCGCCCATAGGCGGCTGGCACAGCCTTCCATCGAAAATTCAGATGCCATGACGCTGACATGCCCGAGCTCATGGAAAGCATACCGTCGCAGTCACAGGGTGCGGCCGGTGGAGCTCGCACCGCCAGTTCAGGAAGCTACTGCAGCCTCGGCGCCGGCACACTTTATGACGTGCCTCGTGTCGACGTGGAGCGTGACTGTTTGGTCTGCGCCAGGATGTCCGGCGTCACGTTCGTCGCCGAACACCGCCGCGGGCAATCGCTGGCACGCGCCACACCGCCGCGGCGGATTGCCTTCAGTCTCGGCGCGACTGCGACTGCGACTGACCGCTGCCCTCCTCGGCCAGACGTCGGCCGCGCGGCTGCCAGATGGTGTCCGTGTCAACAGCCGGATCCCAGAGGCCGGCCGGCCACACGTGCCAGCGATCATCTCGTTCCGCCGACGCCGGAAAAAGGCTGGCCGTGCACGACGTGTGTTCGGTGTGACGGCCTTTGTCAGGCGCAAGTCGTTTGTGTACAGTCAGCGCTGACAAAAGCACATTCGGACACACCGGGTGAGCGGCTTCGGGACGTCTGCTGCGCGGTAAACACTGCGGACAGTGATTCGGTGCTCAGGCCAGCTGGGTCTCTGTTTCCAGTCACGCCGCTCTGGTGTCCATCGTGTTCGGTCGTGTCCAAGCTCGCTTGTTGCCGTTGGAGCCGTTGGCGTCTATCATGTTCAGCCGTGCCCAAGCTCGCTTGCTTCCATTGGAACCGTTGGTGCCTATCGCAATGAGACGTGTCCTAGTTCGGTTGTTTCCATTTGAGCTGTTGGTGTTCATCGTGTTTAGCCGTGTCCATGTTCGCTTGCTTCTATTGGAGCCGCGTTTACAATAATATTTTATATTGTTTGCGTAGATGGCACCACATGACAATTTCCAAACTCTGCTTATAGCCTCTAAGAAACTCAATAAAGGATTAGCAAGTACTGTAGACGGAGAACGGAACAATGGATCCTGTCAAAGACCTGCATTTCCATTAATTGGCCTCTACTGACCTAGTTTGACCGGACCTTATAAGCTGAAGCTATGCTATTTCATCACTGCTGGTAACACCCCGCGAAATATCTTTCGAATTGCCCAATTTCTATCCTGGAAGAACAAGGGAACTTTGTTCCCGCGCCAAAAGACGCATTGATCAGAGGCTCACCGTCGCCAAAAGACGTGGTGATCAGAGGCTCACCGTCTCCAAGAGACGTGTCGATCAGTGGTTCACCGTCGCCAAGGGACGTGCTGATCAGAGGCTCACCGTCGCCAAGGGACGTGTTGATCAGAGGCTCACCGTCGCCAAGGGACGTGTTGATCAGAGGCTCACCGTCGTCATGGGACGTGTTTATCAGAGGCTCACCGTCTCCAAGAGACGTGTCGATCAGAGGTTCACCGTCGCCAAGGGACGTGTTGATTAGAGGCTCACCAACGCCAAGGGACGTGCTGATCAGAGGCTCACCGACGCCAAGGGACGTGCTGATCAGAGGCTCACCGTCGCCAAGGGACGCATCGATCAGAGGATAACCGACGCCGCGTGAACTGGCAGAGTCACTCTCGCCACAAAGATCATTCAATGGGATTATTGCAGCAGGCCACCATCTCTCCCACTCGCCACACGGCCGCGAGGCGGGCAGGTGGCTGGAGCCTTCATCCTGCGGCGGCGGGGCCGGAAGCGGGCCGGAAGCGGCGGCCGCCGGCTGCAGCGATGAGTGACCGCAGCGGCCGCCGGCGCGCCGCATCTGTGCCCGGCTCGGGCGGGCCGCAGCCGGGCCGCGCACCCACAGCCCGCCCGCCGGCCCTGCTTCCAATTACGCCGATCTTGTGACGGGAATCGCGCGGCCAGCTGCTGCCGCCAGTGCACGCCATGCACGGCACCGGCACGCCGTGCACGGCCCCGGCACGCCGTGCACGGCCCCGGCACGCCATGCACGGCCCAGGCACGCCGTGCACGGCCCCGACACGCCGACAGGATGCGAGACACCGCACAGTGCGCGGCTCACCTCGCGGCCGGAGAATTTTCCCACAGGGAGCGGGGTCGCGCGGCGAGTCAGCCGCCAACATCTGGCGGCCAGAGCCTTTGTTCTGGCCTGCAGGCGGCGCGCTCAAGTGGTGTCCGTCTGTGAGCCGCGGTGGTGTGGGAGCGCACGGGTCGTGTCGCGTTGACGCCGCCGCCCGCCCGAGTCGACCGAGGCGTCTGCCGGCCGATTCTCGGTTAATTTCTAGCGCGTCCTGCGCGCCGCCAAATCAAAGCTTGTCACCTCTCGTCGCGCGCGTTTTTCCCGCCGTTTTTCGCGCACTTTGTCTCGGCAGAACCGTGACGAATATGACACCGCTGAGATGGCTCACCGTCGCACTTCCGGCTTTTCTGAATGAGGCGCTCAGCCGGGGTTGTTTTGTGGCGTGGCCGTCGTGTCGCTCAGGACATGGAATGGGCGACGGACCGCACATCCATGCTAAAACCAAAGACGATGTCTTTGTTGAAGGTGCAAGGTATGCGTTAACGTGTAACCTTTCCCATGGAGTCAACACATGTTTTTTTTTTGCACGCAACAAATCAACGATTAATTGTTTGTCTTCCAGTGCAGAACGCACGCGTATAGCCCACAACAGCAGGCCCCGCGGGCGGCGCCCATCCTCCCACCGACTGCTTCACCCCTGCAGACGACACCCACGCAACACACACAAACATGTCGTGTCGGTGCCGACGGTGGCCAAATTGGCGCATCGGCGTCGTCGCCGTAATCGCCTGCAACCAACGACCGCTGTCCCAGTCCCGCACAGTTCGCTGTCGCTATCGCCTGCGGCCCTGTCTTGCCGCCGAGATGGAGATGGAAACTGCCGTCCAACGCGAACAAAGCAAAGCTGGCCAGCACTTGTAAACAGACGCGGTGGGTGTCGTTGCGTCGCGTGGCGTTGTTGGTGCACTGTCCCGTGCCCGTTGGTGCACTGTCACGTGGTCATTGAAGCGTTGTCCCGAGGCTATTGGTGCGCTGTCCCATGGCCATTGGTATGGTATCCCCTGGCCATTGGTGCGATATCCCGTGGCCATTGGTGCACTGTCCCGCGGCCATTGGTGTTTTGTCCCGTGGCCATTAGTACGATATCCCGTGGCCATTGGTGCGCTGTATCATGATCATTGATGTGCTATCCCACAGCCATTGGTGCGATATCCCCTGGCCATTTGTGCGCTGTATCGTAGACAGCACGTCGCGTGCGGTCGGCATAGGGTCTTGTGAAGCGGTGTGGTCGGGTAGGTCAGGCAATGTCGAGACGCTATCGTCGACCGTGTCGGGCAGAAGTGCTGTCGACAGCGTCGGGTCGTGTCAGCATGTCAGGGAAACTGTCGACAATGTCGAGCCGGCGTTATCGACACATTGCCGGCTGTCGGTCGGTCCGACGAAGGTATTCAGCAATAGCTTTGAGAGAGCAAAATATACACATGTAAAAATAATTTGACACAAGATGGCATGAATCGAATTTGGGAACGAAGTCAGGAGGAATTTCGTATTCCAAACATGCTGCAAAATTAATTGGCGTTTACACATACAGGTCGTAGGATTTCATCCCTAATCAAATTTGAATTACTTTAGCTTCATGACGCTGGATATTCGTGGAGACAACAATTCCTACCTATAACTACGCTGTTTGGAAAGCTAACCTACCCATAAAGATGCGCTTATAATGAGGAGCACCACGATAAGCTCAGCGGACGCAGTACGCAGTATGACCATCGAACATGTGGCGGCCTGGGAATCTCCATCAACGGAATGTATACGCTCACTGCTCACAGTGAGCAGAACAGAACATGAGTCCTGCTCATGATGTCATCCTGAACAGACAAACACAACAGGTCGCTGTATAGGTGTGATCATTAGCTGCTTTGGGCGCACTACGCAAGCGTGTGACACATTATCCAGTGTGCTTCCCAAGGCAGTGTGGCAGGTGATGTACACGTGCAGAGGATAGTACGTATTCAGCATGACCTTTGGTCGGGTTGTTCGAAACGTGCTGCCTCGTGGGCGCTTCTCTCGAGTACGCACGCCGCCCTGTAATCAGCTGCAGAGCCGTCTTGCGTACGTAGCACATCACAGCCACCCTAGTCCGAAATATTCGCCGCCATATCGTCCGTCAATCGCTTTTGCTCAAAGGGGCTCGACCGGCTGCCCTTCCTCGGCCGTCGATCCACACTTTGGTGTCGTCTCACACTCCTTTTGCTCTTGTTAGTGCAGCTAAATGCAGCCTTTCTCGACTGCTAACGTTCAGTAACCTATTACAAGAAAAGCATTGTGACATCATCAGGTGAAACTAAGTAAGTTGGAATTTAACAACCGGATCGGTTCATAAGTGCTCATGATTTAGTACACTGATCTGTAGCCATGCTATTGTGCCAAAGTGTACTTCTATTGTGCTTAGATCTCATGTGACCTCATCCGTTACCGGGCCTCACTACCCGCTAATGATGTCATCATGAACTAAGCTAATCTAAGCTGATTTAAGCTAAGCCTGATATACGATGATATGGAAGGGACGCAGCGATAAACACCGACTAAGGACACCGACGGCAGCTATATCAGCATATGATGACGAGTCACGTGAGATCACCGCTGCCTGTGGTGTCATTGGGTCCTCCATCCCAAGACAATTAGTAGAATACCTCACTGAGCGTTAATGGCGCTGTATCACGGCAGCACGCGCCGGAACGATCTGCAAAACAAATGGCAAATAGGTGGCATTCTCCATGAATTCCCGACTGGCTTGAGACATTGGCTCGCAAGAGAGCGCATCACACCATTCCATTTCACATGCATGTCATGGTATGGAAGGGGTGATTGCGCCATTTTCTCCCACGGTAGTATGGCTGGAGAAGCGGTGCGTAGCGCTAGCGTGGCTGGTGGAGTGGTGTGCTTCATGTGTGTTCACGCCCCTGGCGGAACTTTGATCATCACATCCGCTAGCATTCCCATTCGTATGAGGGGGTTGACCGACAGTGAGGAAGTCGTGGTCGAGCATTGCCAACAAGTTCAGGACCGGCAGAGGGGCAGTCGACCCCGAGCATAAGCGTCGCGTTAAATGTGCGCATAACGTTCTGCTGCTCGGCCATAATCTCTGCCGCTGGACCATTATCTCTGTCACTTGGTTATTATTATATACTGGGTTGTTATTATATATACTGGGTTATTATTATATTATATACTTATATATACTGGGCGCTGTATGACCAACGCAGTCGATGCGCCCGAAAGCCCAAATAACCAACCAACCACTTGGTTATTATCTCACCGATTGGATAATGGGCTCAGAATCTACACAAAAACTTTGCTCAACACTGCTCCGATCACGGGTGTTGCTTTGCATACCTTTCAGGGACAAGTACCCCCTCAAAATGACGGATGATTATCGGCTCAGTCTACCGAACGTCCGTGATATGTTATGTATATATACATATATATATATATATATATATATATATATATATATATATATATATATATATATATATATATATATATATATATATATATATTATATATATATATATGTATATGTTGTGTTATATATAATAAATGTGCTATGTTATTATGAACGACCTTTCTTTTCATCAAATTGTGGACTCTCTGTCTAACTCTTCTGGCTCGCTGCTGGATATCTTATACGGATATATACGTTGTTGCACTCGCTTTTGCACCTCTAGTCCTCACATGTTTGTTTGCGCTTATTTATTCACAGCTAATAGTCGTTCCCGCCGACAATTGTTTGCACTTGCCGTTTGCGTAAAACTGACTTTATTTCTTTTCATGATGACCTGATGCGGGCTGCTTGTGGCAGAGTGCTTTCCTCCCCGACCGTGACCGCGAAATGGGATGTTTGTATTGAGCTATTTCCTCCCATCATCAACTCCCCCACCCCCGCCCGCTCAATTCGCTTACGAGACCCTGGCGGCCTCATGGTCAGCCAGGAAACGAGCGAGTTGATGGCGCCCCATCGGACGGCGCTGGCACGATCGGGTCACAGATCCGAACTATACAAGGCCGTGGACCGACTCGTGTGCTAGGCGCTGGAGGGTGATGCTCAAAAGGATGTTGAGAGGCGGATGCGGGGAGTTGCCACAGATCAGTATGGTGTTGTACTGAGACTGTTGTCGCTTGAGAAGAAGGCAATAAGAGCAGTCTGACCATTTAAACGCGTTTTATTGTTGGCGTAGGTACGCGCATGGTTGACGAGATGTCAAGATTGGGGGAAACGCCTCAACTGGCAAGCATTTTCCTCGCTCGGGTGACTGCGCCTTCACCTCAGCGCCCCTCACCCCGGACGAATTGCGGACCATTATATTTTCCATCAACAGTTCTTCGCCCGGTGGTGAGGAAGGCATCATCAGTATGTGCCTTGTACACCTTGGCTCTGACACGATCGACTCGAATTTTCTCCACCAGAATTACTCCAGTCTAACCCTTTCAGACCTCCCCTGCTTACTGTATCCTATTTTGCTCGTGATGGCGAGGAGCTAAATAGCCAAGACCTATCTTGGATTGTTCCAATACAAGCCCTTGGGTGTTCTTTATCTTTGTCTCATTGTTTGTACCTAATTTGTGTAGACGTTTAACAGAGCCATGCTATTTCTTCGTTTTCCCGGGAACATACTCAGCGATCACATCAATCAGTTGCTTCTGACAAAAAAGAAAGAAAGCAGCCATCAGTTTCAAAAGGGAATTGTATGTGTCCACAAACATTTTGCACATGGAAGCTGAATGCCAAAATATAATAGCCCACTTTGGTGTGTAAGTTTTTATAATGCGCGAAATTCCATAACAAATTTCAGCAAATCGGACATGAGAAGGTATTGCACCTTTCCACAACATACAGAAGGATACCACTGCCAATGATGGCTGTTGGGAACAACGGTGAAACCCGAGCGAGTCTACAGTCATGCATATGCGACACGTTTGAGTAGCTCGACCTGACGGGACCGAACCTAACCCGACCCAACCCGACCCAACCCGATTTGCGGATGCACCTTTGCATCCTTGCCGAATTCGGCCCCACTTAAGCTACAATGGTGCAGCATTCAGTCCCGCTCTAGTTACAGTGGCGCGGTATTCAGTCCCGCACCAGTTACAGTGGCGCGATATTCAGTCCCGCTCTAGCTACAGTGGCGCGGTATTCAGTCCCGCTAAAGCCACAATGTCTCGGTATTCAGTCCCGCTCCAACTACAATGGTGCGCTATTCAGTCCCGCTCCAACTACAATGGTGCGGTATTCAGTCCCGTTTCAGCCATGGCGGTGAACTATTCAGGCACTCTTGTCTCCATGGGATATTGAGCCATGCGGTCAGTTGCGGTCGGTTCGGACGCTGACAGACACCGGCAGACACCGTGACGATATCTGCCGATGTCGTCACGGTGCCCCATTCCATGCTTGCAGCACCACAGCCACTTAGCAAACATCGTGCTGTTTCTCGTCCATGACTATCGATGACTTCTTGTGTTTATTAGCGTTTGCTTCCTTGTGCGCTACATGGGGCCTTGCTGATGTATCGAAGTATTTAACATATGCGCATATCTCTTTCCTAGGGTTATGGCATCTTCCCTTTGCAGACTTAACCTGGATGGGCCCTTGTGGCTCTTGTTAAGTCTGATCGCTTTATGACTTCACACCTGGCGCTAAGTTGTGACACCCATGCAACACGCGACCAGAATGTGTTCCTACTTGTTCTGGTGTCCGTTCCAGCTCGCCATGTCCGCCAAGCGGAAGTCTCCGCCGTCGAAGCTGTCTGACGTGGAGTGCCTGTCAGCGGCCAGTGGCGGTGACCGGCGCTCGCCGGTCAGGTCAGAGCTGACGCCGACCGCCGTCGCCCTGGGTCAGCAGGCACACTGTCGCAACATGGAGAGCGTTCTGCGCCGACTCTCCTCCAAGATACTGGACGAGCCTGCGCCACACATGTGAGTAGCAGTGGGCTGACATGCCTGCGGTATGTCGATCAGTATGGTTGCTATCTAGGCGCGCGATTATTGTGCTTGGTTCTTCTTGCGCAACTATGCATTTCTACACTGGTGCGTTATCCGCTGATGATGCGACAAGTGGTGAGGTGACAGGTCGCTATGTGACAGGTTGCTATGTGACAGGTTGCTATGTGACAGGTTGCTATGTGACAGGTTGCTATGTGACAGGTTGCTATGTGACAGGTTGCTATGTGACAGGTTGCTATGGTACAGGTTGCTATGTGACAGGTTGCTATGGTACAGGTGGTGATGTGAGAAGTGGTGCTATGACAAGTGGTGATGTGACATGTGGTGACAAGCTCGGAAAGTGCCACATCCATTCATTCAGAAGTCACACGAACATTAGAGCAGGCGGCCCCAAAGTATTCCACCGTTAGAAGTGGTGCAGTGAATTTCGATGCGACCGAAATAGCTTCCTTGTTGCTGTAGGTACTGGAAGGCCCCGTGACGTAACGACTGATGAAAATATAACCGTCTCCACCAGCTAGTCTTTCAAGCTAGACGAATAAACATCAGAAGTCCTGGCGACACCCTTAGCTTGTTTGTGTATGGGAACAGTTCATCGTACGCTCACTTAATAATTGTAGATGAAAAAACTGAACGCGAGATTTGTGGCCAGGATAAGTTCGGAAATTTCGACAAGTCCCTGGGCGGAAAGCATTGTCAGAATCGAGAAGAGATATGTGACAGAGTTAATGAGTAAATATGTAATTAGGAGGATCTTTAGCTTAAAAAATTAACTGCACGCGTTACCGCTTCGATAGGAGAAGTGTATTTGGGCCAAGGGACTGACTGACTACATTGAACAATGCATATGAGATGATCAGGCTTCAACTACTGTATCTAAGTGTATATGTGTACTTACTGACTACCTTGTAGAGCAACCCCCGTGTCGGAGACACTGCCCGCCTGAATACGCCTACTTTTTATTCTCAACCGGTTCACACTCTGTCTCGGCACATTTGTTTAGCATACATAATCTTGTGCGAGTTTCATCTTCAGCTCATAACTCGTAGGACAAGAAGCAGAATTCACTTTACTTCGAGTTGACCTAAGAGGTGGATGGTCGATAAATATACATTGCATGAACATAAAGATAATTGGATATAGATGTTGTAGAATATATCGATGTCGATCGATTAATTAAATAATTAAATTTCGATCGATCGATTAAATATATAGTAAATCATTTGCAATACAGAATGTAAGTTAATTGGCTGATGACATGTTGTCATATCTCACTATGCGCTTTTCGGGTTACATGCGGATGATGGCACGATTTCATTTGGAAAGTAAGATGGGATTTGTTTTGAGCCTTCATAGGCATACTGCTGTGTGCGGGAAAATTGCTTGCCTGCCCCGCACTCAAGAGCTCCGCCTGTAAAAGTGGGGATGGGATGTTCCTGCGCAAGATGGCTTTTTCATGAACCGTCAATATTGCGCTCGAGGTGTATATTTAATTCCAGAACTAATGAAGGAATGCATCAGACGTGACTCATACTCGTAGGTGGCAGAGCGTGTCAGTTTCAGCCGTGCCCTGCTGCCGTGTGTGACTGGAGACGTGTTGTTGCACGGGCGGCGGACTTCCCAAATTAAATTGCCTCCCTTCGCTATCTTCCCGTCTGATCTTCTGTCTTTAACCGTTGTGAGTCGCCGGAGGGGTGGCGGCCTTTCTGACTTCAGCGCCCACTTCTCCTGTGATCTCCTGCTGTGTTGAAGTGACATCATCGTCATGACGTGACTGAACTGACGTAACCGCAGGGACGGCGCCACTCCCGACTTCAGCGGACCCTCGCCTGACCTGCTGCCCCTGCTGCTGGACAAGCAGATGGACCCGCAGAAGATCCAGGAGATGATAGAGCAGCTGCGCCTGGTGCAGCACAGCATTCAGCTGAGTCAGCAACAGCAGCAGCTTCAGCAGCAGCAGCAGCAATTCCAGCAGCAGCAGCAGCATCTCAAGGTTGGTTCAGATCAGCGAAACACCCACATGAGACAAGTAGCAGCTGAATATCAGCTCAAGGTAAACAAATATTCACACCCGGATGCGACCATTGATGTGTGTTGTTGGTTGTGTTTGCCCAGTCTGCTACCATGATGTCCACTGAATGAAGGCCTCACATCTATTTGTTCCTGGAACAACGCTGAACATGAACTCATGGCGTCGCACGCTTGCAACGGCACACTCGTGGCAATTTGTGTGGGAGTAGTCAAGGAAACCATCTTTTGGCTACAGCTCCACGAATCGACCAGATTTTCCAATCCCTTCCCAAACACACCAGGCTACACCACCACACCAAGCGTGAGATGGTCATAGTGTTGCGGAATAGAAGAACATTTGTGCGATTGACATTTCAATTTATTCAATACACCCGAAGCTTCAAGCTGCTAAAATTGAGGCATGTTTTTACTTGACTCCTATCCGCATGACAATTTGATACTATTATAGTGCGTACCCAGGGTTTCCTTCCTATTCGTAAAACAAATGTACAAATTTCCTGCATTAATTGTCCAACATCTGACATCAGACCTAAAAATCCCAACTTATCAGCTTCAGACTTAGCGTTGGTGTTGTTACTGTATATATTTTAGCAAGTAGGTTAGCTCACACGCATTCTCATTTAGCATGCTCTGCGCTAACAATTGTTGGACTATTCCCGAACAAATGCACGAGTACACACTTAATTGCAGACAAGCAACATCATCACCGCACCATGCGAGAGCAGTCACCAATCCTCCCTCTTCCTCCTCCCCTCTACCACCTCATACAACCACTCGGAAAGATCGCGTGATCGGGTTTCACCCGCCACGCCACTCAGTTCCTTAACAGGTGCTCTGGCATTGATCCAATGATCCGCACGTTCGCCCGGCATTGCGCAATCCTCTGTTTTTGAACCGCCACACCTCGAGGCACTGAAAGAGTTCCGGTCTGTCGCCGTGCGTCATTTGTATGCAGACTTTGGCTGCTTGGGTGATGTCATCCGTTAAATAAGCCAAAGTTAGGTGACGCGAATTAACTGGTTCATAATTAGCTGGTTGCAATATGGTCATGCTGCCTGTGAATTCATGGCTCCACATTTGAAGCCAATCAGAGTAAATCAGGGGATGCAACCTCTGATTTCAATGCATGCTATTTTCAACTGCAAATACACGACGACTTTTTCCATGATGACTATCTATGGTCCTGTACTATGCGGATTCTGTAGCGAGCAAATCGATTGTCTGCATCGTCCTATCTACTGCTTGTTTCTCGTTTCTGCTACGCGGCATTAGCACATCAATTGCAGTGGAGGTTGTGGCTAACATGAACACATCGGCGAGGGTCTCTTCCGTTACCACATAACTGGAACTGGATCGGGAAAATCCAACCAGATAAATGGAAACGGCTGCAGATGCACCGGATGAATAATGTTTTAGTAGTTCTTACCTCCGAATTCCATGTTCACGACGTTTTGTTTTTGTTTCATTTTCCCAAATTTCGGCTGCGTGATCATTGCGAACATCGCAATAGTAATTCGGTGACACCTGAGGAGCTCTCAAGAATTATTCCGCTTTAAAAGTAAAAATATATGGTGGTTTCATAACCACACCTGACACGGGAATGTTTTGGTACGTCCACTATACACCTGACTCATCCATCACAGGGTGCGTGGAATTGGTCCTTGCTCACGGTAAACCATACCATGAGACACAACGCGTCGTCTAGCACACAGCACAGGCTACTGCGCAGTAGCGTTCGGCACACAACCCTGCCGCGAATAAGGAAATCGCTGAGGTAAACAATGATTTTTTATTTGATCATGCACAGCGCTTTATGCGATGTGAAGCAATGCATTCGAGCCCTCAATTTAGCAAATGATTCACAGATTAACACAAACGTGCAATAGCAGCAGAACAAAAGAAGCAATCTCTGGTGGTTGTGTGCTATCAAGTTTTGACATCGAATGACATACATCGACCGTTGCAGCTGTTGCATACTTTGTCTGACTAGCTGGAACACTCGCTATTCGCGACGCATAAAGCCACGGTTGTTAACGCGAACGTCTGCTTATATAGCTGGCGAGACGTTCCGCAGGCCGGTGTTCAGGTATTCTGGCCAACCGTTCAAAAACACTCTAGGCCCCATTTAACACACATTTTATGGCATAGATGTCTTCTTTTCCTGGATGCCAGGTTTTTGACTGCAGTTTTTACGAGACTGTGTTCTTTCCT
Organism: Imbricaverruca yamaguchii; assembly: GCA_034440575.1. Taxonomy (NCBI): domain Eukaryota; kingdom Metazoa; phylum Arthropoda; class Thecostraca; family Neoverrucidae; genus Imbricaverruca; species Imbricaverruca yamaguchii. Next base: position 510,357 of record JAOTOL010001521.1, read on the forward strand.
ATTGGTGCGCTCATGTGTCATGTTTCTTACGCTGGACTTCTTCCGTGGTTTATGGCCAAATAGCAACAAGCCTGGCCAGCAGACGCGTTGTTTCCTAACTTCGCCGCCAAAGCTCTTCATAGATCTTCACTTGACGCGGCCGAGGGCCTTCATCGGTTTATCGCTTCATTCATACCAACGTCTTTGGCTTACTCTTCAAGCAGATGTTGAACACGATGTTGTACTTGTTGTCATCTTTTACTAATTTTATTTCACTGAATCATTTTATTTTGTCCTCCGTGTTTTCTTCCGTTTCGAGTCGTAGATAATCGGGAAAAGTAGTCTTCGTTGGGATGTAGTCATGCTGAAATGGCGTGTGGTGAACACATATTCACGCTTGGGGCTGAGTAATTTTCGTAAAATCACCATGTTTGTTCTCATTCGAAGACTGAAGGTCATTATAATTCCAATGCCCTTGTAGACGTGAAAGAGAGAACAAACAATTTCCTCCTTGCTCGTCCAACACTCACCGATCCATTCGCGTGATCGTGTGTCGAATGGTCAGTCTGAACACCACCGCCAACAATCGTCACAGCTATTAAAAAAGTATGCGGCTGGCAATTTCCAAACCCGGGTGGCTTTCCGAGACCTGCATCGGATTCCAATACCTCGTGCATGGGAAGTGATGTCTTCAGCTCCCCAGCTGGGATAAAGATTCCGCGAGGGGGCAGAGACATGGGTGAGCGGCGAGCTGAAGAGGGGTGAGAGGTGAAATGGTTGAGAGGCACGAGATGAGGGGTGAGCGGAAAGAGAAAGGTGAGTCCAGACCGTGACTACAGTGACGGATAGATGTCACGCAGGTGCTGGTGATGCTGACGTTCCGTGGTGTTCAGTATCAGGTGTGAATATACCATACTGGCAACGCATGCAAGTTCTGGTCTGAAGCACTTCTTGGTTGGTCTGATGTTGATGCAGTTGCCGACCGGCTATGCTATGCGTCGGAGCGGGATGGTCGCCGTCCGCCCACGGGCGCACAACACATACACCGCTCGCGCTTTGCCGAAGAATCCGGTGACGTCATTGCGATTGGCAGCTGTGAGACGACGTGACGCAAATCGAGCGTCGGCTATTGGCGGCGAGAGCGTCGCCGGAGATGGATGGTCGCGCCGGCGGCGCGGCGGCGCGGCGGCGCGGCCCGGCCCGCAGGCCGGTGCATTAGGCGGCGGGACACAGACGCAGCGGCGATTATGACAGCTCGGCTAAATCGCTGTTGATTCTGGGCGGAAATGGACGGCGCGCGCAGGTTCGTGCGCCGACAGGTGCACCGCGCCGGCCGGCGTAGCGGCCGAAACAAGACCAATGTTGGACAGGCGTCTCACCGTCGCCGCCGGCTGAATGTGTTCTTTCGCCGCGGCCCGCGCAGCCGCCGCCGGCCAACAGTCGACTCGGTCCGATCTCGTCTGCTCAATTATGCCGCTGGGCAGCTCGAACCACCTCAGCCGATGCGATACGTGCGACTCAAAGCCGACACGAGCAAGCTGAGCGCTTTGTTTTGTCAGCACTGCGCTTCGGAGGCTCACCTTAGGAGTCTCGACTGAGGGACCCAAAGCCCCTGACTGCGGGAGCTGCCGGCCCCAAAGGTAACACGTTGGATAATGGTGCATCGTCAGAGAGTCGCATGCTGACCATACCATGCCATGTCATATGGTGTCATATCATACCATGTCACATGGGTGTAACCACGGATTCGAAATTGCAGGGGGAGGAGGGACAAATCAGGGACGTGGTAAAAGTGTGAACAGGATAGAGGGGCTTTGGCCTCCCCCCTGAAAAAAATCCTCTGAATTCAGACACTTTTCAATGTCATTTTCAGCCACTTAAATTGTATTTCAATGCATTACATTTTTTTCAGATTTACGATTAGTAAAAAGGATATATTTTTAAAGGGTACCAAAATTAACGAGTTTCACATTTCAAATGGAGCTGGATAGGCTTGGGCGAAAACCACAAAACAACGTGAGGCATCTGAAGAAATCAGCTTGAACGTTTTAAGATTATTCAGACATGTGCTATATGTCACACCGAATTATGTCATATTCAGGCGTAATTCGGTTTGACCCATCCTGATTATTTGGAAATATCAACTTTCAGATACTGTACAGCAAGACAACACGAAGGACGCAACAGGAATGACATCCATTTTCTGCAAATTGAAGCCAAAGCGACGCATCGCGATAACATCGAAAAACGTAATCAAACCTTCGACTTTGACATGTTCCGGTGTGAACTGATACTCGGGTGTTCACCACAGGTTATTGGTTGATACCAAACTTGGATAAGTTTGAGAGAAAATGGAAAAATCGGCCATCGAAGTATCAGCTTGGTCTTTGTTCTTGACAAATAATTCGGTTGCTTAGCTTTCTGATACTGCAAAGCCAGACACGTCGAATGACGCTCATTTTATGGAAATGGAAGCGATAGCAATCGAACCTCGCGTTCGGTCGATATCGCTTCAATATCGCCATCTAATAAATGAAGGTAACCTTTGACATATAAGTTTGACCTTGACATGTATCGACTTGAAATGTTGCAGTATGGTTCATCACAGGCTATTACTTGATACCAAATCTGAGCAGGTTTGGGTGAAAACTAAAAAAATGGAGCCAACGGAAGAAACTGGCTTACGTTGAACCTTAACCGTTAAAGTGGCAATGCAAGACCTATGTACTTCCTTCAGGCGTGTTCAGTGCTAATTGATTCGAACGATTATAAACCCGTCGCTGAATGCCGACGCCAATACAAATACGCCTCTGGCAAACTCGTCGCTGAATGTGAATACGAATGTGACGTTAACTTGCCGTACATGCTGAAGACTGCCCATGACCTCCCTCAGTGGTCTCGATGATACCCAAGAACACCCAGAGTCGGATTTGTTCAAGATATATGAATACATGAACAGGGGAATGCACCCTAAGACGTATAAAGCCTAGCGATAATGCAGATATGTTGCCTAGCAGAGCACAAATTTTCACTGAAGCGAAAACAGAAGATGGTCAAGGTTGATGCTATTCAAGAATGACCTGGAAGCAGACATTTCTAACGTTTGCTGCTTTACTATTCGGAGATTTTGTGACTACAGAGAGCCTGTGAAGCTCGTTTTTTGGCTGCATCGCCTTTTAGTATTTTTGGTGATTTTCTTGCGTATATATTTTGAATTTATAAATAATTAAGTAGAATTTTGCGGCGATGATGCATAGGTAGCGAGGCTTAGGGGGACACGAACAAAATTTGAGCGGACAAATCGCTACTTTTCAGAAATTGGTGGGACATGTCCCCCCAGTCCACCAATGGTTACACCCATGCCATGTCATACCAAACCACACCGTACCATTCCATACCATACCATACCATAGCATAGCATACTATACCATACCATGTCATAACATGCCGTATCATGCCACACTATGTCATACCATCACAAACCATACCACGTCATACCATACCAAACCATACCATATTTGGTATGCCATACCATACCAAACCATGCCATGCCATACCAAACCATACCATACCAACCATACCGCCAAAAGTGGGACACAATCAATGCGTTTTAACTGCCGACACGTTCGCGACTGTCAGTGGGAACTTATCATACCATACCAAACCATACCATACAATGTCATACGATACAATACGATACGATACGATACGATACGATACGATACGATACGATACGATACTATCTCATACGATAACATACCGTACGAAGCCATTTGATACCATACCACGCCATACGATAACATACAACGTCATAGGATACCATATGATACCATAGCATTCAACTCTGGGCAGCCAGCCTGAGTCACGACCAACAGACGGTCTCACCCGGCTCTCAGAGTCGGCGGAAGATTTATCGCTGCTTGTCCAGGTCAGACTAAGTAGAGACATAAGTCATCGCCGGTCGGGCATTACTGTCGCCAGTGAGCGACGAGATATTATGCGGACCACTCCTGAGCACCTGACAGAAACGGATGGCAGCCGTTGAGAGAGGACATTGCAAATCGATCGGCCATTACCGACCGCCATTATCAGGGGGCCAGCATCGGCCAGCGCGGACGCCATTGGCTGACTGTCGCCGGAGGTCCGCGGCTGGCGCCAAAAGTGGGACACAATCAATGCGTATTAACTGCCGACACGTTCGCGACTGTCAGTGGGAACTTATCACAGCTCGCTGGCGCCGATTCGAAGTCTAATTGGTCGAAATGTTCCGAAAGTGAATCATCTACCATTGCGTGCCAGGTTCTGCTTTCAAGAGCATGACGCGTCAGCAAAATGAAGTCATATTTCTGTTTAGAATGCTTGTGGATTGCCATTCCTGAAATTTGTGTCATCAACCGAGATCGTCTGTCAGCATGGTTCATGTTGCCATAGGGTGCAGGTACCCGACAGAAGCTCGAAAGGGACTGCTATTATTCTTGGTAGTATTTCTTTCCCTGGTGTGTGACACCTCTTGTTCGGTCTGATATTAATGCAATTGCCGACTGACTACGACATATGCAAACCACACTATGTGTTAAGGGATTCGCGACGCCCATCTTGTTGTTGTTTTTTTGGTCGCTGACAGGATTGGATGGTATTATCGTGACAGGGCGGATGGGGACTAGGACGGAAAAAGCTTCACGGGACCCGATCATTTGCAGTTTGCGCGTCGATATTGATAATCGAGTGTTGACGTCTGCAGATGTGGGTCCGGGATGTGTTGTCAATTTGCATATCAGTCGAATCTGGCCCTTTCCATGGCTCTGGTCTGGGCTGGCGACGGAACATCCGGATTGAAGCAAGGAGGCGGACACCTGCTACGTTTGAAGTCATTCCCTTGCACCCAACACCATGGGACGAGCACTGAGTGTTGTCATTTGAGAGGAAGCAGCGGCCCAATGCCCCCTGGTCCCACCGCCCACGGCACGAAGCAGCAGCCCAGCGCCCCCTGGTCCCACCGTCCATGGCACGAAGCAGCAGCCCAGCGCCCCCTGGTCCCACCGTCCGTGGCACGAAGCAGCGGCCCAGCGCCCCCTGGTCATGCCGTCCGTGGCACGAAGCAGCGGCCCAGCGCCCCTGGTTGCCGTCCGTGGCACGAAGCAGCGGCCCAGTGCCCCCTGGTCACGCCGTCCGTGGCACGAAGCAGCGGCCCAGCGCCCCTGGTCACGCCGTCCGTGGCACGAAGCAGCGGCCCAGCGCCCCTGGTCACGCCGTCCGTGGCACGAAGCAGCGGCCCAGCGCCCCCTGGTCACGCCGTCCGTGGCACGAAGCAGCAGCCCAGCGCCCCCTGGTCATGCCGTCCGTGGCACGAAGCAGCGGCCCAGGCCCCTGGTCCGCCGTCCGTGGCACGAAGCAGCGGCCCAGCGCCCCTGGTCACGCCGTCCGTGGCACGAAGCAGCGGCCCAGCGCCCCTGGTCATGCCGTCCGTGGCACGAGGAATCGGCCCAGCGCCCCCTGGTCATGCCGTCCGTGGCACGAAGCAGCGGCCCAGCGCCCCTGGTCACGCCGTCCATGGCACGAAGCAGCAGCCCAGCGCCCCCTGGTCCCACCGTCCGTGGCACGAAGCAGCGGCCCAGCGCCCCTGGTCACGCCGTCCGTGGCACGAGGAATCGGCCCAGCGCCCCCTGGTCATGCCGTCCGTGGCACGAAGCAGCGGCCCAGCGCCCCCTGGTCATGCCGTCCGTGGCACGAAGCAGCGGCCCAGCGCCCCTGGTCATGCCGTCCGTGGCACGAGGAACGGCCCAGGCCCCTGGTATGCCGTCCGTGGCACGAAGCAGCGGCCCAGCGCCCCTGGTCACGCCGTCCGTGGCACGAGGAACGGCCCAGCGCCCCTGGTCATGCCGTCCGTGGCACGAAGCAGCGGCCCAGCGCCCCTGGTCATGCCGTCCGTGGCACGAGGACGGCCCAGCGCCCCTGGTCACGCCGTCCTGGCACGAAGCAGCGGCCCAGGCCCCTGGTCCCGCCGTCCGTGGCACGAAGCAGCGGCCCAGGCCCCTGGTCACGCCGTCCGTGGCACGAAGCAGCGCCCAGCGCCCCTGGTCACGCCGTCCGTGGCACGAGGACGGCCCAGCGCCCCTGGTCATGCCGTCCGTGGCACGAAGCAGCGGCCCAGCGCCCCTGGTCACGCCGTCCGTGGCACGAGGACGGCCCAGCGCCCCTGGTCATGCCGTCCGTGGCACGAAGCGGGCCCAGCGCCCCTGGTCATGCCGTCCGTGGCACGAAGCAGCGGCCCAGCGCCCCCTGGTCACGCCGTCCGTGGCACGAAGCAGCGGCCCAGCGCCCCCTGGTCATGCCGTCCGTGGCACGAAGCAGCGGCCCAGCGCCCCCTGGTCATGCCGTCCGTGGCACGAAGCAGCGGCCCAGCGCCCCCTGGTCATGCCGTCCGTGGCACGAAGCGGCGGCCCAGTGCCCCCTGGTCCCACCGTTCATAACTCCGAAGGCGTCACTCATGGCCATATGAGCTCCTCAGCGCCAGTTTCGGGCCCAGCGAACTCACACCTCTAACGATGCCCACAATAACGTGCGTGCAGATGCAACCCGGCAGTCTATCTGTCGGTAGCAGGCAAAGTCGCGAGACGTTCCCTGCCGCCGCCGCACCTTGGCTCGGCGCCAAAACCACAACCACACCGACTGACTGCTGAAGCCACAACCGTTCGTCGCGGCCGCCGGAAGCGGGAGAGTTTCCTGTGTGGTCTGATGGGAACCTTTGCATCGTGCACGTGCATCGACCTGGTTGCTTAGCGACCTGACAACAGTCCAGTACTGCCGAAAGCTCTTCCTTTCAATTATATCCTTGCAGCTTTCAGGTGTGGTTTTGAACCTTGAAGTGGAGTATGGGCCACATTCACGGACATATTCCATGGCCCGCCCGCAAGTTTTCACCCTTGTAGCCAATCAGGTAAACATGATTTGTGATGAACTCTGGACGCTATGCTTGAACTTCGATCGCAAAGATTCTCAGAAGCGCGGAACCTTTTACGTTCATTTATATGAGGGTAGGTGACCTCGGAGGGCGGGGGGTCTGTCTATTCATCTGATAACAGGGGTACCATGCCATTCTTGTTCAGTCTCCATCTGCCTTTGTAGGGAGACTGTTCGAGTTTCTCTGATGCGTCTCGTCTCCAATGCCATAAGTCCGTCGCCATAAGTCCGTTGTCATAAGTTCGTCTCCATAAGTCCGGCGTCATAAGTCCGTCGCAATAAGTCCGTCACCATAAGTCCGGCGCCATAAGTCCGGCACCATAATTCCGGCGCCGATCAGTCCAGATTCATCTCGTGCTACGGCTCTCTGTCCTCTCAAGATGCACGAATTCCGTCTTCAGTTGAATCCTTGCGATGGTAGTAACCCTACTTTACAGTCGCGATATATTTGTAGTGATGCGATTGACGCAGGGTGTACGCCATTTGTAGTGCGTGTTGCATACCGCCAATTTGTTGCTAGTTGTTGTTCTGTGCATGTTTTCGACTTGATAGAAAATGTTTTGAGTGGATTTTCCACACATTTCCTTCCCAATCAAGTCTCAGCTGTTGAAATAGCATCCCCAAAATAAATTATCCGGTTGTCCCTATGCCTGGTCAGTGGAATAACTGATCAGGGTTGCCATTTCTACCCTTGCAATTGCTATGCAGATGAACTGAAGCGCGGTTGGTGACTAAGTGTGTTTTTGCTGGTCAGTTGCTGCTACTTGATTCTCATTCACACTACAGTATGCAGATTATGCCACAGTTTGCAATATTGTCTCGGGTTGGTACTCTTCTAAGGCTATAATATAGCCTTTGTGCATGTTTTGCAAGCATGTTTTCGGCTGCGCCAAAAACGTATCCGTTTTGTATGCCACTTATATGACATCCAGTTTGTCATTTTAGCTCTCAAGTTCTAATGGTATCCTTGTATAGATGATTGCATAATGTAGTGGCGAATCCTACCTCACTCCAAAGATTGTGAATTTTCATTAAGAAACACTGCGCATGTGAACAGAGGAACTTTATGGAAACCGTCTTGCTGTGCTTGCCATGATCTCGACTTTTTCCTTGTGACTACTGTTTCCATTCAGGAATATATGTATATATACATATATATGCGTATATATGTCTATGTATACATATATGTCGAAATATACATATATATTTATATATATATAAATACATGTGTATGTTATGTTGTGGATGAACAACATTGTAGAACATATCAGCCTTAAGAAAATATTACTCGCTCTGCTTGAAGTCATGGTGGGCTTGTCAGACATTCAATGTTCGTTCTCAATGTGCAATGTCGACTGTGAAGTCCTCTCAGTAGGCAATGTTGTCAATGGAATCTTCTAGGTAGGCAGTGTCGACGATGGAGTCCTCTCAGTAGGCAGTGTCAGCGATGCAGTGTTGTCAGTGGGCAATGTCGACGATGTGAGGTGTTCTCTGTCAAGAAATCACGTTCGTTGGTCGATATGTCATGGCCGACTCTGTCTTTTGGGATCGATGGCACGCTCTTCTTGGCACCAACCACCAATATCCTGGTATTTTTGTTCTCAGACCCGTCACGCCGCTCATAACTTACACAATGAATAGGCGTGAATGTGCAGAGACAGCTCGAGCGACATAGGGACGCTGGCCAGGTCGGCCATTCACGACCACATTCAATCTCTTTTTGACATGTACTTAGTTCAAAGCATTTTCTTGTGGGCAATTGTGACATGCGGTGGCGTTTTCAGCTGATATAATTGTGGAAGTCTCTGGAGGGCGGACTTTGGGTCTCTGGGACAGTCAGAACTTTGCTCTAGCTGTGTATTTTGTCCTGTCTATTGTCGTTCATGTTTTATGGTTAATCCAGCAACGCCATTTAATGCTGCTCCTGGTGATTATAATATGTGCATTTACTGGATCACATCAGTTTTTAGGCAGTGCAGTTCCTCGATACATGCAGCCTCACAATTATATTTGACGAAATGCCGTACACTGATATATCGAGAAGCAGTCTGACCGACGTTGCCACACTGTCCAATGCAATTCACGAGTGATCAACGAGGACTGTGAAGTACACGCCTACACCAGTCCAGTCTCGTCTTTTATTCCCATCATAGAGTTTGTGAGCGTAGGCACTCAAAATACGAGCGCTGCACGAGGTCCGATGCAATAATCACAGGGTCCTAAGCCTACATCTATTGCCACAAGCTCAAACGTCACGTGTTATCTGCGAGGGCGGCGAATACCCGGAAGAGCTGATCACGTCGGTGTGTTTGTGTGTGTGCGCGTATGTGTGTTTCTCTCTCTCACCCTCTCCCTCTCTTTCTCCCTCTATCTCTCTCTCTCTCTAACTCTCTCCCTCCCTCCCTCTCTCTCACTCTTCCTCCCTCTCTCTCCCTCTTTCTCTCTCTTGGTTTTGAGTTTGCCACAACCACCATGCTTGTTGCCGAGTTCATTCGTTCGCTCTGATAGCACTATGCACAGTCCTAGTTATGTTTATAATATCCATCAAAGTTGCATTATGATATGGGTCTTGCGGTCGGGATATTTCCGCTTCCTCGCAGTCGTCAGACATATTAGTAGATAGTAAGCTTAAGCAATGTACTCGATGAAACTTGAAGGCTGCTCAGGTCCGTGACAAGATCCAGTAATAGTTTCGTCCATCTGGATCTGATTCTCGTCTTGCCTAAACTAGATCCCTCCAGCTTCAACAAAGACATACTTAGCTAGATGTATCTAGGCACTTCTAAATAGGTCTATAGGGCTTTAGCTCCTCACGCATCAGTATCTACGTTCAAATCGTTCCGTGTTGGCTGCACTGCCTGCGACGTTGCCTGCCAGGTGAGAGGATAGGCTGTGCCGGCCAACACCATTGTTACGCGGTACAGTGCAGAGTGACAGGCGGAACTTCTCATTCAGAAGGAAATAATCTGCGCATCCGAAGGATAACAATAAGCTCCTTCTGTCGGGCTGCTCCTTACCCTTTCCCTTTACAGCTCCTGAAGCAAATCGAGAGGTGGAGTTTCATATCACAAGGGCCCTGTGACGAGCGTGAAACGAAATCCATTGGGTGTCAGTCTGTGCCCTGCCCTGCCGTTCTGTGGCGCAGGTGCCCGTCGAAGCTCCAACGGCCGGTGCTGAGGAGTCTCAGAGTCTGGGAGGTCGCCGCCGTCCCTCTCTCAGAGACCGCCACCATCCATCACTTTGATCTCGCCCTGTTGAACACGCTGTTCTGCATTGTATGCAGCGCATGACAACTGCATAGCTGATTATACTTGCGAATGCCTTTGATGCCGCCATGTGGTACATTAGAAAAGAATATAAGATCCGTCCATCGAAATGACGTGGGTTTGGAAGTTGGTTGGAAATAACGCCGCTATGACAACATTTGAGAAGTGCTGTGGAAAAGAATCGCATTCACGTCGAACATTGTTCATATCAATAATTTGATCTTCACATGTGGGGCATTCCAAGACAAATCGACCGATAAAGTGACAACTTTGATACTCCAATGTCTTGCATGTAAACGAAAATAGACATGCAGGGATGTTTTGGGACCCGAATCTAGCTCTAAAGTTTCAGCTCAATCAGTCCAGCAGCTTAGGAGTTGTAGTCCTATGCATTTTTAGAGGTCACCTTGCAAGGGTTTCATTAATTGCTCATATGCCGATTACAAAATATTTTAACTTCACTAACCCGGGCGCTACATAACCAGTAGCAGTTCATGCGCCCCTAAGCCCAAATAATCAATAAACTACAGCAACCCACCCGTACCACTTTGAGCGCTGTGACTGAAATGTCACAGAAACATATTGGCCGCATCATATCTTTCACTTTATTTCATTTCGACCAAATGACCTCGTAACCTGAAATCACGTGCGTGCAAGAATTGCAATATCACAAGTACGTGACTGTTGGCTAGGAACAGTATTTGGTATAAATATAATTTAAGAATTAATGTTACATATGCTCATAGGAATATTGCAGACACATTCTCGAAAGTATCAGATGGTACAAAACACAGTTTGTATATATTTGGCATCGCTATTAAATTATTACTATACACGAATGTGTGTACAATGAATATAGCGCAAAAACGGTTAAGAGAGAATATGCTAGGCTAGGTCAGTATTGTGTTTGACATCCAGCTCGCGATCTAAGCACCTGAGAGGCGCAAGGAAAGCTTCATTCACGAGGTGATTCTGGAGTTTACCTCAATTCTTTTCTCTTTGGACCAAAATGCCGTGCAAAAATGCCAAAGTCTTGTTTTTGCTTTCGGCCGTGCCTAAAAGTCGATGCTAGTCAACCCAGTGGCATAACCTTTGTCTTGGCGAATAGTATAGGAAACTGGGAGATATGAATATATATATGTATATATACATATATATATATATATATATATATATATATATATATATATATATATATATATATATATTTATATATATATATATATATATATATATATATATATATATATATATATATATATATATATATATATATATATATATATATATATATATATATATATATATATATATATATATTGGGTCCCTTCAACAGAACGGTGAAAGCAAGACATTTATGTCTATTTGGCAACCAGGAATCCGAAGTTCAGGGCATGCTACACCATTTTGCCAGGTCAGATAGTTTCAAGCTTAAATGCCCACGTACAGTATTTTTTAAGTTCGCCAATTTTGTTCTCAAGAAAAACTGATATGATCCTGAAACATATTTGTAAGTCGTCAAGTATTTGCCTTCGTGACATGACGTTATGTCGCTCTTGAATTATACACGGCATACAAATTGATAAATATGTCACTTTAGTCTGCGCCTAAGAGTAAACAGATTGGAAATAATTTCATCAAATATCTAAGCAGGTAAAATTAGGTCTGATTAGATTACACTAGTCATTTCAGATAATTGGTGGACATTTAATGTCAAGTCGCACGCACAACTTAGGAACTGAAACCGAAGGGAGAGCATATAACTTCACGAGGAACAACATTCTGTATGTGATGGTATCCATATATAAATACATATATGTTTGGATATATCCATATATATATAAATATATATGTATATATATAGTGCATATGTGACCTGATTTATGTCATTGACCTTTGACACATACTGGATGTCAGATATGAGTATGTCGGGCGCCAATCGATCTGCCGTGGATTGCACCAAGTGGCCAATCCACAACAGGTTCACGAACGGTGCCTCAGCTTCGGCTAGTTGGATACAAAAGCACTGCCTAGCAACTTCAAAAGGCGATGTCATGCCTACATCAGATGCATCTGAACTAAAGCTTGTTGGTGCGTAGATTGCACCTGTGTGCTGTCTCAACTGAAACCTTAAAACCACCACAGAGTTTTGTTTAACGGATGTCCTGTGATGATGCGTGTCGCTCCCTATGAGTAATGCACCTCTCCGTATAACCCATGTACCTCCTGTGCCTGCGCCCTCAGGTGCAGGCATGCCATCCGCCTGAGGCGAAAACAAGCACCCAACTATCAGCCACACGTGATCAAGGTCAACACTCTGTAACCCGTTGTTTTCGTTTTCGCTCATAACCTTCAAGAAGATGTGTGGTTATATACAACAGTGGCTCGTCCCATTGAAAGCGGCTTTGCACACCAAAAGCATATCGATATAGGTGCGGTAACTGTAGATATTTGGATAATTTCGCAGGAAGCATTTATGCGCCAGTGTTTGGAGGAAGAGCCATCCGCACGAGTTGCTCAGCTGTCAGCTTTGCTTTTGCATTTATGTGTCCTGTCGTATGCTGTGCGCACGCCATTCGGCATATATGTAATGTGTCGGCCAGCAGTTTCGCTACCACGCACCACTGCTCATGCCATCTTGCAGAATGTTATGGCGTCTGGACGCTTTCTGGGTCGACGGTAGGTCCAGTTGGTGCAAAACAACCCTGACGCGTTCGCTGGCCTCACGATTGATAACGGAAGAAGCTGTTCATGTGACTGTTTCATCGAGGCTTTCAGACGTGGTACATCCATTAACGCAAGCACACAAATTCACACATGTACACCCATGGACACACATACACACACACACACACACACACACACACACACACACACACACACACACACACACACAAACATGCACACACACACACGCACACGCACACGCACACGCACACACACGCACACGCACACGCACACACACCATATGACTGCAAAAGTAGCCCGCAAAATGGCAGGCACGATGGGCTCCGTACCCACGTAACAGTTTCAGCCGCATGACGTCATGAAACTAAGGAAAACTTCAAAAGCTTGTGACCGTCCACTAACTACGATCTGGTTCCGACCTCGGCGCATGGGAGCAGCTGCTCAAACTTGATAACTCGAGCCTAGGCGACGGGATGTTTTGTTGTTGCAGATATTGCCAGCTGTTAATTATCCCGGCTCAGTATGCTGCTTCGCTGGGAACCACTTCACACATCGCCACTGTCCGGGTGGACCGCGCCCATTGCCGTGGGCTCCCCATCCAGTGATGGGGTTGCTGGCGTTGAGCTGTTTGCACAGCTGGATTTTCGGTGCCGTACTGCAGCGACTGTCACAAACACCATCACATGCACCGCACTGCAACGGCTTCCGATGCATTCCGAAAACTGGCGCCGCGCAGAGCGCCGTCCATGCGGTCAGCTGGATAAACACGGCGATAGCGAGAGGCGCTGGCATCCTGTTTGTCGTCGCGGCCGAACCGTTGCTCGCGCCGAGTGTATGCTCCAGAGAGCGGCGCGGCTCCGTTCTGGCGGCCGATCCGGCTGACGGTGGCGATAAGTATCGCAGTGACGGCAGCCAAACAGTGACATGTGGGCTGAAGCATTTCTCCGAACTGTCCAGTCGAGATATTTGCACGGCTTTCCCGACGCTCCAACCCCTCCCGCTCCGATGCTTCCTATGGGGAAATAAACTGAAGATGGACGATTTGTCGGTTTCACAGCGATTTGCTCACGAAAATAAGAGCGTTTGTCACATTGCAATCAGCTGTTGAACTTCTGATGCGATGGGAAGAGGCCTAAAGTGATGTTTTTTATCTGATCAACGATCAAATATAGCAATGACACTGAATGTATTAGTTAGGAATAATAGCATACGCAGACAACAATAAAGTGCGCACAACAGTGCAATACACAATGGTTTGACATCCTCTTTTCCGGAGTTGCCCTGCTTCAGCAAATGCCCATCGTGTCATTCGGCGGATATGTTCCAACCTGCCATCATCATGACGTCCCCGCCCGGAGAGTGAGGTAGTTTCCGCTTCTATTTTGAGCTTTTCTCTCATTAGTGCATCACACCATAAAGCAACGCCCAAAAACGACCAGCTAGTTATGGCAGTGCTCTTATCAAATCAGGCCATTATCAAGCAGGTCACCGCACTTGCCCGCCTTCCACCTCATGCCGGCACACCCAATAAAAACGCAACGTCTCAGGGGGCGAGCTCCGTTCAATGACGAGTGGGCGTCAGGCAATCGGACTAACGAGGCCGGGGAGAGCGGCGACGATGACGGCTATGACTTGTCGGCTGTGCGCGGAATTTTGTTTGCGGCGCGGCGCGGCAGGTAGCGCGAGAATGCGACGGCGGTCCAGCACGGACGACATGAGCGACGCGTGCCGGAAGCCGAACACATCGCGGCCGCCACTCAGAATGTCCCGTCACCGGCGGGCACGGCGGCCCGACCCGCTGCCGAGCCGCCTCTCCGGCTCGTTAGTTGCGCTGGGCGGCCGCCCCTCATGGAAGGGGTGTTTGTGTTGGCTATCATCAGTGCCGTGTCGTGCGCGCACAGTGCTCGCGGCGACGAACACGCGTTGTGACACCGCCATCAGTCATCGAAACCGCGGCCGGAAGTCGACAAAGCACGGAGTGCGCAAACTTCCCGTGTCGCCGCATCCGGCGGCATGCCGGCCGAGATGCCGACCAGTCGGCACGGAGAGGGTGCGGCCGAATCGGTGGGAACGTGCAGTACTCACACAGCCACGATTGAGAATGTAGTGGGACAGCCCTGTAGGGCTTCTCAGTCCCCACACAGCCACAATTAGGAGCGTATAGGGAGTAAAATGTAGGCTTCCAAAATCTTCACACAACATAATTGAGAGTGTAGAGGGAGCGCCCTATATGTCTCTCCAGTTCCCACACGGTCACAATTAAGAGTGTAGAGGGTTCCTATGTCAGTCCCCAGTCCCCACACAGCCACACTTGAGAGTGCAGAGGGAGTGCCTTGACGGCCTCCCCAGTCCCCACACCGTGCTGGGACGACGTCACGCAGTGAAGTCAGTCGATTATGACGACAAGGAATAGCAGCAGTCTGTTGCTAGCTCAAAGGTCTAGAAAATCTTTGCGTGATGGCTAAACAGCAGCCACTCTATGTAAGAGACAATGGCAACTCGGCGTGAGGTGTCGTACCGAATACGAGTGCGTCTGTCGGCTTTCGCCAGGCTTGTGATGCCTCCGATGAAACATTCGTACTGCACTTCTCCCCTCATGACACTTTTGCTGTTAAAAAGCAGGCAGGCGAGAAGATCCGCATGACAGGTACCCCATAATGGCCGGTTCGACCACAGATTCCATCGACTTGATCGATCAACATATTTACAGCTACATGGAAACACAGCTTCATTCCTCATTAATCACATGAAGAGATGTTCTATTATTATCATCACAAACAAAGTGCAGCCACATGCACACACTGAGTCTCTTTCACCGAAGCTGACTTTCGTCGAGTCTAATCCCGACTTATCTGCACACGCAACTGCAAACACCCGCGGCTGCGCAGCCGTCGAATTCCGTCTGCTACGATGTTGAATATTGCATAGTTCGATGGTCGGCGGCTGTGGACGGTGTGGGCCGATGGCCGGCGACTGTGTGTGGGATGGACCGATGGTCGGCGGTTGTGTGTGGGATGGGCCGATGGTCGGCGGCTGTGGGCGGCGTGGGCCGATGGTCGGCGACTGTGTGTGGGATGGGCCGATGGTCGGCGACTGTGTGTGGGATGGGCCGATGGTCGGCGACTATGTGTGGGATGAGCCGATGGTCGGCGGCTGTGGGCGGCGTGGGCCGATGGTCGGCGGCTGTGGGCGGCGTGGGCCGATGGTCGGCGGCTGTGGGCGGCGTGGGCCGATGGTCGGCGGCTGTGGGCGGCGTGGGCCGATGGTCGGCGACTGTGTGTGGGATGGGCCGATGGTCGGCGACTGTGTGTGGGATGGGCCGATGGCCGGCGGTTGTGTGTTGGATGGGCCGATGGTCGGCGGTTGTGTGTGGGATGGGCCGATGGTCGGCGGCTGTGGGCGGCGTGGGCCGCCGTGGGCGTGCGCCAGCCTCCCGCCAGCCTCGATGGCCATCGGCGGGCGCTCACCAATCAGTCGGCGTGTCGGCGCCCGGTGTTGTCGAACGCCCCACACAATTAGAGCGGCCCCGCCTCGTGACGGTGCGCCTCGGCGGCCGATGCTCGTCGTGACGGCACGTGACGCCTCCAATAAGCGCCGCCTTGATCCGGCTCTCAGCGGCCGGCGATCTGCCGGCCGTCAGTGCGGCTTTAATGCGTCCCGCATGGGCGGCGCGGCGCACACGGAACGCGCCGCCGCTGCAGTGCTGCGCGCTGGCTCACCGGCGCACCGGAGTGATCTGAGGATGGAACACGTCCGAGTAAACTCGAATGGCGCTGACAGCGTGTGTGTACAGCGGTTCGCGCCGAGATGACGCACTCGCCGGTGCGAGATTTGCTCGCCACTCTCGCGCTTCAACGGCGCCTGGGGACCAACATAGCCTGCGGAGCCGACGGAGGTCTCCACCTGTCCGACTTTGAAATAGACGCGCTGTTATTGCACACCGCGAATGACTGCCGCGCTCGGCGATCGGGTTTCCTTTGTCCGCACTTCTGGTGCCCGTCCCAAGATCCCGCGTGGCGACTTCAAAAGCGAATCAGCAGGACCAGTGAAAGAGAGGATGGGGAAGGAGCCTGTGGTCTCCGGCCGGGTTCGGCTCCACAGCAGTGGGTATCTGCATCAAGCTGGCAACAGGGATATGTGGCCAGGTCCCGTAAAGTTTGACACCGTCCCAATATACTGGCGCTTCTAAAGAAGGATGGATGCTTTAATTTCTGCTCAATCTCTTTTTTCTCTCATTCTCTGGCTCTCATTGTCTTCATCTCCCCCGCTCTATTTGTCCCTTAATGCCGCCTCACTGCCATCTCTTCATCCCGCCATGTACAGCACGAAGAACAAGAATGAGATCAAGATTTAGATGAATGAGTGAGAACACGGGATATTTATCCTCCTGTCTCTCCTGTCAGATCCTGTTACAAAGTTGCTAAGAATGTACTGTTTTAACTGTAAAATATGTATACTTGCATAGTACCGTGATGCTGGTCCGTAACTGATCTACTGTAACGTCCGTAACTATTGTGATCCCGTAAGCCAGCCGACATGTAACTCATGAACTTGAGCCGGCCGGTGGCCTGCCGACGGCCCGCGCCGAGGCAGCGGCCGAACGTGAGTTTAAAGTCCAATGGCCGGGCGCGTTGCGGTCATTTGCGGGGCGGGTAAATGTCACCTGACTGTTCGCCACCAGGTAGCATCGCCGTGTTACATCGGAAATGAAACGTCATTCGACTACCAATTGGAATCGGGGCCCAAAATACGTCACTACTAGCAGCCAATGAGAGAGTGACGAATCGTCTTGAGGTGTGTGCAGCGCTGTGTGCAGCGCTGTGTGCAGCGCTGTGTGCAGGTGTGTTCCAGACCCCCGCCGGAGAGCGCCCCGGACTGTCGCCACGCGCGGACCTACGGTCGGACGCCTCGATGAATTGAACATCTGTCTTTTGGCCCCTAAATTAGAACTATTAGCATTTACTGTCGGCGTTGTATGAACTTCCGTTTTTACCGTTTAATTCCCTTTAACTGCACATTACATTAAGTGCAACACAATCGAACTTTCGGAGTTGTCGCGACGCGCGATTCTACTGTACTATATCACGCGCCTATAAGGACGACCCTTTTCCGAAATCCTCATACCCAGTCTCGGGGGGTGGGGTGGGGGTCGATAGAGACCCCCTCCAATCCCCAAACTAAGCGTCGCACGAAAACGAAATAGGTGTCATCGGAAAGTGCTCGACAAGTAGGGCCATACACCACCAACAAATCACCCCACAAAAGTGACGTCACTAGGGGCCCTAGAGTTTCACGACTTACATTATGTTTGGGACTCTGGGGGTTCATTTTGAGAGAGATTTGAAGAGAAAATTATTTGGAATCACAAAAGGAAAGCGACATCGATCAAGACCATCAATTTTTTGGACACCCAAAAATCAATTTGTTTTCAGTTTCAACATGTTGAGTTTCCAAGTTTTCTTTCATTTTCCTCATAGCGTGGATTGACAAATGTTGTTCGAAGTCAACTTGCTCCAATAAAAATGTTTACGTTAGCCAGAATCTTCTATTTTAACTCTAAAGGGCAAATATAGAAAACTGATAAGTAATCAAAAACGGAAAAATGGAAAACTCCTCAGGTGCTTTTGTTGCATCTCTAGAGATAAGCAAACGCTGAAAATTTCATTAAAATATCTTTATCCGTTAAAGCGTAACGACTGTTTGAACGTTTTTGGAGGTGACCTCACGACCTGACTTCGAAATTATGACGATACAACATGCAACATTGATGTGGAAAAGGTACGGCAAATTTAGGTGCGTTGCCGCGAGCCGTTCTTTCACTATCCGCGGAAAACCTTAGGGGGAGTCGTCAACGACCCCTGCCCCTCCCCCCCCCCCACCCGAGATGGCGGGGGAAAGAGACATAACGAGAGAGAGAGAGAGAGAGAGAGAGAGAGAGAGAGAGAGAGAGAGAGAGAGAGAGAGAGAGAGAGAGAGAGAGAGAGAGAGAGAGAGAGAGAGAGAGAGAGAGAGAGAGAGAGAGAGAGAGAGAGAGAGAGAGAGAGAGAGAGAGAGAGAGAGAGAGAGAGAGAGAGAGAGAGAGAGAGAGAGAGAGAGAGAGAGAGAGAGAGAGAGAGAGAGAGAGAGAGAGAGAGAGAGAGAGAGAGAGAGAGAGAGAGAGAGAGAGAGAGAGAGAGAGAGAGAGAGAGAGAGAGAGAGAGAGAGAGAGAGAGAGAGAGAGAGAGAGAGAGAGAGAGAGAGAGAGAGAGAGAGAGAGAGAGAGAGAGAGAGAGAGAGAGAGAGAGAGAGAGAGAGAGAGAGAGAGAGAGAGAGAGAGAGAGAGAGAGAGAGAGAGAGAGAGAGAGAGAGAGAGAGAGATAGGGAGAGAGAAGGAGAAAGAGAGTGATGGAAAGAAACGGAGAGCGAAGGACAAGATGCAGTTATCCTGACCATAGCGGTAACAAATAATACACATGGAGCTTCGAAGTATTTTGATGATGTTCCGTACACGGCCTTTACCCCTACCTCACATCCCGGTATTTCTCTTCATGCAACGTATCGGTACGTCACGACACGCCACGTAGTGCCCTGTGAGTCATCACAAGTAAGCAGTGAGCATCATCGTCGAGTCTCCCATCACGGAAGTGTGGAGCCGCTGGCGCCGATGCGGCTCGTGACGCCGTCGTGACCGTGTCGTGCGGCAGGTGCTGCAGCAGCGGCAGCGGGAGAGCCTGGAGAGGGTGGCACCACTGCGGCCAGACGACGGCCTCGGCTCGCCGCACCCACTCCTGCTCTACCCGTTCCTGCGGCCGACGTTCCGCGGTCTGGCCGCGGCGTCGGCACCGCCGGCGCTGGTGCCGGCGCTGGTGCCGCACCCGGACCCCGAACCCGGCCGGCAGCCGCCCGCACAGAGTCCGGTGAGTGTGACGCTGCGAGGGTGACACGCTGGTGGGAGTGGCACTGATCAGGTAGCCAACTGGTGAGAATGACACTGTGACGGGCGGACACCCGATGAGAGTGACACGCCGGTGGGAGTGACACTGTGACCAGGCAGACACATGGCGAGAGTGACACTGTGACAGGCGGACACCCGATGAGAGTGACACTGTGACCAGGCGGACACATGGTGAGAGCGACACTGTGACAGGCGGACACCCGATGAGAGTGACACGCCGGTGGGAGTGACACTGTGACCAGGCAGACAGCTGGTGAGAGTGACACTGTGACAGACGGACACAACGTGAGAGTGACACTGTGACAAACGGACACAACGTGAGAGTGACACTATGACGAGCGGACATCCGGTGAGAGTGACACCATGTCGCCGAACATCGCGCTGGTAGACAGAGAGGTAGTAGATGCCACGGTGGCAAGTCGCTCTATCTTGTGTAGCACCGTTGCAGTGTGTCTTTACTTCGTGGGAGACATGGATTTGCATGGCACCGTTGAAGTGTGCCTCTCGCTTCGTAGGAGGTATGGATTTGAATACCAGTTATGAGTGGAAACGTGGGAGTTTTCTGGCTTTCCGGCTTCCTGGACCTCCACTGGACGCACATTGAAAACTAGGCCTGTGGTGTATACAGGATATTCTGGATCCAGAAGGCATTGTGGATCAACTCCGCACTCCTTTCCTCAAATATGAGAAGAAATACCTGTCCTTGATCCCGGTCGAGGTCCCATGATCCCAGTTGTCCTTGTACCCAGCCAGCTGGGGAATGCTCGGGAGGATTAAGGCTTTGACGTAGTTAATTAGTCAAGATATAGTTATAAAATTGAAAGGTAGAACAGAAGGCAAACACAGCTAACAGCGACACTGGGCGCACGCGTCTTTTCCAATTGTAATTGCGAGTAGCATTTCGTTGAGTCGTTCGAATGACTGATTCAGACGACAATGGCGACAAGTTCCCCCCAGTGCTGCCTCGAGACCTGATCACGGGCATAAACAAAGCGATATGAAACAATGCTTCCCTGGAAAGTTCCTCCTCGAGATCCGAAAATAAACCTGAGATTTTGTGTCAAATACCAAATATCTGTAAGAAGTGAGTCTATTTGCGGACGTAGTTCACCTTCAGTCAGCGACTATCTCCACTAGCTGATACATTCACTGCCATGACAATCATGCAGCAGTCTTGATTTCCCACTTGTACATAACGCTCAGTTAACACAAAAGTGCGCCACGTCTCTGATCCAACAGTGGAAGAGCAGAAGCATGCACAATTCCAGTTCTCATGCCGCCAGGTGAGCGCTTGGGCGGCGACATCGTCGGTGCGACTGGCAGCACCGCCTGCGGCAGCTCTCTCGCCCGCCGAGGAGACCCCTCTGAACCTCACCAAGCGGAAGAGCTGCTCGCCTCCGCCGCCGGCCAGGGAGCAGTTCCCCACGCTGCCTGCCAGGCCGCTGATGGCTACACCTTTCCTGCCATATGGCGCCTGGGTTCAGGGAAGCGCAGGTAAGCTGGTGCTCGGTGATGTGACCAGTGGGTTACCGGATGAGAATGGTACCCTCCTCAAGAAGGATTTTTGCTAGCTCATGACACTGGCTTTTTGGTTGTCGAATCCAGATGCATACTAGCTGATACTTCAAGTTGGCATACATAGGTAGATGTAACCTGCTGCAAAGGTGGCGGCAAAAATAGTGTTACTCCACCACAGTATTTTTCATTTTCTGAAAAGGAAGAACCAAATAATGATACCTGCGCATTTATTGACACGTGTTTCACCCTCAGGCTCCGACGAGTGAATGTGAAGAGAAAATGGATTGTGCATTAGGGCACAGCGTCCTTGATAAATTTTGGATTCGAGATTCGGCCATGCGATTTTGAGATGTAATCGAGTGTGCTGATTTCAAATTCGAAAGCTGTTTTTGGATCAAAGCATTTTCTGGTCCGCAAATTTACACTTTTCTGCAGGTATGTTTCCTAACATTATGCTAAATATGAGACTATGGACACAAAGGCCTGTCTGAAAGTTGTGTGACTGTTATATTCGTGATGTTCACACCAAAATACCTATGATTACCACTTTTCAGCGCGCTAAAGCGTATATTGAATATATTTATAACGGTTTCTCTGGTCCGTCCGACACATCTCTCACTAACGCCATCTATAGGTGCTTTTTTCATTAACACGGAAAATTGACTCTCATTGAACTAGACATATATCAAAAGCCTGTCCAGTATACATCTAAAATTTACACTAACGAACTGAAAACAGATGCCTAGATTACCTCAGGGGCGGATCCAGGGGAGGCAATAGTAGGTATGTTTAAAAAGGCAAAGGCAGGTTCGTATACAAAATACAAAAAGCGAACACGTTTCTTGAAAACCTCAAATAACATAAAACAAGCTTTGAAGTATCATAGTAATCGTTTGTAATGTAGGAAATAATTGCATAGCACACAGGACTACCGTTTAGTGATCGGCTGAGGGAAATAATAGATATCTGAAGGACAGAATGCATAAAGTACAGTTTTGTGTGGCCTTTTTACTATTCCACGTCATTGGCCTACTTCATAGCTTCCATTATATCCTTCTTAGAGAGGAACACTGGCAACTGTTTTCTGTAGTGGGCACTGGCGCGGACAGAGCCATCTCGGGCCTCCTGACCTTTCCAGCGGCTGTCGTGACGTGCTGGACCGCCCGCTCCGTCGACTGGGCATTCGCAGGGAAGGGAGGGACATCCAGCGGCATGGATATGATCTTCCTGAGTTCTGTTGTGGCGATTCCGCACGTAAACACAGGTTCCGTGATCTCTGTGTCGTCCCAATCGATCAGTTGTATAAGTGATGAGGCGGACATGTTGATCTTAGGGTTCCTTCTCGTCCTTGGCGACTTGTCCCCGTACTCTGCTCCTTCTCTCACACCGATGATCTTTTCGATGGCAAACTTCCTATCTTCAGGTTGTTCGCTGGCGAGAAGGGACAGCAGGAGGCTCTCAGGATGGGCGTACCAGGCGGAATACCGAACACAGCGTGTAACCGCCGCCTGAACCTCTTCTGGTTGCGTACTAAAGGTCCGGAGATGGGTTATTATGTGTTCGGGTGCGTCCACGACTTTGGGCTTCGTCTTAATCTCAAAGTAGCACTTGAAATATACGTTGACGCAGAACTCTGCCAGCCGTCTCAGGATTCTCTTGTTTGAGTCGGTGAGGCCGTGCTGCCTGGTCCACAAGTACACTATCCTCTCACCTGTTGTCAACCAGCGCGCGTGGTTCAACTTGCCAGGCTTCATTTCTTGCATACTTGCGGACAGACTTCCAGCTTTCACCGCCCGACATAGTTCATAAGAGACCTTCTGGTCTGTTGACATGCTGTCAAGTACATCTTCTGGGATCTCCACATATTCCTCGCCTTCAGCTAGCCGTTCAAACGCTGGATCATACCTCATGCCTGCAAGTATGCAAGAAATGAAGCCTGGCAAGTTGAACCACGCGCGCTGGTTGACAACAGGTGAGAGGATAGTGTACTTGTGGACCAGGCAGCACGGCCTCACCGACTCAAACAAGAGAATCCTGAGACGGCTGGCAGTGTTCTGCGTCAACGTATATTTCAAGTGCTACTTTGAGATTAAGACGAAGCCCAAAATCGTGGACGCACCCGAACACATAATAACCCATCTCCGTACCCTTCGTACGCAACCAGAAGAGGTTCAGGCGGCGATTACCCGCTGTGTTCGGTCTTCCGCCTGGTACGCCCATCATGAGAGCCTCCTGCTGTCCCTTCTCGCCAGCGAACAACCTGAAG
This sequence comes from Imbricaverruca yamaguchii, assembly GCA_034440575.1. Lineage (NCBI taxonomy): Eukaryota > Metazoa > Arthropoda > Thecostraca > Neoverrucidae > Imbricaverruca > Imbricaverruca yamaguchii. The sequence continues at coordinate 533,968 of JAOTOL010001521.1, forward strand.
ATAGGAAGTTTGCCATCGAAAAGATCATCGGTGTGAGAGCAGGAGCAGAGTACGGGGACAAGTCGCCAAGGACGAGAAGGAACCCTAAGATCAACATGTCCGCCTCATCACTTATACAACTGATCGATTGGGACGACACAGAGATCACGGAACCTGTGTTTACGTGCGGAATCGCCACAACAGAACTCAGGAGGATCATATCCATGCCGCTGGATGTCCCTCCGTTCCCTGCGAATGCCCAGTCGATGGAGCGGGCGGTCCAGCACGTCACGACAGCCGCTGGAAAGGTCAGGAGGCCCGAGATGGCTCTGTCCGCGCCAGTGCCCACCACAGAAAACAGTTGCCAGTGTTCCTCTCTAAGAAGGATATAATGGAAGCTATGAAGTAGGCCAATGACGTGGAATAGTAAAAAGGCCACACAAAACTGTACTTTATGCATTCTGTCCTTCAGATATCTATTATTTCTCTCAGCCGATCACTAAACGGCAGTCCTGTGTGCTATGCAATGATTTCCTACATTACAAACGATTACTATGATACTTCAAAGCTTGTTTTATGTTATTTGAGGTTTTCAAGAAACGTGTTCGCTTTTTGTATTTTGTATACGAACCTGCCTTTGCCTTTTTCAACATACCTACTATTGTCTCCCTCTGGATCCGCCCCTGAGGGAACCCAGGCAGCAGTTTTCAGTTCGTTACTGTAAATTTTAGATGTATACTGGACAGGCTTTTGATATATGTCTAGTTCAATGAGTCAATTTTCCGAGTTAATGAAAAAAGCACCTATAGATGGCGTTAGTGAGAATGTGTCGGACGGACCAGAGAAGCCGTCAGAAATATATCCAATATACGCTTTAGCGCGCTGAAATGTGGTCATCATAGGTATTTTTGTGTGAACATCACGAATATAACAGTCACACAACTTTCAGACATGCCTTTGTGTCCATAGTCCCATATTTAGCATAAAGTTAGGAAACATACCTGCAGAAAAGTGCAAATTTGCGGACCAGAAAATGCTTTGATCCAAAAACAGCTTTCGAATTTGAAATCAGCACACTCGATCACATCTCAAAATCGTATTGCCGAATCTTGAATCAAAAATTTATCAAGGGCGCTGTGCCCTATTGTGCATGTTTGTTTTGTATTGAGGGTGGAGGAACTTGAGAATAAGACACCAAAATATTCAGCACACATAATCCAAACTGTCCACAACAAAACCACCGAGTTATGATCGAGAGCAGTTGACGCCATAGCTACTGTACAGCCGGTGGCCCTGGCTGAGACAATGCACAGCCTGACCTCTTACCTGACCTGCATGCAGATCAGCTGTGTCCGGCTCAGACCAGCCGCACCGACTCGCCACTGCTGACCTACCCCTGCCGGAACGGCCTGCCCCTGCACATGCTGTACCCGCCGGCCACATTCGCTGCCGGTCTGTCGCTCACCTCTCGACTGATGACTTCACCTGCGGCCAGGGGCGCCGAGCCAGCGGCGGAGGCCGGCAACACCATCTGTAGCTGTGAGTCAGAGCACACCACCTGTAGGTGTGAGTCAGAGCACACCACCTGTAGGTGTGAGTCAGAGCACACCACCTGTAGCTGTGAGTCAGAGCACACCACCTGTAGCTGTGAGTGCGGGCACACCACCTGTAGCTGTGAGTCAGAGCACACCACCTGTAGCTGTGAGTCAGAGCACACCACCTGTAGGTGTGAGTCAGAGCACACCACCTGTAGCTGTGAGTCAGAGCACACCACCTGTAGCTGTGAGTCAGAGCACACCACCTGTAGCTGTGAGTCAGAGCACACCATCTGTAGGTGTGAGTCAGAGCACACCACCTGTAGCTGTGAGTCAGAGCACACCATCTGTAGGTGTGAGTCAGAGCACACCATCTGTAGCTGTGAGTCAGAGCACACCACCTATAGCTGTGAGTCAGAGCACACCACCTGTAGCTGTAAGTCAGAGCACACCACCTGTAGGTATGAATACACATACCTACCGTACCACCTGTAGGTATGTCAGACCTACAGTACCACCGGTAGGTCTGAGCACACCACCTGTGGCTGTGAGTCCGGGCACACCACCTGTAGCTGTGAGTCTTGGTACACCACATGTAGCTGTGAGTCAGAGCACACCACCTGTAGCTGTGAGTGCGGGCACACCACCTGTAGCTGTGAGCCAGAGCACGCCACCTGTAGCTGTGAGTCAGAGCACACCATCTGTAGCTGTGAGTCAGAGCACACCACCTGTAGTTGTGAGTCAGAGCACACCACCTGTAGCTGTGGGTCAGGGCACACCACCTGTAGCTGTAAGTCAGAGCACACCACCTGTAGCTGTGAGTCAGAGCACACCATCTGTAGGTGTGAGTCAGAGCACACCATCTGTAGCTGTGAGTCAGAGCACGCCACCTGTAGGTATGAATACACATACCTACCGTACCACCTGTAGGTATGTCAGACCTACAGTACCACCGGTAGGTCTGAGCACACCACCTGTGGCTGTGAGTCCGGGCACACCACCTGTAGCTGTGAGTCTTGGTACACCACATGTAGCTGTGAGTCAGAGCACACCACCTGTAGTTGTGAGTGCGGGCACACCACCTGTAGCTGTGAGCCAGAGCACACCACCTGTAGCTGTGAGTCAGAGCACACCATCTGTAGCTGTGAGTCAGAGCACACCACCTGTAGCTGTGAGTCAGAGCACACCACCTGTAGCTGTGGGTCAGGGCACACCACCTGTAGCTGTGAGCCAGAGCACACCACCTGTAGGTATGAATACACATACCTACAGTACCACCTGTAGGTATGTCAGACCTACAGTACCACCTGTAGGTCTGAGCACACCACCTGTGGCTGTGAGTCCGGGCACACCACCTGTAGCTGTGGGTCCGGGCACACCACCTGTAGCTGTGAGCCAGAGCACACCACCTGTAGCTGTGAGTGCCAGCACACCATATGTGGCTGTGAGTCCGGGCACACCACCTGTAGCTGTGAGTCAGAGCACACCACCTGTAGCTGTGAGCCAGAGCACACCACCTGTAGCTGTGAGTCAGAGCACACAAACTATAGCTGTGAGTCAGAGCACACAACCTGTAGCTGTGAGTCAGAGCACACCACCTGTAGCTGTGAGTCAGAGCACACCACCTGTAGCTGTGAGTGCCAGCACACCACCTGTAGCTGTGAGTCAGAGCACACCACCTGTAGCTGTGAGCCAGAGCACACCACCTGTAGCTGTGAGTGCCAGCACACCACCTGTAGCTGTGAGTCAGAGCACACCACTGTAGCTGTGAGTTCGGGCACACCACCTGTAACTGTGAGTCAGAGCACACCACCTGTAGCTGTGAGTGCCAGCACACCACCTGTAGCTGTGAGTGCCAGCACACCATATGTGGCTGTGAGTCCGGGCACACCACCTGTAGCTGTGAGTCAGAGCACACCACCTGTAGCTGTGAGTCAGAGCACACCACCTGTAGCTGTGAGTCAGAGCACACCACCTGTAGCTGTGAGTCCGGGCACACCACCTGTAGCTGTGAGTCCGGGCACACCACATGTAGCTGTGAGCCAGAGCACACCACCTGTAGCTGTGAGTGCCAGCACACCACCTGTAGCTGTGAGTGCGCACACCATGTGGCTGTGAGTCCGGGCACACCACCTGTAGCTGTGAGTCGAGCACACCACCTGTAGCTGTGAGTCCCACCTGTAGCTGTGAGTCAGAGCACACCACCTGTAGCTGTGAGTCAGAGCACACCACCTGTAACTGTGAGTCAGAGCACACCACCTGTAGCTGTGAGTCTGGACACACCACCTGTAGCTGTGAGCATATATTTTTGTATTTAATCTCCATTTATGATATACTACCGGCAGTGCTTATGTGCATGCCAATAAAGTTGCCTGGAAGAACTATAATTTTTGATAAGGCAGGGAAACATTTTGCCAATTATGCTTGCAATATGATTAAATATTATTGTTGCAGGAAACCTTGACTAGTGTGTGTTGTTGCCTGCGGTAACCACGCTGTCTGTTTACAGCCAAATTGTTCGGAGCCAAGATAATTCGTCAACAGCGAAAGGACAATGGTGGCAAGCCACATGTGAAGCGGCCCATGAACGCCTTCATGGTCTGGGCCAAGGACGAAAGAAGGAAGATACTCAAGTCTAACCCAGACATGCACAATTCCAACATTAGCAAAATTCTAGGTGAGCTTCGGGGCAACGTGAACTTATGTTAGGCTTGTGTGCACAATTATTCGCCATTTTATATTTTTATGTTCTGGTGGTGGTCGGTAGAGATTCATTTCTTACGGCCGCGTCTAAATCATTTGCAACTTATAATATTATTGATCATGACCCGTTCCAAAGAACGCTTTTCGGTTGCAAAAGTGGCTGCGCATTTCCTGTATGTTCACATGTGAAATCGGAACGGTGATGGAATACAGAGGAAACGGATTATCCCTGGAAACCCTACTAAAATTATTGAAGAACGAATCAAATGTTTCCCTACTTTCCCGGTTCATCATTCATCTCCTACTTTTTCGGTTCATCATTCATCGCAAGATATTTCTTGTTATCAAATGTAATCGAACTTCAATACGCCAAATCTGAGAACATTCTCTTTAATACATAGCGTTATCTGACTTAACGGTGTAGCGCATTCCTGAAGAAAATCAATTCTTGAGAACATGCGAGGATAGCCAGATATTCATGACGATCCACCACTAGATACAGTGATATATATATAGTGAGAGAGAGAGAGAGAGAGAGAGAGAGAGAGAGAGAGAGAGAGAGAGAGAGAGAGAGAGAGAGAGAGAGAGAGAGAGAGAGAGAGAGAGAGAGAGAGAGAGAGAGAGAGAGAGAGAGAGAGAGAGAGAGAGAGAGAGAGAGAGAGAGAGAGAGAGAGAGAGAGAGAGAGAGAGAGAGAGAGAGAGAGAGAGAGAGAGAGAGAGAGAGAGAGGGGGGGTTGGCTGCACCGCCGGACCAACCTGAAGTGAAGTTGTAGATCTAGCAAGATGGTAGTCCAAGGCAGAGATGATAGTGCAGGGTAGAGCTGAGAGTCCGTAGTGACAACAGTAGACGCGATGGTGGCAGCTGGTCGAGAGGTTTGTGGTCGGAGTCCTCCGTGGGCTTGGTGTCCTGTTCGTCCGACAGCTGGCGTTGGCGTGGCTAAGTAGCACGCTTGCGGAGTAATCAGGCTTCCTATGTTGCCTCGTGCTGATGCACGTAGGCAATGACCTTTGGGCCACGTCCGTGGCGCCGAGGCCTCTTGGTGTTCGGCTTCGCGACGCACTCGGCAGCTGGTCTAGGCTTCAGCTCGAGTTTGCGAGTTTCCAAAAGAGTTCTTTGGCGCTCTTTGCTTGGATGGCTTGTTGGTGAAAATCGTGATGAATCGTGTGTGTGTGAACGGTAGGGGACATACTAGTGTTAAAGGCGGACATCCGTTCTGCGCATGCACAATTTCTTGTGAAAATACTCTTCATTTTGTTCGCATAGTGGCGCTCTTAGCGCAATCATTGCCGCATGACATAGATTGTTTACGTTTTCGCCCCATCATGAAGTTGATGGCATCATGTTAATTTTGTTGTAGACTTGGTTTTATGGGAATAGGCGATATTAGCTGTATCATAATTTTGTTTGAATGAAAACAGGGACACAAGCCATAATGTTACATGTGCTTTCACAGTAAGGGATGCCTTAGTGAGAAATGTACCTGACCATGTGTTTTTTCTAGTATATTTAATTTTCCAACTAGCAAATAATATAGCGAGAAATTTCCTCAAATACCACAATATCTCAGAATCATTATAGGAACGTCTGAACATTCAAAATCGACCATACTAATTATCCAACTGGGGATAGGCAGCATTCATCATACAATCCCAGTATTTGAATGTTAGTTTGCTGGATAAGCATACCCTGTCTCGACACCTACATGTTCTATTTCTGAAGCCGTGTTCAGATTTGTTTGATTTGGACGTCACATGCAAATGGTACGCCTAGGCTTGTCCTTTGTTTTGCAGGATGGTGGCAATATGGGTACCTACACATCATACCTGATGAAATGTTGTATGAAGGATTTGTTGCCAGAGTGCATAACTTCCAGTATTGTTGCACTTTAAGGCGTTCGTAGCACATGTTTTGCATGTATAAATCTCCATAAAGAAAACAGGAGACATGTTTTGCTAGCTTCGGTTATATGAGTTTTTATTCTGCAAAACTTTGGAGATTATTTTTTTTTCATTTTCATTTTTGTATGACCATTACAGTCTTCTGTAAATGCTTACATTTCAGGAGGCAGGCAAAAAAAGGGCTTTGAGTTGGGTAACTTTCCAAGAATAATTACATTAGGAATGAGGATGAGCATAAATTAAGCCAACGCAGCTTAACCTCTTGTCAGAAGAAATCATCTTAAAAGCTAAATGGCTAAATGACCTGCACCCTAAAGCCCAAATCATCTTAAAGGTGTTTCTTAAAAATTATATTGTACTTTAAGGCACCTATGACAAGCTTTACACACATTTCACCTTTATGAAGCACACAAAGGGTTAAGTTAAGCAAGGTAGCCTGTACGCTGGGTAAATTTTGCAATGTTTTTAACGTCTAAAAATTGAGATTTCTTCTTTTTAAGAAAGATGTTCAAGCTAGGCTAGCTAGGAAGAATGGTTTAACATTTTTCATTTTCTTAATTTGTTTTCCTAAAAGGAAGATTAGGCTTGGATAGGTTACCTTAGGCTACATTATTAAGCTTGTTAGATTGTATGCTATTTAGGTTTCCTCAGGCAATGTCATGATATCTCATTTTAATATGCATCCTAAAGTATATTATCTGAAGGAAGTTGACAAACTTTGTACTGGAAAAATTCCATGAATTGAGAAACTATTCTAATACACAAATTTTCCAAAGTTTTGTATTAGAGTAACATATGAATGGTCTGGTACAATGCAGTTCAACAGGTAGGTACCTGCAGTCATGGGCTGGGATGTATTTTGTGAAAAATGATCCTGCGTCTTTGGACAATAGATCTATCTGTTGTGTTCCAAAAAGATTTTGTGTTCAGTGAAAATATAAACCTTTTCTGTGAAATGTAGTTGAAAACTGAGGCATTTAAGCACATGAGAACAAAAATTATGAACTGTTCGGTGTTCTTTGTTACTTTTGCTTCAGATGCTTCCACCAGGTTTTGATCATTCATCCTCATAAAAATTAAGAGTGTATGTAATGATTTTAACTCCATAGCTCATTGGTCCTGCTAATTAATTCACAAGGAATAAATACTTGAAAATTGTAAGTCACAATATCTATGGTATACATAAGTGTTGTACATATGTTTTTTTCCCTTCAGATACTTTTGCAATTATTGTTTTTTTTCCTCACGGTAATATTTGGGAAGGTAGTTAGCATGATGCGACCAGTCATTTCCTCTGCAATTTTTATATTTCTTAGTTGGCAGAAAAAGTAACACCATAAAAGGAGCCTTGAGTTGGGTCATGTAGCATACCAAATAATCTTAATTAAAAGGAAAAATGCAACATGGTCTAGACTAACCTAGACTAACTTCTAATGCAAGAAAAAAATTATGAAGATGGATAAAACATAGAATAATTTTTCTTCTGAAATGTCAAATTAAAAACCTACCCTGACCTAACAGCATAAGTTGCTTTTCAAGAACAAGAGGAACTTGTGGAACAAAGAACAATTTTTGCAACTAAAAAATTGACTAAACCTAACCTAACCCATTTATTTCCTTACTGCAGGTAACATGTGTCTAAAACCTGCCTTGTGAACATCTTAAGGCCTAACAATACTGTACATACAGGTTGTGTTAATAGGAGAAAGTATCAGTGATGCCAAACACCAATGTGGAATATTGTTCTTCTTCGTTTGCCATTCACCAAATTTTGAATGCCTCAGACGTTGGTGTTGAAGGTCAATATCAGTAAATGTGTTGTTCAAGGCTGTTGCAGAACATTAAGAAAAGTCAAAATAAACTACATTTCTTACCATGACCATAACGAGGTGACCACTCATTTTTGTCATGAATCCCATATTTTTCATTGAGAAACCAAAAAAAACCCAGGGAATTCAACTTTGTGTGTTGCAATATATGCTGAAAACTACAGTCAAATGTTAGAAAAACCTATAAAGCTAACCTACTGATCCTGGATCATTTGCTCCATGCTGAAGTTTGATTCCCTCCACCGTAATAATGTTGGATCCCTTGCTGCCTAATCATGATTGGTAGTATGAAGTCAACCTCATTTCGAAGTTAATGGAAAGCGGACGAACGGCGCACGACAGCGCGCCCAAATTTGGCATACCCTTTCCCATGTGAATTTGACATCCTGATTCAAGATTTTTAAGTCAGATCATCTAGGGTTAACGAGTTATTGAAGGTCAAGTGAGGTGACATCCAAAAAAGTCCAACCAGTCGTCACGCTTTAACGGATACAGATATTGTAATGAAACTTTCAGCGTTTGCTTATCTTTACGTATGCAACAAAACGTAGTAGTGGAATTTTTCATTTTTTTCTCGTTTTTGAATACATGTAAATTTTGCGTATTTGCCAACTTGCAGTTCAAATACAGAATTCTGGCTAAAGCAAGCATTTTTATTACGCCAAGTTCACTTCGAACAACGTTTCTCGGTCTGCCCTACCCATTTGGAAAGGAAAATTAAAGAAAACTTGAAAACTCAAAATTTTGAAATTTCAAAAAGATTATATTTGTATTTTGGGATGCCAAAACAAGTTAAAGACCCTGTCGATTTCGCTGTTCTTTTCTCATTCCAAATCAATTCTATTTTTTCATATTTCTCCCAAAAAGAACCCCCCAGAATCAAAAACATAATGTACGTCGTGAAAAGTCGTGAAAATCTATCCCCTGGTGACGTCACTTTTGGGGGGAAATTGTTTTGGAGGGTGGACCCTGACCCTACCCGCCGAGCGCTTTCCGATGACACCTCTTTCGCTTTCGTGCGATGCTTAGTTTGGATTTTAGAGGGGTGTTTTCAACCGCCCTCCCCCCGAGACGGGGTGGGAGGATTTGACCGGAAAGACGGCGCGGGTTAAAGGTTCAAATACAACTTCCACTATTTGAGTTCGCTGGTATACCCTTAGATCAGAGCTTCAGCTGTGCGACAGTTCGGAATAATTTTCTCGGACCACTCTGATAGATTGAGCGAGGTGTTAACATTTCATTTACCCAACAATAACTGAATAAGCCACAACAGTTGGACACTCCCGAGGAGGCTCAGCGTCTTCACAAATCCGAAGGCTGTGGAATCTCACCAACCTTCAAGTCGTGGCGGGGCGCCGAGCTCGTGAACGTTCCATTGATGAACAGCACACAAGTGTATCACTTTTTAGCAGTTGCATGGACTCCGAATGACATCATGCTCTGGTGTCGTGACGGACTTTGGATGGGATAGAGACGGCACGAGAGGGTTATTTTGAGTTATTTTTGATGCAGTAATTCTGCAAAATGATAAATCATTCTTATATTGTTAAATTACATAAAGCTTCCAGCAACCAGGCCCCTAGGGCTCAAATATGCTATGTTAGCTGGGATAGGTAGGGGTGCCGGCTTTCAGTCATTCAACACTCCCACTCTTAGAATGTATATTGGGTCGGAGTATGGTGGGCTTTGATGGTAAACCTGCATACGTCAAATGGCGTGACCTCTTAGTCAAAGTTCTCGACTAGGCCACGTCTACCAGAGGCATAGGAACGTCTCAAAAAGTGTGCATGTGTATGTAGAAGCGGTGCAAAACCCTAGAACCATGAAAAATGGGGGACCATACCACTCCTTCCCTGTTTCCATACCTATGATGTTTACTCGTCTTGCCGATGCCGGTGGATTCAGTAACGGTGGAAATTGCGAGGGCAGTGGCATATCCAAAGGGTACAAAAGAAAACAAAAACCATTCTTGACATAAGGTATTTTATATCATGTTCAGGTTCTACCGTATTCAGATATGAGTAGTACAATAATTGGAATTAATTTGCATACCACTCGATCCGACTCGAAACAGGCTGGCTGTACCCACACTTCGCGGTGAAGGCAGATACAAAAATTTGCCTTCGGTGACTTTAGCGTTATCTATATGATGCTGCTTGGTAAATAAGGCATCTAAGACAAAGTTTGTTTCATACGAAAGAAGAAAAAATAAGGAAAGACCTTTACACCAGCACCCTTATCATTTGCACCAAATGGACATTGTCCTCGCAGACATCGTTGCAATGTTATTTCATCTTTAATCAAATTTGACGATGTATAGCGGCAATGTCAGTTGATCAGGAATACCTTCACTGAAACGAGCGATCAATTCTGAAGGCGTTCCATGGGAGCATTTTTAGTTCCTACCATCCTTTGATCAAAATATTTAATTTCACATGCGACCGCATCGTGCTTCCGGCGTTCCCCATGCTTAAGGTATAGGGAAATACGCTGACATATTATAACAATATTGACGATTACTAACGACCATTATACTGGAGTGGCATCAGCTGATACAGAAATCATAAGTGTATCCATCACAACAAATGGGGCAAAATCTCTAGATAACATACATTCTTTGTTTTTGACAATTATCTTCAAGATTTTGCATCTAGCGGCCGCGGCCACCATGCGACCCGATGGCATGTTTACAGTTCGAACATCCGCCGCTAGGTGCAAACGAAGCGCCACCAGTAGCGTGGCCGCGCACGTCCTCTATCGAGCTGATACAAGGGACGATATCAGCTGGAACAGTGATCAGGTTGCTGCAACTCATAATCGCATTAGCTGCGATATCAAATAACCACCAACCTACAAAACTGTGATTGCAAGTGCACCTACTGGACCACCACACTACTTACTAAATTGCATTTAGGTGCGTGCTCACAAGGCTCAGTTCGGCTACGTCCAGAGAGCGATGTTCACCGGGTAGAGCCCGTGTGAGCAACGTGGGTTCGATAGCTCCACACCCTAACGGCGCTTGTTATGTGCCGTAGACTGTTGTGCTGTGCTGTACGTACTGTGACTGTACGTAGAGTGTGTGCAGTCTGTTAGGGGTCGGTTGGCTACCATCGTGGAAAGGTTATGCTTAGCCGATGACAGATGTGACGGACGGCCGTGCCAGGGCATTGGCCGGCACGCTGACTGGAAGCTGGACACTTCCGACCTACTGGGTGGGTAGGGGAGGGTGTTATCAATCCTCAGCTCTCGAAAATTATAGGCGCAATCACAAAGATCACATCTCGATGTGTCATTGTTCAAATGAATTCCAGCCCCTTGCTGGCCCGAACTCGCTGGCCTGGCGAACTTACGTGTAAAATGGTGCCTTCCGGCCTGCCACAACTGCAGCGCGTCACCTTTCTGCCAGTTTTGACAACTCTGTTTATAATTTTCACCACCAGGGGCTCGCTGGAAGGCGATGACCAATGAGGAGAAGCAACCGTTTTATGAGGAACAGTCGCGCCTGAGCAAGCAGCACATGGAGGAGCACCCCGAGTACCGGTACCGGCCGCGGCCCAAGCGCACCTGCATCGTCGACGGCAAGAAGCTGCGGATCTCCGAGTACAAGGCGCTGATGCGGCACCGGCGGCAGGAGATGCGCAGTCTGTGGTGCGGCGAGGGCACGGCCGAGCTGCCCGGTCTGCTCAGTCCGACGGCGGCCGAGCCCGGCCGGGCCAGCCCGGCCACCTCGCGAGACTCGGTATCGCCCTACTCGACGGACATGCACGCGGACGATGTGACTACGGCGCCGGCGCCGGCCGCGCCTCTCACGCTGGCGTAGGAGCTCCGCGACCGGCTTCGACCCGACCGTGGCCCGACCGTGGCCCGGCGGCTGCCGCTCGTAGTCGGCGTCGCTGCTGACGGTGGCATCGAGAACGAGGCGGCTTCTCGCGGCGTCACAACGCCCCGGAGAGCACAGTGTCACGCCATGCTGACACGCCGCGGTGGCACGCCACAGTGACACGCCACGGGGGCACGCCACGGTGTCACGTCACGGTGTCACGCCATGCTGACACGTCACAGTAACACATAACGGTGCCATACCACAGTGACACGCGACGGTGTCATGCCACGGTGTCACGCCACGGTGATACGCCACGGCATCACGGTCGTCTGGATACCTCACACGGCCAATGGTCGGCTCGCCTCACGCTCCCTCAAATTGCCAGCGTACTCGGCACTGGGGCGTACGTCGCACTCCCGCACCGGATCAGCCGTCAGCACACGGAGACGGGGATGGGGCATGACCTCAAAGTAGTCAAAATGTCGTACAATGACAGCAGTGTCACATGAATGGAAGCAGCCATGGCACCCCACCGGCCGCATTGAGAGTACGTGGCGTCAACGCCGTGGACCAGGATCACGGCCAGCCACCACCGGGACGTCGGATCCCGTCAATGAGAACAACAGCAGGCATGAAATTGTTGGTGAGATGGGGCAAGCACAAACACACATGTGCCAGGCCAGCTTAGTGAGGCATAATTCTGATGAACAGCAACTGCCATTGATTCTATTGTTCAGTCGGTCTCAAAAGAATCGCTTAGTGAAACTCGCTCGCCAAAGTTTCTTCCTGGGAACTGCTCCTGAACACCGCCACGCATTGGAACTGCGGTTCGTCGACGGTATCCATTACGTATATGGCAATGACGCACATGTCTCAGTGGATTGCAAGCATGTATATACTTGGAATTGAAAACTTTGGATTTGCCCCCCCCCCCAAAAAAAAAAGCATGTAAATTTGTCAACGGGCGTACACCTTAGTTGCAAAATATGATTACGTGATCACTAATAACGATTGTATTTTAATATAGCTTCACTTCGATATATATATATATACTTTGAAGTTGCCCGCAATTTGTCCTCCTAGACACTTCACTGAATTTGTGAAGCAGCACAAGAGAAAACATTGCTGTTTATCAAAGATCACCTACTTACTGTCACGTTCATACATAGCAGAACAGAATACTGTATCCATTAACGTGTGGATGGACTGACAGAAACAGTCGTACATCTTCACACGCACATATTCCTTGACTTCAGCCATTTATGACGGAAAACGTGCGCTACATCGTAAAGAACGATCCACATATTCGGTGTTGGCGTGTCAATGTCTCCAGCGACGCCTGCCAGTAGCCACTGACAGTGGGTCCGGCGGTTCGTCCGGTCGGGTGGAACGCGCGGACCGGTGCCGACTTCCTTCGTGGGAAGACTTGGCACGGCCAGATACCCTGCCCGAAATACTGCTCAGCGCGGCGCAACAAAACACCTGCCTATACATACAACAGTTTTGAACAATCGGATATGCTGGGAAATTCACAGGGAGGCAGTCGCCCCTTCCAAAGCAGTCCATAATGAGGATTTCAAACTACCGATGTGTCGATCTACATCCACGATCGACTGTGTAGTTATGAATTAGTGATTGGCATATGTGAACGACAATGGAAAGCTTCTCTTATCTCCGGTGATTTCGCATGCTATGTCCTGCAAAACGATAAGCTTTACCCTTCCCAAGGTAGCTCCACAGCTAGCTTACTTCCAGTGCAGTAAGTCTTCCTGCACTGGCTGATCTAAGTGGAGGGTTAAAGAGGACACGCCCTGCTCCCAAGAGGCCAACTTTAACGGAAAACTTGCACTGAACTGACTATTCTCAAAATCAATGACATTGCATTTGATAAACATTGTCTCAAGTAATATCGTCAAATGTTAGCTGTTGAAATCTGAAGAGTTGTGTCTCAGCAAAGGATTTCCCTTTAGAAATTACCAGCTTCCCCACCCCATCTGACCCTTCCGGATCTGCTCCTGGCTCTCTGATTGCTGCCGTATTGATTATCGTGCCTGTAACTGCCCAATGGTAAGATGTGGAAAGGTTTGTCCAGCTTGTATTACTATTGAAACAGCATACCCTTTGTCGATCAGATATATCTCCAATATCGAGTGGCTTTCTACCGGAGCTGCACATCCCATTCTTCTCATCCGTATGCTGCACGTGTAGTCTACTGAAGTGTGCTTGGCTTCATGCTCTCCGGTTCCGGTGGCAGGAGACCATCCGCAGCACCGACCTAGTCCCGGAACCAAGAGACGAGGCTATCGGTCTAATTTCATTGTTACTGATGGTTCACTCAGAGGACGAAGCAGTAGTGAATGTAAACGGCTGCGAACATAGATTGCGCTCTACTTCAATTGACTCACATTTCCCACGCCGACCTGAGTCCCTCCCCTCCCCGCTTTCCCTGGCCATTTCTCTGGTCATTCCAGGCTTGGGGCGTCGGCAATCGTGCTGCAAAGTGGCCAAGTGCAATTGCCGATATGGTGGCCGTGTTGGCAGCTCGTCGCCCAGCTCTGTAGCGTGTCCGGCCATGTCGGACACGAAACTCCCAAGGGTGCTGAAACTAGTTTAAGTCGCTCAAAGGCTGCGCTTATTTCGGTGCAACAGCAATGCATTGGGATAATGCGTGTAGCACAGTTCACACTGTTCAGCTCTCTAAAAGTCAGCGATGCTCAAGAATGGCCATTATCTCCTGGGCTGGAGGTCTCTCACGAAGCCAGGGGATCCAAGTCTGTGTTTTTAAGACACATTTTCAAATCGCATGGGGAAGATGACGACTTAACCTTAGCATGGCACCAAACGAAGGGTCTAGCCCCCGACGCACCCTGGATTTTCAGCCACGATTGGATCAAGCAGTCTCGACAAGTGAGTGGTTTTCTCATACGTTCATGCATGATACTCAGCGTTCCAGTGTGTTGAGACGGTGCGCGGTTTTGCAGCCTGATCAGAACTGCCGCCGGCGAATGCAGGCACGGTTTTCACATTGATTGATCCCTTTTGTGTGGACCCCTCTCAGTCCCCATTCCCGTATGCTGTTCAAGCAGCCATAGTCTCTAGCGATTCGCACCACACAGCAAGACCGACACCTGAGAAAGATTTGAGGCTTACCTGAAATTGCCCTGAGGAAGGCAGCCATGAGAAAAACCCGAAGAAGACGACCATGAGGAAGACCTGAGGAAGGCAGCCATGAGACCGCCCTGAGGAAGACAGCCATAAGACCGTGCTGAGGAAGGTGGTCATGAGGCAGCCCTGAGGAAGACAGACATGAGACCGTTCTGAGGAAGGTGGTCATGAGACCGTCCTGAAGAAGACAGCCATGAGACCATGGTGAGGAAGACAACCATGTGACCGTCCTGAGGAAGACAGCCATGAGACCGTCCTGAGGAAGGTGGCCATGAGACAGCCCTGAGAAAGGCAGCCATTATAAAGACGCAAGGAACACCTGTGCACGACAGAGCAGACAAGCTCACCCCGTCCACCGTCCACCGATCGGTATAAACCGTGGCAGGAGCAGACTGAATCGGATTGCAGATCTGTTGCACATCTGTTGCAATCTCGAGGGCAGCTCGGCACCCACCGAGATAATGCATTGTGCAAATCAGCATGGCCATCGTCGTGATGTCGAAAAAGAAGCTTTTCTAGGTACCCTCCTGGGCTGGAGGGAGAACCATCACACTGGGCCAGATCATGTCTGGATTAAGTCCTGCATTTTGCCTTCGGTCTCCGTCACACGGACCACCGTTCTAACTCGATTCAGCGGCTGTCATGACGTCATCACTGCATAGTCATCGATGATAGAACCCGGATATGTTCGTGTCAATTGGTAGCCAGAAATTCTATGCTTAAAATTGCATCTACAAGAAACATTAGTTTGCATATATTTATATCTATATATACGTATATATATATATGTATATACATATGTATATATATATGTATATATATTGTGTATATATATATATATGTGTATATATATATATATATATATATATATATATATATATATATATATATATATATATATATATATATATATATGCATACATGCATATGTATCCATATATTAGATGAACAGATATTTGAACTTGCTTCAGATCAGCTATAAGGTTAGGTCATATATACACATTATATTCCTGACTACTGCAATGCTTTTAATGACGACATATGCATCTCCTTTAGTGACTTCTGTAAGGTCATGTTCATTCTATTGCCTATTGGATCTTCTGAAAGGACAATAACCTCGTGATTTCCGGCTACCTCTGGTCACCTTTTTCGTTCCATACGTGGTCACATGGCACATTTTGGTTCGAAATTCGAATTTATAGTCAATCATTACTCCTCTAGAGCAGAAATGTACCAGCCTACATC
Source organism: Imbricaverruca yamaguchii (assembly GCA_034440575.1). NCBI lineage: Eukaryota > Metazoa > Arthropoda > Thecostraca > Neoverrucidae > Imbricaverruca > Imbricaverruca yamaguchii. The sequence goes on from JAOTOL010001521.1 coordinate 550,146, forward strand.
CCATGTTCATACCTTGACGTGTATAGCGATTGACAGCACCTGACTCAGGCAGTATATCAAAATGCAGCATCACGATTGTCGGTCGACTCGCCGTGAGCTGCGAACAAGCGCACCTTTTTCCCGGGGCACTCTGCGAACAATGTCTGTCTCCCCTACACGTGCAAAATGTCACATAAAACACCGCTGTTCTTTGAACTGCCCCGTGCCATTTGGCCGCCGGGCGGCGCGGTGCCTCCCGAATGGTGCGCCGGATGCCGCCTGTGCCGGTCGGGTGTCCGGAGGTCACCTTACCAGTGTGGCTGCATAGATATGTAAGCACCGATACAAGTTAATTATGTCAGTGATCTGTTGACACATGTAGAAACGGCGTAAGCACATCCTCTACTGGGCACTGGTTTGGCTTTTTATAGGCTTCGGCGAACATGATGCTAAGCTTGGCTATGGTATGCTGGTTGTATGCTTCAAAATCTTGATTAGCTTGATTTTGTTCTCAGTGAGAGTACTTTCACTTACAATCAATTAACAACACAGGGGCATTTCTATTCAGAGCAAATTATGGATTTCCCATCGGAACAATCAAGGAACTGGCGCTAAACCTGGACGTAATCTAGGGGTAAAAAAACGCTCGAAAATTCAACTGGCACGAACTCCAAAATTGAGACGCATGCTGAATCAACGCAGAATGTTGAGGATGCTACTGAAGAGTAACTTTCCATGACAGTATTGGAGACTATAAAATAGAACGATCAAACCATCTTCATAGTCCCAACGTTCAGACTCTGTGCCAAATCATGATAGCGCACAGCTATATATAAATGCACATATAGTCGGCCAGAATACTTGTGTTCGGAGGAAGGCCGGAACAAGATTCATAATGTTTTAACTCGGGTTTCAACGAAGTAAATGTGTGTCGAAATATAGGCAGCCTGACCGGAGGGATGGGGGTGGTACCCAATCCACCTTTGGTTCTTCTAGCAGCACCACATGCATAATTCCTCCCAGGTTATCTTTCTGATGTTGGATCGTTTTAGATGGTATCGAAAAGGGTTCGCATCGTGGTGAACCCAGTCCGCACTGCTACTCACTGTATGTGTCTCGTTATATAATGTGTGTGGTGTGCGCCTAGATACACGTCAATGTGGCGGGCCTCGAATACTATGTGGCCAAAATACTTCTTGAGTTCACCGGCAAGTTCTTAGTTTGTCATTGTTTTTTAACGAAACACATCAGAAATGTAATTTCTCAGTTGGAGCGAATGCTAGACTCAACTCATTTGTTCCGTGCGAGATTATGCTTAGCGTTGTGCCGGATAATGTGTGTCCTGGTATTGTCACTCATGCGATGTTTGTACTGGCACAGTCACTGGTGCGATGTTTGTCCTAGTATAGTCACTGGTGCAGTGCTTGTCTGGTAATCGTGCGTCGCCCCAGACAAAACTTCTGTCGCTGAGTTAGACCCGGTTTTGCACACACAAAACGTTGTGAGCATCCGTGGCAGCTGGCTGATATTACCACAGGGATTCGCCGTACCTTCCTTTCCCATTGTGCATGCATCCTCGGGTGACTTATCACGTTCTCCGGATTATTCACATCGTTGTTTGATAACTTGACGAAGGGAAAACCAGTCTGTGTTTGTTTTTATGTACTGTAAACAGTGTTTTTGAAGCTCGCGTTGCTGGAATAGAAAATGAGAAAAGCCTGGATGGGTTCTCTCCTCATGTTGTGTCACATGTATAGATGACTATCGCGCAATATAATGGAGAAACGAAAACTTTTTTTTTCGTGCAGAACCAAAGATATACCAGTTGTTCCAAAGCGGATCCTCCAACTTCGTCCACATGATATTAAGAACGTCAGCGTATCATAACCTCGACAGCTCGCAACCCACGCAGCTCATATCCTCCACAGCTCACAACCTCTACTCACCAGAAGCACATCCACATAAACTCAGTGATCTCACAGTTTAGGTTGGCAGCGAAGTTGCCTTCCGACGAGCCTGTGGCACTGCGGAGTTTCGACATAATTGCTTAGCTTTTTACGAAGAAGGGTTCTCTTAATTCGGTCATCAGTGTGATTGAGAGGGAGATTGAAAGGCAGCTACACAGGAGGCAGTGAAGGTGGCTGGACAGTGGTAGGTGGGGTTATACGGATGGCATATGTTTGGGGAAGCAGTGCGGTGGGGAAAAGTTGAGGACAGACCAGACGATGGGATACTGGACTATTTGACAGTGAGAGGTAAAATTATGGGGACGAAAGAAATAGATCAAGTGAATAGTGGACATTGTTTGCTTAGCCAGTGATAGACCGCCTAAGGGCATGTATGGCTCCCTAACACTACCCTATGCTGCCGAAACTCTTTTGTGCAAAGTAAAACAGGTCTTCAAGGAGTCGTAATTCGATGTCAAGCTTCTATGGCGATCTTCTGACCCGTTCACCAAAAATTTGGTAAGATCCTCCTGACCGAACCTGTCCCGTTGGAAACGGGACTTGCTGTATTCGTCTGGTTACAACGAAATACCAATGGACTGATACAAGCTTGGTGCACGAAATCGTGTGAAGATTGTGTGGTGCCACTTTTGCAGGAGGAATGTAAGCGGCCAGTAAGACTTCGGTTCGATGAATATTTGCGTAACTTCTTCAATAGAACAGCTGATCCGCTGCCAGGCGGTCATGATCGATCATGTTGTAGCAAAGCTTCCTGTAGGGGACACTTGAAACACAGAAATCCTTCCCCCCGTTCATGTAGCGGTAGGTACCGAGACGGAAGTCATCGTCGCTGTTTACTTGGCAGTCGCCGCCAGCCGGGCTGTCGAGGCCGGTGGCTATTGTGACTCCTCCCCTCTGATCAAGTTACCCCGGCGCCGTCGACCGCCGAGGACGCCGCTGTCTCTGATGTCTGACGGAAGTTGACGTGACGGTGTCTGACGGTCGGGTGTGGTCGTCATGGGTGCATGGTGATGTGACAGCTTGTTCTGGGCCGTAGCGCCACGAACTACACGTTATTAACAGGAGATTGAGATGGTGTCAGGCTGAGTTTATATGAAAACTTGGATGCAAAGATGTGAGATGGCACAGAGCTGGTGAATTAATTAGCCCGGGGTTATCGCAACGCTGAGGTCCATAGTCTATTCACGTGCCTATAGAAGTTTATGTCAGACAAAGTGGGAAATGTCTGAAAAAGCTCTGGGAAGCAAAACTTCGTTACAATGTCACCCTCATTGTACCGATGGTGATCCTCTTAGAACACAAATTTCGCAAAAGAGGAAGGACCATGCCGACGTAAATACTATTTGAGTCATGTGTATTAGGTATGGGAAGCCGGCTCTGAACAACAATGTAGCATCGTAGTGTTTGTTGCGAAGTTGTGACGATGAATCTTGCAAATCGCAGTGCCATTGTTCAGACCATATCTGATGCATATAAGATCACCGAACTTCTTTAGTCTCGTTTGCTGGATGTCTGGTGCCAGTCAAGATTAACCACGTGTTTTTTACTGATCAGAAGACGAATTTTGGTTGATTGCGATTCTGATGTAGTGCCGTGTACGCTTAATCGCTCTAAAATATAACATTTTGCACCGTTTTTCTAGTTCCAAAATCACATGTAATGTCACTGCTTTACAGCATCGTTTGTCAATAAATTTGCACTGTATGCATTTATTTTATATGTAAGTATCTATTAAAAATATATTATCGGCGAAGCGTCCTCCGGCAGCTCTGGGCCTTCCGCATTATTATTGGAGATCAATATAAATTTGTGTTCTTTGCTAATTTTTTTATCCCGAATTCTGAGTTTTTCTTAACGTGAAAATGACGATGAGACCACTCATTTTCATCGCCAATGATTTCGTTTCAGTTGGCAATGAAATACACCATCAAAATCTTCACTCTACAAGCATAGCTCATGGCATACAATTATCCGTACCTGGCGTGTCATGGACGACATAAAGAAGAAATTCAGCACTTCATGCACTCGATTCAATACTCATTGACATCCAAAATCTTGTGTTTCTGACTTAATTCCATATTCATTCCTGACAACAAATATATCCAGCCAGATGCGTTCGAAACCTTCGATCAAGGCCGGGAGGTCCTTGCGATGCTCTTAACGTTAACTGCGACGCTAGCAATGTCCGCAAACGTTGATGACACCATAGTGGACAAGTTTGTTTTAGAGGATTCTGGTTTTTCGGTTAGGTTAGGTTAGGTTAGGTTAGGTTGGATTATATCATACCAAGGTATATGTCATATACTCTGCTACATCATCCCAGTCTAGGTTAGGTTAGGTTTGGTTGTTTTATTTATTCTATGATTTATTTACCCAACGAAGCGTGCCACTCGTATGAGTGTAAGCCTAGCTTCGCGGTGTAGTGGTTGTGCTCCAGTATCTCAGATATTTATTTCGCTATCTTTTTAAGACAAACTTTGTAGGTTTCTTTAAAACAAACTTTAAACTTTAAAATTTAAGACAAACCTTCTTTTTTATGTTATTTGCTCAAATTGTTTCCAGATCTGCCAGTGTTTGTATTTTAAGAGATTCCACTGCACGAAATCCAAAATTTCCTTCTCGAGGCACCGAGGCCATATGCCGCAGCCTCGTTTTTTATATATATACCTACATATATATATATATATTGTAAGGAGGCTTACATTTTTCGGCACCAAGATTTGTATACTTTCCTATCCGAACAGGTCGCCAGACATCCAGTCAGATCCTGGCCGTCTTACCCGTCCCTTACAAACACGCCCGGGAAGCGCACGCGTGTGGCGCCGGCGCCTACATCAAAGCGGCGGTTCCGTGGCGCCCAAGATCAAACGGGCGGTCCGACAACAACACGGCGAGCGCAAATAACGGTTCCGCCCCGCGAGGGTACCGGAGGTGCAAGCACCATCTGGACTACCCCCGGAAGAAGGGTCATCGACCTGTGAGGTCGGTGGCCCGGACGTGAAGACGTCGCCACCCAAGCCAGAAGAATACACCACGAATAAAAAAGCGCGAGCTCACCCCGAAGCCCTGGGAGTGGGTACAGGAAAAAAAGAGGCGGAGCAATAGCAAGTTCAAGAGAACAGAACAGAACAGGACGGACAGGAGACGAAGGGAGGAGAGACGCAGGGAGAAGGGTCTGGAAGACGCGCGGCGGTGGACCCCGGACCGACGCCTGAGGGCCGTCCAGCGGTGGCCAGATGGCTGAGTTTTCGGATGGAGGAGAAGAAGCACTCAGCCAAGGCCACTCGCTACTCACCATCGGACATGTGAGTGCTAAACTTCTGGCATGTCATCCTTTTTCCCAAAACCTTTCCGAACCAACCTAAATTCACTTCCGCAGCTTCTGCCTTCTCACCAAATTCATGGCTGGAAGCGACCTGTCTCATGGGGGGGGACCAAATAGGATAAGTTTAGGATGGGGAGGAAATTGAGATGTCTGAGATGGCGGGAAGTATAGGAGCAGTGTGTGCGTAGTGCGATGCGATGCGGTGTATGTAAAGGAAAATATATTAGATTAAGCATATAAATTCCCTAGTGGCATCAGCAAAGACCGGTGGTGGCATTTCGGCAGTGACGGACTGGAGGAGCGGTAGAGCAGGCCCAGATAAAATAAGATAGAGTGCAGCAATGGATGACGTCAGACCTACGACCCTCTTGAAACGGTGCCCGCGTAGTAAATACCTCAGCGACCAGGCGCGAGGAGGGGAGGATTTTTACGTCCAGAATTGAAATGGCGGCTGTGCCGCGGGGGTTGAGGGGTGCCCGCCGCGCTTCTCGCCCTGACCGGGTCATCAACAGCCGACCCGTAGACGGAGTTCGTACCATGAGTACTTCCCGACAAGGTGGAATGATTTACACAATTATGCTTGGATATGTGCGTGATATCAATTTGTACTATAAAGTAAATTTATAAGCGAGGCAGCCGACTTGTGAGCCATCCTCCTATGGACTGAACGTTTCTGGGCGATGGTGGGGACTGTTGAAGCCAGTTAAATTGCCTAGAATATTATTGCTGTTATGTATATGACGCGCGTTTGGTTAACGCCTGATTGCCAGAGGGTGCGATGAACGGACACTTCGGGGGTATTAGTTCACCTGCTCTGGATCTTTGACCGCAAAATCACGCTGGCCTCTGCGATCCAGGGGTGCAGGTCAGGTGGCGAACATGGTATGCATGTGGGAGGGGCCGGTAAAGGGGCCACCACATTGCGTTCGCCGGAAGTCTGGCGCCGGACTATAGGGTATAGGCAAAACATTGCCCGGTGGTTTGTCCACCCCCGAACTTTGCACGTGGGCACGGTTGGTGCAGACAGTTCGAGGGACATGATGGACGGGTTTGGCATGCCATAAGACCCCAGGCTAAAGAAGTAGGGCTGGCTAGGATATAAAGACGACCGGGTACGTGCCCAACGTGGTAGGGATCCGTGCCCGGCCGTGGGTTATGTCAGACCTGGTCGCAAATGTACGACGAATAAGGCCCGGCGCGGCATCGATCGAACCTAAGGCTAGGTAGGTTGGTCAAAGACATCAGAGCACTTGTATGAACCCTCGGAGTCAGTACGATGAGCCCCCTCGTTGCAGTTAAGACTTTTTCCAGACGAGAAACGCTGTCAATAATGGCTAGGCCAGCCATGATTGGCAGTGAAAGGTTTACTTGTTCGGCCCGGTAATACCATCAAAATCAGAGCATTGGTCTGTCGATCTATGTGATTGTGTACCGCTGAAAGGGGGAGGGGGGACGGGAGATAAATTTGGGGACCAAACAATTCATTAATGAATAAGGAGAGGATGAATGGGGCGAGCGAATGTGAAGTAAATGAGGGGAATGAACGTGAGTAGGTAGATTTAAGGATCAGCGGAAGCCGCTTGGGGCTCAACACAGGCACCTATTTCGTGCGGAACATTGCACAAAATTATACTATTACTAGCGTCCAAAAAGTCCCAATACGGACATGTCATTCAAACCGATGACAAATTTAATTGTCATCAATTATCTCATGCAACGTATTAATTATAATCTGGCTAAAGACTCTCACTTACCTATATGGTGTTCCCAAAACTTTGACCTCGCACGCATAAATTCGTGTTAGGGACGGCAACTCAAACCAACATCACGACGGCTGGGGTTTGGGGATGTGTGGTGGAATTGGCAGTGAAAAACAACATAATACACCACTGACATAGGCGCAATGAACAAAGGGGTGAGTTAGGTCGAGCCCCCAATAAGTCAGTTCAAGTAGTTCAATCAGTTTCATTCTAGTTTAGGGTGCATTGAGAATACGTTGTACACACCCACTTCGCAGTTGCAGTTCCAGTTTCAGTTTAGTTTAGGCATTATCTAAAATACAATTCACACACCCATACACCCCCACCCCACTCACCACACCAACCCCACCCACACCCCACACACCCCACCGACGGCAGAGACGCCACCCATACAAAATATATATATATATATATATATATATATATATATATATATATATATATATATATATATATATATATATATATATATATATATATATTATTTATGATTGAAAAGCGTTGAGAACAGCTCTTTTTATCATGCGATGACACTTTTACCTTGGAATACATTGCATTACTTATGCCATGGTCAGACATCAGATTTCCAGGCTAATAATGATGTTCTATTTAGCTTCATAAAACCAAAATATATAAACCTCAAATAAATCAATCAAACGACAGCATTACTAACTAAGATAGCTAAACCCGCGCTGTCTTTCCGGTCAGATCCTCACACCCCGTCTCGGGGGGGGGGGGGCGGTTAGTAACCACCCTCCAGAGGTAAAAAAAGTCATCGTTCTGCCGTTTACTCCGGTGACACAAAGAGGCCCAGAGGAGACACAAAAGCCAGTGTTGGTACTCAATATACCTACCTATGCACCTACTCTCATTATCTCGCCTCACTCAGAAAACACTGATTGGTGATACAAATGAGCAAAACAAGTTAAAAAAAAAATATTATGCACCTTGTCCTTTTTGTCGCCTGAATGTTGGCGGAGACTAGGACAAGGATCTTGGCGAACGTTACGCTTACCGTCCAAACCGACGGCCATTGCGTTAGCATGCGGTGTCTCCCGGACCGCCGGTGTCCCACCGGTGACAAACTGAGACACTCAGGAATGTTGTCGAATTTTGGTCGTGAGCTTGGCGAATGTGCTACTAGCCCAAATTTGGTAGCGCCGGCGTAGATGGAATCTCTCTTCTGAGCCAATGAGAATCGAGCGCATTGGGTGCTTCAGTTTTGCTTCGAAGGACGAATTCTGTTTGGTCTCGTCTGTCTCGTCGCGGTAGCAGTTGCCTATCAAGTTCCTGCAACAGATACCTTCCTAGGAGGTAGTAGGTGATTAAACTATCCGTTCAGGAGCCGATTTTTGCAGAGCTATAATCCTGAGAGAAGACTAGGCATGCCAAATATGCCTGGATCTACTGGCATGGGTTCAGGGTCAGATGAGCCTTCACAAGAAAGCATGGGGATTGGAAAGCCAGCAAAGAGAGCGAGGCCTTCAACTTCAAACTGGCTCTCAAGGCAGATTGTGCAGTGTGGCGAAAAATCCAAGGATGGTGGTGTGTGTAAATTCAGTGGTGAAAGAAGAAACCTCAAGCGGTACTGTGCATCAAAGCATCCATGGGCTAAGGAGCCATATCAAATCCGCAATGATTCATTCGGTGATGGAGGAAGGTGGAGACAGGCATGGAAAATTGGAGGTGAGTCTGGTAAATAAGGTTGAAGGATTTGTACCTTCAGTTCAGTTATACAAATGTGCTAGTACTTGATCTAACAGGCTAAATTCTGATAGGAAATTTCCGAGCTCTCACCAAGTTGGTAGGTGGAGCCATTATATTTATTGGCTTGTATTACCTTAACATAAAAATGTTTTCTTCATTAAGAAAACCTTTTCTGCATTGATTTATCTCGCAATGATGAAACAATTTCTTGAACAAACATAAAAACAGTAGTTAGATGATGTTGGAAGGAATATCGTTAAAACAAATAACAAGATCTTCAGATCAAGGCTTCAGAAGCCCCCTGAAGTGTGTTTTGTGGGCCATTGCCAAGTTTTGAGAGCTATTGAGCTGGGACTTTCTGAATTTCCGTAAATATTCATTGTACACATTTTGAGACCCTTCTGAAAATTTTGGTTGTACCAAAGAAGTGTCCAGGCAGTCATTTGGGGGACATGTTGGTGCATTTCTCCCTTATACATCCCCCTGAAATGCCTATGATTTTTGGGTATGAACAACAGCCTAAGGTGTGTGAAAGGTCATTCTGCATCGAATGACATTTGCCCCATCAAAACCTGCTCATAAACAGGAGAGCAGTGGATGTGAAAAAAACTAAAAATTTTGACTTTTTCCTCCCCCCACCACATAAACGATTTCAATTTTTTTACATTTTCAGGGTTCAAAATGTAGCTTATGCTGAGACAAATAAAATGCTCTCTGCCCCATCCAAAATTAGTTTGTAATATTGTTAGATCAGGGGGTTATGAAGCCCTCCCACCAGAAACAGCCTTGTAGAGCCCAACAGAAATAGGGCGAAGTAATTTGCTTACATAGATACCATACCTGGCCACATAATTGAGGTATCTCATGCATGCCAACTTATCATTATTAATATTAAACATCATCAGGTTACTCCACATTACCCACATGCACAATTTTTGATGTGTCACTATCCTGTAACCTTCATCATACTTCCAAGTTAATATAGTAGGTACTGTGTAGGCATTCATAACTATTGATCCTTCTATGCTCAATCAATATATTTTGGACTGGTAACACAAGTAAACAAGCATCTAGCAGAACACCGCACCCCTCCAAGCTATTGAATTGGCATGTCCTAGTATGGGCACAGAAATAGCCTTAGTTTGGAAGCAGTTTGTGCAAAGCAGCTGAAAGCTTCCATTTAGTTGCATAATGAACATTCATATTAATTAAATATTGTTTTATTATTGCACTGTGACTAAGTGCAGTCCTTATATGTTGCCTCAAAACTGTTCCAGCCACTAGAATCTCCAGACCAGCTTTTGACATTCATTTTGAGACTGTACAGATGTTGTCAGATTGGTAGGTACTGAAACCATGGCACCCCAATTTGCCAAATTTGCACATCTTTGGATTTGAATGAAATTTATTGATAACTGTTGATAAGCTTCTGTGCCACATTTGAACCAAGCACAGCATTTACTTTTTTAACCAAAATAGATAAAATGGGCACCCAGATTGATATCAGTCACACCTCTGATCTATAATTCCATTATAAAATTTGATGCAGAGAATTTAGCTGTCATCTGTTGTGAGGTAAATCAAGAAAAATACAATAAAATAGGTAATGATTGCAGTGTTCAATTGTGTAGGTTCTGAACATGCAAATTCTTTTAGGAGCAGGACAAGACCTGCAGGGCCCATCTGTGCAACAGTCATCTCAGTCACCTCAGGATGGAGTGGATACCACAGCTGAAGGAGAGGAAGTCCCACCTTCTGGTGAGCTAAAAACTACATTTAATGCCAGTGTCCACTATCCTCTGATTTTGGTGTGTGTGGCCAGCAGTTCAAGACCCCAACAGCTATACACATGTTTATCAGCTGAGCTGATGGAAATGCAGTTTTTCTTTCTTCAAGAAAAACATTAATAAAGTTGCTGAGATCTTAGACCATGGGCCAATATTGCCAAAATCCTAGAATAGATGCCATGAAAACTTGGGACTATTCCCATGTCTGAACTATTTGTGGGCTGTGAAGCTGCTACCTTTTCCTTTTGAAAAGTGCTTATGTATCCATATTGTGAACCCTTGTTTCCAAGGTATTTTTCCAGTTTGTGGTCATCGAAAGGAGTTAATGACTGGTGATTCCTAACAGCTTATAACACTGTTTTCATTGAGCTCCTAAGCAGCATAAGGTGTCATAAAGACATAAAGACATAAATATAATGGGCTGCCAGGGCTGCCAGAAGCCTGTCTATGTCATACACCGTGCATGACACTGAAATTGGGTGCTGATGCTCTGTCTGAAAGCAGCGAGTTCATTATGCAACCTGTGGATGCCTGTTTGGTGGTTTGTAGGCTAAATGACCTTGTAGTCGGCGCGCCCTTAAGCCCAAATAATCAATTGGTGGTTTGCAGCATCGCGTGGGGGGTCTTCTGGACAGCAGTCGGCCTGCTTGGAGTCGCGGCTTTCCCGTCTGGAGGAGAATCAGGAACGCCTGATTCAGCTGGTTAAAAGCAATGCCAAGTGCCCACCTGCAAACGCCGAACGTTGGAGTGACGTTGGAGGCGGCGGCTCCCATGATTTGCTACTGATCGTAGGTGCCAGAGATATTGCAACTCTTCAAAAGGCCACTCAAAACCACCTGGTGTGCTTGCGGCATGAGGGCTATGTGTTCTGTGACATTTGCCATCCAGACTTCGATGCTTCAAAGAATCTCACGAGTCATGGGGCCGGTGTAATGTCCTACAACTTTGAGCATGGCGATGCATTTCCGAAGACAATGCCGATTCCAAAATCCTTCAGTCGCCTGAAAGACACTTTGTGGATGCATTTGCAAACACGTACACACGAGGAATGCCACGCGAAGTACAAAAAGAAACAAGAGGGAGCAGCGAGGAAGTCGTCGATCAGGGAGGAAGTTGCAACCCGTGTCGCGCGAACGGCTTATCATGTCCTTAAGCAGTCACAGGGACAAAGTCAGTTTGAGGAGTTGCTCACACTACAGCACATCAATGGAGTCCACATGGGGGACATTGGACACTCAGCCGTGCAAATGAGCAGGTTCCCGAATGAGTTTAAACTCATCGTTCTAGAGATGCTGGGTCGCCACATAGCCAAAACTCCGTGTGTTGCGGTGATGGCGGACAAGGTCACCGTTAATCACCGCACACTGGACATCACAGCGATACTCGCGCTGGTGCCAGATGCTCCATCTGATCAACTCGCCCAGAGTTTCGTGGTCGGTGCCCCAGTGGTGACACAACACGATGGATCATCTTTGGCTCACGCCTGTGCGAAGACTCTGGCGACGATTGGGATCACGAGTCCAAAACAGATAGCTGCGATATGTACGGATGGTCAGTACCATCAACTCTCTGTTCCAGGCAAGTTTCTGGAGGAGCTCCGAAACACACAAGAGGACATACGCGAGCAGTCTGTAGCAGTGTGTGTTCCCATGCTGTGGGACGGAGCACATTTGCTGCAGCTCGCCGAGTCTTCGGCGAGGGATGATAAGTGCCTGTGGGTCAATGGAGTAGTGAAAACTATAACGATGGTCACCAAGCGCTACACGACAGGCAAATGACGCGAGAGGCTTCGAGACGCACAGAAGCAGCTGGGTCTCAAGGAGATGAGTCCCCGGTTGTGGTCTGAGACAAGGTTTGCTCCACATGCTGCTGCAGTGCTGAAAAATTTTCAGCACAATTTACCTGCCCTGATCAGCCTCCTTGAAGAGGACTACAGCACGTCAACTGGGAAATCCGCTGTCATCGATGGTCTGCGGGATGACTTACGACTGCTCAGAGGTAAGCTGAATAAAAAGTAATGTCGATTGGTTTTAGCAGTTCTACATGGCCAATCATTCTAGGAAAAGTTAAATGATGGTCCACAGTTTGTGCATAATTGATGTTTCTTTGGACGGATGTACTTTCATTCGTTATTCTTTCACCAAAACCGCCACAGGGGTCCAATTTCTGTAACCTGGCAGTCGCTGTGCTGATTTTCGAATTGTTACCTGTTCCTGGAAAGATTTAGAAATGCAGCACATATAGATTAATCAGCGCTCCCATTGGATGCCATGACATTGGCTGTACCCTGATTCACCATTTATGGGTGTTATAATGTACTGAAGGGAATGGGTGCAATGGCTTACTGAAAGAGCCCTTTACCGGTGTATACAATTTGAAATCTATATCTCAAATAGTTTGGTCTGGAGGGCCAAAAACGTGGCAACAGTAGCGCTGTGGAGCCCAGGAGACCGGGCTGAGCGTGCCCTTGACCTTGAACCACAATTCCGTTGTTGGAAATGAATACGGAAGGTTCCATTCTATCATCCTGCCACCTTACCCCGCAAAAATCGAATTCCAGTGAAGCAGGGCTCGAAAAAAACGCCGAAAATCCATATTTACCGACAAAACTCCCGACTTTAACCTCTGACCAGACCTGGAAGGTCAACCATAAGATAGTTGAAGGATGGTCATGACCAAAAGTTAGTTTATGGGTGGGCCTACCCACAGGTGAAAGCCGAACTTCTCTAACTCTCACTTTTCTGCCCCCCCCCAAGCTTTCCAGATCTTAGCGTGGCACAAAAATGCCCTCTCCAGTGCGCGATAGCACCAGCCCCCTCCAATGCGCGTGTTATTTTCTCTTCAGACAGCGCGTGCTTCCGGGGCCATGTGGCTGCCCTGCACGACCTGTATGAAGTCTTAGCGAAGGGAAGTGGAGCCATACAGAACCTACAGAAGCTGCCGTGGGAACGACAGGGCGCCTTCACAGGCATGGTGGTGGAGTTGGAGCAAATGAAATCCGTGCTGAACGCCACAGTTCGGCCAATGCCTTCAGGAGCCTTGACAGCAGAGGTCATCTCTGAGATGCTGGAAGAAGAGGACACTGAAGATCTGCTGAGCTTTTGGACAACCTTCTCGGAACATCTGCCCAATCTTCGGGATAGAGAGGTATGAGAATGGAAATTATACATGATATTCACTGTTTTTGACGTGAGATATAGTCTGTGTGTTTGTGAGACTAAATAATTATTTTTCATCCAGCGTGTACACCATATCGCGGTCAAAACGTTAACTAAATGCTGAGCAACTGCTATTTTTATTTCCATCCTATCTAAAGAATTACATGTGTATGCCAGAATGTGGTAACTTATACATTAGTATGGTACTTTAGCAAGGCAACACATCGGCATGAAATGTGGTCGGTTTAACGGGCAAAGTGCATGTTGAGGTAAAGTAGGAAACCAGAGCTAACTTCCATGGATAGTTCAGTTGTGGGGTTTGTTACGGGATAGTGCAATTTAAATGTGTTACATGCATCTGACTTGCACATTGACATGTTACTTGACTGGGAGTATTACGTTAAACTTATTGAAGATGTTAGCATTGTACACTGAATTTTGCATAAATTCGGGAACAGACGAATATAGTTTGTTCAAAATTCAACACATTCATAATTTACCTTTGCACTGCAAGTTTGAAATTATCAGGTGCAATGTTCAAACCTCATTCCATCCACCGCCAAAATGTATTGTGTTTTGCAATTCTGAATGCGTTTATAGTATACCTTTATTTATCTTGAACTAATCACGGCGGGAGTGAGGACGTTTCGCTATTTGGTGTACAATAATAATGTTATGGAACGGAGCACAATTGTTACAGCTCGTTGAGTCGTCGGCGAGGGCTGAAGACATTTGCCTGTGGATCAGTGGAGTGGTAAATGATATAGCGATGATTGCACAAATATATTGTTAAATATTTGTATGTATTGTCCACAGGTGAGCCAGGTAGCTGACTTCACCCAGGCGCTTGCGGAACACACTGCGAGGCGCGAGAAAGGAGTGGACTGCCATGGCTCTACAAAAGGTTGCAGCAACAGTACAATGCTGGAGGTGATACCCCACATGCGAAAGGTAGGCGATCTACAGCAGTTTGCTGCGTCGCCCACTTCTAGCGTTGTTGAGGACATGTTGGCATGCACGAAGCGGCTGAGGAGCAGAGTCGTCCCCCTGACTGTGGAAACGAGAGCCTACGCGAGTCAATGTACGAAGCGTACAAAATCTTGCGTGAGGAGTATAAGAAGCAGCAACCAACCAAGGACTCTACACAGCATTATGGGCTGCCAAAGACAGTGACCAAAGCCTGATGGTTTATGTAGACCTCTTGGCCCGTCTGTGGCTCGCGTCGCCATGCGAGAGCGTGTTGGAAAGCATGGGGTCCGTGGTTGCCGAAGTGTTTGGCATCCACCGAAACCTCGCGCACGAGAACGCCGCCAGCGAACTCATAGTGCGCTGGAACGGCCCCGAAGTGTCGAGTGCGGACGCCCTGATCCGGGCCGTCGTTCACTCCGCGCGAGAACACTTCAACTTTCTGAAGAAGTACCAAATCAGTGCTGAGAGCAAAGTGGTCAAGAGGATGAGGCAACGGTGTGGCCGTGCGTCCGTGTTTGTGTGAGTGCACCGGATCAGTAGGGTGTAATGAAAAAAATGAAGTTGAATCTAGTTGATGAAATTAAAGAAGATGATGAATTTGAATAAAATTTGTCATACCAAACTTGTTGGCGCTGTCGGCGCCTTTTCTTGTTTGATTTTCTACTACGTTACCCCCCCCCCGTCCTACTTCCCGACAGAGCACCAGTGCACGTGACGCGATGATGTCATCTGTGCACGGGTAATTGCGGAGGACTTGCGTTTCCTTAGGGCAGGCACAACCTACGAGCCGGTCATGTCAGGGCGCATCCGTGGTGCGGTAGTGACGTCATCAAAAGTAGTGACTGATGAATGTCGATTATTATTGCGTCAACCTTCTTGATTTTCATAATGGAAACAAATCAGAGACCTCGAGAACCAATCGCGGAAGTGTGTGGTTCTTTGTGTTTTAAATTGTGAAAATATGCGGATATGCACTATTTGGGCGTTGCATGTCGGCCTCGGGTCGCTGCTGCCGGTCGCGCCCTCTCTCGGCTCTCGGCTTTGGTAGTGGGCGGACGTGCGTTGGTGTCTGCACCCTGTCACGAGGTCAGCTCAGAGTGCGGGACATGGGGTCCTGGCGTGAGATCGTGCCAGCTCTCGGATGTCGTGTGCGTCAAATGGTTCGGCACACATTATCAGCGTGTCACTATGGTTCTTGAGATGTCACTAGTCGCGACTGTAGGCGCTGTCCATCGTCGTGGAACCATGGACGGCGCCTACATGACTTACGTCTTGGGTCACGGAAGGCCTTTGGGCCAGAAACGGTCCAGAAAAATCCCGCGTTCGGTCTGTGGCCCTGGCCTGCAACTCACGTTTGCAGTCCGGCCTGCAGTAACAATATCACCGCCAATTTTACTCAGAGAATCATTATAGCATGAAATTTACATCCAACTGAATTGCCTCCACTCGCGTTGCGCTGATTATAGCCGTTTTAGTTCAAGGGAAAAGATATATGCTGGGATTTCCGTCTGATATCATATTAGTTTGCATCAACCCTATACCTTTTGATTCTCACGATTAGCCGAAATTCGAGGTGCTGGTGTGTCGAAATGAATGTATTTATCCGTACTTTCTAACTCATGTTTACCTACCGCCAAGTGTTTCATCCACTGCTACTGAAGGTTTTCGATAATCCCACGCCCGCCAATATATTGTTCCGCTGACCATGTTATTTTTTATACTTGGCATACCTAACGTTCGGTTGCAGGAATTGACAAGAAAGTGACAGTGCCAAGGAGTTTTCAACCTGATGTTCGCGAGCCCCCTCCATTTTTAGCAAAAATATAACCGGATTAGGTCTATTTGTACCCTGGTATGGTATCTCACGGTACGAACAATTCTGCTATGATCAACTTTAGCTGACATAGATGGTGCAGCATGGAAAATAAGGGGGGAGTGGGGGTCTGCCTGTGCAGTAGGCACCCACGATATCCCGTCTCCCTACGCCCATCGACGAACACAAACTCGGATGCACTCCTATTTTCCACGAAATGGTTACTGGCTGCCACTGGGGAATGGAGCCTTCCTTGTGAGTTTGACGGAAAAAATGAGACATTTGAGTTTCTGAAGTTGTCCGGTGACACAACCGATACTTTTTTCACCTCTGCCACCCTCTAAAATCCAAACTAAGCATCGCACGAAAACGAAAGAGATGCCATCGGAAAGCTCTCGGCGAGTATGGGCCGGGTCCGCCCCCAAATAATTTGTCCTCAAAATTAACGTCACCAGGGGTTTCACCAAAATTAGTTTTTGTGAATTACACCAAAATTTCACCAAAATTAACTATTTTCACCTTTCACGACTTGCATCATGTTTTTGGCTCTGGGGAGTTCATTTTGGGGATATATGAAGAACAAAAATTATTTGGAATGAAATAGGACAGCGAAATCGATCAGGACTTTATTTGGTTTGCTCCCCCCGCCAAAAAAATGTATTTTTTGCAATTTCAAAATTTTGAGTTTTACATGTTTCTTTAATTTTCCTTTTCTAATGGGTAGAGCAGACCGAGAAACGCTGTTGGAAGTCAACTTGCCCTAATAAGAAATGCTTACTTTAGCCAGAATCCTCTATTTGCATTGCAATTTGCCAAATACGGAAACTTTATATGTAGTAAGAAACGAAAAAAATGCACTCGTACGTTTTGTTGCATCCCTCAAGATAAGCAAACACTGAAAGTTTCATTAAAATATTTGTATCCGTTAAAGCGTGATGACTGGTTGAACTTCTTTGGAGGTTACCTCACTTGACTTTCACTAACTTGTTGACCCCAGATGACCTGACTTCAAAATTTTGAAACGGCATGCCAAATTGATGTGGGAAAGGTATGCCAAATTTGGGCGTGCTGCCACGCGCCGTTCGTCCACTATCCGCGAAAAACCTGAGGGGGTGGTTGAAGACCCCCTCCCCCGAGACGGGACGGAATAAGGTTGCTAGGGAGCCGCATGCAGCACCATGGGAGCATGGATGTGATGTTATGGCATCACATCTAAACAACCATTGGATTCTCAAGGCTTCCCTGTACAGAATGAATCAGCCTATGGAAATATGTGTTGATGATGTACACACCAGGGTATTATTGTAGTTTATATCAACCAGGAGGCAATCTTTACACACCTTTCACATCCACAAAAGCTACAAGGGGGTTATATTTGGTTTTGTTTATACTTTCATACTTAAACTTTAGTCTACCATAGTGTTCATACTTACACTTTAGTCTACCACAGGCAGGTACATCGGTGCCACCTCCTCCATAACCCTTCGTACTCGTACAAAGCATACTCGCACGAAGCACAAACGCGTACAGGCTTCACGCCACCAACAACGCAACCTCAGTGGCCCTAGCAAACGGTGGAAGTTTACCAGGTCACATATTGTTTGCCGCCAGGTGTCACGGTGGAAGCACGTCCGTTTGGAGCTCCAGCTTTCCAGATAAGTCGTTGCAGAACAGGGCAGTACACTAGTCTAAGCTGTGGATAGGTGTTTAGCAATTACTTCTCTGATTATGTTTCATTAGTTTTTATGTGATAAGCACTTTCGTAGCACGCAAGTTATACTATATCAACCTAGCAAGGCTGCCGAGCGCCATCTTGTTTTTAGGCGCGGCCTCGTGGCTTCGATTTCTGTAGGGTAGAGGAATACGTTTTGGTCTTTTTGGCGTTAAAGTTTAGGTTAGGATTTAGATGGTTAGCTTCAATTACACTAGGTAAATCTCCATATACCTGGTAATTGCAGAGGTATATGGGCTTCTTCATTTTTGGAGTATTTTAGTATGTAGTTTTTTCAGTTGGAGATATTACAAGTGTGTATGTATCATAAGTACATTACAAAACATTAATACTTTCCTAACATACTTTATTTAATTTTGTGGTGCATAGTGTGTGTGGTGTTTAAGCTTAACATAGTTTAATTGGTACTAAGTTGATGGTATTCATAAGTGCTGTGTGACTGTTGGTTTTTCTGTCTAGCCATAAGTGATATCTATATAGTTGTCTACTTGTCTAGAAGACAATTAGATTAGACATTTAATTTATTTTATAAAAACAACAAAAAAACAAACACACAATTGCTTAGTAGTTTCTGCTTAGCATGTTGGTATTCTTAATGTACTTAGATAATTAACTGACAGTATAGAAGGTAGCGATTTATAGTGAATAATAGTTGGCTTTTTTGTCGGTTGTTTAGCGAGTTAATCTGAATATAATTCTAGGCATAAGCTGCAGTTGGGTTCCGGGAAACCTTAAGGCAGAACTTTCCAAGCTCAAGGCTGCCCCTGTTACACAGGGTAAGCAAGAAAAAGCAACAAGGGGTCACTCTGTAGCAGGGACATCATATGCCCAGGTGGTCGCAGGCCACCAGGTAGCTGAGGCTTCCCCTACTGTGGAGGTGGCTAGGATTTCTCAAGATGGGAGTGTTAATAGTGAACAGAGGAGGGGTAGTTCTGGTAGGTCACAGGAGGGGAAGTGGCACGAGGTCAGGGGGTGGAGGATTTGGAGACGCGAGCCTAAGGAAAGGGTCGGTGAGTGACAGGTGGCAGGTGGTAGGAGCGGGAGGAAGCCTAGTCGAACGGCCCAGCGGGCAGGCATATTAAAATCGAATAGGTTCCAGGCATTGGAGGACTGCCCCCAGGATATTATTAGTAAAGAGACAGTGCTGGTCGAAGGAGACTATCGTGTGCGACATTTAGATCGGGTGTTCTGTAAAGGTAGGAGAGACAGGAGGTGCATCACCAGGCCTGGTGCCAAGGTGAAAGACCTGGTACCAGTGGTGGCACAGGTCACCAGTGATAACCAGTTTAGTACAGTTATAGTACAGGTAGGGGTAAATAACATAGGTCCTGCTAGTAGTGAGGAGCTTCTGCCGGACTACAGGGCCCTTCTGGCCACCCTGAAGGGTAACAATAGAGTGATTGTAACTGCAATTTTGCCTAGGGCTGGAGCCTCCCCTGAGTGGAGCTCTAGGGCACTGGCAGCCAACGCCAGGGTAGGTAAGCTCTGCCATGAGTTAGGCTTCACCTTTGTAGACGCGTGGTGCAGGTTTTATACATTGTGGGACCTCTATCGGAGGGATGGCCTGCACTTCTCCGAGAAGGGGGCCCATGTGTTAGGCAAAGTGTATGATAATGTCCTTCAGGGAAACTAGGAAATGGGGTGGGGAGGGATGAAATTACATTGCCAACTCAGAAATGTTCCAATAGTGTCAGCCAAGGCAATAGAACCTCAGTCAGCAAATAGGGACAGCAGTAGTTCAAGGAGGCAGAGTGATAGTTCATCTAGTGATTAAAGAACTTCTCAGCATGAACAAGCCAAAGGTGGTTATGGAGCATTTGTTAAGTGTATGATGTTTAATGCTCAGAGTATCCGATCCAAATTTGATGAGTTCAAGTGTTATGTTGCTGAGGAGGAACCAGATTTTGTTTGCATTACGGAGGCATGGGTCAGTGAAGGGTATTTTGGAGATAACTTGCAGGACTATGAGATCCAGGGATACAATACGTTCTCGTGCAATAGGGGTCCAGCAATGAAAGAGGGTGGTGTAATGCTCTATGTGAATAGCTTATTCAGTTCTCAAAAAGTAGCAGGTGGGGATAAAAATGTGTCTGTGGAGTCCATTTGGCTTGATGTCACTGTGGGAAAAGGCAACAGCAATACTCTGAGGATAGGAGCTTTCTACCGATCAGGAACCCTGCCACATTCTCAGCAACTAGCTTGATAAGGTGATTTGTGAGGAAATCAGTAGAATCTTTCAGAGGAAGTGCCTTATTCTTGGTGACTTTAATCTAAAAGGATATGAAATTGTTGGTGTTGGCTCCCCATCATGCAAAATGTTTAGGAAATGCCTTGAAGAGGACCTGTTCTTATACCAGTTTGTATCGGAACCTACCAGGCATGGCTCATTCTTCGACCTTGTATTCTCTGATTTAGGTGACTTGGTTCAAGACTTGACTGCAGGAGAAACTCTGGGAAGAAGTGACCATAACATAGTTAGATTCAAGGCACATGCAGGGGGATTATTAAGGATAATTTGGTAAAGGCTCCAAATTTCAACAGAGCAGACTTTGACTGCATGAGAGCGGCTTTAAGTGTCATCAGATGGGAAGAAGAATCCTCCAATTTAAACGCCTGTGAAATGTGGGAAAGTTTCAAATATTACTTGAAGGAAATTCAGATTAGACATGTCCCCCAAAGGAAAAGACGCAAAAGAAGGGTAGGAAAACCAGCATGGTTTACACCAGACTTGATAAAAGTAATTAAGGCTAAGAAAACTGCATTTAGAGTGTTTAAAGAAGCTTCAAATGTCGTTAACCTAAAGGCGTATCGAAAAGCTAGAGACACTGTGAAGCAAAAAAACCAGAGCAGCAAAGCGAGCAAAAGAACTGGATTTACCTATGAACTGTAATGGGGACAGTAAAAAGTTCTTTAGTTTCTACAAGCTGAGTAAAGTTTCTAGCACAACTGGTCCACTGGAAGTAAATGGGACTACATTGGGTGAGGGTAGCGAGATGGTTGAGGAGCTGAGTAAGCAGTTAAAATCAGTATTTACATTGGAAGATATGACCAATCTGCCGACCGTACACCATAATTCACTGACATGTGATCTGATAAATGATGTTGATTTCATTGATAGTGATGTTGTTTACAATCATATCAGGAAAATAAAGCCAAACAAGGCAGCAGGACAGGTTTGATATTTATGCTAGAGTATTGCGGGAAGCTGAAAAGGAACTGGCATTTCCACTTAGCATAATATTTTGTAGATCAGTTTCCCAAAACGAAATTCCAACCGATTGGGAAAGGGCAAATGTGGTTCCTATTTTCAAGAAAGGAGAAAGGGGACGAGTAGCCTAGGGGTAAGTTGCTCGTCTCACAATCGAAAGGTTGTGGGTTCGAGTATCACCTGTCGCTACTCTTCGCCCGCGACCAATCGGCGTAAAAGATTGGCGACCCCATAAACGGTTAATGATACAGCTTCAGGCCCATGGTTTGCAGGTAGCATCTTAAAATGGATAGAGTTGTGGCCTTCAGATAGACAGCAAAGAGTGATGCTAAATGGTACAAAGTCATCATTGCAAAATGTTCTTAGCGGATTCCCCCAGGGGTCAGTACTGGGGCCACTACTGTTCATATAGAAAGTCACAATGTTCGTAATAACTGAATAGAAGTTGAACGAAATATCTGCAAGATATTTTGTGAAAGCAAAGTAGTGTACCTTGTAACTATATCACTTGCGGATGCACTACGTTTCACCGAGGGTGTGAACTGCGTACAACAGAAAGCATTGGCGCAAGTGCGCTATGTTAGCCGACAAAATCAATGTTCTTCAACAGTTCTTGAAGGAACGCTTCAGTTTTCTTTCTTTTATTTGGGCCCCATCAATGCCCGCATGAACACTGTCTGACGCCTAAAGAGGAGAGATGGAGAGATGGAGAGATGGAGAGATGGAGAGAGATGGAGGGAGATGGAGAGAGATGGAGAGAGATGGAGGGAGATGGAGAGATGGAGAGATGGAGAGATGGAGAGATGGGGAGAGATGGGAGAGATGGGGAGAGGTGGGGAGAGGTGGGGAGAGATGGGGACAGGTAGGGAGAGGTGGGGAGATGGGGAGGGAGATGGGGACATGGGGAGGGAGATGGGGAGATGGGGACATGGGGAAATGGGGAGGTAGAGAGATGGGGAGGGAGAGAGATGGGGAGATATGAGGGGAGATAGCCCCGGTAGCTCAGTTGGTTAGAGCGCTGGCCTGCACTGTTCTCCCCTGTACTGGCAACACAGGGTTCGAGTCGCTTCGCGCGCTCGCATTTAGCCCCCGGCCGGTAGTGTCAGTTGGCAGCTGGCCCGTTCAGGCCGGGGACGAGCTACCGCGCGGCCGTGTCGGTGCATTGGCGGCACGTTAAACTTTCGGTCTAAATTCTGCCGTTGAACTGGAGTTCATGGATCGGGTGGTGGGGCCAGGGTTCACGCAACAAGCTCTGCTTAGCAATATAACCCTGGCTCCTCAAGCCACCCCAACAACAACTCGGATTAATTAATAAATAAAAAATGGGGAGATATGGGGGGGGGGAGATATGGGGGGAGATATGGGGGGAGATGGGGAGAGATATGGGGAGAGATATGGGGAGAGATATGGGGAGAGATATGGGGGGATGTATGGGGAGAGATATGGGGGAGGGAGATATGGGGGAGGGAGATATGGGGGAGGGAGATATGGGGGAGGGAGATATGGGGAGGGAGATATGGGGGAGGGAGATATGGGGGAGGGAGATATGGGGGAGGGAGATATGGGGGAGGAGATATGGGGGAGGGAGATATGGGGAGGGAGATATGGGGGAGGGAGATATGGGGGAGGGAGATAAGGGGATGGAGATAGGGGAGGGAGATAGGGGAGGGAGATAGGGGAGGGATATAGGGGAGGGAGATAGGGGGAGGGAATAGGGGGAGGGAGAGATGGGGGAGAGATGGGGAGAGATGGGGAGAGATGGGGAGAGATGGGGAGAGATGAGGGAGAGATGGATCTCATCGTACTGCTTGAAATTGTATATCGGATGTTCTACATCACCGAATTAATATGCAATAGTCTCAAATAAATCGGCATAAATAATACTAAGCAAAATCGCCTCTGCCATGCCAAAGTGGCATAGAAGAAATGCACGGCTGAAGATGCATTTTTTCCATTTTACGGCAATATCGTAATGTTTTTTAAAAAACAATATTTAGAAAACCTGTCAGCCTCAACTACAATGATAGCGTAACACATGCCAAGCACATCGCCGATCGCTTCAAATCTGAAAATCTGTCTGTAGCCTTCGCGTTGGAGCAGATTAACGTTCAGGGAATGGTCCGCACCCCACCATATTGTGAATGGCGGTGTGCAACCGGGGACGGCTGGGAGCCGCCGTCCGTCAATGGTGGGAAATAGTTCGAGAACGCAATACGCACAGTAACAATATGCGCAATATATCATTGCAATTGGCAATGCAATTGACGCCTGAAGGGAAGCTAACGTTCCTAAATGCACTTCAAATCACATTTTATCGAGACAGTCTCATACATTGTAACTATATTCTTCGCGCATACACTAGTGAGCACCCGGGCGCGCTTGTTGCGGGCGCATGTTTCAGAGTTCTTGAATGGCATCAGGAACCTACCTGTTTTCTTTCTTTACAAGATATACCCTAACAGGGGCGTCGCCACCGAGGGGAGCGGGGGCAGTTGCCCCCTGCCGTGAGACTGGGTGCCCCGCCCCCTGAAATTTGAGGCCCTAGGACGAAGGAGGCCCCCAGAACGAAAATGAGGCCCCAGGACGAAAAGGAGGCCCGAAGACGAAAAGGAGGCCCCCAGGACGAAAAGAAGGCCCTAGAACAAATAGGAAGCCCCCAGGACGAAAAGGAGACACCCATGAAGAAAAGGAGATTCTACACATTAGAGGCCTCCAGGAGGAGGCCCATAATCTGAAAAACAAGTCACCTAGGAGAGGGTAGGAGGCCCAAGAAATCAAAGGAGTGTCAAAAATTGACACGGAGGACCCCAGGACGAAAAGGAGGTTCCACAGGACGAAAAGGAGGTTCCACAGGACGAAAAGGAGATTCTCCAAATTATAGGCCACCAAGAGGAAGCCTATAGTTTGAAAAAAAGAGTCACCTAGGATATCGTAGGAGGTCCCAGAAATCACGATAGTGCGAACAATTGGCACGGAGGCCCCCAGGAAGATAAGGAGTCCTCCTGGACGAGGAGGCCCCGAGGACGAGAAGGAGGCCCCCAGGACGAGGAGGACCCCAGGACGAGAAGGAGGACCCCAGGACGAGAAGGAGGCCCCCAGGACAAAAAGGAAGCCCCCATGACGAAACGGAGGACCCAGGAAGAAAAGGATTTTCTACAATTTATGGGCCTCCAGGAGGAAGCGCATGATTTGAAAAAGAAGTCACCTAAGAGAGGGTAGGAGGCTCCAAAAATCAAGAGAGTGTCAAACCCGAAACGGAGGCCCCCGGGACGAAAAGGAGGGCCCCAGGACGACAAGGGTGCCACATGGACAAAAGGAGGTCCCAGGGCGAAAAGGAGGCCCCGAGGACGAGAAGGAGGCCTCGGGACAAAAAGGAGGCTCCCAGGATGAAAGGGGGACCAAGGACGAAAGGAGGCCCCCAGGATGAAAAGGAAGCCACAGGATGAACATGAGATTCACAGGATGAAAAGGAGACCCCTAGAATGAAAAGGAGGCCCCCATGAAGAAAAGGAGATTCTACAAATGAGGGGCCTCCAGGAGGGGGTCCATAATTCGAGAAAGAAGTCACCTAGAGGAGGATAGGAGGCCCAATAATCCAAGAGAGTGCCAACAATTGGCACGAAGGCCCCAAACATTGCAAATGAGTCTCAATACGGGAAGCGATGCCCAAGGAAATGACAGGAGTCCCTAAGCCGGGAAAGAAAGCCAGTGGATATGAAATGAGTTTTGAAATTTTGTAAATCTTTTGCCCACATAAATTTGGCATGTTGCATCAAAATTTTGGAGTCGGGTCATCTATGGTCAACGAGTTATTCTAGGTCAAGTGAGGTCACCTCCAAAAAAAGTTCAACCAGTCGTTTCAGACCAGTCTGATTCGACTTGCGCCTCACACAGACCGACAGAAATTTGAATCACTTCAGATCCGACGCAGTGGTATTTTTTCGCGGCATGAAGCCGGTTATGCCGAAGCATGACGACACGTCCAAATCTACTTACTGCGCATGCTCCATTCGCATTATTCCAATTATTCGCTCTGGCGAACAGGACGGCCAGCCGAGGAAGAAGTCTTGAGATTAACTCCAAAGCGGCGTCAGTTTGGCGACGACTTTCCGGACTTGGCGGCACCGGCGCCGACTGCACCGCCAACACAGACTAGATAGCAAGACTTCCGCCGTGAGCAGTGTGGCGGCAGCGGTACCGGCCGGCGCGGCGCCAGCTTGGCGGCCAACAAGCTGCAGAACAGCACGTAAACCGGTACGTGATGCGTATGTATACGCCCCTTGGATGCTTCATGCAGACTAGAAACTAGAGACAAAGGCTAGACTGTACAGTTTCCATTTAGGCACTTAGGTTTCGGTACAGGCATTCGATGGAGACTTCAGAGGGGCACATGATAACTTTTGATTCGTTTCGCGGATCATCCAGAGTTGCAGTAAATACGAGCAGATAAAGCAAGAACGATGTTTTCACCGCACTTTTCTTAGTTCGGTATTCCTAGGTGTTGTTTCGTTTGTTTGGAAATGTGAACGTATCAGAAACAAATATTTACTCTTTACTGCATTTTCTGTCCTATAATATGAAAACAAATCAAAGAAAAGGAGAATGATACGTACACAATTATAAAAAGAAAATACTGCAAGAAAATAAAAGAACGGATTAATAAACAAACGGATCAAGCATTCCAAGACCATCCAAGAGTAACTCACCTTGAATTCGGTAGTTCATATTCCCGGTCAATGCATTGCCCAGCCAGCCGTTTTAACACGAATTTGTTTTTTGCGCGTCCTCAAGTATATAGAACTTAGAAAATATGAATTTCTGCACGCCTTTAGTGCAGTAAAAGGGACCAAACATCCTATAAATGCTTCCATAAAAGGGTACTTCAAAGTCTTGTCTATCTCTGATGCCGTCTTGTTTGTATAGCTCCGTTATGTGAGAGAGAGGTGCAAGTAAAGTTTGGAAGAGAAAACGTGGCAAGATGCAAATACATGATACCAATTATGTCCGGAAGCTTGCAGACTTTATCCTTGACAAATAATCCATTTGTAGGATATGCATATTGGCACCGTCAACACCGACAAGATAGCAAGACTGTCGCCGTGAGCAGTGGCGGCAGCGGTACAGCGCGGGTTTTGGTCACCCAACTTGCCAGTTGGACCGAAGTGCTCCGATCGCTTCAGCGCCTGCGTCTCAAATAGTTCAGGAGCTCCCCGGCAGAACGCTCGCCCTCTTCTCCGTGTTGTGTGCAGTTGAGTCGTAAGCCATATAATTGAGCGCGGGCCTTCGTGGCTAGGAACCATAGGCGTAGGAAAATGGAAAGGGGGCCATGGCCTTCCAACGTTTCAAAGTGGTGGTGTTGGGGGTCGGAGCAACAATGCTAGCTGGCCTCCCACTTTTGAGAAATTTAAAATTCAAAAAAACAGCATGTACCACTGTTGAAATAACAGTGTGCTAAAATTGCTTCACCATTAACTGTGTGGATGAAGAAAGAAGTTGCTTGGGAATAGTGAAAGATTGCAGGAAAATAAAGTATCGCCACTTGAGGATTAAAAAAGCAGAATCCTGTTGTCATACACATTTCACTTCAGTCACATGCATTTCACATTATT
This sequence comes from Imbricaverruca yamaguchii, assembly GCA_034440575.1. NCBI lineage: Eukaryota > Metazoa > Arthropoda > Thecostraca > Neoverrucidae > Imbricaverruca > Imbricaverruca yamaguchii. The sequence continues at coordinate 577,160 of JAOTOL010001521.1, forward strand.
TGGCTGTGTGTATAATGACTGCCCACACATCACGTGGAAAAATGGTAAAAACCTAAGACAAGGATGAAATAGCACAATTCCATTAACTGTGAATTTCCAGGCCACATTGTCAATTATTTTACACTGTAAAATAATGTTTTTTTTTTTTGCTAGGGGTGGGATGTCGAAACGAGCATAATACGACGTTGAATTTTGTCAGGGAAAAATGCCACTTACAGATAGCTTCAGTCCTTCAAACTCAATTTTCAGCCAATCGTCCCCACAGGTGCATGCTCTTCGTTTCAATTGAAAGCATCTAAAATTGGGACGTCTATGCTAATGATTTTAATACCACTATATCAACAGATGAGGTTGCTTAACAAATCACATCACAGGTAATCTCTGTAACTGGAACTGTGTTACGAGATGCTTGTCTATCACAATCCGTTATGATGAACATAGGCATGCTATTTTACACGAAATATTCTTCGAAATGAGTCGTGAAGACTTCATAAGCACTCAAGCACGATGTGGATGCTTTCTGGGAAAGGATGTCTATGTTGTACTCACAAAGTGGCTTATTTCACCCTATTTCGCGAATAAGTTATCAATGGGATGCACATTTAATTTTTGAGAAAAATACTCCCTTTAATCTACAACTAATCAAAACCGGCACATGTAATATCGTAGCAATTCACTTTTACCTCTTTCACACTTGGACATTCCCTTACAACAACGCAATTAATTCAGGCATTCATGTAATGCAGCAGTTGTGTGGATATTCATAAAAACATAAGACATCAAAGACATAAAAGATCAGTGCACTATGAGCCATAAAGGCCCTTCTTGGTTGCAATCTGGACACTCAGCCAGCTGCCCACCAAATCCGTCGATCAGCCCTCCCTGGAATACTGAAAAGCAAGCCCTCTATTCTTATGATTGTCTATGCTGTTTTTAAAGATGTTCAATGTGCTGCTACTGACAATGGTTTCAAGCAGCTGGTACCGGTGTTCTACTACCCTGTTGGTTCAGAAAGACTGTTTTAACCTTGTTCTGCTATGGTTAACATTAATTTTGAATTGACGACCTCTATTTGTATCATTTCTGTCAAACTCAAACATTTCCCTGAGATATCCCATCTCCAGACCATAGACAAATTGAATGACCCCGATGAGATCTCGTCTCAGCCTTCTATATCTAAGTGAAAACATATCCACTTTCTTCAATCTTTCCTCATATGCCAGGTTGCTTATGCCATTAGCCATTTTTGTAGATCTCTTCACTGGCGGATCCAAGGGGGCATTCCGGCATTGCCCCCTGAAGCGCCTCACAGGGAGGCATCATGTCTTTTGCCTCCCCGAAACCAACAGAAGTAAACTTAATTAAAATATGGTAACTTTGAAAATAGCGCTCCGGGTGAAATAATCTCCAATTATAAAGGTACTTCAATAATTGTTTGGAAGCCCAATATGGCAGCATAGTAGATTTTGACGCATATCGATGGTGCTATGCTGTTTAAGTTCTGCTTACATTAAGAGTTGACAAAATCAGCAGCTTCATTATTCCTTAGTCAGATAGCTTCATGCATTTAGTTTCGCCGGTAGCGGACAAGCAATCCCAGTGAGCCAGATTTCGAAGGCAAAATTTGAACAGGATGTTTTGTGCATGTGTCCAGTTAAGCCCAGTCGAGCAGCGTGTTTCGTATGTTGATGCGGGTCGCTAAGATGAAGAGACAAGCTTCGTTGGCTGATTCCTTTTAAAAAAGAACAGCAAGAGGAGGTATGTAGGTATTTAGATCCTGAATAAGATATAACTGGTTGGTTCGCAGGTGAGAGAGATTCGGGCGGTAGGACCGGGCCACCAAACTTTGGAGGAAAAGAAGCACTTTGGAGCACTGAAGAATGAGCCACTGGGAGCCCGAAGAATTGTACCGGGGCCCAAGAATATCGCACCGGGGGCTTACAAAAATAGAAGACTTCGCAAAATCACATAAGGACTCCATCAAGTTGATCTAAGCATCGAAAAAAAGAACATGTCCCGAAAGAAACTCCTCCTAAGAGCCTTTCTACTCTGAAGGGGGCCATCGGCTGGAAAAAAAATCGTTGAGGAGCCGCAGTGGCATGCCAAAGAGGAAAACAGACCCTCCCATCCATCCTGAAGTGAAAATAGCCCCTCCCGTCCATCCTGGCTTACAAAATCCAATTATATGTATTATAGATCAAGTGCATATATTTCTAACAGCTGATTAAAAAAGAAATAGTTAGCGGTATAAAAAAAAAGGGGGAAAAAAAAAAAACCGACCGCCAAAATCGAGCTGGGCCCAGATAAGTCGACGCGCCCCGCGAAATAGCGTCAAGCCCATTAACCCGCGCCGCATCGGTGGCGGGGGTTTCAAAAGCCCCTTTATTTTTTCTCTCTCGCATAGTGAATGAATGGCGCGAGGCCGGGCGCCGAAATTTGGCACACCTTTTCCCACATCAATTTGGCATATTATGTCAAACTCTTGAAGTCAGATCATGATAGGGTCGACGAGTTAGTCTAGGTCAAGTTTGGTCACCTCAAAAAAGTTTAACCAGTCGTTACGCTTTAACGGATACAGATATTTGAATAAAACTTTCAGAGTTTGCGCATCTTTACGGATGCAACAAAACGTACCAGAATATTTTCCCCCCGTTCTTTTACTGCTCATTAATTTTTCGTGTTTGCCTATTACAGTTAATATCGAAGATTCTGGCTAGTCAACATTTCTATGTGAGAAAGTTGACTTCGAACAACGTTTCTCGCTCTACTCTACCCATTAGAAAAGGAAAATTAAAGAAAACTTGAAAATTCATTTTGAAATTTAAAAAAAAACTTTGTTTTTGTGGGGCAATAAAATGTTATGGCCCTGTTCGATTTCACTGTCCTTTTCTCATTCAAAATAATTTTTGTGTTCCAAATATCCCCCAAAATGAACTTCCCAGAGCCAAAATCATGATGTAAGTCGTGAAAAGTCGTGAAAATCTAGTCCCCCTAGTGACGTCACCTTCGGGGAGAAATTGTTTTGGGGGTGGACGCGGGACCTACTCGTCGAACGCTTTCCGATGACACCTCTTTAGTTTTTGTGCGACGCTTATTTTGAATATTAGAGGGGGCTTACTATCGGCCCTCCAGAGACGAGATGTGACGATCTGACCGGAGAGACGGAGGGGGTTAAATATCGCGCTTAGAATCCAAATTTCCTGTCGGTAGGTCTCATAAATCCCGGTTGGGTCATAAAAAATTCCCCTTTGGTCTCCCAGAAATTAATGTTGGCCCCAAAGAAGCACGGCGTGGCCACAAAATCGCATCGGTTCCCAATATAGATGTCCCAGCCAGGGGAAACGTTCCTTAGCCCAAACATATGACCAGTTGCCTTAACATGGCGGCCTGTCTACAAACAATACAATAGATTTGAGTGTGAACCACACGTACTAGCAGCAGATAATCTCTAAAACACTGCCGGAACACAATTTGACCAGCACGAGAGCACTTTTGGCAGTCCTTTGCGTTCCAATGTTCAAAGGTTCACCCCTACCGGCAGAAACAGGGACATTGTAAAGCGTTTGAACCTGAAGCCCCCACCACAAGGCCACTTTTCCCAGTTGACAGTGGAAGGGCAACACATTCCTAACCCCCAACAAGTCTCAGGCAACCCTAAGTTACAGTACGCCAGCGTCTATGGCAACAACACCTATGACACCACTATAGTAGAGCCTGTAGACGCCCTTGCTCACAAAGGAACAATCAAGTCAAACAACACAGAAACATGCAACGAATTATTCACTATGCATGAATTACACCCAGCCCTTAGCGAGTCTGGAAACACGTCTGCTCCACAGGACGATATTCATTATTAGTTTATTAAATATTTTACCAAAAGTTATCCAACGTACCTACTAGCAACCATTAACGATCCCTACCGAAGCGACACGCTTCCTGCCGCCTGGTGGGAAAGTGTATTTATTCCATTGTCAAAGCCACAAAAATATCGTTCCGCCACAAAAGGTTAAAGGTCAAAAGGACATGTATATTTTTTTCGGCGCCGTTCCATCATTTTTTTGGGAGGTGGTGGTAGGGGTCCCCATAAGACTTTTAGGACCCTAGTGAGCCATGTCAAACTTCTATGATGATTTTTAGTGATAAGTGCGCGACTTTTCAGACGCGATTCACAGGATTGACACGCCCAGGCTCAGCGCGATTTTCATGGGGCCCGACCCGACCTTTTTGGACAACCGGTGTCATTCTCATGAATCCCGGAACAACATTTTGGGCCCAACGTTGTTTCAACAGGCCCCAATCTCACTTTTCTGGGTCCTCAGTGCGATTTTTCGGAGCACCATCCTAAGCTTTTGAACTTGAATGGCGAGACTCTAGGGACCATGACGAGACATCTTTGCACCCAAGCATGATTTTCATGGGAATCGGTCAGACCTTTTTGGGCCCAAAGCGTAAATTTAAGAGGCTCGGTCCGACCTTCTGGGACCTCAGCGCGATTTTCAGGGGCCCCGGCGCCACTGTTTAACGGTCCAGCTTCAATTTCACGTAGCCCTGTCCAACTTTTGGAGCCGCCAGCGTCACTTGCATGGGCCCTGATGCGTGTTTTGGTGGCACTAGCGAGATTTTAGGGGCTCAAGCGTAATTCCGTCCATCTCCGGCGCGATTATCGGGGATCCACAATCTCTTAGGAAGCGAGACAGATGCCACATTTGGCACACAATTTGGTGCGCCACTTATCAGCGTTCGGTTTTATTTGCTTCCTAATGTATGTGCTGGGAATGCATTAGTAATAGCATTCCAGCTTTGGCGAGCGGAATGCTTTAGGGCACCGCAAAACAAATCTCGGTCGACATCGATGACGAACAAATACGAAGATGTTCAAGGTGATTTACCATGCATTCTTCCACAGGTGACGCAGGTACCTACCTACTTCAGGCACGCAAGTTATAGTTTTTCCGGATGCATTGTTTATAACAAGCTGTCCTCTACATCATACACCAAGATAGTCATGAGGAAGAACTTTCCGGGTATTCCCGTGGTGAGGAATACTGTGCGTAAGCTGCGCACATCCATTGTGAGTAACCGAAAACTTCAGTGTGGTTTAGCTCTTCTCGTGCTACTTGGGTACGTCATGTGGACACAATCGTCGTATGAAAAAGTAGAGGAAATACTGCTTACTTTGCTATATGGCGCACCGAAATCCCCCCATCGTACTCGATGGCTGGTGGACTCGAGTTTTTGCCGGATACCAGATTACCACCCGTGGGATGGAAGCCTCTCTGGATTGCTAGCGAGAGAACCTCGATTTCCTGGCTGCAAAATAGAATACATGGTGCGAATAGAGCAGGACGGACATCGAATATCCATGAACAAGAGTGAATCTGCAAAGCAATTGTGTGATATTGAATGCTGCTACCGAAGCGTATCACGAGCGTCTGAAGGAAAGTCTGATGACAGGTATCAGTTTGGCAACAAATCAGTCTGCTTTGGTGAGGAGACAAGCCTAAACGTCAACGATGAATTCATACAAGTTAAATGCTTCTGCAAAAGCAGCATTTCCAATATTATCCACGAGGACTTCAAAGCGTTCGTATTTCCTAAAGTGGGTAAGCGGGGGCTCGCGGCATTGAATGCTTCTGGCACACGTGATAACTTGAATGTTTATCTCATCAGCCTCGACTCTGTTTCACGTCTGAATTTCAAACGTTATATGCCGGAACTTGAAAGGGTTCTATCCCATGATTTCAAAGCTATACCAATGTTAGGATTGACCAAGGTGGGCGACAACACCTTCCCAAATATGTTGCCATTGCTGGCTGGCCACAGTGAAGAACAATTGGCGCGGAACCAATCCGTGCAATTACAACCCTTCGATGACATTCCGTTTGTATGGAAGACATTCTCCGAGTTGGGGTATGTCACCATGTTCAACGAAGATGGACCAGTTATGGCTATGTTTAACTACAAAAAGAAAGGCTTTTTTGTCACTCCTACTGACTTTTACCTGAGGCCGCTGGCTATGGCCATCGAGGATTCCAATTATGCAAAAAGCCAAGCAACATTTTGCGTTAACCAACGGTCGCAAATAGATTTTCAGTTGCAGTGGCTAGAAGACTTCATGACCTTGGACAACTCAGCTCCTCAGTTTTGCCTGCTCTCCAGCAGCACCGTCAGCCACGAAGGACCTCTGACATTTATCAAGAGCATGCAGGATCGATTTATCACATTCTTCAAGTGGTACCGACAATCAGAGCACTACAACTCGTCCATCATGATCTTCTTCAGCGACCACGGCATGCGGTTCGGTCCAGTGATGCGGTACGAGCTGGGCGGTTACGAATCACGCATGCCGTTCTTCTACGTGCTGCTGCCGCCCTGGTACTCGTCGCGCCACCCTCAACGCGTGGCCAGTCTGCGCGCCAACTCGCGCCGCCTAACCACGTTCTACGACGCGCACGAGATGCTGCGCGACCTGCTGCGCGACGCCGGCGGCGTCAGCCTGCCGGCCGTCAACAACAGCGGCGTCAGTCTGTTCCGGCCGGTGCCGGACAATCGGTCGTGCGATTCAGCCGGCATCAGCCACCATTGGTGCGTGTGCCTCGCTCGAAACCCGGTGGCTGTCAACATGGCCGCCATCCGGTCCGGCGCCCTCGTCGTTGTCCGTCACATCAACGAAGTGAAACTACAGGATGTGCGCGAGCTGTGCGCCCACCTCAGCCTGCTGAGCGTCACCGGCGCGTTCCACCAGAAGGAGCAGAAACAGTGCAAGGAGGGAGACACGAGTTATACTCGCGAGCCATACGACGAGTACGTCGTCCAGCTGTTGACGATGCCCGGTCGGGCAGAGTTCGAGGCGACTGTGCACGTGCGGGGTGACCAGATTAGTGTCGTTGACGTGTCGCGACTCGATGTCTATAAGGGTCAAAGTGACTGCCTAGAGGATCATTTTGACGATAAACGGTTCTGCTACTGTCGAAATCTCCTGTAAATTTGATTGCATGGCTTTTGTAACGTGTGCACGTGTTGATAGTTGTTCCCAGAGAGCGACGAATTGATTTTTGGCTCCCCGTGATCAGCGGCTTGGCCTGCTATGTGTGAGTCTTATTCATTGTATAAGTTTGTGTTGTGTGATGCGCTACGATCGAATTTCGCAAGCATGAGCTGTCCAGTGATCACTGTTCAAGGGTGATCATTTGTGCAGGTATATTTATATGAATTTGGACGTTTTTGAGAATATAAAACATTAGGACACCAATTTGGATATGCTTCGAGCTGGAACACAGGTGAACTGCAGGTTTCCCATCCGGAGCATCTACTTCAGACATGCATGGTCTTATTATGACTTGAGTGCTAACGTGTTTGATCCCGGGGCACGTCTGTGCATGTGTTTATATTGTAGCCCATGTAAATTATTTCCACTGAGTTGTCACATAAGATAGTTATTATCGTCAATGCGATTAACGATTGCGCCTTAAAGAATGCGCTTGTACATACTGGTTAGCTCGGCTAGCTCGGTGGGTCGAGCGATACCCTGCATAGGTGTCCCTGCCTTTGTGCAACAAGCTCGAATCGCTTCACGCGCTCGCTATTAACGCCTCCGGCTCCGATGAGCAGTTGTCAACTGGCCAGGCAAGGTCAGGTGCGTTGGCACCAGGTGTCTGTGCCCTCCAGGTGGGCACGCTAAACTCTCTCCAGGCTGTGCCATATGGCTGGAATTTCCCGATCAGTTCGGGGTGAATGCAATTAGCCTCCGCTTAGTACTGGCTCTGATACTGTAAAGCCTCTTGAGGAACAATTCCGAGTAAACTGAAGAAAAGGGGAAAATAATTCGGCCGTGCTTTTTGTCAAGGCGACACCTGAACGGTGGCAAGACATCGTCACGCTGATGATTGTTTGATGTCGCTGAAGCTCTCCGTTAGAAGCGCTAGATTGTTGATCCCCCACCCCACCCCACCCCACAGGAGCAGCTACGAGGGGCACTGAGAGTATGTGTCCCGCATGGAATACGGGGCTCTTCCGGCCGCGCCAGGCAGTTTTGTGTCGGTCAGAGACGCCACTTAGAAGGAACACTCGCCCCTCCAGTGTGCTTAAGCACACCTTGCCCCCTCCTCTCAATTTTCTTTAATCAGGGAAACCACTCCAGGTACTTTCGCAGTGTCCTTTCTCCAGATAGGTGCCTAACGTGGCAGTTCCTGAAACTGCTCCTGAACCCCACGCTGCATCATCTAAGAGTTGACAAAATGAGCCGTGCCACTTATGAGCCGTGAATACCGAGGACAAAATGGGTTTACACAACGGAATAGCGAGGTCCGGTGGTGTATACCGAGCCCCGATAGGTGGACCTCGGTATTTTGACCAAACAAAACGCGTTTTTGGGTGTTTCTCAGTCAGCTGGCGAAATTTTATCATGGACCTCAATAATCACGAAATCATGACTTTCAAATGTGTGTGTGTGTGAATCTGTGTGAACTAGAAATCGGTCAAGCGTGTGTAAGTTCCTGTTCTAGTGCAAATAGTGGTGACGAGACTCCTGCTGCTAAGATCAATGTTTCATGAATACAACTATAAATTAGGTTAGTACTAATTCATAAATGACCAATAAATATCAAAGGTTCGAAATTATGATTAGTGGTTTTAAAAGTTGGTGTTTCAGAACATAGCTTACGATTGATATCACCATCTCTATTTTTCTTCGGCCATCGCTGAAGTAGCTTCTCGTCAGGTGTGCGTGTCAGGTGACGGTTCGTAAGATGTTTATCTGACGGTGAATCCAGGGCACTACTGATTTCGAAATGAAAATAATTGCGCGTAATTGATTTATTTGTACCTCTATCTGTTAAAATGTCAGTGCATTAATAGTGCAGTAAAATAGTGCAGTAAAATAGTGCAATAGCATACATACAATTGAAGTACGTATAGCGGGTTTGTAGGGTACCTACCTACATTTGGGCATTTCAGGTGGGTAATTTGCCAACATACCTGATGTCGTTGGTGATTGGTTCTAGGTATGCGAAAGGTGGATTTTTCTTCCATTCTTTACATTTTTACTCTTCCATCTTGCTCTTTTCACTTGGCCTCTTTCAACTCCTGTTCTTTTTACTTGTATTTTTTGCTTCTATTATTTTAACTTGCTCTGTTAACTTGTTTATGTCTTCTTTTACCTAATGCTTTTGACACGTTCTTTTGGCGTATTCATTTGGCTTGTTTTTACTTATGATTTTTTATATATTTTTCTTTCATACTTTTAGCCTCTGAAGTTTGATTCCTTTGACTCTTCTTAACTTTGTCAAAGTGATATGAGATTATGTGCTGTTAAAACATTCTTCATTAATTGCATTAAAAAAAAATTATATTCTTCTTTCATTATATTCTTCTTTCATTGTACTCTTCTTTCATTATATTCTTCTTTAATTATATTCTTTAGTTATATTCTTCTTTAATTATATTCTTCTGTAAGTATTTTCTTCTTTTAATTATATTATTTTTTACATATATTCTTCTTTAATTATATTCTTCTTTAATTATATTCTTCATTAATTATATTATTCTTTAAGTATATTATTCTTTAATTATATTCTTCTTTAGTTGTATTCTACTTTAAATTCATTCTTTTTAATCTTATTCTCCGTTAATTGTATTCTTTTCAACTTCTATGCTTTTAGCCATTTCACCTAGGGTCACTTCTCTTTATCATTTTTGTGAATAACATTCAGGTAGGGGTTAAGGATAAGGTGTTCATAAGGTGAACTAGGAACTAGGTAAGGATAAGGTGAACTAGGTAACTTATAAGTGGCATTAGATAAGTAATCAGTGGAGTACAGGAGATTAATGGGTAATATGATTGAAATGCATGCAATCATTAAATAGCTAGATCAGGTCAATGTTAATGATGCCCTTCTATTTAGACTGTCACATGGGATCATCACTTCAGGTTAGACAAATCAAGGTGTAGAACAGCTAAACAACAGGTCACTGTCAAAACATTATTGATCAGTGGCAAGGCTGCCTGCTGATGATATGGAGTCCCTCAGTTAGTTAATTTTAAAATAGAATTAATCATTTTTTTGGTCCAACATGTGGATTAGTTCTAAGTTGTAGTGGATTTGCTTATACTTATGCTAAGGGGGGCACACTGTACATTGAAATTACACTGAAAATTATTCATAGGGCACTGAAGCCACATGTGTTAAGTACGATGGAGCTAATAGGGTTGGGTAGGTAGGTAGATAGGCATTAATGCTTATGTTGGATGTTGGTGACTGGAGTTTTGTGGTATTAGGGATGTGGTATTGGCTGGGGTGATGAGCACCTTTTCTCCAGGGTTATGGTAACATTACCTTACATACATGGTTATAACCAATAATTTCCCTTATAGGTGCTAATTTCTAATTATTGAATGTTTTTAACTGCTTCGTATATGAGGGGATGGGGGGTAAAAGCAGGAAGTGGCATTGAGAAAACAAATTGGTTACATTGGGAACTAGGAGTAAAAAAGAAGGTATTCCTGGTTAAGCGTCATTTCCAACTTAAATCTGGGAATCATAGTATAATGATGAGGCTCCTGTCATCAGGCTACCTTTGGGGGTGGGCATACACACAAGTATTGCCTGGGTGCATTCTGTAACTAGTTCACGTAAGCTCTTCGTGCATATAAGTACCATTTGTGTCCAGTTGGGCATGACCATCCCACTTTTCAGCATATTTTTAGATCAGCACTATGTGGTTGCATTAACCCGCGCCGCCGTCTCGATTGGGTCATTGACAAACCCCCGAATAATGTTTTCTGCGGATAGTGAAAGAACGACGCGTGGCAGCGCGCCGAAATTTTGCATGCCTTTTCCCACATCAATTTGGCATGTTGTGTCAAAATTTTGAAGTCCGGTAATTTAGGGTTAACGAGATAACTAAAGGCAAGTGAGGTTACCTCCAAAAAGTTGAACTAGTCGTCACACTTTAACACGCGCCCTGGAGGGCCTCTGAAAATTACACGCACTGGAGGGGGCGGGTTCCGCCCACTAAGACCTCGGCTCCTGTTAAGGCTAGAGCATTGAGTTGGTTGGTTATTTGGGCTTAGGGGCGCATCGACTGCTTCCGTCATGCAGCGCCCATTTAATGATGGTTTGGACATTGCTAATGATGCAATACAGCTGCCAGTTCCGCCATTTGACCTTAGGTCACCCATATAAGAACACTTTATCAAGTCATTACCTGCTTCAGTTACAGGAACCGGGCTGTCAACCCGACTGCTCCGTCAGGCGGCTCGGCACAATCGTCTTCGCGAAGAAAGGAGTGAAATACATGAATACAGCATGGAAACGCTTAGGCACACGATGGCAAACAGTAGATTCCCGGATGTGTAGAGAGTAGCATGGAAAGTGACATCATTCGCATGACAGTTATTTGCATTTATGACAACATTTTAGTTAACCAAGTTTGGTTCCATTAGCCTGTCATTAACTTGACCTGACTTGCCCTCGGCGACCTGACATGACTTTTAAATCATGTAGTATAATAATATGCATCAAACGAGTCGCTGGTGTTGTTAGGAATGCGTCCATTTTGCCAATATATAGGAAGCGCATCAGCGCCGATTTTTGTGGTCTGGCGCTGCGAATTTTGTAAACTTAACGGCCCCCAAGTCGAAAAGTGTCGGCCGATTTTCAGTTTTCTTGCCTTAAACGATGCGCCTGTCATTTCTAAGAAGGTACCCAAACAATGGCGTATATCTGCCGGTAAAATCTGGAGTTATCTACGAAAAACCGGAGGGGTGTGCGGATTTCGCCCTTCCCCCAGGGCGCGTGTTAACGGATAAAGATATTTTAATGAAACTTTCAGCGTTTGCTTATCTTTAGGGATGCAACGAAACGTACGAGGTGATTTTTCACCTTTTTTCGCTTTTCATTACTTATGAATTTTCCATATTTGCCAAGTAGTGTTTAAATATAAAATTCTGGCTGAAGTAAGAATGTTTTATGAGGTCAAGTTGACTTCGAATAACATTTTTCGGTCTCTTCTACCCATTAAAAAAGGAAAATTAAGGAAAACTTTGAACTAAACATTCTGGAATAAAAAAGCTGATTTGTTGGTGACGAAAATTGTATTGCCCTGGCCGATTTCCCCTTCCTTTTCTGATTCCAAACATCTTTTTTCAAGCCTCCCTCAAACTGAACCCTATCCCCAGAGCCACAAACATAGTGTAAGTCGTGAAACTCTAGGGCCCATAGTTACGTCACTTTTGGGGGAAACATGCTGTGCCGTGGTGTTTAGCCCTACTCGTCGAGCGGTTTCCGATGACACCTACTTAGTTTTCGTGCGACGCTTAGTTTGGAGATTAGATGGGGTCTCTATCGATCCGCCGCACCCCCGAGACGGGGTGTGAGGATCTTACAGAGAAGAAATGGACCGCAATTAATGACCTAGGCCCTCACCTTTTGCACCTTCATTATTAATGTTTGATCAGTGCAAAGTAATTACCATATGATGTTGCTGGAACTCATAGATACACACGTGCCCCCTCCATGAACTTTGTCCAACTTACCCTAATATAATCGAATGGAATATATGAACTGACGATAGCATGAAGTGGGACGCTGTATGATCAGTGGTCGATGCAACCCAAAGCCCAAATAACCGTTTTATATCTCAGTGTATCCAAAATCGTCAGAAATTGTACGCATGATAATTGAAATCCTGCTATGCTATTAGAAAAAGGTGACATTTCGAATACATTTAACAGGTTGTCTAGAAATCATATACATTCTTGATTCATGCTCTAACTCCATGCATTCCCATTCAGACCAGGTAGCTATGTCCCCTCCACCCCCGCGTTAAAACATACACTGGCTCTGGATGAGTTCGATTCTGAGATGTTTATTTCCTCCTAACATTATTATGTTAGTCTCCTTCAATCATATTAGTGCGTAACTATCGATCTATTGCATTGGCATAGCAGCGGGTGGACCAGATTGGCATGGCAGAGCTACTTTGTAACATTTGGCATGATGCGTGCACGTAAAGAACGAACATGAGCGGACATCCTTTTCTGGACATGCCAAGCGCTGGGTACTAATATCATAGCACTGATCAAAGCACCCCTAAATTAAAATAACTAACTAACCTAACATACAAAGCAAACTATGTGTCATCTTGCAGCTGTTACATCTACGATGTATTATCATGTTGATTGATTGTACCATATGCAAAACTAACTTAGCCCAGCATAACCTAGCCCAGATTAACTTAACCCAAAATATCCCGCCAAAACATGCAGCCAAAATATGCAGCCAAAATTGTTCAAGGTGCTCTAATTAATAAGCGTAAGGAAATAAGTAAAATACGTAATAAATGTAAGCATGAAACTTTAAATACCTTCAGCTGCAGAAAATAAAATAGACAAGTGTTGCAACGGGGTGTGGGCAACACCATCATCTTATCGACTGTTGGTGATTTTCCTAGCACCTTTCCATTCTGCATGGGAAAGTCTTGGTGTATAGTAATACAATTGGTATAGCACTGTTTTAGATTACTTTGCAACCAGGGGTGATGTTTTGCCTACTTTTAAGGATGAACGTGTCCTCTCCATGTTCTTTGCCCCATGATAATTTAATCTTGTAGCATGGAACCCTATAGAGTATGACTCTTAATCCATTTGTGCCCTCCCAATGCCTTCAAGTATGGTGTTTTTTCCAAATCATTTTGAGAAACCAACAATCATATTTGGAACCATATGTTTCATGCACTTGTCACGTGCGAAACTTTACGCATGTCCTGAACTTACAAAGACTACTATTGTTAGGAGTAGTGTAGCATTGAAGCAACACCGAGCCGCACTTTTTATCATGACTGAGGTCTGAGAATTGGGTCCAGAAATGACCAGGAAAATAAGTGAGCATTAAATTTTGGAGGGATCAGCAATGATTTATGTCCGCAATGATTTATCTTAAACTGGCCTGTGTCCAGGTGGTCAGCCAATTTCTAGGTGGTCAGTTTCGCAGTAGGCTACCAAACTGATGATCTTAACATGCTTAATGTTGATTTTTCCCAACGATTTCATAAAATGCAAAGTGATACCTGAATGGCGCGAGACCCCCTCGAGGTCCAAGGTTCAAGCTCCACCCCAGTTCATTGAACATCCACAACATCAGTGCGACAACACATCATTGATGCATTAAGCACATGCATATACAACACGGACTCCCTGCTCCCGTCGGAATCACTGGCATGGTCAGTATTTGTTCCATGAGTGGAAATTAAGACATAACTAATGAGGATATAAGTATTATTAGTTCGGGTAAAAGCGTAATTCTTTATCTCCCCGAGCATAAGTGCTTCATAATTGGTGCATTGAAAATTAGTTTCATAGAAGGGTGTTCATAATATGGATGGGCCCACACTGTTGCGCATTTTCACACCTTCATACATTCGTGAATGCGAGTACGGAAAAATATGTGCAAAATTTGGGGACAGAAGAAAGTCTAGCAACTGTCCTGACCAGCTACGCAGAACACACAACATCCCGCATTATTTTTCTTGACCGGCGCCACCCCGGTGCAAGACGACGCGACTAGTACCGCTGGAACGGCCGTCATCACAGCAATTGCTGGGCCGTCTTTTCCCGCTGGTTCGACCGTGGCCACTGATGCAGCTGTGGCCATGCCATTGGGACGGATGCTTCTTCTTGAATTGTCGTCACCGCTGCAACTTCCGTCACCGCTAGAACAGCTATTGTCGCTGAGCTGCGACCAAATGGACGGCCGCCACTGCTTAGGTGACTGTAGCTGTTGGACGGCCGTACCTACTGAGATCGAGTTTTTTCGTCATAAAAAAAGAAAAGTGTCGCAACAGTTGACGGCACTTTTTAGGATGGATGTTCGCAAGCGTTCAAGTGATTTTAGCCTATTTTGGTTCTCCGCATTAATCGCTTCCCCTCCTTTCGGCACACATCTCTGACACTCTGGCTCTGTTCACCCTCATGGGCCTCACTGACTTTTAATGGACGTTCGCAATCATCGTCCTCGGCAATATTTATGAATCTCATGGATGTTTTTGTTCTGAAGCGAGCCTCCGGTATTCTTTGCACACATAACCAGTTCTCAAGCACACGCTTATCTCTCAGGGAGCGTCGATCCCTCAGTTTCACTCCCAAAGCCAAAGGGTATCCCAGTCTGGTCTCTTTTGGCACTCAAGGGCCCTATTCATACTCCAGATGTTGTCTCCATCTTGCATCTGCCATTCCTAGTTCTCGACAATCATGTTTAGGTTTCAGGAGCATCGAGCTCTCAGGCAGGCTTCACACACACACACAGGCCACATGCACAACAAACATCGCCAGATCTCAGAATTCCTATTAGCCTGTAAGTGGCTCTGTTCATTCTTCTGGGTCTCTCCCAGCCTTGTTAATCTGATATGGGCCCCTTGCTGAATCTGTTGATCTTGTGAATCCAATAGGGGCCCTGTTCAATCTGAGGAAAATCCCAGTCCAATCTCCTCTCGCGCTTAGAGGCCCTCTTAACCCTCAGGATCCTTTTGCCTTCAAGGGGCCATCACAGTCCTCAATAGCCTTGTCTAGCTCTCGCAACAGGTGAATTGCAGCTCTGAGATTGACCCTCAGCCTTCAGGGTCCATCTCGGAGCGCGATCAAGAGCATCTCCAACAAAGCGGTGGCCCGGAGGGCCTCTCGGACTCGCCTTGGGATGCCCCTTGATCCATTGGCTACGTTTTTTAACAGTTCAGTTCTCCTCCATGGGCTTAGAGTCCCTTGACGTAGTACCTTGAACCCTCCGCTTTGGTCCGGATAGTGTGTATGGCCGTGGAGTACCTTTATCGGCCTAAGGAACGCTGTCAGCTCTGGGTCCATTCCATCAGCGTGACCAGAAGCCGACCCAGCGGCCCAGCACGTCCCGTCAGCTTTCGGCTCGGGGGCTTTCTTTCAGGCCTTAGGACATTCGATACTGCCAGAAGCTTCTTTCTTTTTAGCAGCTTGGACCTCCTTCATCACTCCAGGATCCCATGTTCTGCTTCACCCATATGCCTGCCCCTTCTTACCGGCTTCGAAACCTTTCCGATGGATCGGGGTCCTCTCGCGACTAGGTATCAGCTCAGGGGCCATCCTTATAAATCGGGGCGGGGATGGCCGAGTGGTTAAGGTGTCGGGCTATGGGTACCAAAGGTCCAGGGTTCGCCTCTAGCGCTACTCAGGACATTTCCCAATCCCGCGGCCCACCGGCGAAACAGTGTGGGCGGCGCCATTAGCCGTGAATGTGCATAAAGTGTGTCGTGAACCAACCAATAAACTCCTTAGAGATCCAGGTTCTCTTCTGTCAGACAGCACCCTCACTTTCAACGGCTTTGGCTCCATCCATCAGTGCAGAGGCTCCTGAACAGCTTGAACCTTATGGGTTGGCCCAGGGGCCCTTTCGGATGACACGAGGTCATCTTCGGCAACTGGAGCCCCTACATAGCCTTATGGGTCGTCATTAACGATCCAGGGCCTTTTCCGTGAGGCGTGATGTCCATTTTCAAAAGCGTTCGACCTCCCCATCAAATCATGAGACTTCCTTCGGCTTAAGCACCGCCATCAGCCCAGGGGCCCTTTAGATTGGTTCGGAGCCCCATTCGTCAGCCCGGGACAATGTGCTTGAGGCTGCATGACAGACGCAGTCGATGTTCTCCTAAACTCCAAAATCCTCTCCTTGAGCCCGGTGCCCTTTCATCGATCCAGTGGCCCTTCACGGCCGAGCTCCCCCCCCCCCCCACATCTCTCCTCTCTCTCTGTGCTCACGCCTTGAGTATTGGGGCTTGGAGCCCACATATCCCGCAGCGACAATCAGCAATGCGACCAGGTTCCCGTTGCACAGCCAGTGCACACCACTCACGAAGCAGCCGGCCAGTCCTTCCGGTCGGCACAGAAGCAGCTCCAGGCGCTAACAACCACCCGACGCAGTCTATGCTCGCTGCAGAATGCCCCGCTAAAAGCACGCAGGGCGGACGTAGGTAACGTTCCGTGAATTGTATGTTTCGTGCACTCGCAGGTCAGCGAGTATCGCTGAATAGTTACCACAGCGGGGTAGACCGCTATTGGTCTGCCCCGCTGGCAGAAAATACAGCGGGACAGACTAATAGTGGAATTCAAGGCCGGGGCTTGCCAGGCCTGAAGGTAGTCGATCTCGGCTGTACACAGTGCACAGCAATGGGTGTAATAATAGCGCACAGCAATCGGTAAATGTTTGAGTATTCAGTAAGCCTCGTGCGATATCCGGGACGGCACCGAAGTGCCCATACGGCGTTGGCAAAAAAGTGCCGAGTGAGGGCAGGAGGCGTGAAAGCTACCGACGTTAAATGTTGTCAGTTAAGCGATGTGACAATGACGCTACTCGATATTTCACGCTATCTTCCAGCATCTGAAAGAACCTCACTTAGAAGCGAATTGTGAACGGCCCTCGTGGGTGTTTGAGTGCTCACCCCCGAACAAAATACAGGAAAGGGGATCACAGACCCCTAGAACTTGCTGCACCACTTCTCAAATCCTGTCGAACGGTTCTTGTCGTAAGGGTAAGGGTGCACACAGAAATTGTCGGACGTAACTTCTGTGTGCACCATTTCGGAACCGGTAGCTCAACAGCGGAAAAATAAAAATGATATATAGGAATGCGAGTGGGGCAAACAAGAAAAAACGATTAAGGCCGTTCTCTCTCCTGATAGTTCATTCTCTCTTTCTCAGATCGTATCGAATTTTTGAACACCTTGGCACAGAGGAGATGCGCCACATGTCCATGCACACAATAGACGAAATTGGGACGGGTGGCTATACCTAAATTTCATAGGAGGGCTTATAATGCTCCCCCCCCGAGACGGGTGAGAAAAGTTACCCAGGAAAACTTGGTGAATTAACATGGGACACTATGGGTGGGCCCCGCATAGCAAATTGACAGCACACATTGCCTTCATTCATTGGGCCCCTCTTGCCGTGCTGTGTGTGTGTGTGTGTGTGGGCGGACGGGGGGGGGAGGGGGGTGGGGGTTTGGGTGTGTGTGCAAAATCACCTCTGCCACCCCAAACTGTAACTCATGTAATGTAACATGTAACTCATGCCAGGCACATCGCCTACCGTTTCAAATCTGAAAATCTGCCTGTAACCTTCGCGTTGGAGCAGATTAACGTCCAAGGAATGGTCCGCACCCCACCATATTGTGAATGGCGGCGTGCAACCGGGGACGGGCTGGGAGCCGCCGTCCGTCAGTGGTGGGAAATAGTTCGAGAACGCAATACGCATAGTAACAATACGCGTAATATATCATTGTAATTGGCAATGAAATTGACGCCTGAAGGGAAGTTAACTTTACTAACTGCACTTCGCATCACATTTTCTCGAGACAGAGTCTCATACATTGTAACTATATTCTTCGCGCATACACTAATGAGAGCCCGGGAGCACTTGAGGGGAACCTGGGAGAGACGAGAAGTCCACCAGAAGATAAGATACCATCCTTAAGATGGGCGAAGTTCGAAGCAAAACGCAGGGCAAGAGGTCCCCAAGACGTGAGAGGAGGCCCCTAATTTGAAAGAAGTGACCCTAGAAGAGAAATGAGGGCACTACCGGACACGAGAGGAGTACCCAAAAGGAGTAGGTCTCCAGGACTGAATGAGGGCCCGAAAACCGGACAGATTTCCAAGAAAATGAGGAGTCCCTTAAGATGGGAGTGGTAACAGGTATGAAGGAGTGTGAGGTTTCCAATATTAAAGATTCCCTCAAGACTGGTAAGGCTTTGCCAGGATAAAGGATGAGGCCCACGAAGTGTGGCAGGAGGCCCCTAATTTGGCAGATAATGCCCCCGGGACATGAGACGAAGTCCCATGCCATGGTAAAGGGCCCCATTATGTAAGGGGATGTAAGAGACGGCCCGTAAAGACGAGAGATGAGGACATTGAATATGGAGTAGGGTAGGACATAAGACATTGAAAACCGGTAAAGAGGCTCCAGGAAATGGGCCGAAATACTTATGGCGCGAGATGAGGCCTATAATTTGCAATAAATCCCTAAGAAGTGGTAGAAGTCGTGTTTCAGGTGTTTCAGGTGTAGAAGTCGTGTTCCAGGTGTTTCAAAATTATGATGTGGACCCAAATATCCGGCCGGGGCCACTGAAAATCACACTGAGCCTGGGTGTACCAAACATTTACGACCGGACCATGAAAATCAATATAGTGGCACGACGGGTCGTACCATTCCACAACAGTCTCATAGGGACTAAAACAAGTGAAGCCGGAGCAACGAAAAACACTCTGGACATGGGTCCAACTCTGAAAGGCACACACAAAAATACACACAAAAAAACACAAGAACACTCCAACTCTGGGGCCCAACAACGCCAAAAAAACCTAAAAGACCCCAAAAGTGTCGAGAAAGCTTAAGTTCGCGCTAGGGATCCAAGTAAATGACGTCGGGGCCCAAAAGATCACATTGGACTATATGAAAAAAATCGCGTCGCAGCCATTGAAAATCACCCTGGAAGCCCAGATGGGCGCACTGGGCCACACAAGTTGCAGCTGCTCCAAAAACCAATTCTTCACCGGAATGTCACTGTGGGACAAAAACATACTCCTGCAGTGGCCACAGTGGCACATCAAAGGGGCAAATGCCCCCAATATCGTAAGATGCATAAGCTCCAGAATTTGTGCAGGGGTCTCCAAATATGTACTTCGTGTACACGAAAACTCGTTCGAGGCTCGAAAACTTTCAATAGGAACCGCCAACATCGCGTGGGGTAACAGGTAAGTAAAACTCTTCCCACAAATTCGAATCTGTCCCCCAAAATATCCCTCTCGGGACCCACAATTCCCATTGGTAGTCCCGTCGAAGCTCCGCAATATTGGCGTCTAGGCCGACACGTAAGAACAACGTGACCACAAAAACCGAATCGGTATCCGAAAAAAAATCAAGCTGGAGCCTTCCAAAATAAGAATGGATTGAACAAAATCAATGTCCGGTTCAAGAAAATGGTTCTGTACCACCGAACATGCCACCAGATGCCTTCACAAATTGCGTATGGCACTGAAAAAAACATACGGTATTTTGACAGATCGAGGTGAGATGCAAAAACGTGGCGTCAGGTAGTCGCAAAATAAGGCCGGGATTTGGAGTTTGCCAACAAAAAATATCCACAAAAATCGCGTTCAGCCCAGAAAACTGGCGTTGGGTCCCCGGAACCACGCGCTTGGGCGCGATAAATGGCGCTGGGAATAAGAAGCACCGCACCGAAGCCACAAAATCATACTGGAGCACCACAAATGTGCGTCAGTAGCCCTAAATAAACACAACAGTTTATTTGTTTACTTCTATGAGCACAACGGGGGCCGACAATACAACTGTCCCTTCAAAACGCACATAATCTTCAAAAAAGCGACAGGGCCTTAACACATGCGTTGCAGCCATGAATAAACATACCTGGACGTCTAACAAATTACACAAGACGCTCTTAAGGCTCACAGAGGTCATACGGACACACCAGGGCCTGAAAAAGAGGCTGGGGCCACAAATGGCAACATGATTCCACAGTGAGCAAAAACACGGGGCGTTAAATGAAGACATCGGGATCTTCGAAAACGCCGACACGTACAAAAAATCATCGGTGCCCCCAAAAAGCAACAACACACTAAAACGAGGAGGGGTTTCGAAAATGCATTCGGCAGCAGCACAGAAAGACGCAAGGGGTCTAACAAAGAATACTGAGGGAGGGCCTCGGTTCGATAGTCATTTTGGTAGGATTGCAGCAAAGATATCAGGTGCGGGGACGAGTGGCTTAGGGGTAAGTTGCTCGTCTCACAATCGAAAGGTTGTGGGTTCGAATCTCACCTGTCGCTACTCTTCGCCCGCGACCAATCGGCGTGAGAGATTGGCGACGCTACATGACTCAACGGTTGATGTGTCGTAAAAAACCAATAACCAAAGATATCAGGTGCTTCAAAGCTGAGCGGAATCTGGATTTCAAAACTACCAGAAAACGTGGGAGGTAGGGAATTAACGATCGGATTTAATTACTCGAGTTTTCGCAGCGAACGCCAATACTAAGCATTCCAGCACGCCAAATATAGCGCAAGTCCATCATGTGGTAGTAATTAGCAAAAGGGAGACGCACTAGCAGAAACCGTAGCATCGCACGAAGTGTGGCGAATGCGCCGAATGCGCAAGATGAGTGTGCACGTGCACGGACGTTGGAGTCGTGGCGACTGGGTGATATGAACTGGAACGCCTGAAATTGGGAAATTTTAGATTTCAAAGTGACGGTTAATATCGTTTAACTTCAAGTTCGGGGTTTAATACATTTTCCCCTGCTCGTTTTAGGGTTCTGTTGTTTTTTATGCACCGAAGATATTTTTACGTGTCAGGGCGTTTTCGAAGGTGCATCAAGTTAGTCCCTGCGTGCCTTGATAGCTTCCAGCGTATTTTTTAGAGCTCCATGTATGTTTATTAAGGGCTGCAACATATGTTTTGAGGCCCTATTGCTTTTTGGGAGACTGTGAGCTTCAGAGCGTCAGATGTATTTTAGGCCCCGTTGTGCTCTTGGGGTCCTGCTGTGTTTATTTGGGGCTTCCAACGTACATTTGTGGACGTTCGGTTTTGGGGCTTCGGTGCGATTTTTTGTGTCCCAGCCTGACTTATCGCTCCCAAGCGCATGGTTCCGGTTACCCAACGCCAGTTTTCTGGGCTGAATGGTATTTCTGTGGATCTTTTCTGATTTCTTTTCTCTCAAAAGGCCGAATTTCGGCCCGACATTTCGCGAACCTGGCGTTGTGTATTTGTATCCCATTTCGATTTTTCGAGATTCGGTATGTTTTTCGGCGGCGTACACAATTTGTGAAGGCATCTGATAATATGTTCTGTGCGCCAGAGCCATTTTACCGACCCTGACATTGATATTTTGGGAATCCATCCTTTTTTGGAGTGCTCCATCTTGACATTTTCGCATACCGATCCGGTTGTTGTGGTATGGGTGTAATTTCCGCAGTGTGAGTTCATTTATCAAGGGATACCAAAGTAAAACCGTAGAATTGGGTTGGAGAGTTAGGGATGAAATCCGACGAATCAGGAAAGGTAGTAGTAGATTGGCCCCTCCACAGGAGAATTTAGTTGATCATTAATCATTTCATTTCGATAGCTCCTCCGATAGCTTCGATAGCTTCGATACCCTCTGACAAAATTGCGGTCGAAATACCAGGCGCGTGAATTTATTCGAGAAGAATTTGTCATTTGAATGTGTTTGACAGGTGCCTTGCAGCCAGCACCAAATGTTAGAAAAAGTCGCAAAGGCCTAAGATTCCGGTCAGAAAACCAATGTAACCCACTTCTTCTTGTCACCTTCGCGAAATTATCGTCCTAGGACCGATAAGTGATCGCTTAACCCTCGACGTCTTTCCGGTCAGATCCGCACACCCCGTCTCGCGGGGGGGGGGGGGGGGGGCGGTTGAAGATCCCACTGTAAAATCCAAACTAAGCGTCGCAAGAAAACGAAAGAGGCGTCTTCGGAAAGCGCTCGACGAGTAGGGTCCGGATCCTCCCTCCAGAACAACTTCCACCCAAAAATGACGTCACCAGGGGGGGCTAAATTTTTACGACTTTTCACGGCTTACATTATGTTTTTGACTCTGGGGAGTTCATTTTTGGGGATATATGAAAAATAAAATTTTTTTTGAAAGAAAAAAAGGAGGAAAAAAAAAAAAAAGATATTTTTTTGCCCCAAAAAAAAAAAAAAAAATTTTTTAAATTTAAAAAATTTTTTTTTAAATTTTTTTTTATTTTTTTTTTTTTAAAAAAAAAAAAAACAAAAAAAAAAAAAAAAAAAAATTTTAAAAAAAAAAAAAAAATTATTAAAAAAAAAAAAATTTTTTAAAAAAAAAAAAAAAAAAAAAAAAAAAAAAAAATTTTAAAAAAAAAAAAAAAAAAAAAAAAAAAAAAAAAAAAAAAATGTTTTAAAAAAAAAAAAAAAAAAAAAAAAAAGTTTCTCAAAATATCTTATCCGTTAAAGCGTGACGACTGCTTGAACATTTTGGAGGTGACCTCACTTGACCTTGACTAACTCGTTGACCCTAGATGATCTGACCTAAAACTTTTGAATCAGCATGTCAAATTGATGTGGGAAGAGAATGCCAAATTTGGGCGCGCTGCCGTGCGCCGTTCGTCCGCTGTCCGCGAAAAACCTGGGCGGTTGAAGACCCCCGCCCCCACCCGGAGACGGGACAGGGCGGGGTTTGCTTAAGATTTGCTTAGGGCATCAAGCTGGTGGTAATAAATAACAGTAGTGATGAATATTCAGTTATTCTTGGAGGACATAACGGTGGGTTGATCAATGGGAGAAATCTGAAAGATGTAGCATCCTCGCTGCAATCTAGATGGCAGCGGGAAGATCCTTCTGTTCGAGAAAGCATTGAGACGTTGGTTGGTTTTGACACTTAGGTATTTACCTACATATTACTTATATACTTATACTTATATACCTTGATAAGTCCCAGTTTTCGGCGAAAAAAAGATTATTGCTTTTCCGTGTTGAGTAAATACTGCACCATGCCAAGAACAAACAGTACGTTAATCTGAAATCATCTTTTCTATTCCCGAACCATACTAAGGGCCTAAAAACAATACGGGGTCCTAACACAATGAAGGCCCCTTTTCGGGGAGCAGGAGGCCCCTTTTCGGGGAGCAGGAGGCTCCTTTTCGATCTTGCCCCCTGGAAGAATTTCCTGCCGACGCCACTGTCCCCTAATGTCCGTATTAACACTGCGTCTGGCGCCTAACGTATATAGGAGCACTCATATGCAGTACAGGGACACACCGACGCAACAATTCTACAAGGACCTCGCCTGGGCACGTCCGCAATTGAGACGCGCGTCAGTAATTATCGAGATATTTTGCACCTGTAATCACGGATACGCCTGTGGGGAGGGACAAAACAGCTACATAGGCACCCCTGACTGCATAATCATCCCAGTAGGTTTAGTGACATGTGGAAACACTACCAAGCAGTAAATAGACGCTCGAGCTGCTGTAGGGATCCGAACATCTGAGCAGTAGACGTGCATGCTAGAAAATGTAGGAGCATCCTGGATTTGCACGGGCATGTGAACCACCGTAGAGTGTGCTTTAGAAGTTGTATGGACTGTCAATAAAAGATGAGCACTCCAGCAGCACCCTGTCAAAGTAAAAAAAAAACTACGTCCAGCTCAAGTCTGGCCAGATAGCCAAATAAGTATACTATTATCTAGAACAATGGGATTCATAAAATTATGTCTATTTTTACGAGCAAATAACGGGTGTGGGAACAAGCACACAAAGCCAAGCTACGATCTAAACTCGTAATGCCCAAGTCCGCACCTAATATCAATCGCATCACGACGTGTTTGATACTGGAATATGACTAAGTAACTGTATTATTACTCAATGCGATGGTTTTTGTTAAATTTCCGTATCTCAGCTCACATGCAGCGCTTCATTAATCCGCGCCGTCTCTGACGGGGGATCTTCAACCGCCCCCTAAAGTTTTCCGCGGATAGTGAAAGAACTGCGTGCGGCAGCGCACCGATATTTGGTAAATCTTGTGCCCACATAAATTTGGCATGTTGCATCAAAATGTTGGAGTCAGGTCATGTATGGTCAACGAGTTATTCTAGGTCAAGTGAGACATTTCCCAAAAAAGTTCAACCGGTCGTTTCAGACCAGTCTGACTCGATTCGCGACTCAAACAGACCGACGGAAATTTAAATCGCTTCAGATCCGACGCAGTGGTATCAGACTCATGAGTCATATGATTCAATGTGCACCGCCCACACATGCTCTAACGGTGCCAATATCCCTGCCGTATCATGACAATTAGATGCGGAATTGGGGATTACAAGGCTTAGGATACCTTGTTTTTATCGTGTTGGTTGGCACAAACCATTTATTTGTTCGAAGGCTGGGGACATGGTTCAAAAACTCATCGTACCTTGTATTAATATATCTATTTGGATATATAGCAGTAGTAACATCTTTGGGATATCATCGAAGTCAGATGCAGACTTCGGTGCTACAACGTGAAAGCTTAGCATGCTCTTATATCTTTTTAACACAAACCCATTCTTTTCTCAAAAGTTAAGGCCACAAGAGAAAATAATCTTGCCATGCAATGGTGCAGCTATTTGGCTAACAGTGCCAATATCTTGGGAAATATATTAAAACTAGATGCGGTCTTGGGAATTACAAGACCGAGGTCATCCTGTTTGCATCATGTTGGTCAACACAAACTCGTTATTTGCTCGAAAATTAGATCAATAATTTGCAACAACTCAATTTGCCGGGTAATAGTATATCTATTAATATCGCACTCCTGCGGTCGCCTGGCGAAGACGCACCCCTGCGGTCGCTTGGCCAGGGCGCACTTCTGCGGTAGCTTCGCAGAGGCGCACTTCTGCGGTAGCTTGGCAGAGGCGCAATCCTGCGGTCGCTTGGCCAGGGCGCACTCCTGCGGTCGCCTGGCAGAGACGCACCCCTGCGGTCGCTTGGCCAGGGCGCACTTCTGCGGTAGCTTGGCAGAGACGCACCCCTGCGTCGCTTGGCCAGGGCGCACTAATCTGCGGTAGCTTGGCAGAGGCGCAATCCTGCGGTCGCTTGGCCAGGGCGCACTTCTGCGGTAGCTTGGCAGAGACGCACCCCTGCGGTCGCTTGGCCAGGGCGCACTTCTGCGGTAGCTTGGCAGAGACGCACCCCTGCGGTCGCTTGGCCAGGGCGCACTAATCTGCGGTAGCTTGGCAGAGGCGCAATCCTGCGTCGCTTGGCCAGGGCGCACTTCTGCGGTAGCTTGGCAGAGACGCACCCCTGCGTCGCTTGGCCAGGGCGCACTTCTGCGGTAGCTTGGCAGAGACGCACCCCTGCGTCGCTTGGCCAGGGCGCACTTCTGCGGTAGCTTGGCAGAGACGCACCCCTGCGTCGCTTGGCCAGGGCGCACTCCTGCGGTCGCCTGGCGAAGACGCACCCCTGCGTCGCTTGGCCAGGGCGCACTTCTGCGGTCGCCTGGCGAAGACGCACCCCTGCGGTCGCTTGGCCAGGGCGCACTTCTGCGGTAGTTTGGCAGAGGCGCAATCCTGCGGTCGCTTGGCCAGGGCGCACTTCTGCGGTAACTTCGCAGAGGCGCACCCCTGCGGGAGCTTGGCCAGGGCGCACTTCTGCGGTAGCTTCGCAGAGGCGCACTCCTGCGGGAGCTTGGCAGAGGCGCACTTCTGCGGTAGCTTCGCAGAGGCGCACTCCTGCGGGAGCTTGGCAGAGGCGCAATCCTGCGGTCGCTTGGCCAGGGCGCACTCCAACGACTGCGCGGTGGAGGCGGCCTCCTGCGATTGCACTATGGAGACGCGCTCCTGTGACCCCTCGGTTGTGGCGCGTTCCTGCGGATGCCCGTCAGAATCTCAGATGCCTGATATTGAGATGACTTGGACAATTTCATTCATGTACGTGTTCAAGAACAGGTTCCTTGCGTTACCACCTGATTTAGTTTGTTTGTACCTTTTTCATAATGCCTCACATTTAAGGTAAGGTCATGCAATTCATTCCCAGTGATATATATATATATATATATGTGCAATCAGGTTTTCAGTGCTTTTGCAGTACTTACACACTTCAATTGTAGCCTTTTGTCCATTGCAATTCACACCAAGTAATAAATGAAATAACTTGAGCTTATTTATAGCAAACGTCTTCCCTTGCTGTCACATGTTCATCTTCTGGCATTCACCTATGTACATAACTTGTATGCATCACATCTTCAGTGTTGGTGTTTCATGTCTTCTCTATCTGCAATTAAGCCTATGCTTTCTGCCTTATTCTCGTCCTTTTCATGACCACTTCATGCACATAGTCTATGCTGTAGTCTGCTGTGACTCCAGCCTTCTTTTGAAAGACTCTGTCTGATCTGATCTTTCTGATTTTCAATGTACGTTTTTTTCCAAATTGACATCACAAACTTCACTAACTTATTTCATGTAGTAAACTCGCTTTAATTTAGTACCACACTTTAGGAGACCTTATGGTGCCAGACTGAGCACAATCAAAACATCAGTCTTCGCTATTTGAACGTCAATGCCTTTAGTTGCCCTTTCCCTAGATGGGAACTTCAGAGCTTTGAGAACCAGAATGAATATCTGATGTGCTATCAATTGAAGGGTGGTTAAAAATTGTCTTGCATGTATTTCCTGTGGATATCTCAATGGAAGTATCTACTTGACAACACATCCACATCACAAAACTTTTTAGTAGTTATTCCATTTATCTGCAGAATAAAATTATTAAAAAATACTTACGGTGTGGCAATACATATTATTAGGGCTTCTGTAGCTCATATGATAATGAATATGAAACAACAAAAGCGCAAACCTGAATCCATTTAATATTACCAAGTATGCACGACTAGGTGAATACCAAACCCTCCTCTGGACACAAACCCAAAGAGAACATATTGAGTTGTCAATGGCAGAAGTATGATTCCTGGGATGAAAATAACAAAACCAACACAACAGAGCCTCAGTACTAACTATCAGACCCACATAAACTAGTATAACACCGCAAGTCTGCAATCCAATATTGTGTCTCACACTGAGAATGCTTTGAATGTGCAGTAACATCAAAATTTCAAAGGGTTCCTGCAAGAACAGAAAACATCAAAACTTTGATGGCACAACATACAGTTCCATATCTTCATGACCATAGCTTACCTTGCAAAACAAACAAACAAATTGTGTCACAATACACTGTAGTCGGCAAAAGTCAACGCCAAAAATGATGCCATTTATTTCCTTTTTCATGTACACACAGCCATAGGCGCACCGGATGGGGGCCAGGGGGCCCGGGTCCCTATGACACCAAAGTACTCTTTTGGCCAAAAGTGCCCCTTTGACCGAAAAATGCCCTCTTGACCGGAATGTTCCAAATTTTGCCCAAAAATCACCTGCCTGATGTTCCCGGCCGTTGCCAAAGGTGCCCTTCGGGCACAAAACAGCCCTTTTGGCCTAAAAATATCATTCCCCTGTGCCCTTTCCTGTACTAAGTGGCATGGAGAATACACGCCCCCCCCCCCCCCCGCCGGTCACGAAACCTTCCAGTGTGTCCCGGGCCACAAAGTGTCTTTTTGGAGCCGGTCAAGTGCCCTTTTGGAGCCGCCCAAGTGCCCTTTTCGGTCAGGGCCTCCACACCCCATGGAAAAACCCTGGGTGCGCGCCTGCACACAGCTTATGCTCCAAGAGTAGAAATGTCTTCAGCTTGTTGAAATCTTTAATCTTTCCCAAAAGTGAATCTTGGATATGAATTGTGAAACACTATGCAACAATATGCAGCTCACGCACAATGGATGTCTATGGTAAGAACTGCATGACTGGCCTGATTTAAATAATGCATCAAACCCCTGGTTTGATTTGTATCTTGGATGCAAGAAATTAAAGACAAACATGTCCAGATGATTTCACTTCGACTTGGAGAAAATAATTTTATCATTGTTTGTGATATCTGGAGCTGTATTTTCAATGCTTCAGTCGGTGTTGACATATGCTACGATGGAATAATTAGCTTGAGCTCTGCCAAACAGCACGCATATGAAATGCCATCAATAGAAAAGGAAGCATTCGTTATGAGGGCAAGATAGTGCTTTTAATGTTTGAAATTCTCCACCAAGCTGCTTTCCTAATCATGACAAGGACTACGATACATTTTTATATGGTAGTTTACAAGAAGTTCACGAATGGTGCAGCCGCGTCACGACTGTATTGGCGCCTAATAATTTGTGAATGTCTTGAACAATTATATTGTGAGAAAATAGTAAACCAAGTTACTTCTTTTTCTTTTAATTTCATACTTTACACCATTAAAACATATCTACGTTTGCATATTTTTTCGCGGCATGAAGCCGGTTATGCCGGAGCATGACGACACGTCCAAGTCTACTTAATGCGCATGCTCATTTCGCATTATTCGAATTATTCGCTCTGGCGAACAGGACGGCCACCCGAGGAAGAAGTCTTGAGATTAACTCCAAAGCGGCGTCAGTTTGGCGACGACTTTCCCGACTTGGCAGCACCGGCGCCGACTGCACCGCCAACACCGACTAGATAGAAGACTGTCGCCGTGAGCAGTGTGGCGGCAGCGGTACCGGCCGGCGCGGCGCCAGCTTGGCGGCCAACAAGCTGCAGAACAGCACGTAAACCGGTACGTGATGCGTATGTATACGCCCCTTGGATGCTTCATGCATACTAGAGACTAGAGACAAAGGCTAGACTGTACAGTTTCCATTTAGGCACTTAGGTTTCGGTACAGGCATTCGATGGAGACTTCAGAGGGGCACATGATAACTTTTGATTCGATTCGCGGATCATCCATAGTTGCAGTAAATACGAGCAGCTAAAGCAAGAACGATGTTTTCACTGCACTTTTCTTAGTTCGGTATTCCTAGGTGCCGTTTCGTTTGTTTGCAAATGTGAACGTATCAAAAACAAATATTTACTGCTTACTGCATTTTCTGTGCTATAATATGAAAACAAATGAAAGAAAAGGATAATGATACGTGCACAATTATAAAAAGAAAGAAGAAAATACTGGAAGAAAATAAAAGAACGGATTAATAAACAAACAGATCAAGCATGCCAAGATAATCGAAGAGTAAATGACATTCAATTCGGTAGTTCATATTCCCGGCCAATGCATTGCCCAACCAGCCGTTTTAACACGAATTTTTTTGTATGCGCTTCCTCAAGTATATATAACTTAGAACATATTAATTTCTGCACGCCTTTAGTGCAGTAAATGGGACCAAACATCTTATAAATGCTTCCATAAAAGGGTACTTCAAAGTCTTGTCTATCTCTGAGACCGTCTTGTTTGTATAGCTCCATTAGCTCCGATAGTGGACTATGTTGTGTTAAATTTTCATGAACGTAGGTCAATATTTCGAGGTCAAATGAGGTCAACATGGAAAAAGTTCTGGTTTTCCTTGGATTGGCTTATCAATGTTATGGATCGCTGTGATTGTGTTTAAATGCTCCAAAATTGGCATTAATTATGTATTGCCCATTACTAATGATGCAATACAGATGCCAAATCCGCCATTTGACCTCAGGTCATCTATATAGGAGCACCTTAGCAGGTCATTACTTGCTCCAGTTACCGGAACAGGGCTGCCTACCCGACTACTCCGTTAGGCGGTTCGGCACAATCGGCTTCGCAAAGAAAGGAGTGAAATACATGAAGAAAATATGGAAACGCTAAGGCACACAAAGATAAACAGTAGATTTCTGGATGTGTAGGGAGTAACGTGAAAAGTGACATCAATCGCACGACAATCATTCGCATTTTTGACAACATTACAGTTGACCAAGTTTGGTTCCATTAGCCTGTCATGAACTTGACCTGACTTGACCTCGGTGACCTAACATGACTGTTAAGTTACATAGCATTACACAATGCACCCAAGAAGTCACTAGTGTTGTTAAGAACAATTCCCTTTTGCGGATACGGGACGCGCATCAGCGCCAAGTTTTGTGGTTTGGCGCTTGGAATTGTTTTTATTTTAATGGCCTCTACCTTGACAACTTTTCAGCCGATTTTTCGTTTTCATTTTCCGTACTTTAAGCAATGCGCCGGTCATATCTGAGTAGGTATGCGAAAAATGGCGTATGTCGACCGATACAATATGGAGTTATGTACGGGAAATCGGAGGGGTGGGCGGATTTCGTCATTCCCCCTCCAGGGCGTGTGTTAACCTGTCATAAACCTGACCTGACATGACCTCGGTGACATGACATGACTTTGAAACAGTATATCATAACAATGTACACCAAACAAGTCGCTAGTTTGGCCAAGTACACTTCCCTTTATCCAATATAAGGGAAGCGCATCAGCGCCGATATTTATGGTCTGGCGCTGATTTGTTTTTAATTTAGCGACCCCTAACTCGAAAAATGTTCGGTCGATTTTCATTTTGCTTACTATAAACAACGCGCTGTTCATTTATAAGCAGGTATCCAAAGCATGGCGTATATCAGCCGGTAAAATCCTGAGTTATCTACGAAAAACTGGAGGGGTGGGCGGATTTCGCTCCCCCCAGGGCGCGTGTTATAGTGTTGCTGTGCTTCTGTGCTATAGTTCTGGTATGTGGTTGTATATGTGAAGAGCAAGAAAAGAAAAAAGAAAAAAAAGAAACCCCAACCCAAACCCCCCCTTTTTTATCCTCTACACCAAAAACAACCCCCCCCAAAAAAACAACCACCCCCCCCCTAATAAAAAAAAAAAACTTTTTTTTAAAATATTTTTTAATTTTTTTTAAAAAATTTAATTTTTTTTATATTTTTTTTTGGGGTCCTTCCCCTACTTTTAAAAAAAAAATTTTTTTTTTTTTTTTAATTTTAAATTTTAAATTATTAATTTTTTTAAATTAAAAAAAAAAACAAACCCCACCCCCCCCCCAAAAAAAAAAAAAAAAAAAAAAAAAAAAAATATTTAAAAAAAAAAAAAAAAAAATTTTTTTATTTTTTCTTTATCCCCATTTTTTTTTTTTAAAAATTTTTTTTTTTTTTTTTTTAAAACAAAAAATATTTTTAAAAAAAAAAAATTTTAAATTTTTTGAATGTAAATTAAAATTTTTTTTTTTTATTTTTTTTTTTTTTTTCTCCCTTTTTTTTCTTTTTTTTTTTTTTTTTTTTTTTTTTTTTTTTTTTTTTTTTTTTAAAAAATAATTTTTTTTTTTTTTTGTTTTTTGTTTAAAAAAATTTTTTATTTTTTTTTTTTTTTTTTTTTTTTTTTTTTTTTTTTTTTATTTAATTTTAATTTTTTTTTTTTTTTTTTTTTTTTTTTTTTTTTTTTTTTTAGAGAAGGTGAGGTGACGTAGGCTCCTGTGACTATTTGTAAGCATTGACGTTGAAGAGAGTTTATAATTTTTATATTTGATTTAGCTGCGTTTTCGAAGAGTGGGGATCCGTATTCCAAAATTGGCTGAAT
The DNA here is from genome assembly GCA_034440575.1 of Imbricaverruca yamaguchii. Classification (NCBI taxonomy): domain Eukaryota; kingdom Metazoa; phylum Arthropoda; class Thecostraca; family Neoverrucidae; genus Imbricaverruca; species Imbricaverruca yamaguchii. Next base: position 609,150 of record JAOTOL010001521.1, read on the forward strand.
GAGTGATGTAAGTCTGTTTATTTGTGGTAGCCGAATATCATGCATTTGGATTTGTGTGGTGCGATGTGTAGATTTAGTAAGGCGAGCTTGTTGTATAGTTCTATTAATGAGGTTTGTTGTATTCCTAGTGCGTTGCTTGGTGTTTCGTGTGAGGGCCATATACCTATGTTGTCTGCGTATATTGCAATTTTGGCCGGAAGGTTGTCGGTGATGACAGAATTTGGACTGTGGACAGAACCTCGCATTAGACCGGTTGTGGGGAATTTATTGTCTGAAGCATGAGGTCCAATTTTTACTTTAAATGAGCGGTTTATGAGATAGAAATGAAGATGGTGTAGACGTCTGCCCTGTATGTCTCTGTTGTATAGGTGTTGTAGTAGTGCTGTTATGTTGATATTGTCGTATGCTTGTTTCAGGCCCAGGACGACGGCGACAGTGGAGGGTTTCCTTGCCGCCGCTTCCTGGATGTATGTGGTGAGATAGGTGAGATTGTCAAGACGGGATCTGTTGGGGAGAAAGCCTGATGGTATAGGAGAGATTAGTTGTTGAGTTTGGATAAGATATAGAAGGCGTTTTTTTAAACAAGTGTGTGCATACAGCTGGTTAGTGCGATAGGACGGTAAAAGTCGCATAGGGTTGGATCTGTGTTTAGTTTAGGGATATGTATGAGTTACGTGTAACCAAGATTGTCGGTAGGTGTATGTTGTCCAGGCGTGGTTATAGGTATCGAATAGTGCGTATAATGCTTGTGTTGGGAGGTGTTTGAAGAATGAGTAGTGTATGTTATCTGAGCCTACACTTGTGTTTCCTCTTTGTGCAATAGCTAGTTGGAGTTCTGTAAGTGTGAACCTAGTGTGGTGGATGTTTGGGCGTGTGTGTCTGATTGGGGGTGGGGGTTGCGCGTCAGGGTTAAAAATCTAAGTTGGTAATTATTTGCGAAAATGTTGGCTATTTTTTTTGGATCTGTGATAGTGTTGTTGTTGCGTCTAAGTATCATTGCTTTGATTGGTGGTCTTTGTCTGTGTTAAAAGGTTCCGAGGAGTGTCCAAATTTCGCCGAAAGGGGTGAAACTATTCAATTGGGTGCAAAATATTATCCAGGAAGTCTTTTTGGTTTGTCTGGTGGTGCGTTTGCATGTTCTTTCTGGTTTGTATGCTGTGAGTGTTTCTGGTGTGTGGTGCCACTCGTATCTGTGACGTGCGTGGTTCCTCCAGCAGATTGTGGCACTCTTCGCTCCACCAGGCAGCTGCACGAGGCTTGTGTTGGTGTCTTGGTTTTGTTCGTGATATTTGCTGGTGTGTTGTGGTGAGGAGTGTGTCTGCGAACTCTTCTGGTAATTTTGTGGATTGTGTGCTGTTTGTGTGGCTAAGAATTATGAAAAAGGACCCAGGATGCTTTATTTGAGGTTCCACCGGCCTGGCTGGAGATTGGGTGGACCAGTGGTCGGGATTTTGTGGAAGGTAATGGTGATGGGTGCGTGGTCGCTGAAGTGTGGATCGGAGTCGGATGTCCTGGACAGGGTGAGGGTTATACGTGAGGAAGCGAGGGTACGTCTGTGATCGTGGAGAGGTGGGAGCTGATTGGTACGAGATAGGTTGGTGAGCCGGTGTTCACTATTGTGAGATTATGTTGTGTGGCTATTGTGATGAGTGTGTGTTTGTTCTGTGATCGGATTGTGTTGTGCGGGTGTCCCACAGGGGGTGGTGCGAATTGAAGTCTCCGGTGAGTATAACAGGTGTGCGAATTTGGTCAAATACTTTATTTAATTCCGAGAGGGTTGCCGCGAGGCGGCACAGCAGGCCTCGCCGCTCTGGCAGGTGTCGGTGTCGTGTTGCTGAGTGCAGCGTCCGCATGCGTATGTGCTGGAGTGGCACCCCCCCCGCCGAGTGGCCGTAAAGCTGGCACTTTTTACAGCGCCGTGGAAGGGGTGCGCGTAGTGTGACAGGGTAGCGTAAGTATCCGGCTTTGATGTGTTTCGGTGGGGTCCGGGTGCGGAATGTCTGTATGATGATGTGTGATGGTTGTTGTCCTGGTCTTGGAGCCAGCCTGTATGCGGCGGAGACAACCTGTTTATCCAGAATGGAGACCAGGGTCCCCTCCAGGATACTGGCCAGCTCTCGTGGGTGTATTGTGCCTTGAGACGTGTTGAATTTTGTAGCTGAGGTGATTGAGATAAGTGTGTTGTGAATTTGGTGTATTGTTGGGAGTATTTTACCGTATTTGTCAGCGTGTGCTTGTATCAGGAGTGCCCCTGACCTAATTTGTTTAGCAATCAGGTGCACCCCTGTGTATCTGGCGATCTTCTCCTCCACCAGCCAGGGGTCGAGGGAGCTCTTGGGCTCCGCCCCCCCCCCGGGGGCAGAGGAAGAATTCGCCAGTCGGGTGGCGTAGGGTTTTCATGTTCGTGGTGTTCTATTGTATGGTGTCGTACGCGTTTGGTTTGTAGGCGGTGTTGATCAAAGGGTGATATGGGAGATGTGTGGCACAGTGAACAGTGAAGAGTAGTAACAATTTTGGCGGCGGGTTCAGAAGGGCATGAAGGAAGTCCGACAGGTGTAAAAACAGGGCAGATGAAGTAAAAGATAAAAGCACAAGTAAAAGCACTTTTATGAGGTTAAGTTTTGTTCAAGCGACGTTTCTGGGTACTGTCTACCCATTATAAAAACAAATGCAAAAATGTAAAACGCAAAATATGGCAAATTGAATAATATTAGTTTTATGTTTCGATATGGAAACATTTTAGGACCATGCTTCATTTATTCTTCCTTTTCAGATTCCAGATACGTTTTGTGTCTTTAAAACGTCCCCAAATAGACTCCCGATAGAAAATAAAATCACATCAATCGTAACACAGTACACCCACTTGTGACGTCACTTTCATGGGAGAATGGTCTGGGGTGTTCTCTGGGTCTACTCCTTAAGGGAGGGTCCACCTAAATTAACCAAATTCTGTATTCTTCCACCAAATTTCATGGAAATTTTCATGAAGTTTTATTGACATTTGAGAAACAGAGAAACACGTTGCTTTTGACACAAAAACGCCTGAGGGCATAAATAATCAAGATGGCCGCCTCCGTAGCATTGCGAATTTAGCCTTTAGTTGTTGCAGCATACCTAAGAAAGTAATGAATCTTTGAGACTGAAATTAATGCTGGATATTTAGAACCACTTTATCTAGGTTTCAAACCTAAAATATCTTGCTTTTGTGAATCAAACTACAATTAACAGGCAAATTTCTTCACATATTGTACTAAATATGTACGTAGGAGCTCATTTGCAAATTTAAATGCATTTTATGAGTGGCCGATCTATAATATTCTACATTTTGGAGGCTTGAGACCTAGCATAAATATTCAGCAATATATTTGGAAAGTTTTGTGGTGATCAGTCCAAAACGTTTCACATGATGTGAAAAAGAATCACATCAAAAACCAGAAAAAACGTAATGAGTAAATGGAAATTTAACATTTGAACATGTAACAGAAGTTCATTGATAAATCCTTACTTGTCAAAAGCCTCCTGAAATGTCTTTCTGCTTCATTTCCTCTCCTGCTTTTTCATGGAACTTCCTGTCATATTTTTAATTGCAGAGTGCACTCGGTCAGAATATTTCTGCCATACCTGAGAACTCGAAGGAGGAGGCATGTTCAGGCAAGAAGCAAAGTCTCCGCAGCAGCCCTCTTTTTGCCTATGGCCAGGATTCCCTGGGTGAGCCTGCCATTAACTTCATACCCACCCTGGTGAATCTTTTTGGACGTCTCCAGGATCTTGCTGTACCCACAGAGGCACTTGTAGCCCAGGGAGGATTGACTTCCCCGCTGAACCTCAGATGCACATTTCAGGTTAGGCTCGTGGCACTATGGACAGCATATATTTTCAATGAAAGCATTGAGCATGCCCACATCCACCAAACGAAATCCTGTGATTTTTTATCTCCACTACAAAGTAGCTCTTCAACAACTTCACTACTGATTTTACGGCTAGACGCAGAAGCATTGAGGTCCATTTCAGTTGCGCCACGATCGCCCCGTACAGCTTCTACGGCATCCACAGCCTCTGTCGGTGGCTCTAGTTTGCATTTCTTAGTTACATGCTGATTGCCTTGAAATTTCCGCCTCTTTACTCCCTTATACCTGCCCATTTTCTGCGAATCTCACCTCGTATGAACCTTCAAAGTTCGCTGTCACCACTCGCACGCCCGATACCACTCAAAGATGTAAACAAACTCGCAATGCCGCACGATCTGGGATTGTCACGTAACGCGGCCTCTGATTGGCTCTAAATGGCAGCAGGGGAATCCAACAGCCAATGAAAAGGGATGTAACAAATTGTACTGACCTTAGACCTGAATCGATCTGGCGTTGAAAAATATATCGATTGGTGGTTGAATTGTCGAAATCCGTCCATACATATCGCTTCTATCGGTTTAACCCTCTTCCTTTTTCCGTCTTTCCGGTCAGATCCTGATGTCCAGTCTCGGCGAAGGGGACATTATATCCCCCTTCTAAAATACAAACCATGGGTCGCTTAAAAACCAACGAGGTATCATCGGAAAGTCTTAAGGTTCATCATCCTTTTATCATCGATTTTGTGTTGGATTGACCACTTTTGGATTCTTATATTTTCTGATGGATTAAAGTATGCTCTTTCAGGTACTGAACCACGATTTTATGTATTGATGGATATTCCTACCTATAAAATGGACTTTTCCGCACCTGGCATTATTGCTTGAGACGACAAGATTACTTTTAAGGCAGTACAATCTGCACGGAAGAAAAGCAAACTTTCTAAACGGGGAACCTTGCAAAAACCATGAATATATGGAAGAAAGAGCGGGAGGGATCCAGGCAGTGAACCCTTAAGGAACAACAATTTTGGTATTTTGCAGTTGGTAGAGTACGCCATATATCTGTGTCCTTTGACTTGTTATTGACAAGTACGAGTTTAATACTGTCTACATGTTGCCTCTTAATCCTCCCGCTACACGTGTTGCAACAGGTGTATGACACTATTTTCCTCTCGAAATGATGATACCATAGAGTATAATAATTTGTCATTGCTTCCAAAGATGTGAGCATTGAGAATGCCCTATAAATATATATTGTTTTACCAAATATATACATAGTTATGATAATTAAATATTTTAGTTTGTCAAAGAATATGACAGTACTGGCCAAAGGTTGAACAATATACTGCACGTTGCAAAATGTTCATACTGGATAACGTAAAACTAAACAGCCCTTCTCGACGCCACAGCCACAACAGACGACATTGTATGGGAGGCATGATCAGCACACATCATCTTAATTCTTCCATTTACTTCATTGTAGTTGCCATCGCACGTACATATACAAGACAAACCATACGAGGACAAACCATTTGCTCTACGTGAATCTCCCACTACGGTGCCACCGTTTTCATTATGATCATGGCTGATCATGGCGAGCACGCATGAGCGTCGCCAGAACTACGATGCAGCCGGTGTGCGGGTCACCACACGGCTTCAGACTTCACATAATCCGAAAGGAGATGTGCGGCCTGGGATGGGTCGCATCGTGCCACCGATCCAGACTGTCCCAACGGAGGATACGAAATGGAGGTGTGCAGGTACGCGGCAGTTCAGCCCGTCACACAAGAGTCACACGGCAGTTCGGCCCGTCGCATCACCACCTCACCTCCACAACCGCACCCTCCCTCGCCGCACCTACCACCAGGCGCACCAACGCAGAAGCGCTCTCCTCACCACCTAGACCCACACTCAGTCCAGCACCAGCTCCCACCCCCCTGCCATCCCATCAGCAGCTGCCTCCGGAGTGCGGCACACCTCCCTCCTCAATGCCCCACCAATCTTCAACTTCACCGCCCCACCGCCCCTCGACTTCACGGTCCCACCGAGCCTCGAATCCACCGACCACCACTACTCCAACGCCACCACACCGCGGACCCGGCCTCCTCCCAGTTCCACTCCACAGCTGTCTCGGCCTCCTCCCACATCCACTCCACCGCAGACCCTGCCTCGGTCCACACCCACATAGACGCCAGACCCGGCGTCATTACATCCCCACTATCCTTCAAACTCGGAACTGTTCTCCATCCCCTGACCGGTACCCCATCCCTCACGGAACCTGGCTCTACCCCTCGTCACACCGCCTCCCACCGGCCTGGGCCCTCCCCAGCATCCCACCACCACGCATCCGGCTGGCTGAGGTTCGCCGGTTCCAACCCCCATCCCCAACAAGACACCTACACCACCCCAGTGTAGGAACACAAGCAAACACTAATCATGTTCAGTAAGGGGACTTTATATACAGTGGTATTCTGGTCGCCTCCCAGGTAAGTTGAAGGAATTTAAATAAGAACTCCTGCAACAAAAACCATTACTAGCCATTCACCGAGAAACTCACTTTCGGGACTCCGACTCTCTTTGGAACAGTACTCCAATTTACACTACATATATCGATAACCCAAACGGTCTACTTCGGAAATGAAGCGCAATCATATTCACGCTTCCAGCATACCACATCGTCTTTCAACTCTTCCTTGAACTGCGTGGCAGTCCGCCTCAAAATCACAATTTGACCAGCACGCTAGCACTTTTGGCAGTCCTTTGCGTCCCAATTCAATAGGTTCACCTCTACCGGTAGAAACAGGAAATGGTAAAGCGTTTGAACCTGAAGCGCTCACCACAAAGCCACTTTTTTCCAGTTGACAGTGGAAGGGCAACACATTACTAACCCCCAACAAGTCTCAGGCCACCCTAAGTTACAGTACGCCAGCGTCTATGGCAACAACACCTATGACACCACTATAGTAAAGCCTGTAGAAGCCCTTGCTGCCAAAGAAGAAATCAGGTCAAACAACACAGAAACATGCAACGAATTATTCACTATGCATGAATTACACTTAGCCTTTAGCGAGTCTGGAAACACGTCGGTTCGGCAGGACGATATTCATGACCAGTTTATTTAATATTTTACCAAAAGTTATCCAACGTACCTACTAGCAACCATTAACACTCCCTACCGAAGCGACACCCTTCCTGCCGCCTGGTGGGAAAGGGTATTTATTCCATTGTCAAAACCGCAAATATATCCTTCCGCCACAAAAGGTCAAAGGTCAAAAGGACATGTATATTTTTTCCGTCGCCGTTCCATCATTTTTTTGGGAGGTGGTGGTAGGGGTCCCCATAATACTTTTAGTATCCCAGTGAGCCATGTCAAACTTCTATGATGACTTTTAGTGATAAGTACGCGACTTTTCAGACACGATTCCCAGGATGCAGACGCCCAGGCTCAGCGCGATTTTCGTGGGGCCCAACCCAACCTTTTTGGACAACCGGTGTCATTCTCATGAATCCCGGCACAACATTTTGGGCCCAACGTTGTTTTAAGAGGCCCCAATCTCACTTTTCTGGGTCCTCAGTGTGATTTTTTGGAGCACCATCCTAAGCTTTGGAACTGAAATGGCGAGACTCTAGGGACCACGACGAGACTTCTTTGCACCCAAGCATGGTTTTCAGGGGAATCGGTCCGACCTTTTTGGTCCCAAAGTGTAAATTCAAGAGGCTCGGTCCGACCTTCTGGGACCCCAGCGCGATTTTCATGGGCGCCGGCGCCACTGTTTAACGGCGCCACTTATCAGCGTTCGGTTTTTATTTGCTTCCTAATGCATGTGCTGGAAAAACATTAGTAATATCATTCGAGCTTTCCCGAGCGGAATGCTTTAGTGCTCCGCAAAACAAATCCCGGTCGACATCGATGACGAACAAATACAAAGACGTTCAAGGTGATTTACCATGCATTCTTCCACAGGTGACGCAGGTACCTACCTACTTCAGGCACGCAAGTTATAGTTTTTTCCGGATGTATTGTTTATAACAAGCTGTCCTCTACATCATACACCAACATGGTCATGAGGAAGAACTTTCCGGGTATTCCCGCGGTGAGGAATACTGTGCGTAAGCTACGCACATCCATTGTGAGTAGCCGAAAACTTCAGTGTGGTTTAGCTCTTCTCGTGCTACTTGGGTACGTCATGTGGACACAATCGTCGTATGAAAAAGTAGAGGAAATACTGTTTACTTTGCTATATGGCGCACCGAAATCCCCCCAGCGTACTGGATGGCTGGTGGACTCTAGTTGTTGCCGGATACCAGATTACCACCCGTGGGATGGAAGCCTCTCTGGATTGCTAGCGAGAGAACCTCGATTTCCTGGCTGTTATAAAGAATACATGGTGCGAATAGAGCAGGACGGACATCGAATATCCATGAACAAGAGTACATCTGCAAAGCAATTGTGTGATATTGAATGCTGCTACCGAAGCGTATCACGAGCGTCTGAAGGAAAGTCTGATGACAGGTATCAGTTTGGCAACAAATCAGTCTGCTTTGGAGAGGAAAGAAGCCTAAACGTCAACGAGGAATTCATACAAGTTAGATGCTTCTGCCAAAGCAGCATTTCCAATATTATCCACGAGGACTTCAAAGCGTTCGTATTTCCTAAAGTGGGTAAGCGGGGGCGCGCGGCATTGAATGCTACTGGCACACGTGATAATTTGAATGTGTATCTCATCGGCCTCGACTCTGTTTCACGTCTGAATTTCAAACGTTATATGCCGGACCTTGAAAGGGTTCTATCCCATGATTTCAATGCCATACCAATGTTAGGATTGACCAAAGTGGGCGACAGCACCTTCCCCAATATGTTGCCATTGCTGGCTGGCCACAGTGAAGAACAATTGGCGCGGAACCAATCCGTGCGATCACAACCCTTCGATGGCGTTCCGTTTGTTTGGAAGACATTCTCAGAGTTGGGGTATGTCACAATGGTCAATGAAGATGCACCAGTTATGGCTACATTTAACTACAAAAAGAAAGGCTTTTTTGTCACTCCTACTGACTTTTACCTGAGGCCACTGGCTAGGGCCATTGAGGATTCCAAGTATGTAAAAAGCCAAGCAACATTTTGCGTTAACCAACGGTCGCAAATAGATTTTCAGTTGCAGTGGCTAGAGGACTTCATGACCATGGACAACTCAGCTCCTCAGTTTGGCCTGCTTTCCAGCAGCACCGTCAGCCACGAAGGACCTCTGACATTTATCAAGAGCATGCAGGATCGATTTATCACATTCTTCAAGTGGTACCGACAATCAGAGCACTACAACTCGTCCATCATGATCTTCTTCAGCGACCACGGCATGCGGTTCGGTCCAGTGATGCGGTACGAGCTGGGCGGTTACGAATCTCGCATGCCATTCTTCTACGTGCTGCTGCCGCCCTGGTACTCGTCGCGCCACCCTCAACGCGTGGCCAGTCTGCGCGCCAACTCGCGCCGCCTAACCACGTTCTACGACGCGCACGAGATGCTGCGCGACCTGCTGCGCGACGCCGGCGGCGTCAGCCTGCCGGCCGTCAACAACAGCGGCGTCAGTCTGTTCCGGCCGGTGCCGGACAACCGGTCGTGCGATTCAGCCGGCATCAGCCACCACTGGTGCGTGTGCCTCGCTCGAAACCCGGTGGCTGTCAACATGGCCGCCATCCGGTCTGGCGCCCTCGTCGTTGTGAGTCACATCAATGAAGTGAAACTGCAGGATGTGCGCGAGCTGTGCGCCCACCTCAGCCTGCTGAGCGTCACCGGCGCGTTCCACCAGAAGGAGCAGAAACAGTGCAAGGAGGGAGACACGAGTTATACTCGCGAGCCGTACGACGAGTTCGTCGTCCATCTGTTGACGGTGCCCGGTCGGGCAGAGTTCGAGGCGACTGTACATGTGCGGGGTGACCAGATTAGTGTCGTTGACGTGTCGCGACTCGATGTCTATAAGGGTCAAAGTGACTGCCTGGAACATCATTTTGACGAAAAACGTTTCTGCTACTGTCGAAATCTCTTGTAAATTGTGTGCACGTGTGCACGTGTTGATAGTTGTTCCCAGGGAGCGACGAATTGATATTTGGCTCCCCGTGATCGGCGGCTTGTCCTGCTATGTGTGAGTTTTATTCATTGCATAACGTTTTGTTGTGTGATGCGCTACGATCGAAAGGCGCAAGCATGAGCTGACAGTGATCACTGTTCAAGAGTGATCAATTGTGCAGATATATTTATTTTAATTTAGACATTTTTGAGAATATAAAACATTAGGACACCAATTTGGATATGCTTCGAGCTGGAACACAGGTGAACTGCAGGTTTCCCATCCGGAGCATCTACTTCAGACATGCATGGTCTTATTATGACTTGAGTGATAACGTGTTTGATCCCGGGGCACGTCTGTGCATGTGTTTATATTGTAGCCCATGTAAATTATTTCCACTGAGTTGTCACATGAGATAGTTATTATCGTCAATGCGATTAACGATTGCGCCTTAAAGAATGTGCTCGTACATACTGGTTAGCTCGGCTAGCTCAGTGGGTCGAGCGATAGCCTACATAGGTGTCCCTGCCTTTGTGCAACAAGCTCGAATCGCTTCACGCGCTCGCTATTGACGCCTCCGGCTCCGATAAGCAGTTGTCAACTGGCCAGGCAAGGTGATGTGCGTAGGCACCAGGGGTCTGTGCCCTCCAGGTGGACACGCTTAACTCTCTCCTGGCTGTGCCATATGGCTGGAATTTCTCGATCAGTTTGGGGTGAATGCAATTAGCCTACGCTCAGTACTGGCTCTGATACTGTAAAGCCTCTTGAGCAACAATTCGGAGTAAACGGAAGAAAAGGGGGAAATAATTCGACCGTGTTTTTTGTCAAGGCGACACCTGAACGGTTGCAAGACATCGTCACGCTGGTGATTGTTTGATGTGGCTGAAGCTCTCCGTTAGAAACGCTAGATTGTTGATCCCCCACCCCAGCCCACCCCACAGGAGCAGCTACGAGGGGCACTGAGAGTATGTGTCCCGCATGGAATAGGGGGCTCTTCCGGCCGCGAAAGCCAGTTTTGTGTCGGTCAGAGACGCCACTTAGAAGGAACATGTGCCCCTCCAGTGTGCTTAAGCACACCTTGCCACCGCCTCTCAATTTTGTTTTCATCAGGGAAACCACTCCAGGTACTTTCGCAGTGTCCTTTCTCCAGGTAGGTGCCGAACGTGGCAGTTCCTGAAACTGCTCCTGAACCCCAAGCTGTACGATCTAAGAGGTGACAAAATGACGCAAACATGCACAGCTAGGATAATTTTGTTCCCGTATAGCACACACATTTGCATGAAGGAGTCGCAACTGCGAGAACGGATAATGCGTGCGTACTCCGAAAACTTCGCAATACTTCAGATAAAAATAAAGAGCATTGCCTACTTAGACTCCAAAATGCACTTGACTGCATACACAAATGGTCCATCAAATACGGTTTCACATTTTCGCCTTCAAAATCTGCCATCATGACATTCAGCAAATTGAATCCAAGCCCACATCCAGAAACACCACTTCACCTCAGAACCACTGACATAATTTTTGTAAATTATTTTATATTTCTTGTTATAATTTTTTATCGTAGGCTTTCCATGCATAAACACATCAAAGACGCCTAGACCAGATGCTTTCACAGACTCACTTTATTTCGCTGCATTACGTGTTCATCATTCGGATCCGATCGTCACATGATTTTACAACTATACAAGTCCTTGATTCTTCCCATCATAGAACATGGTTTCATAGTTTACTCAAGTGGCAGACGTGGTCATAGCACTTGGTACAATGACCACGTCACCCATCACTTGTTCACAAACCGAATAAGAAATTCTACCACTATCGCTCCGAAGAATGGAACTAACACTTAGGTATTCCGGAAAAAATCAATTTAAAGAACACCACCTCGCACGCATCGTTACAAATTCTCTCAAATCTACACCACGAATATTTAGGTCCCGCCGAAAAGTGAACCGGCCCTACAATAGCTTCACGCATCAACACATCTTCTACACAACTACAATGCAATATTCTACATATTGCTGCTCTTACTCCACCAACTACACCACCGTGCAGATGACCGAACGACATATTTTTATCTCACCGCCCCTCCAAAATCACAGCTTTGTCCAGAATATGTGAAAAATATTCACCAGTTCCGTTCTTGTGATCGACATGTTCCTTTTGTTTTCATCGATGGATCTAAATGCGCAAATAACACAAGAAATACCATCGTTTCAGGGATGCATAAAACAGCATCGCTTGCCCAACAGGACTTCCATTTTCATCGCCGAACTGCACGCCATACTCATTGCCCTTTGCTATGCCCGCAACTGTTCAATTTTTCACCTCATGCAGAGTGTTGTCATTTGTTGCAACTCAAAATCTGTTCTTCCGTCACTTTCTTCACTTTCCTTTTCACATTATTGCCATATTTCCAATTACAACACACTAGAAACACTCCATCTGGTGGGCATCGAGATACAGTTCCTGTGGGTGCCCAGTCATACTGGCCGCAGTCCGCCAGTACAGTCGGGGTACATCATGTGTCCGGTCACATACTGGCCGCGGTCCGTCAGGACAGTCGGGGTACATCATGTGTCCGTTCACATACTGGCCGCGGTCCGCCAGGACAGTCGGGGTACATCATGTGTCCGATCACATACTGGCCGCGGTCCGCCAGAACAGTCGGGGTACATCATGTGTCTGGTCACATACTGGCCGCGGTCCGCCAGGACAGTCGGGGTACATCATGTGTCCGGTCATACACTGGCCGAGTCCGCCAGTACAGTCGGGGTACATCATGTGTCCGGTCACATACTGGCCGCGGTCCGCCAGGACAGTCGGGGTACATCATGTGTCCGGTCACTACTGGCCGCGGTCCGCCAGGACAGTCGGGGTACATCATGTGTCCGTCACATACTGGCCGCGGTCCGCCAGGACAGTCGGGGTACATCATGGGTACCGTCACACACAGGCCGCGGTCCGCCAGGACAGTCGGGGTACATCATGCATCCGTCATACACTTGCCGCGGTCCGCCAGGACAGTCGGTGCGGAGTACACTTGCAACGTTCATGCAAGTGTACACCAGCCTTGCAGATTTGGCGCATTCGCCAAACTTCGTTCGATGATGCTGCTTCTGCTAGGCCTCCAACGTTTTGCCAATTGCTCCTTTGCTATATTCGACGTCATTGAATGCTTCGCATGGGGATTTGCTGGAAAAGTCCCATTAATTCAATTATATTGTTTATTTTATTCCCACATCTGGTGGTGGATAAATCCGGAAAGCCGCTGAGCTTTGATGCACCTGATTTCTTCGGCTGAATTTACTCCCAAATTGGCTGCCGAATTGCGAGTCTCGCTCTGTGTTATAGTTTTGGACCCGCTAGGTTTTTCTTCGTCTATAGATGTGCTTGATGGGCCCAACTCATTTTTGTGAGGAGTGTTTGAAATCCCGGGGCTTATTAGGGTGCTGTTACTTCATTGTGCATGGCTGATATTTTTGAGCCATCGGCTTGTTTTAGAAGACCTCAATGAGTTATTTAGTGCCCAGTTGTTTCGATCGTTTTTAATACTATATCGCTTGTTCTGTCCCAGGCCTGTTTTGTGGCCGTCATGCGGCCCCTTATTGTTCCGATGTGTATGTTTATGTGCATGTGTACGTGTATGTGTGTATGTATGTGTATATGTGTATGTGTATGTGTGTATGTGCATATGTGTGTGTGTATGTGTGCATGCGTATAAGTGTATGTGTGGTTGTGTGTAAGTATATTAATATGTATATTTATATGTTGGTTGGTTATTTGAGCTTAGGGGCGCTTCGACTGCTTCGGTCATACAGTGCCCGTATATGTATATGTATATGTATATGTATATGTATATGTATATGTATATGCATACGTATATACATACGCATACGGATATGTATATATATATGCCTTTGTACATGTATATGTATATCCATATGCATATGTATATGCATATGCATATGAATATGTATATGCATATGTATATGTATATGTATATGTATATACATATATATGCATATGGATATCCATATGCTTATGTGTGTGCTTGTGTGCGTGTGTGCGTGTGTGCGTGTGTGCGTGTGTGCGTGTGTGCGTGTGTGCGTGTGTGTGTGTGCAAAATCGCCTCTGCCACCCCGAAGTGGTGTAGAAGAAATGCACGGGTGAAGACGCATTCTTTCCATTTTACGGCAATAGCGTAATGTTCTCATCTAATATTTAGAAAACCTGTCAGCCTCAACTACAATGGTAGCGTAACTCATGCCAGGCACATCGCGTACCGTTTCAAATCTGAAAATCTGCCTGTAACCTTCGCGTTGGAGCAGATTAACGTTCAGGGAATGGTCCGCACCCCACCATATTGTGAATGGCGGCGTGCAACCGGGGACGGGCTGGGAGCCGCCGTCCGTCAGTGGTGGGAAATAGTTCGAGAACGCAATACGCATAGTAACAATACGTGTAATATATCAATTGACAATGAAATTGACGCCTGAAGGGAATTAACTTTCCTAAATGCACTTCGCGTCACATTTTATCGAAACAGAGTCTCATACATTGTAACTATATTCTTCGCGCATGCAATAGTGAGAACCCGGGCGCGCTTGTTGAGGGCGCATGTTTCAGAGTTCTTGAATGGCATCAGGAACCCACCTGTTTTCTTTCTTTACAAGAGATAAACTAACAGGGGCGTCGCCACCGAGGGGGCAGCGGGGGCAGTTTCCCCCTGCCGTGAGATTGGGGGCCACGCCCCCTGAAATTTGAAGAGGCCCCCAGGACGAAGAGGAGGCCCCCAGGACGAAAAGCAGCCCCCCAGGACGAAAAAGGGGCCCCAGGGCACAAAGAAGGCCCCCAGGACGAAAATGAGGCACCAGGACGAAAATGAGGCCCAGGACGAAAATGAGGCCGCAGGACGAAAAGGAAGAGCCCAGGACAAAAGGGAGGCCCCCAGGACGAAAATGAGGCCCCCAAGACGAAAAGGAGGTCCTTTAGGTTGAAAAGGAGGCCCTCCATGGTGAAAAAGAGGCCCCCAAGACGAAAAAGAGGCCACAGGGCCAAAAGGAGGCCCCCAAGACGAAAATGAGGCCCTTTAGGTTGAAAAGGAGGCCCTCCAGGATGAAAAAGAGGCCTCAGGACGAAAAGGAGCCCCTAGGACAAAAAGAAGGCCCCCAGGACAAAAAGGAGGCCCCCAGTACGAAAATGAGGCCGCCAGGACGAAAAGGAGGCTCCCAAGACACAAAGGAGGCCAAGGACGAAAATGAGGCCCCAAAGACGAAAAGGAGGCCCTTTAGGTTGAAAAGGAGGCCCTCCAGGATGAAAAAGAGGCCTCCAAGACGAAAAGAGGCCACAGGGCCAAAAAGACGCCCCAGGACGAAAAGGAGGCCTCAAGACGAAAAGGAGGCCCCGAGGACGAAAAGAAGGCCCTAGGACGAATAGGAGGCCCCAAGGACGAAAAGGAGGCACCCATGAAGAAAAGGAGATTCTACAAATTAGGGACCTCCAGGAAGAGGCCCATAGTGTGAAAAAGAAATCACCTAGGAGAGGGTAGGAGGCCCCAGAAATCGAGAATGACAAAAAATTGTCAAGGATGCCCCCAGGACGAAAAGGAAGGCCTCCAGAACCAAACGGAGGACCCAAGAAGAAAAGGAGATTCTACACATTAGAGGCCTCCAGGAGGAGGCCCATAATCTGAAAAATAAGTCACTTAGGAGAGAATAGGAGGCCCCAGAAATCACGATAGAGCCAACAAAACAAATCACGAGAGTCCTCCTGGACGAGAAGGAGGCCCCGAGAAGGATGCCCGCAGGACGAGAAGGAGGCCCCCAGGACAAAAAGGATTCCACATGGCCAAAAGGAGCCCCCAGGACGAAAAGGAGGCCCCCAGGACGAAAGGAGGCCCCCAGGATGAAAAGGAAGCCACAGGATGAACAGGAGATTCACAGGATGAAAAGGAGACCCCTAGAATGAAAAGAAGCCCCCAGGAAGAAAAGGAGGTTCTACAAATGAGGGGCCTCCAGGAGGGAGTCCATAATTTGAAAAAGAAGTCACCTAGGGGAGGGTAGGAGGCCCAATAATCCAAGAGAGTGCCAACAATTGGCACGGAGGCCCCAAACATTGCAAATGAGTCTCAATACGGGAAGCGATGCCCAAGGGAATGAGAGGAGTCCCTAAGCCGGGAAAGAAAGCCAGTGGATATGAAATGAGTCGCCAGGGACGTCGCCACCAGGGTGGGGGCAGCGTGGGAAATCGTCCCCACTCCTTGCATTGAGACTTGTGGGGGATGCTCCCTGTAATTTGAGGAGACCACTATTCGGAAATGCATAGGACAAAAAGGTGAGCAAGGAGCCCGACGGGACAGAGGATGATGCTGTCAAGGAGGATCCAAGACTGACAACGAGACCCCCAGGAAATGTAGTCAGGTTCCTATATGAGACATAGAACAGAGATTGCGAGGAGGTCCCCAGAGCGAAAGGGAGGCCCCCAGGACGAAAAAGAGACCTCCAGGACGAGCAGAATGCCACCGAGTAGGCCAGGAAGCCACCCATGGTTACACGGGAAGGCTTCCGATGGGTGGCAAGATATTCTTGATTTGTAAAACGAGGCCCCAAGATGGAAGAAAAGAACCCTACAATGGAAAATAATGAAAATATATATTTATCTGGACGCAAGAGCGGGCCCCAAGATGGGTCAGAAGGTCCCCCTAGGAATGAGGGAAGGACACTGAGATCAGCCAGATGAGGCACACATTTTAGAAGACGAGTACCATAGAAGAGAAGATTTAGAACTAAGACGCAAAAGCAACCTCCTAAGAGGATAATGAGGCTTCAAACACAGATGAGGAGGCCTCCAAAACGTGAAAGGAGTCCCATAACTGTAAAAACGCGTCACCAAGGTGAGGATAGGAGGCCCCAGAAATCAAGGATTGCCAAAAACTGGCACGGAGGCACTCAGAATTGGACAGGAGGCCCCAATACGGGAAGGAAGGGCCCAGAAAATAAGAGGAGCCCCTAAAACGGAAAAGAAAGTCAGTGGATATGAGATGAAGTTCTGGAGACGCAAAAATAGGCACGAAAACGAGTAACGTTCCACCAAGATAAAAACGGATCATAGATTAGGTGCCTCCTGCCGTGTCGGCAGGAGGCACCTAATTCGGAAGAGGACGACTCAAGATTGGAAATAAGATCCATGATGAACGAGGAGGCCCTAAAATTGGAGAAAAAGGTCATTGGATTAGAGATAAATATCTCAGGCGGAAAAGAAGGCTCACAGATGGCCAAAAATGTCCCCGGGAAATAGCAAGGCCACTGAAATAGGAAAGGTTGTGAATAATTTGGAAGAGGGGAACCTGGGAGAGAAGAGAAGTCCACCAGAAGATAAGATACCATCCTTAAGATGGGCGAAGTTCGAAGCAAAACGCAGGGCAAGAGGTCCCCAAGACGTGAGAGGAGGCCCCTAATTTGAAAGAAATGACCCTAGAAGAGAAATGAGGGCCCTACCGGACTCCAGAGTGGTACCCTAAAAGGAGTAGGACTCCAGGACTGAATGAGGACCCGAAAACCAGACAGATTTCTAAGAAAATGAGAGGAGTCCCTGAAGATGGGAGTGGTAACAAGTATGAAGGAGTGTGAGGTTTCCAATATTAAAGATTCCCTCAAGACTGGTAAGGCTTTGCCAGGATAAAGGATGAGGCCCACGAGGTGTGGCAGAGGAGGCCCCTAATTTTGCAGATAATGCCCCTGGGACATGAAACGAAGTCACATGCCATGGTAAAGGGCCCCAGTATGTAAGGGGATGTAAAAGACGGCTCGTGAAGACGAGAGATGAGGACATTGAATATGGAGGAGGGTAGGACATAAGACATTGAAAACCGGTAAAGGCACCAGGGAATGAGCCGAAATACTTATGGCGCGAGATGAGGCCTATAATTTGCAAGAAACCCCTAAGAAATGGTAGAAGGCGTGCCGGGATGTTTCAAAATTATGATGTGGACCCAAAAATCCGGCCGGGGCCACTGAAAATCACACTGAGGCTGGGTGTACCAAAAATGTACGACCGGACCATGAAAATCAATCTAGTGGCACGACAGGTCGTACCATTCCACAACAGTCTCATAGGGACCAAAACAAATGAAGCTGGTGCAACGAAAAACACTCTGGACATGGGTCCAACTCTGAAAAACACACAAAAATACACAAAAAAACACAAGAACACTCCAACTCTGGGGCCCAGCAACGCCAAAAGAACCTAAAAGACCAAAAAAAAGTGTCGAGGAAGCTTAAGTTCGCGCTATGGATCCAAGCAAATGACGTCGGAGCCCAGAAGATCATATTGGACTATATAAAAGAAATCGCGTCACAACCATTCAAAATCACCCTGGAGGCCCAGAAGGGCGCACCAGGCCACAAAAGTTGCAGCTGCTCCAAAAGCCAATTCTTAAGCGGAATGTCACTCCGGGACAAAAACATACTCCTTCAGTGGCCACCGTGGCATATTAAAGTGGCAAATGCCACCCACTATCCTGAGGTGCATAAGCTCCAGAATTTGCGCAGGGGTCTCCAAATATGTACTTCGGGTACACGAAAACTCGTTCCGAGGCTCGAAAACTTTCAATATGAACCGCCAAAATGGCGTTGAGTAACAGGTAAGTAAAACGCTTCCCACAAACTCGAATCTGTCCCCCAAAATATCCCGCTCGGGACCCACAATTCCCATCGGTAGTTCCGTCGAAGCTCCACAAAATTGGCGTCTAGGCCGACACGTAAGAACAACGTGACCACACAAACCGAAACGGTATCCGAAACAAAATCAAGCTGGAGCCTTCCCAAGTAAGATTGGATTGAACAAAATAAATGTCCGGTTCAGGAAAATGGCTCTGCACCACCGAACATGCCACCAGATGCCTTCACAAATTGCGTATGGCACTGAAAAACATACGGTATTTTGAAAAATCGAGGTGAGATGCAAAAACGTGGCGTCAGGTAGTCGAAAAATAAGGCCGGGAGTCGGACTTTGGAAAAAAAAATCCACAAAAATCGCGTTCAGCCCAGAAAACTGGCGTTGGGTCCCCGGAACCACGCGCTTGGGCGCGATAATTCGAGCTGGGACTAAGAAGCACCGCACCGAAGCCACAAAATCATCCTGGAGCACCACAAATGTGCGTCAGTAACCCTAAATAAACACAACAGTTTATTTGTTTATTTCTAAGAGCACAACGGGGGCCGAAAATACAATTGTCCCTTCAAAACGCACATAGTCACCCAAACAGCGACAGGGCCTAAACACATGCGTTGCAGCCATAAATAAACATACCTGGACGTCTAACAAATTACACAAGACGCTCTTAAGGCACACTGAGGTCATAGGGCCTGAAAAAGATGCTGGGGTCACAAAGGGCAACATGATTCCGCAGCGAGCAAAAGCACCGGGCGTTAAATGAAGACATCGGGATCTTCGAAAATGCCGACACGTAGAAAAATCATCGGTGCCCCAAAAAAGCAACAACACGCTAAAACGAGGAGGGGTTTCGAAAATGCATTCGGCAGCAGCACACAAAGACGAAACTGGTCTAACAAAGAGTACTGAGGGAGGGCCTCGGTTCGAAAGCCATTCTGGGAGGATAGCAGCAAAGATATCAACTGCATCAATGCTGAGCGGAATTTACATTTCAAAACTACCAGAAAACGTGGGAGGTAGGGAATTAATGGTCGGATTTAATTACTCGACTTTTCGCAGCGAACGCCAATACTAAACATTCCAGCACGTCAAATACAGCGCAAGTCCATCATGTGGTAGTAATTAGCAAAAGGGAGACGCCCTAGCAGAAACCGTAGCATCGCACGAAGTGTGGCGAATGCGCCGAATGCGCAAGATGAGTGTGCACGTGCACGGACGTTGGCGTCGTGGCGACTGGGTGATATGAACTGGAACGCCTGAAATTGGGAAATGCTAGATTTCAAAGTGATGGGTAATATAGTTTAACTTCAAGTTCGGGGTTTAATACATTTTATCCTCCTCGTTTTAGGGTTCTATTGCTTTTATGCACCGAAGATATTTTTACCTGTCAGGGCGTTTTCGAAGGTGTATCAAGTTAGCATGGTCCCTGCGTGCCTTGAGAGCTTCCAGCGTATTTTATTTAGAGCTCCATGTATGTTTATTTAGGGCTGCAACATATGTTTTGAGGCCATATCGCTTTTTGGGAGATTGTGTGCTTCAGAGCGTCAGTTGTATTTTAAACCCCGTTGTCCTCTTGGGGTCCTGCTGTGTCTATTTGCGGCTTCCAACGTACATTTGTGGGCGTTCGGTTTTGGGGGTTCGGTACGATTTTTCTTTGTCCCAGCCTGATTGATCGCTCCCAGGCGCATGGTTCCGGTTACGCAACGCCAGTTTTCTGGTCTGAATGCTATTTTTGTGGATCTTTTCTGATTTCTTTTCTCTCAAAAGTCCGAATTTCAGCCCGACATTTCGAGACCCTAGCGTTGTGTATTTGTATCCCATTTCGATTTTTCGAGATTCGGTATGTTTTTCGGCGGCGTACACAATTTGTGAAGGCATCTGATAATATGTTCTGTGCGCCAGAGCCATTTTACCGACGCTGACATTGATATTTTAGGAATCCCTCCTTTTTTGGAGGGCCCCAGCTTGACATTTTCGCATGCCGATCCGGTTGTTGTGGTATGGGTGTAATTTCAGCAGTGTGAGCTATTTAAGTGTGAGCTATTTAATATCAAGGTATACCAAAATAAAACTGTAGAATCGGGTGGGAGTGTTAGGGATGAAATCCGACGAATCATGAAAGGTAGTGGTAGATTAGGCCCCTCCACAGGATAATTTTGTTGATCATTAATCGTTTTATTTCGATAGGTCCCTCTGACAAAATTGCTGTCGAAATCGCAGGCGCGTGAATTTTTTCGCGAAGAATTTGTCATTTTGATGTGTTTGACAGGTGCCTTGCAGCCGGCACCAAATGTTAGAAAAAGTCCCAAATTCCTAAGATTCCGGTCAGAAAACCAATGTAACCCACTTCTTGTTGTCACCTTCGCGAAATTATCGTCCTAGGACCGATAAATGATCGCTTAACCCTCGCCGTCTTTCCGGTCAGATCCTCACACCCCGGATCCACCCTCCAAAACAACTTGCCCCAAAAGTGACGTCACCAGGGGGGGGGGGCTAAAGTTTTACGGCTTTTCACGGCTTAAATGGTGTTTTTGACTCTGGGGAGTTGATTTTTGGGGATATATGAAAAACAATATTTATTTGTAAAGAGAAAAGGACAGCGAAATCGTCCAGGTTTTTATCAGCGAAAAACCTGAGGGGGCGGTTGAAAACCCCCGCCCCCTCGAAACGGGACAGGTTAAGATTTGCCTAGGGCATCAAGCTGGTGGTAATAAATAACAGTAGTGATGAATCTAGCTATATTTAGTTATTCTTGGAGGACATAACGGTGGGTTGATCAATGGGAGATCAATCAATCTGAAAGATGATCAATCTGAAAAATGTGCTTAGCATCAGCCTCGCTGCAATCTAGATGGCAGCGGGAAGATTCTTCTGTTCGAGAAAGCATTGAGACGTTGGTTGGTTTTGACACTTAGGTATTTACCTACATATTATTTATTTATACCTTGTTAAGTCCCAGTTTTCGGCGAAAAAAAAGATTATTGCTTTTCCGTGTTGAGTAAATAATGCACCATGCCAAGAACAAACAGTACGTTAATCTGAAATCATCTTTTATATTCCCGAACCATACTAAGGGCCTAAAAACAATACGGGGTCCTAACACAATGGAGGCCCCTTTTCGGGGAGCAGGAGGCCCCTTTTCGGGGAGCAGGAGGCTCCTTTTCGATCTTTCCCCCTGGAAGAATTTCGTGGCGACGCCACTGTCCCCCAATGTCCGTATTAACACAGCGTCTGGCGCCTAACGTATATAAGAGCACTCATATGCCGTACAGGGACACACCGACGCAACAATTCTACAAAGACCTCGCCTGGGCACGTCCGCAATTGAGACGCGCGTCAGCAATTATCGATATATTTTGCACCTGTAATCACGGATACGCCTGTGGGGAGGGACAAAACAGCTACATAGGCACCCCTGCCTGCATAATCATCCCAGTAGGTTTAGTGACTTGTGGAAACACTACCACGCAGTAAAGAGACGCTCAAACTGCTGTAGGGTCCCGAACATCTGAGCAGTAGAAGTGCATGCTAGAAAATGTAGGAGCATCCTGGATTTGCACGGGCATGTGAAGCACCGTAGAGTGTGCTTTAGAAGTTGTATGGACTATCAATAAGAGATGAGCACTCCAGCAGCACCCTGTCAAAGTAAAAAAATATATGTCGAGCACAAGTCTGGCCAGATAGCCAAATTAGTATACTATTATCCAGATCAATGGGATTTATAAAATTTTATCTATTTTTCGAGCAAATAACGGGTGTGTGAACAAGCACGCAAAGCCAAGCTACGATCCGCACTCGTAATGCCCAAGTCCGCACCTAATATCGATCGCATTACGATGTGTTTGATACTGGAATATGACTAAGTAACTGTATTATTATTCAATGCGATGATTTTTCATAAATTTCCGTATCTCAGCTCACATGCAGCGCTTCATTAATCCGCGCCGTCTCTGACGGGGATCTTCAACCGCCCCCTAAAGGTTTCCGCGGATAGTGAAAGAACAGCGTGCGGCAGCGCGCCGAAATTTTGTAAATCTTTTGCCCACATAAATTTGGCATGTTGCATCAAACTTTTGGAGTCAGGTCATCTATGGTCAACGAGTTATTCTAGGTCAAGTGAGGTCATCTCCAAAAAAGTACAACCAGTCGTTTCAGACCAGTCTGACTCGACTCGCGACTCAAACAGACCGACGGAAATTTGAATCGCTTCAGATCCGACGCAGTGGTATCAGACTGATGAGTCATATGATTCAGTGTGCACCGCCCACACATGCTATTTGAATTATTGACAAATGATTGGACTCATTTCTTAGAAAGATGCGATTCAACTCACGACTCAAGATACATTTTGGTTTTAAAAAAATTGATTCACCTCGCGACTCATCCAAAAACGATTGACTCATGAGTCGATTCTCGATTCAACTCGAGTCGAGCACAAGTATATATTTAACAGTGCAAACATCTTCTGATTATGGTCAAATCAAATGCGGACTTGTGTCCCACAAAATGAAAGCTATTAACTTTGTGTCATATTTGTAAACGTAAATCCATTATTTTCTCAGACGTTGTAGCCACAGGGAGCAAAACCATCCTCCTACGCAATGGTACAGCCACTTGGCTCTCTAACAGTGCCACTATCTTTAGGATATCATCAAAACTAGATTCGGACTTGGGCACTACAAGTTCTGACCGTAGTCTGGCCTTGCGTGCTTGTTCACAACATTCTACAACTGTACAATGGTACCACAAAAAAACCATGGTACCAGGTAATGGTATACTTATTTGGCTATCCAACGGTGTCAACATCTTCTGGCTATGGTCAAAAACAGATGCGGCCTTGGGTGCCACACAATCAAAGCCTATGGTGCTCTTGTCGTATTTGCGAACGCAAGCTTACTACTTTCTTAACTCTTAAAGCCACGTGAGAAAACAAAAACCACCATGCCATGTAATGGTACAGCTATTTGGCTCTCTAACGGTGCCAATATCCTTTCCGTATCAAGACAATTAAATGCGGAATTGGGGATTACAAGGCTTAGCATACCTTGTTTTTATCGTGTTGGTTGGCACAAGCCATTTATTTGTTCGAAGGCTGGGGACATGGTTGAAAAACTCATCGTACCTTGTATATATATCCATATATATATATATATATATATATATATATATATATATATATATATATATATATTTCTATATGTACTATATATGTACTATATGTACTATTTGTATTTTTTTTATATATATATATATATATATATATATATATATATATATATATATATATATATATATATCTATTTGGATATATAGCAGTAGTAATATCTTTGGGATATCATCGAAGTCAGATGCAGACCTCGGTGCTACAACGTGAAAGCTTAGCATGCTCTTGTATCTTTTTAACACAAACCCATTCTTTTCTCAGAAGTTAAGGCCAGAAGAGAAAACAATCTTGCCATGCAATGGTGCAGCTATTTGGCTAACAGTGCCAATATCTTGGGAAATATATCAAAACCAGATGCGGTCTTGGGAATTACAAGACCGAGGTCATCCTATGTGCATCGTGTTGGTCAACACAAACCCGTTATTTGCTAGAAAACTAGATCAATAATTTGCAACAACTCAATTTGCCGGGTAATAGTATATCTACTAATATCGCACTCCTGCGGTCGCTTGGCCAGGGCGCACTTCTGCGGTAGCTTGGCAGAGGCGCAATCCTGCGGTCGCTTGGCCAGGGCGCACTAATCTGCGGGAGCTTGGCAGAGGCGTAATCCTGCAGTCGCTTGACGGAGGGGCGCTCCAACGACTGCGCGGTGGAGGCGCCCTCCTGCGATTGCACTATGGAGACGCGCTCCTGTGACCCCTCGGTTTGTGGCGCGTTCCTGCGGATGCCTGTCAGAATCCCAGATGCCTGATATTGAGATGACTTGGACAATTTCATTCATGCACGTGTTCAAGAACAGGTTCCTTGTGTTACCACTTGATTTGGTTTGTTTGTACCTTTTTCATAATGCCTCACATTTAAGGTAAGGTCATGCAATTCATTCCCAGTGATATATATGTGCAATCAGGGTTGCAGTGCTTTTGCAGTACTTATACACTTCAATTGCAGCCTTTTGTCCATTGAAATTCACACCAAGTAACAACTGAAATAACTTGAGCTTATTTATAGCAAACGTCTTCCCTTGCTGTCACATGTTCATCTTCTGGCATTCACCTATGTACATAACTTGTATGCATCACATCTTCAGTGTTGGTGTTTCATGTCTTCGCTATCTGCAATTAAGCCTATGCTTTCTTCCTTCTTCTCGTCCTTTTCATGACCACTTCATGCACATAGTCTATGCCGTAGTCTGCTGTGACTCCAGCCTTCTTTTGAAGGACTCTGTCTGATCTTATCTTTCTGATTTTCAATGTACGTTTTATTCCAAATTGACATCACAAACTTCACTAACTTATTTCATGTAGTAAACTCGCTTTATTTTAGTACCACACTTTAGGAGACCTTATGGTGCCAGACTGAGCACAATCAAAACATCAGTCTTCGCTATTTGAACGGCAATGCTTTTAGTTGCCCTTTCCCTAGATGGGAACTTCAGAGCCTTGAGAACCCGAATGAATATCTGATGTGCTAGCAGTTGAAGGGTGGTTAAAAATTGTCTTCAATGTATTTCCTGTGGATATTTCCATGGAAATATCTACATGACAACACATCCACATCACAAAACTTTTAGTAGTAGTAGTTGAAATCTTTCATCTTTCCCAATGCTGAATCTTGAATATGAATCGTGAAACACTACGGAACAATATGCAGCTCACGCGCAAATGTCATGATGTAATGGACATATATCGTAAAAACTGCATGACTGGCCTGATTTAAATAATGCATCAAACCCCTGATTTGATTTATATCTTGGATGCAAGAAATTAAAGACAAACATGTTCAGATGATTTCACTTCAACTTGGAGATAATAATTTTATCATTGTTTGTGATATCTAGAGCTGTATTTTCAATGCTTCAGTCGGTTTTCACATATGATATGACGGAATAATTAGCTTGAGCTCTGCCAAACAGCACGCATATGACATGCCATCACTAGAAAAGGTGTTGGCTATGAAGGCAAGATAGTGCTTTTAATGTTTGAAATTCTCCACCAAGCTGCTTTCCTAATCATGACAAGGACTACGATACATCGTTATATGGTAGTTGACAAGAAGTTCACGAATGATGCAGCCGCGTCACGACTGTATTGGCGCCTAATAATTTGTGAATGTCTTGAACAATTATATTGTGAGAAAGTAGTAAACCAAGTTACTTCTTTTTCTTTTAATTTCATACTTTACATCATTAAAACATATCTACGTTTGCATATTTTTTTCGCGGCATGAAGCCGGTTATGCCGAAGCATGACGATACGTCCAAATCTACTTACTGCGCATTCTCCATTCGCATTATTCCAATTATTCGCTCTGGCGAACAGGACGGCCAGCCGAGGAAGAAGTCTTGAGATTAACTCCAAAGCGGCGTGAGTTTGGCGACGACTTTCCCGATTTGGCAGCACCGGCGCCGACTGCACCGCCAACACCGACTAGATAGCAAGACTGTCGCCGTGAGCAGTGTGGCGGCAGCGGTACCGGCCGCCGCGGAGCCAGTTTGACAGCCAACAAGCTGCAGAACAGTACGTAAACCGGTATGTGATGCGTATGTATACGCCCCTTGGTGCTTCATGCAGACTAGAGACTAGAGACAAAGGCTAGACTGTACAGTATCCAGTTAGGCACTTAGGTTTGGGTACAGGCATTCGATGGAGACTTCAGAGGGGCACATGATAACTTTTTATTCGTTTCGCGGATCATCCATAGTTGTAGTAAATACGAGCAGATAAAGCAAGAACGATGTTTTCACTGCACTTTTCTTAGTTCGGTATTCCTTGGTGCTGTTCCGTTTGTTTGCAAATGTGAACGTATCAAAATCAAATATTTACTTTTTACTGCATTTTCTGTGCTATAATATGAAAACAAATAAAAAAGGAGAATGATACGTACACAATTATAAAAAGAAAAAAGAAAATACTGCAAGAAAATAAAAGAACGGACTAATAAACAAACAGATCAAGCATGCCAAGATAATCGAAGAGTAACTTTAAGACATTCAATTCGGTAGTTCATATTCCCGGCCAATGCATTGCCCAGCCAGCCGTTTTAACACGAATTCGTTTTATGCGCGTCCTCAAGTATATAGAGCTTAGAAAATATGAATTTCTTCACGCCTTTAGTGCAGTAAATGGGACCAAACATCTTATAAATGCTTCCATAAAAGGGTACTTCAAAGTCTTGTCTATCTCTGATACCGTCTTGTTTGTATAGCTCCATTATGTGAGATAGAGGTGCTAGTAAAGTTTGGAAGAGAAAACGTGGCAAGATGCAAATACATGATACCTATTATGTCCGGAAGCTTTTATCCTTGACAAATAATCACTTTGTAGGATATGCATATTGGCACCGTCAACACCGACGAGATAGCAAGACTGTCGCCATGAGCAGTGGCGGCAGCGGTACAGCGCGGGTTTTGGTCAGCCAACTTGCCAGTTGGACCGAAGTGCTCCGATCGCTTCAGCTCCTGCGTCTCAAATAGTTCAGGAGCTCCCCGGCAGAACGCCCGCCCTCTTCTCCGTGTTGTGTGCAGTTGAGTCGTAAGCCGTATAGTTGAGCGCGGGCCTTCGTGGCTAGGAACCATAGGCGTAGGAAAAGGGGGAGGGGGCCATGGTCTTCCAACGTTTCAAAGTGGTGGTGTTGGGGGGGGAGGATTCGGAGCAACAATGCTAGCTGGCCCTCCCACTTTTGAGACATTTGAAATAAAAAAAACAGCATGTACCGCTGTTAAAATAACAGTGTCATAAAATTGCTTCACGATTAACTGTGTGGATGAAGACAGAAGTTGTTTGGGAATAGTGAAAGATGAGAGGAAAATATGGTATTGCCACTTATGGATTAAAAAACCAGAATGCTGTTGTAATACATATTTCACTTCAGTCACGTGCATTTTACATTATTTGGTTGTGTGTATAATGACTGCCCACACATGTGGAAAAATGGTAAAATCCTAAGGCAAGGATGAAATAACACAATTCCATTAATTGTGAATTTCCAGGCCACATTGTAAATTATTTTACACTGTAAAATAATGTTTTTTTTGTTAGGGGTGGGATGTCGAAACGAGCATAGTAGGACGTTGATATTTGTCGGGGAATCAGGCCACTTACAGATAGCTTCAGTCCTTCAAACTTAATTTTCAGCCAGTCGTGTACCCACAGGTGGATGCTCTTCGTTTCATTTGAAAGCATCTAAAATAGGGACGCCTATGCTAATGATTTCAATACTACTATATCAACAGATGACATTGCTTAACAAATCACATCACCGGTAATCTCTGTAACTGGAACTGTGTTATGAGATGCTTGTCTATCACAATCCGTTATGATGAACATAGGCATGCTATTTTACACGAAATATTCTTCGAAACGAGTCGTGAAGACTTCATGAGCACTCAAGCACGATGTGGATGCTTTCTGGGAAAGGATGTCTCTTTTGTACTAAGAAAGTGGCTTATTTCACCCTATTTCGCGAATAAGTTATCAATGGAATGCGCATTGAATTTGTGAGAAAATACTCCCTTTAATCGACAACTAATCAAAACCTGCACATATAATATCGTAGCAATTCACTTTTCCCTCTTTCACACTTGGACATTCCCTTACAGCAACGCAACTAATTCAGGCATTCATGTAATGCAGCAGATGTGTGGATATTCATAAACACATAAGACATCAAAGACATAAAAGATCAGTGCACTATTAGCCATAAAGGCCCTTCTTGGTTGCAATCTGGACACTCAGCAAGTTGCCCACCAAATCCGTCGATCAGCCCTCCCTGGAATACTGAAAAGCCCTCTATTCTTATGATTGTCTATGCTGTTTTTGAAGATGTTCAATGTTCTGCTACTGACAATGGTTTCTAGCAGCTGGTTCCAGTGTTCTACTACCCTGTTGGTGCAGAAAGATTGTCTTAACCTTGTTCTGCTGTGGTTAACTTTAATTTTGAATTGACGACCTCTATTTGCATCATTTCTGTGAAACTCAAACATTTCCCTGACATATCACTTCTCCAGACCATGGACAAATTTAAAGACCCCGATGAGATCTACTCTCAGCTTTCTATATCTAAGTGAAAACATACTCACTTTCTTCAATCTTTCCTCATATGCCAGGTTGCTTATGCCATTAGGCATTTTTGTAGCGCACTTCACTGGCGGATCCAAGGGGGGCATTCCGGCCATGCCCCCCGAAGCGCCTCACAGGGGGCATCATGTCTTTCCCCCCTCCCGAAACCAACAGAAGTAAACTGAATTAAAATACGGTAACTTTGAAAATAGCGCTCCGGGTGAAAGAATGTCCAATTTTAAAGGTAGTCCAGTAATTGTTTGGAAGCCCAATATGGTAGCATAGTATATTTTGACGCATATCGATGGTTCTATGCTGATTAAGTTCTGCTTACATTAAGAGTTGACAAAATCAGCAGCTTCATTGTTCCTTAGTCAGATAGCTTCATGCATTTCGTTTAGCCAGTAACTGGCAAGCAAACCCAGTGAGCCAGATTTCGAAAGCAAAATTTAAACAGGATGTTTTGTGCATGTGTCCAGTTAAGCCCAGTTGAGCAGCGTGTTTCGTATGTTGATGCGGGTCGCTAAGATGAAGAGACAACCTTCGTTGGTTGATTCCTTTTCAAAAAGAATAGCAAGAGGAGGTATGCAGGTATTTAGATCCTGAATAAGAGATAACTGGTGGGTTCCAGGCGAGAGATATTCGGGCGGTAGGACCGGGCCACCAAACTTTGGAGGAAAAGAAGCACTTTGGAGCACTGAAGAATGAGCCACTGGGAGCCCGAAGAATTGTACCGGGGCCCAAGAATATCGCAGCCGAAGTCCTGGATGCGCCCCTCCTGCTAGCCCTGCCCCCACACTTGTTGAGACGTTCCTACGCGTATCCTAGGAACAATTTTTAGCGTGCTTTATGTTCCTGGTGGAACTTTAAGATGTAAATGCAACGTTGAGCTGTCGGATCTACTCAAGTTTCTGTCGCAACTGAGGTAGGCGTTGATCGATTACTTCGCATAGTTGTGGATTGTGCAAGCAGGATGGCTGTCGTCGCAGTGTTGTCGAAGTGACGCCATAGCACAAAACCGGTGGAATTGTCACGAAGAGAAAAGCAGATGAAAACCGAAGCAGAGACGATGGAATCGGCGTTTCGGGCCTGTCGATGCCTGTTTTTCAGTATGAGCAGCTCGGACAATTTTTTTTGCCAGGTGCTACGTTCGAGTTTCGGAGATAGAAACTGCTACAGTTTTCGATTTGTGTTTCATTCTGGGGGGCAGCCTACGTCCTCGACGCTCGTGCAGCGTTTGGATCTGTGGACTGTGTGGTAGCGTTAGAATGTTCGTACTAGTTCTTGCTTCGCTGAAACTTAGCCGTGCGCTTCCATTAAGTCGGTTCATGTGCCGCGGGTTGACGCGTGACGTCAGCCAATCAGCTGTTTTGTTGTAGATGACCTTCACTGGTGACGCTAGTATCGCAACTGATATTTAAATCCATGGGGTTTCTTTTTCGTGGGAAGAATGCTACGGTCAGCCAAAGTGTGTGTGTGTGTGTGTGTGTGTCCATGTATTTTCCAGCCTCCTACCCTGTGGTGATGTCGGATGTTTCTAGGTGGGCGTTTGTGGCGTTAGAGATTTGTGCTGGTTTTTGGTGGGGGTGAATGGAAATGAGGAGTATCGTGGTGAAGATAAGAGGGAGCGAAGAAAAATACAACTGGCTTGGTGAGGTGAGTCGAGGTAAAGCTTAGTCGTCTTGAAGTTTGAAGCGTAGAGATGAGTAAAGCTGAGTTGGCTTGTAGCAGATAGATGAGATGATGAGCTGGTCGAGGCTGAAGCTGGTGCGGAAGAGAAGATTTGCCAGTCCGCGCGGTCCCAAGTTGGGGTGGGGGTGTAGATGGGGGGGTTGGGGTCGGGTCATCGCCAAATTTTCAAACATTGCAAGAACGTTAGTGTCACCTGGGGTTAGTTTTTCTTAATTTCTTGGCAGCTTTTTGTTGATTTTCTGTTTTTATTTTGAAAACATCGCGACTTTTTTCTTTTCTATTCTTTTCTTTTCCCCAATACTTTCTTCATTTTTTCGTAGTTCATCGAGTAGGCATGTGATAGCGCGAAAGTGGAAGAGGTGATGTTTAGTGGGATGTTTTTCGTGGTGCAGTAGTTTGTGATAGGTTGTTTTTCGGTGTTGTTTTTGGTGCAGTATATGAGTATGTGTTTAATTGTGAATGTTCGTTGACATGTTGTGCATTGTGGTCGTGGACGTTGTTGTATGAGGTAGGAGTGCAGTGTGTCAGAGGCGTAATCGTGTTAGTGTGCATTCTTTTTGTCTGATGTTTTGGTTGATAGTGTACCAGAATTTGTGTTTGGGGTGTATTTCGTGTAGTTGCGTGATTATTGTGTCCCGTGTTTGTTGAATGTCTTTGTTGGTTGCCTGGTGTATTTTTGTGTAGTAGTCAGATTGTGAGAGTGGGCATGGTATGGTTTGTTGCAGTGTTGTGGCTATGTTCTTCGGTGTCTGCGTGTTCCTTGCCTTGAATGTTTGTGTGTCTTTGAATCTATAGAAAAGTGGGTGTCGTCTGGCGTTGAGTTGTTTGTGAATGTACAGTATTTTGTGGATGAGTGGGTGTTTATTTTTGATGAAGGTGTTAGGCGTTCTAGTGCGGACTTTGCGTCAGTGGCTATGATGTTGTGTTCGATTTGGGTGTTGTAAATTGTGGAGTATGCTGGGAAAATCGCGAAGAGTTCTGCTGTGTAGGTTGATGCTGTGCCATGCAGACGAGCGCAAAGGATGACCCGAGGCGGTACTGTGTTGGGGTGCAGCACCGCCGCTGTGCCGGTCTGCTGTGTATGCGATTTTGAGACGTCGGTGGAAATGATGTAATTTTGATATTTTGATTTGAAGCGAGGAAGATTTGTTGCATTTCTGCGTGTGTGTATGTGTGCTTTGATTTGTCTATGAGGTGTGTTTCGGGTGATTGGTGTTTGCACCATGCAGTAGGTGGTGGGAGTGGTTTTTCTGTGGAGAGTGTGATGTGTAGTCTATTTGCGTGTTGGTGAATGCGGCAGCCTATTGTGGATTTGAGTTGTGTTGTGTTCATGAGTTGGTGTACGCGTGTGGTGCGAAGTTGTAATGCCTGGGTGCATGGGTGTTGTGTGATAAGTTGCGTTTTGCAGTGATATTTTAACACGCGCCCTGGAGGGCCTCGGAAAATTACGCGCACTGGAGGGGGGCGGATTTCGCCCCCCAAGATATGAAAGCTAGAGCAACGAATGAAGGCTCCTATGAAGGCTAGAGCAACGAATTTCGAGGGGTGGATGGACACGATAGGGGACTCTGACGTGTTCAAATTTCCTGACTTTAGGTCAATATTTCAAGGTCAAATGAGGTCAACATATAACAATTTCTGGTTTTGCGTGGATTGGCTTGTCAATGTTATGGATCGCTGTGATTGTGCTTAAATGCTCCAAAATTGGCATAAATTATGTATTGGACATTACTAATGATGCAATACAGATGCCTAATCCGCCATTTGACCTCAGGTCATCTATATAGGAGCACTTTAGCAGGTCATTACTTGCTCCAGTTACCGCGACAGGGCTGCCTACCCGACTGCTCCGTGAGGCGGTTCGGCACAATCGGCTTCGCAAAGAAAGGAGTGAAATATATGAAGAAAATATGGAAACGCTAAGGCACACAAAGACGAACAGTAGATTTCGGGTGTGTAGGGAGTAACATGAAAAGTGACATCAATCGCACGACAATCATTTGCATTTGTGACAACATTACAGTTGACCAAGTTTGGTTCTATTAGCCTGTCATGAACTTGACCTGACTTGACCTCGGTGACATGACATGACTTTGAAACAATATAGCATAACAATGTACATCAAACAAGTCGCTAGTTTGGCCAAGAACACTTCCCTTTTTCCAATATAAGGGAAGCGCATCATCGCCGTTACTTATGGTCTGGCGCTGATTTGTTTTTAATTTAGCGACCCCTAATTCTATCAAGCGATGTGGGGTCGTGTTCCTAACGTATGTGCACGCACGGCCTGATCTGTGTGTGCTGTGTGTGTCTTGTCTGTGTAGTGTGTAGTGATGGATATTGAATTGATATGGGTTTCTAGGTTTGAAGTGTATTTCTTGAATGCCTAGTGCTATGTGATTTGTTTGAAGTGCATAATGAATTAAAGCCAGTGTCTAATGAGTCCGTGTGTGTTCAATTGTATGATTGCGATCATTGGTTTTGAGTGTTGGCGCGCGTGTGTGGTCTTCTATGTGAGTTGTCTTTTTCTGCTTTTCCATGGCTTTTGTTGTTGGTGAGTGTGGGGTGGTTATCGGCGGGCGAGGGGGGGGGGGGGGGGGGGGTGGTATTTGGCGCGGGAGATTGTCCGTTCTGTGTGTGTTGGTGATTGTCCGATGTCAGTGTGTTCCTCTATGTCTGTGTGTTGGTCTGTGCATGTACAGATTGTGTTTGTTGGTGACTCGTCTGTTGAGGGTGAGGTTTGTGGGTAGTGAGAGGCTGTTGGCTGCTGGGGTGTTGGCGGTGGGGGTTGGGAGGGTGGGAAGGGTGTCGGTTGGCGGGTTGACGGTGGTGGTGCTATGTGTACCGGTCGCTTTCCTGAAATGTACGTATGTGTTGGTGGTCGTGTTCTGCGTGTGCTGTTGGTGGGTGTTTGTGTTTGGGTTGCTTGTGTGTAGGTATATGTGGTGTGTTTGTGTAGCGTGGTTGTGGGTGTTTGCAGAGCCAGGTATCCTGTATAGTCTTGTGGTAGTGGTGGCGGTATGTATTGTCTTGTTTCTGCGAGGCGGGTCGGACAACGCCCTCCTGGCCAGGGACAGTTCCATGCCCTCCAGGTGGACCAGGCGGATAATCTCCTCCGCCACCCTCCGGCCACATATCCTGTCCCGCGCCTCGTGATCCACCCGCCCCCCGCCCCCCGCAGGCGGCACAGCAGGACTCGCCGCTTTGGCAGGTGTCGGTGTCGTGTTGCTGAGTGCAGCGTCCGCATGCGTATGTGCTGGAGTGGCACCCCGCCCCCGCCGAGTGGCCGTAAAGCTGGCACTTTTTACAGCGCCGTGGAAGGGGTGCGCGTGGTGTGACAGGGTAGCGTAAGTATCCGACTTTCATGTGTTTCGGTGGGGTCCGGGTGCGGAATGTCTGTATGATGATGTGTGATGGTTGTTGTCCTGGTCTTGGAGCCGGCCTGTATGCGGCGGAGACACCCTGTTTATCCAGCATGGAGACCAGGGTCCCCACCATGATACCGGCCAGCTCCCGTGGGTGTATTGTGCCTTGAGACGTGTTGAATGTTGTAGCTGGGGTGATTGAGATAAGTGTGTTGTGAATTTGGTGTATTGTTGGGAGTATTTTACAGTCTTTGTGAGCGTGTGCTTGTACCAGGAGTGCCCCTGACCTAATTTGTTTAGCAATCAGGTGCACCTGATTGCTGTATCTGGCGATCTTCTCCACCAGCCAGGGGTCGAGGGAGCTCATGGGCTCCGCCCCCCCCCCCACCCCGGGGGCAGAGGAAGAATTCGCCAGTCGGGTGGGGTAGGGTGTTCATGTTCGTGGTGTTCTATTGTGTGGTGTTGTACGCGTTTGGTTTGTAGGCGGTGTTGATCAAAAGGTGATATGGGAGGTGTGTGGCAGAGTGAACAGTGAAGAGTCGTAACAATTTTGGCGGAGGGTTCAGAAGGGCATGAAGGAAGCCCGACAGGTGTAAAAACAGGGCAGATGAAGAAAAAGATAACACAAAGAAATCGGAAAATGTGCTTGCGGGGAGCACGGTCGGACAGAGTAGAAACGTTCGTGCAGAAGGCACTAGAGAGAAGCGGGGTGGGTAGGTTGGAGGGAGCCCGGGGGAGGGTGGCTGCACCGCCGGACTGACCGTTGAGAGTTCAGTTGTAGAGCGAAGATCGAAGATTGTAGCAATGATCACTGGCTGGAGCACTGAGCACGTAGAAGGTAGATGTAGAAGCGAGGTGGCAGAGTTGACCTTGCTGGAAGGTGCTGGAGAGTCGGTCTAGAAGTCTTCAGGTCTTCAGAGGCTGAATATAGGTTAGCGGGGCGGGAAGGCAATGGTCGTGCGCGAAGGTCGGATTTGGGATGATATGCGAGGTCTGTGTGCGGTGTGTATTTGTATGTGTATTGGTGGCAGGTGGCAGCCAGCGTCGTGTTCCTGTGTCCCAGCACCGTGTACCGCGACTGCCGTCTTCTTCCTCCTCCTCCTTGCCTTCCGGATCAATCTCATGTGATCGTGCCAAGGGAAGGCAAGCAAGTCGGCGGCGTTGGCGTGCGAAACCCGAGAGGATGATCATGGTCCACGTGTTGGGCCAAAGTGCACCACGGACTTGTCGCCGATCGCTTCATTGCCTGCGCGGCAGATAGTAAAGGAGCTCTCCGGCAGAGGGCTTTCTTCTCCAAGCTGTGTGTGGTTGGGTCGCGCGGGCCTTCGTGCCTAGTAATCATTATTCTTTTCATCGTGCTTTTCCTCCGGGTTAGTATTACAACGTGTAAATGCAGTATTTTTACGACAACAAAAAACGCATGTCTGCAGCCTCATCTTTCTCTCATTTTACCTCATCAGCTCAGTCGTCGTGATAAGTACTTCCCCAGACAACAGCACAGTAAGTTATGATGAGATCACGGAACAATATTGTAGGAATAACTGAGGATTCCATTGACAATACCTCGTTACATCTATAACTTCAATCGTTCTGCTAACTTTGAAGACAGGACGTCGATCTCCCATGCCATATTTCCATCGCTACATGACCATTGTATACGATGCTCCCCTAAGCTTCATTTTTCCTTACATGAGCACACCGTGATGCTTCACACGGCTGTGTCTTGCTACACGATTGAATATTTTCATATCAAAGTCATCACATTACTCCCTGGAACATATGTGACGGTTGTCCCCTCAGCATTTGAAGATAACCTGCTAGGGTGAAAGCATGCTGTGATTTTGGAACCAGCTTATCTTATTTACTATGGTTTGTGATTAAAAATAGCACTATATGTGATAGTTAACCCGCTCCTTATCAGTGGGGTTTTTTCCACCCACCTCCTAATGATTTCCACGAGTAGGGAATGAAGGACGGGCGGCAGCGCGCCGAAACCTTTTGGCGTACCTTTCCCCAGATCAATTTAGCATGTTGTGTGAAGATCGTAAAGTTAAGTCGTCCATGGTCTCCGGGTTAGTCAAGGTCATGTAAGGTCATCTGCAAGAGAACCTTAGCCAGTTGTCTCGCTTTAACGGGTAATTCTATTTGAATTAAACATTCAGCGTTTACTTAATCTGTCGGAACACAGCACAGCGCATCAGATGAATGCTTGATTTTTGCGTCTTTAGTGGCTTACTTTACATATTTGTCAATTAGGGCTAACCCGTCAGATTCTTGTCAAGGTGAGCACTTTTATGAGGTTAAGTTTTCTTAAAGCGACGTTTCCGGGTGCTGTCTACCCATGATAAAAACAAATGCAAAAATTTAAAACGCTAAATATTACAAATTGAATATTATTAGTTTTATGTTTCGATATTGAAACATTTTAGGACCATGCTTGATTTATTCTTCCTTTTCAGATTTCAGATACGTTTTGTGTCTTTAAAACTTCCCCAAATAGACTCACGAGAGAAAATAAAATAACATCAATCGTAACACAGTATACCCCCTTGTGACGTCACTTTCATGGGAGAATGGTCTGGGGTGTTCTCTGGGTCTACTCCTTAAGGGGAGGGTCCACCTAAATTAACCAAATTCTGCATTTTTACACCAGATTTCAAGGAAATTTGCATGAAGTTTTATTGACATTTGAGAAACAAAGAAACACGTTGCTTTTGACACAAAAACGCCTGAGGGTATAAAACATCAAGATGGCCGCCTCCGTAGCATTGGGAATTTAGCCTTTAGTCGTCGCAGCACACCTAAGAAAGTAATGAATCTTTGAAACTGAAATTATTGCTGGATATTTAGAACTATTTTAGCTAGGTCTCAAACCTAAAATACCTTGCTTTTGTGAACTAAAATACAATTAACAGGCAAATTTCTTCACATATTGCACTAAATATGTACGTAGGAGCTAATTTTTAAATTTAAATGCATTAAATGAGTGGCCGATCTATAATATTATACATTTTGGAGGTTTGAGACCTAGCATAAATATTCAGCAACATATTTGGAAAGTTTTGTGGTGATCAGTCCACAACTTTTCACATGAGGTGAAAACGAATCATATCAAAAACCAGAAGAAACGTAATGAGTAAATGGAAATTTAACATTTGAACATGTAACAGAAGTTCATTGATAAATCCTTACTTGTCAAAGCCTCCTGGAATGTTTCTCTGTTTCATTTCCCCTCCTGCTTTTTTTCATGGAACTTCCTGTCACATTTTTCATTGCAGAGTGCACTCGGTCAGAATATTTGTGCCATGCCTGAGAACTCGCAGGAGAAGGCATGTTCAGGCAGGAAGCAAAGTCTCCGCAGCAGCCCTCATTTGCCTATGGCCAGAAATGGCCTGCACTTTTCTGAGAAGGGGGTCCATGTGTTACGCAAAGTATACGAGCATGTCCTTCAGGGAAACTAGGAAATGGGGTGGGTGGGGAAGAAATTGCATTGCCAACTCAGGAATATTCCAATAGTGTCAGCCAAGGCAATAGAACCTCAAATTCTGCAAATAGGGACAGCAGCAACTCAAGGGGACAGAGTTATAGTTCATCTAGTGATAAAAGAACTCCTCAATATGAAAAAGCCAAAGGTGGTTATGGAGCATTTGTTAAGTGTATGATGTTTAATGCTCAGAGTATCCGTTCCAAATTTGATGAGTTCAAGTGTTATGTTGCTGAGGAGGAACCGGATTTTGTTTGCATTACGGAGGCATGGGTCAGTGAAGGGTATTTTGGAGATAACTTACAGGACTATGAGATCCAGGGATACAATATGTTTTCGTGCAATAGGGGTCCAGCAATGAAAGGGGGTGGTGTAATACTCTATATGAATAGCTTATTCAGTTCTCAAAAAGTAGCAGGTGGGGAAAAAAATGTGTCTGTGGAGTCCATTTGGCTTGATGTCACTGTGGGAAAAGGCAACAGCAATACTCTTAGGATAGGAACTTTCTACCGATCAGGAACCCTGCCACATTCTCAGCAACTGGAGCTTGACAAGGTGATTTGTGAGGAAATCAGTAGAAACTTTAAGAGGAAGTGCCTTATTTTCGGTGACTTTAATCTAAGAGGTTATGAAAATGCTGGTGTTGGCACCCCATCATGCAAAATGTTTAGGAAATGCCTTGAAGAGGACCTGTTCTTACACCAGTTTGTATCGGAACCTACCAGGCATGGTTCATTCTTGGACCTTGTATTCTCGGATTTAAGTGACTTGGTTCAAGACTTGACTGTAGGCGAAACTCTGGGAAAATGTGACCATAATATAGTTAGATTCAAGGCACATGTAGGGGAAATTATCAAGGATAATTTGGTAAAGGTTCCAAATTTCAACAGAGCAGACTTTAACGGCATGAGAGCGGCTTTAAGTGCCATCAGATGGGAAGAAGAATTCTCCAATTTAAATGCCTGTGAAATGTGGGAAAAGTTCAAATCTTACTTGAAGGAAACTCAGATTAGACATGTGCCCCAAAAGCAAAGACGCAAAAGAAGGGTAGGAAAGCCAGCATGACTTACACCAGACGTGATAAAAGCAATTAAGCCTAAGAAAACTGCATTTAGAGTTTTTAAAGAAGCCTCAAA
Source organism: Imbricaverruca yamaguchii (assembly GCA_034440575.1). Lineage (NCBI taxonomy): Eukaryota > Metazoa > Arthropoda > Thecostraca > Neoverrucidae > Imbricaverruca > Imbricaverruca yamaguchii. The sequence continues at coordinate 647,633 of JAOTOL010001521.1, forward strand.
TGTCGTTAATCTAAAGGCGTATCGAAAAGCTAGACACTGTGAAGCAAAAAACCAGAGCAGCAAAGCGAGCAAAAGAACTGGATTTAGCTAGAAACTGTAATGGGGACAGTAAACAGTTCTTTAGTTTCTACAAGCTGAGTAAAGTTTCTAGCACAATTGGTCCACTGGAAGTAAACATTGGGTGAGGATAGTGAGATGGTTGAGGAGCTGAGCAAGCAGTTCATATCAGTGTTTACATTCGAAGATATGACCAATCTGCCGACCGTACACCATAGTTCAGTGACATGGGATCTGACAAATGATGTTGATTTCATTGATAGTGATGTTGTTTACAATCATATCAGGAGAATAAAGCCAAATAAGGCAGCAGGACCTGATGAAATTTATGCTAGGGTGGTGCGAGAAACTGAAGAGGAACTGGCATTTCCACTTAGTATAATATTTTGTAGATCAGTTTCACATAATGAAATTCAAACCGATTGGAAAAGGGCAAATGTAGTTCCTATTTTCAAGAAAGGAGAAAGAGGGAAAGTTGAAAACTATAGGCCAATAAGTCTCACATCCCTAGTCTGCAAGGTACTCGAATCAATTATCAAGGATAGAATAGTTAGTTATCTGGAAGGTAGCAGATTGATTCAAAATACTCAACATGGGTTTAGAAAAGGACGATCGTGTCTCACAAACCTCTTGGACTTTTTGAACTTCGCCACAGAACAATTTGATCTGGGAAATCAGGTTGATGTAGGATATCTTGACTTTAGTAAGGCCTTTGACAAGGTACGCCATAAACGGTTAATGATACAGCTTCAGTCCCATGGTATTGCAGGTAGCATCTTAAAATGGATAGAGTTGTGGCTTTCAGATAGACAGCACAGAGTGATGCTAAATGGTACAAAGTCATCATGGCAAAATGTTCTTAGTGGAGTCCACCAGGGGTCAGTACTAGGGCCATTACTGTTAATTTTATTTGTAAATAACATTGAAAGTGGCCTAAGCAGTAAAGTTTTGAAAGTTGCGGATGATTTGAAGGTCTTTAGGGCAATAACAGGTCAGGATGAGCATATCTCATTGCAAAAAGACTTAGACGAACTCGTGAAGTGGTCCGAAGAATGGCAAATGAAATTTAACTTTGATAAGTGCAAAATCATGCATGTAGGTAAGCAGCATATGAAGGCTCCGTACTTGATGGGTGGCCAAGTGCTATCAGTGACTCAACAGGAGAAGGATTTAGGTGTTATTCTAAACACAAAACTGGGGGCATCAGAACAGACCAAGGAAGCCAGGAGGAAGGCACTGAGAATGCTCGGGGAAATAAATAGGAATGTACCATACAGAAGTGAGGAAGTGATCAGGAAGCTTTACTGTGCATACGTCAGGCCACATTCTGAATACTGCATCCAAGCTTGGTCTCCTAGCTATGAGAAAGATTGTTGGCTTTTGGAGAGAGTACAAAAGGGGGCTACAAAAATGGTTAATGGCATAAGCAACCTGGCATATGAGGAAAGATTGAAGAAATTGAATATGTTTTCACTTAGATATAGAAGGCTGAGAGGAGATCTCATCCAGGTCTTTAAATTTGTCAATGATCTGGAGAGGGGATACCTTGGGGAAATGTTTGAATTTAACAGAAATGATTCAATTAGAGGTCATAAATTCAACATTAAAGTTCACCACAGCAGAACAAGGTTAAGGCAAACTTTCTTCACCAACAGGGTAGTGGAACACTGGAACCAGCTGCCAGAAAACATCGTCAGTAGCAGAACATTGAACATCTTTAAAAACAGCATAGACAATCATTATAAGAATAGAGGGCTTGCTTTTCAGTATTGCAGGGAGGGCTGATTGACAGATTTGGTGGGCAACTGGTTCAGTGTACAGAGTGCAACCAAGAAGGGCCCTTGTGGCTCATAGTTGCACTAATCTTTTATGTCTCCTTATGTTTATGATTCCCTGAGTGAGCCTGCCATTAACTTCATACCCACCCTGGTAAATCTTTTTGGACGTCTCCAGGATCTTGCTGTACCCACAGAGGCACTTGTAGCCCAGGGAGGATTGACTTCCCCGCTGAACCTCGGATATACATTTCAGTTTTATCTCGTGGACTCTGGACAGCATATATTTTCAATGAAATCATTGAGCATGCCCACATCCACCAAACGAAATGCTGTTATTTTTTCCCTACACTACAAAGGAGCTCTTCAAAACTTCACTACTGATTTTACGGCTAGACGCAGAAGCATTGAGGTCCATTTCAGTTGCGCCATGATCGCCCCGTACAGCTTCTACGGCATCCACAGCCTCTGTCGGTGGCTCTAGTTCTTAGTTCTTAGTTGCATTTCTTAGTTACATGCTGATTGCCTTGAAATTTCCGCCTCTTTACTCCCTTATACCTGCCCATTTTCTGCGAATCTCACCACGTATGAACCTTCAAAGTTCGCTGTCACCACTCGGACGCTCGATACCACTCAAAGATGTAAACAAACTCGCAATGCCGCACGATCTGGGATTGTCACGTAACGCGGCCTCTGATTGGCTCTACATGGCAGCTGGGGAATCCAACAGCCAATGAAAAGCGATGTAAAAAATTTTACTGACCGTATAACTGAATCGATCTGGCGTTGAAAAAATATATCGATTGGTGGTTGAATTGTCGAAATCCGTCCATACATATCGCTTCTATCGGTTTAAAAGTAATCTCGTCGTCTCAAGCAATAATGCCAGGTGCGGAATAGTCCATTTTATAGGTAGGAATATCCATGAATACATAAAATCGTGGTTCATAAAGACATAAAGACATAAAGACATCAAAGATTAGTGCAACTATGAGCCACAAGGACCCTTCTTGGTTGCACTCTGTACACTGAACCAGTTGCCCACCAAATCTGTCAATCAGCCCTCCCTGTAATACTGAAAAGCCCTCTATTCTTATAATGATTGTCTATGCTGTTTTTAAAGATGTTCAATGTGCTGCTACTGACGATGTTTTCTGGCAGCTGGTTCCAGTGTTCCACTACCCTGTTGGTGAAGAAAATTTGCCTTAACCTTGTTCTGCTGTGGTTAACTTTAATTTTGAATTTATGACCTCTAATTGCATCATTTCTGTTAAATTCAAACATTTCCCCAAGGTATCCCCTCTCCAGACCATTGACAAATTTAAAGACCTCGATGAGATCTCCTCTCAGCCTTCTATATCTAAGTGAAAACATATTCAATTTCTGCAATCTTTCCTCATATGCCAGGTTGCTTATGCCATTAACCATTTTTGTAGCCCTCTTTTGTACTCTCTCTAAAAGCCAACAATCTTTCTCATAGCTAGGGGACCAAGCTTGGATGCAGTATTCCAAATGTGGCCTGACGTATGCACAGTAAAGCTTCCTGATCACTTCCTCACTTCTGTATGATACATTCCTATTTATTGCCCCGAGCATTCTCAGTGCCTTCTTCCTGGCTTCCTTGGTCTGTTCTGATGCCCCCAGTTTTGTGGTTAGAATAACACCTAAACCCTTCTCCTGTTGAGTCACTGATAGCACTTGGCCACCCATCAAGCATTGAGCCTTCATATGCTGCTTACCTACATGCATGATTTTGCACTTATCAAAGTTAAATTTCATTTGCCATTCTTCGGACCACTTCACGAGTTCGTCTAAGTCTTGTTGCAGCGAGATATGCTCATCCTGACCTGTTATTTCCCTAAAGACCTTCAAATCATCCCCAAATTTCAAAACGTTACTGCTTAGGCCACTTTCAATGTTATTTACAAATATAATGAACAGTAATGGCCCTAGTACTGACCCCTGGGGGACTCCACTAAGAACATTTTTCCATGATGACTTTGTACCATTTAGCATCACTCTTTGCTGTCTATCTGAAAGCCACAACTCTATCCATTTTAAGATGCTACCTGCAATACCATGGGACTGAAGCTGTATCATTAACCGTTTATGGGGTATCTTGTCAAAGGCCTTACTAAAGTCAAGATATGCTACATCAACCTGATTTCCCTGATCAAATTGTTCTGTGGCGAAGTTCAAAAAGTCCAAGAGGTTTGTGAGACACGATCGTCCTTTTCTAAACCCATGTTGAGTATCTTGAATCAATCTGCTACCTTCCAGATAACTAACTATTCTATCCTTGATAATTGATTCGAGTACCTTGGAGACTAGGGATGTGAGACTTATTGGCCTATAGTTTTCAACTTTCCCTCTTTCTCCTTTCTTGAAAATAGGAACTACATTTGCCCTTTTCCAATCGTTGGAATTTCATTATGTGAAACTGATCTACAAAATATTATATTAAGTGGAAATGCCAGTTCCTTTTCAGTTTCCCGCAACACCCTAGCATAAATTTCATCAGGTCCTGCTGCCTTATTTGGTTTTATTTTCCTGATATGATTGTAAACAACATCACTATCAATGAAGTCAACATCATTTGTCAGATCCCATGTCACTGAACTATGGTGTACGGTCGGCAGATTGGTCATATCTTCCAATGTAAACACTGATTTGAACTGCTTGCTCAGCTCCTCAACCATCTCACTATCCTCACCCAATGTAGTCCCGTTTACTTCCAGTGGCCCAATTGTGCTAGAACTTTACTCAGCTTGTAGAAACTAAAGAACTTTTTACTGTCCCCATTACAGTTTCTAGCTAAATCCAGTTCTTTTGCTCGCTTTGCTGCTCTGGTGCTTTTGCTTCACAGTGTCTCTAGCTTTTCGATACGCCTTTAGATTAACGACATTTGAGGCTTCTTTAAAAACTCTCAATGCAGTTTTCTTAGCCTTAATTGCTTTTATCATGTCTGGTGTATGCCATGCTGGCTTTCCTACCCTTCTTTTGCGTGTTTGATTTCGGGGGACATGTATAATCTGAGTTTCCTTTAAGTAAGATGTGAACCTTTCCCACATTTCACAGTCATTTATATTGGATTCAGTACCTGAAAGAGCATACTTTAATGCATCAGAAAATATAAGCATCCAAAAATGGTCAATCCAACCCAAAATCGATGATAAAGGGGTGGACCCTTAAGACTTTCCGATGATACCTCGTCGGTTTTTAAGCGACGCATGGTTTGTATTTTAGAAGGGGGATATAATGACCCATTCCCCGAGACTGGACATCAGGATCTGACCTGAAAGACGGATAAAGGAAGAGGGTTAAGGCAGTACAATCTGCAGGGAAGAAAAACAAACTTTCAAAACGGGGAACCTTGCAAAAAACAGGAATATATGGAAGAAAAATCGGGAGGGATCCAGGCAGTGAACCCTTAAGGGACAAAAATTTGGTATTTTGCAGTTGGTAGAGTACGCCATATATCTGTGTCCTTTGACTTGTGATTGACAAGTACGAATTTAATACTGTCTACATGTTGCCTCTAAATCCTCCCGCTACACGTGTTGCAACAGGTGTATGACACTATTTTCCTCTCGAAATGATGATACCATAGAGTATAATAATTTGTCATTGCTTCCAAAAATGTGAGCATTGGGAATGTCATATAAATATATATTGTTTTACCAAATACATACAGAGTTATGATAATAAAATATTTTAGTTTGTCAAAGAATATGACAGTGCTGGCCAAAGGTTGAACAATATATTGCACGTTGCAAAATGTTCATATATCTTCGAAGTAAAATATTAGTACTAATTTCATCCATTCCTCTTCCTACAGGAGTCATTTACCTCATGATTCGGTTAGTTAATCTGGACTCCATTGGGACAAGGGCATAAGTATATTCTCCATGCTGGCATACGTGTGCCTGGTAAGAAATTATAATTGGCTGCTGCCTGGTGTAGGTATGTTTTTTGTGTTCCAAATCGGTAACTATTGTCCAAAAAATGATGAAATTTTCAGGTATTTATTGTCTTAGGTAGCCTCAGAATATATGTGGGGACCACGGAGGGCGTGCCGGACATCTTCGGCAAGCGTATTAAAGAAATACTAAACTTTGACTTAGCTACAATTTTCAAAACAGTATGAAATCATGTGCCAATAATTTTACATGTTCTTAAACATAGAGGCTTAGTCACTGCAGGGAGTCCATCCCCCCCGACGTCTGGAACCTCAGAATACCCTTTCTTAGGGAAGAGGCACGGGGAACGAATTCCCAGGCGATGTTGTACTCCCTGTTCGTTTCTCCCAGGGCAGGGCAATTATTATGGAGTCACGCATGGACCACTGTATCAGTGGAGCTACATCAGCACATACATCCCCAACAGTACATAACCTCCACGGACCACAAAATTCACATATTCTGAATTGCCACAAAGACTGTAAGTCCACAGATGACAACCTCCACACGATCCAAACCCCCACAGATTCAAAATAACCAGAGATACCTTTACCTCCACAGTTTCAAGAGCTGTATAATTTCCAAGAAGCATAACTTCCATCGTTAGATAGCAGCACAGTGGAGGTATTACTGCAAGGAATAAGAAATATATGTCATGAGATTGAACGTTGAAGCATAAGTGACAACATTTCTCGCCAAATTTCCCAATGGCCATTGAACACGCGCTCCTTGCGTGCATTGATGGTGCTCTGTGGCTTGGCAGCCCACCCCTCCATCCGTAGGAAGATGAGGTGAGCCGTGGTGGCTGATGGAAAGAACGAGCACAGTGTTCAGACTAAATGGCATCCGGCTTCAATGCTAGTTTAAAGTGCGCATTGCACTGTGCTACTCTCGCAGCATGTGAGCGTTCGCAGCAACAAAGTGGCTAGTTTTCCGGCAGGTACGATGAGATCCAGGAAGGACCAAGTTTTGAAGAGAAGAAAAACATGTAGCAGCAGAAGAAGCGAAGACTCGAAGAGCAGGACAGCAAGAACAAGGAGCACCGGGCGCCCTAGACGAGCACTACCGCGACCCTAGAAGGAAAGCCTCCTACAGCCTAGCGGTGGTGAACCCGCTGACTTGGGCCATTTCAGCCGGGAAAGGGGCCGAAGGACGAACGCTCGGTCCACGGGTCCAATTAATCCAAGTATTTTCTGTAGTAAAGAGGGACACCTTGTGGGTGGGGCAGGCTCGACTCTGAACACCGTGGAACCCGCACCGGCGCCTGACGCCCGCACCGCAAAATGCGCCTACCTAGTAGACACAAACACAGCCTAAGCACACCGTCACACGAGAGTGGTCCCTACCGTTGTGTGTTGGACTCCGGGACACTCCGACGCATGCTCAACTCACCACACTTCACCATCAACAGGCACACCACCCACATAGTTCAGACGCGGAGTAGAGCTGGCATACAAACGCCACTGGACACACAACCATTCAACTGCCGTCCCTGCTCCGTCACACTGAGCCGCGCACTGAACACCAGCCGGGGCTGCATTTGCGTCCCAGAACTGGATAACGTAAAACTAAACAGCATTGCCACCCTGCTTGAAGCCACAGCCCTTCTCGACGCCACAGCCACAACAGACGACATTGTATGGGAGGCATGATCAACACACATCTTAATTCTTTCATTTACCTCATTGTAGTTGTCATCGCACGTACATATACACGACAAACCATACGAGGACAAACCATATGTCTCTACGTGGATCTCCCACTACGGTGCCGCTGTTTTCATTATGGCCGTGGCGAGCACGCTTGAGCGTCGCCAGAACTACGATGCAGCCGGTGTGCGGGTCACCACACGGCTTCAGACTTCACATAATCCGAAAGGAGATGTGCGGCCTGGGATGGGTCGCATCGTGCCACCGATCCAGACTGTCCCAACGGAGGATACGAAATGGAGGTGTGGAGGTATGCTGCAGTTCAGCCCGTCACACAAGAGTCACACGGCAGTTCAGCCCGTCGCATCACCACCTCAGCTCCACAACCGCACCCTCCCTCGCCGCACCTACCACCAGGCGCAGCAACGCAGAAGCGCTCTCCTCACCACCTAGAGCCACACTCAGTCCAGCACCAGCTCCCACCTGCCCTGCCATCCCATCAGCAGCTGCCCCCGGAGTGCGGCACACCTCCCTCCTCAATGCCCCACCAATCTTCAACTTCACCGCCCCACCGCCCCTCGACTTCACGGTCCCACCGAGCCTCGAATCCACCGACCACCACTACTTCCAACGCCACCACACAGCGGACCTGGCCTCCTCCCAGTTCCACTCCACAGCTGTCTCGGCCTCCTCCCACATCCACTCCACCGCAGACCCTGCCTCGGTCCACACCCACATGGACGCCAGACCCGGCGTCATTACATCCCCACTATCCTTCAAACTCGGAACTGTTCTCCATCCCCTGACCGGTACCCCATCCCTCACGGAACCTGGCTCTAGCCCTCGTCACACCGCCTCCCACCGGCCTGGGCCCTCCCCGGCCCCGCCATCTTGACGCCTACCCACTACTCCCTCTCCCGGGCCCACGGCCCTGCCACATCGATCCGGCCGGCCCAAACCAAGGCCCAGCGTCAGGGCCACCCCAGCCTCCACACAGACCTCCCACAAGCTCACGGACGCCGTCTCCTGTGGTATCGACCTCCATACCACCTACTGCGCAACCACCTGAACCAATCCCATGAACCGCCCGATACCACCACCCAGATCGAACCCACCACACCTGTCAAGCCCCTCCAGCCCTAATCCACAACCCAAGCAAAACAATCCCGTCAGAATCTACCGCACCTCCCAAGCGGAAATCTCGTCAACACACAATCCCACCTCCTCCCACACACACCCCAGAACCCGTGCGTCCAGATCCTGGCTGTCACCTCTGCCTCGCTTACCACGCACCACCACGCATCCGGCTGGCTGAGGTTCACCGGTTCCAGCCCCCATCCCCAACAAGACACCTCCACCACCCCAGTGTAGGAACACCAGCAAACACTAATCATGTTCAGTAAGGGGACTTTATATACAGTGGTATTCTGGTCGCCTCCCAGGTAAGTTCAAGGAATTTAAATAAGAACTCCTGCAACAAAAACCATTACTAGCCATTCACCGAGAAAACCACTTTCGGGACTCCGACTCTCTTTGGAACAGCACTCCAATTTACATTACATATATCGATAACCCAAACGGTCTACTTCGGAAATGGAGCGCAATCATATTCCCGCTTCCAGCATATCGCATCGTCTTTAAACTCTTCCTTGAACTGCGTGGCAGTCCGCCTCAAAATCACCAAATCACTATCATCCCATTATACATTTCATTGTTAGCTGCAACCTCTCCACACTGCAGGAGCTGAGAGACTTGCTTCTCCAGTTTCAACGACCAGTTCCAAATCACTGTCCCCACACATGGGAGACTTTATCGCCAACCACCCCTTATAGGAAAAATGTTTGGCGGTCCCTAGACACCGCGAACTTCACCAGTGCATCTCAAACTCGAGGATCAGCTGGAAAACAACCAACTTCGAAGACCAGAAAAATCGAAACAATGCTAAGGGCCGTCAGCTCAGCAGCAGGTGAATGAGTCCCAAAATATAATTAACCTAGGAAAAGGGTATCGACGCCATGGTGAACCCAAGATTGTCAAAGCGCAGTTATAACACGGCGGCCTGTCTGCAAACAATACAATATATTTTATTGCAAACCACACCTACCCGCAGCAGATAATCTCTAAACCACTGCCGGAACACAATTTGAACAGCACGCTAGCACTTTTGGCAGTCCTTTGCGTCCCAATTCAATAGGTTCACCTCTACCGGCAGAAACAGGAAATGGTAAAGCGTTTGAACCTGAAGCGCCCACCACAAAACCACTTTTCCCAGTTGACAGTGGAAGGGCAACACATTACTAACCCCCAACAAGTCTCAGGCCACCCTAAGTTACAGTACGCCAGCGTCTATGGCAACACCTATGACACCACTATAGTAAAGCCTATAGACGCCCTTGCTGCCAAAGAAAAAATAAAATCAAACAACACAGAAACATGCAACGAATTATTCACTATGCATGAATTACACCTAGCCCGTGGCGAGTCTGGAAACACGTCGGCTTGACAGGACGATATTCGTGACCAGTTTATTCAATATTTTACCAAAAGTTATCCAACGTACCTACTAGCAACCATTAACGATCCCTACCGAAGCGACACCCTTCCTGCCGCCTGGTGGGAAAGTGTATTTATTCCATTGTTAAAGCCACACAAATATCGTTCCGCCACAAAAGGGCAAAGGTCAAAAGGTCATGGATATTTTTTTGCGGCGCAGTTCAATCATTTTTTTGGAGTTGGTGGTATGGGTCCCCAGAAGACTTTTAGGATCCCAGTGAGCCATGTCAAACTTTTATTATGATTTTTAGTGAAAAGTGCGCGATTTTTCAGACGCGATTCCCAGGATTCAGACGCCCAGGCTCATTGCGATTTTCATGGGGCCCGACCCGACCTTTTTGGACAACCGGTGTGATTCTCATGAATCCCGGCACAACATTTTTGGCCCAACGTTATTTTAAGAGGCCCCAATCTCACTTTTCTTGGTCCTCAGTGCGATTTTCCGGAGCACCATCCTAAGCTTTTGAACTTGAATGGCGAGACTCTAGGGACCATGACGAGACTTCTTTGCACCCAAGCATGATTTTCAGGGGAATCGGTCCGACCTTTTTGGGCCCAAAGCGTAAATTCAACAGGCTCTGTCCGACATCCTGGGACCCCAGCGCGATTTTCAGGGGCCCCGGCGCCACTGTTTAACGGCCCAGCTTCAATTTCACGTAGCCCTGTCCAACTTTTGGAGCCGCCAGCGTCACTTTCATGGGCCCTGATGCGTGTTTTGGTGGCACTAGCGGGATTTTATGCGCTCGAGCGTAATTCTGTCCATCTCCGGTGCGATTATCGGGGATCCACAATCTCTTAGGAAGGGAGACAGCTGCCACATTTGGCACACAATTTGGCGCGCCACTGATCAGCGTTCGGTTTTTATTTGCTTCCTAATGTATGTGCTGGGAAAGCATTAGTAATAGGATTCCAGCTTTGGTGAGCGCTCTTAGTGCTCCGGAAAACAAATCTCGGTCGACATCGATGACGCGAACAAGTACGAAGATGTTCAAGGTGATTTACCATGCATTCTTCCACAGGTGACGCAGGTACCTACCTACTTCAGGCACGCAAGTTATAGTTTTTCGGGATGCATTGTTTATAACAAGCTGTCCTCTACATCGTACACCAAGATGGTCATAAGGAAGAACTTCCCGGGTTTTCCCGCGGTGAAGAATACTGTGCGTAAGCTGCGCATATCCATTGTGAGCAGCCGAAAACTTCAGTGTGGTTTAGCTTTTCTCGTGCTACTTGGGTACGTCATGTGGACACAATCGTCTTATGAAAAAGTAAAGGAAATACTGCTTAATTTGCTATATGGCGCACCGAAATCCCCCCATCGTACTGGATGGCTGGTGAACTCGAGTTTTTGCCGGATACCAGATTACCACCCGTGGGATAGAAGCCTCTCTGGATTGCTAGCGAGAGAACCTCGATTTCCTGGCTGTAAGAAAGAATACATGGTGCGAATAGAGCAGGACGGACATCGAATATCCATGAACAAGAGTACATCTGCAACGCAATTGTGTGATATTGAATGCTGCTACCGAAGCGTATCACGAGCGTCTGAAGGAAAGTCTGATGACAGGTATCAGTTTGGCAACAAATCAGTCTGCTTTGGAGAGGAGACAAGCCTAAACGTCAACGATGAATTCATACAAGTTAGATGCTTCTGCCAAAGCAGCATTTCCAATATTATCCACGAGGACTTCAAAGCGTTCGTATTTCCAAAAGTGGGTAAGCGGGGGCTCGCGGCATTGAATGCTTCTGGCACACGTGATAACTTGAATATTTATCTCATCAGCCTCGACTCTGTTTCACGTCTGAATTTCAAACGTTATATGCCGGACCTTGAAAGGGTTCTATCTCATGATTTCAATGCTATACCAATGTTAGGATTGACCAAGGTGGGCGACAACACCTTCCCCAATATGTTGCCATTACTGGCTGGCCACAGTGAAGAACAATTGGCGCGGAACCAATCCGTGCAATTACAACCCTTCGATGGCGTTCCGTTTGTTTGGAAGACATTCTCAGAGTTGGGGTATGTCACAATGGTCAATGAAGATGCACCAGTTATGGCCACATTTAATTACAAAAAGAAAGGCTTTTTTGTCACTCCTACTGATTTTTACCTGAGGCCACTGGCTAGGGCCATTGAGGATTCCAAGTATGTAAAAAGCCAAGCAACATTTTGCGTTAACCAACGGTCGCAAATAGATTTTCAGTTGCAGTGGCTAGAGGACTTCATGACCATGGACAACTCAGCTCCTCAGTTTGGCCTGCTTTCCAGCAGCACCGTCAGCCACGAAGGACCTCTGACATTTATCAAGAGCATGCAGGATCGGCTTGTCACATTCTTCAAGTGGTACCGACAATCAGAGCACTACAACTCGTCCATCATGATCTTCTTCAGCGACCACGGCATGCGGTTCGGTCCAGTGATGCGGTACGAGCTGGGCGGTTACGAGTCTCGCATGCCGTTCTTCTACGTGCTGCTACCGCCCTGGTACTCGTCGCGCCACCCTCAACGCGTGGCCAGTCTGCGCGCCAACTCGCGCCGCCTAACCACGTTCTACGACGCGCACGAGATGCTGCGCGACCTGCTGCGCGACGCCGGCGGCGTCAGCCTGCCGGCCGTCAACAACAGCGGCGTCAGTCTGTTCCGGCCGGTGCCGGACAATCGGTCGTGCGATTCAGCCGGCATCAGCCACCACTGGTGCGTGTGCCTCGCTCGAAACCCGGTGGCTGTCAACATGGCCGCCATCCGGTCTGGCGCCCTCGTCGTTGTGCGTCACATCAACGAAGTGAAACTGCAGGATGTGCGCGAGCTGTGCGCCCACCTCAGCCTGCTAAGCGTCACCGGCGCGTTCCACCAGAAGGAGCAGAAACAGTGCAAGGAGGGAGACACGAGCAATACTCGCGAGCCATACGACGAGTACGTCGTCCAGCTGTTGACGATGCCCGGTCGGGCAGAGTTCGAGGCGACTGTACATGTGCGGGGTGACCAGATTAGTGTCGTTGACGTGTCGCGACTCGATGTCTATAAGGGTCAAAGTGACTGCCTAGTGGATCATTTTGACGAAAAACGGTTCTGTTACTGTCGAAATCTCCTGTAAATTTGATTGCATGACTTTTGTAACGTGTGCACGTGTTGATAGTTGTTCCCAGGGAGCGACGAATTGATATGTGGCTCCCCGTGATCGGCTGCTTGTCCTGCTTATTGTGAGTTTTATTCATTGTATAAGTTTGTGTTGTGTGATGCGCTACGATCGAATTTCGCATAAGCTGTCCAGTGATCACTGTTCAAGGGTGATCATTTTTGCAGGTATATTTATATGAATTTAGACGTTTTTGAGAATATATAACATAAGGACACCAATTTGGATATGCTTCGAGCTGGAACACAGGTGAACTGCAGGTTTCCCATCCGGAGCATCTACTTCAGACATGCATGGTCTTATTATGACTTGAGTGATAACGTGTTTGATCCCGGGGCACGGCTGCGCATATGTTTGTATTGTACCCCATGTAAATTATTTCCATTGAGTTGTCACATAAGATAGTTATTATCGTCAATGCGATTAACGATTGCGCCTTAAAGAATGTGCTCGTACATACTGGTTAGCTCGGCTAGCTCAGTGGGTCGAGCGTTCGCCTGCATAGGTGTCCCTGCCTTTGTGCAACAAGCTCGAATCGCTTCACGCGCTCGCTATTAACGCCTCCGGCTCCGATGAGCAGTTGTCAACTGGCCAGGCAAGGTCAGGTGCGTAGGCACTAGGTGTCTGTGCCCTCCAGGTGGGCGCGCTAAACTCTCTCCAGGCTGTGCCATATGGCTGGAATTGTTCGATCAGTTAGGGGTGAATGCAATTAGCCTGCGCTTAGTACTGGCTCTGATACTTTAAAGCATCTTGAGCAACAATTCCAAGTAAACTGAAGAAAAGGGGGAAAATAATTCGGCCGTGCTTTTTGTCAAGGCGACACCTGAACGGTGGCGAGACATCGTCACGCTGGTGATTGTTTGGTGTCGCTGAAGCTCTCCGTTAGAAGTGCTAGATTGTTAATCCCCCACCCCACCCCACCTCACAGGAGCGGATACGAGGGGCACTGAGAGTATGTGTCCGCATGGAATACGGGGCTCTTCCGGCCGCGACAGCCAGTTTTGTGTCGGTCAGAGACGCCACTTAGAAGGAACATGCGCCCCTCCAGTGTGCTTAAGCACACCTTGGCACCGCCTCTCAATTTTTTTAATCAGGGAAACCACTCCAGGTACTTTCGCAGTGTCCTTTCTCCATGTAGGTGCCTAACGTGGCAGTTCCTGAAACTGCTCCTGAACCCCAAGCTGTACGATCTAAGAGTTGGCAAAATGGCGCAAACATCCACAGCTAGGTCCCGCCTAAAAGTGAACCGGCCCTACAATAGCTTCACGCATCAACACATCTTCTACACAACTATAATACAATATTCAAAATATTGCTGCTCTTCCTCCACCAACTACACCACCGTGGCAGATGACCGAATTACATATGTTTTATCTCACCACCCCTCCAAAATCACAGCTTTGTCCAGAATACGTGAGAAAAATTCACCAGTTCCGTTCTTGTTATCGACATGTTCCTTTTGTTTTCATCGATGGATATAAATGCGCAAGTAACACAAGAAATGCCATCGTTTCAGGGATGCACAAGACAGCATCGCTTGCCCAACGGGACTTCCATTTTCATCGCCGAACTGCATGCCGTACTCATTGCCTTTGCTATGTCCGCAACTGTTCAATTTTTCACCTCATGCGGAGTGTTGTCATTTGTTCAGACTCAAAATATGTTCTTCCGTCACTTTCTTCACTTTTCTTTTCACATCTTTGCCATATTTCCATTTAAAACACACTAGAAACACTCCATCTGATGGGCATCGAGATACAGTTCCTGTGGGTGCCCAGTCACTACTGGCCGCGGTCCGCCAGGACAGTCGGGGCACATCATGTGTCCGGTCACATACTGGCCGCGGTCCGCCAGGACAGTCGGGGCACATCATGTGTCTGGTAACTACTGGCCGCGGTCCGTCAGGACAGTCGGGGTACATCATATGTCCGGTCATACACTGGCCGCGGTCCGCCAGGACAGTCGGGGTACATCATGTGTCCGGTCACATACTGGCCGCGGTCCGCCAGGACAGTCGGGGTACATCATGTGTCCGGTCATACACTGGCCGCGGTCCGCCAGGACAGTCGGGGTACATCATGTGTCCGGTCACATACTGGCCGCGGTCCGCCAGGACAGTTGGGGTACATCATGTGTCGGTCACATACTGGCCGCGGTCCGCCAGCAGTCGGGGTACATCATGTGTCCGGTCACATACTGGCCGCGGTCCGCCAGGACAGTTGGGGTACATCATGTGTCCGATCACATACTGGCCGCGGTCCGCCAGGACAGTTGGGGTACATCATGTGTCCCGTCACATACTGGCCGCGGTCCGCCAGGACAGTCGGGGTACATCATGTGTCCCGTCACATACTGGCCGCGGGCCGCCAGGACAGTCGGGGCACATCATGTGTCCGTAATACACTGGCCGCGGTCCGCCAGTACAGTCGGGGTACATCATGTGTCCGGTCACACACAGGCCGCGGTCCGCCAGGACAGTCGGGGTACATCATGTGTCCCGTCACATACTGGCCGCGGTCCGCCAGTACAGTCGGGGTACATCATATGTCCGGTCATACACTGGCCGCGGTCCGCCAGGACAATCGGGGTACATCATGTGTCCGGTCACATACTGGCCGCGGGCCGCCAGAACAGTCGGGGCACATCATGTGTCCCGTCACACACTGGCCGCGGTCCACCAGGACAGTCGGGGCACATCATGTGTCCCGTCATACACTTGCCGCGGTCCGCCAGGACAGTCGGTGCGGAGTAAACTTGCAACGTTCATGCAAGTGTACACCAGCCTTGCAGATTTGGCGCATTCGCCAAACTTCGTTCGATGATGCTGCTTCTGCTAGGCCTCCAACGTTTTGCCAATTGCTCCTTTGCTGTATTCCAGGTCATTGAATGCTTTGCATGGGGATTTGCTGGAAAAGTTTCATTAATTAAATTATATTATTTACTTTATTCCCACATGTGGTGGTGGATAAATCCGGAAATCCGCTGAGCTTTGATGCACCTGATTTCTTCTGCTGAATTTACTCCCAATTGGCTGCCGAATTGCGAGTCTCGCTCTGTGTTATAGTTTTGGACCCGTTGTGTTTTTCTTCGTCTACAGATGTGCTTGATGGCCCCAATTCATTTTTGTGAGAAGTCGAGCTCTTTGTGAGGAGTTTTTGAGATCCCGGCGCTTATTAGGGTGCTGTTACTTCTTTGTGCATAGCTGATATTTTTAGCAATCGGCGCGTTTTAGAAGACCTCGATGAGTTATTTAGTGCCCAGTTGTTTCGATCGTTTTTAATACTATATCGCCTGTTCTGTCCCAGGCCTGTTTTTAAGCCCTCATGCGGCCCCTTATTGATCCGATGCATATGTGTATGTGCATGTATGTGTGTATGTGTGTATGTGTTTATGTATGTGTATGTAAACTGTATATGGTAAACTGTGTGTGTGTGTGCATGTGTGTGTGTATATGTGTGTATGTGTGTATGTATATGCGTGTATGTGTATGTGTCTGTGTGTATGTGTGTGCATGTGCATGTGTGTATGTCTGTATGTGTATGTGTGTATGTGCGGGTGTATGTGCGGGTGTATGTATGTGTGTATGCGTGTATGTGTATGTGTGGGTGTATGCGTGGGTGTATGCGTGGATGTATGTGTGGGTGTGTGTAAGTATATTTATATGTATATGCATATGTTGGTTGGTTTTTTGGGCTTAGGGGCGCTTCGACTGCTTCGGTCAAACAGTGCCCGTATATGTATATGTATATGTATGTGTATGTGCATAGGTAAATGCATACACATACGCATATATGTATATATATATATATATATATATATATATATATATATATATATATATATATATATGCATTTGTATATGTATATGTATATCCATATCTATATGCATATCCATAGCTACATGCATATGCATATACATATGCATGTACATATGTATATATGCATATCCATATGCATATCCATATCCATATCCATATGCATATGCATATGTATATGTGTGAGTGTGAGTGTGAGTGTGAGTGTGAGTGTGAGTGTGAGTGTGAGTGTGAGTGTGTGTGTGTGTGTGTGTGTGTGTGTGTGTGTGTGTGTGTGTGTGTGTGTGTGTGTGTATGTGTGTGTATGTACGTATGTATGTATGTGTGTATGTATCCATGCATGTATGTGCATGTATGTGTGTATGTATGTGTATGCGTGTGCGTGTGCGTGTGCGTGTGCGTGTGCGTGTGCGTGTGCGTGTGCGTGTGCGTGTGCGTGTGCGTGTGCGTGTGCGTGTGCGTCTGTGCGTGTGCGTGTGCGTGTGCGTGTGCGTGTGCGTGTGCGTGTGCGTGTGCGTGTGCGTGTGCGTGTGCGTGTGCGTGTGCGTGTGCGTGTGCGTGTGTGTGTGTGTGTGTGTGTGTGTGTGTGTGTGTGTGTGTGTGTGTGTGTGTGTGTGTGTGTGTGTGTGTGTGTGTGTGTGTGTGTGTGTGTGTGTGTGTGTGTGTGTGTGTGTGTGTGTGTGTGTGTGTGTGTGTGTGTGTGTGTGTGTGTGTGTGTGTGTGTGTGTGTGTGTGTGTGTGTGTGTGTGTGTGTGTGTGTGTGTGTGTGTGTGTGTGTGTGTGTGTGTGCACTTGTAATTTGTGTATACCGAGGACCTTTTTAACGTCGTCGGTTTTAAATCTTCGTCTACAGCATTGTCAAATGCCTATCAGTCACCTTAAAAGCTTTCTCGACATCCTGTGCGTACTGTGCAGATAAAGTGTGAGCAAACCGAAGTATTTAGTGACGTCTGAATGCATAGTGGGGAACAAATGAGTGATTCCTTTGGTACTTGCTTCTTGCCATCTGGGAGTGCAAATAAATTGAATGATATTGTTGACCACATGCAACCAGAAAAATTGCAATATATTATTTTCAGTTTTAGCCCATTTACCACACACATGCTATGGCAATTTCGGCATTACGTAGAGTAAAGGAAGGCAGGAATAATTATCGAATTTTTCGCTCTTACCACATCAAGGTAGGGAATGACAGACGAAAAACCAGAAGCAGGAAGAATCTCCCTAAACGAAAGAGGACTAACTTGGTGATTGAGGAGCCACAAATGCACACAATTTCGCCACTGCTACTATCATAAAATGTACTGGCATATTGCAGAAACTGAATACATTAATATATTAGAATGGCTTCACCAAAATAGCACTCACCTTTGAATTCTGTCCAAATCCTCTTCTAACTGGAGCGACCTGCAAATACCATCGCGCCGCACACCACGCTGCAAACATGATCTAGTCGCGTCCTCCAATCCGGTGTAGTGGTGGACAACGATATTTGGGTTCAAGCCTGTACTTTGTCTTCGTCAAGGGCGCACAACCCAACTACATACGTACATCTGAACATTTCCACTGCTCAGGTGACTAACGTGAAATTCAACTGTTCATAACACCTTTTTATGTATTGAAATGCTTATTTTGAGTCTAATATGCGAAGGGCGGATCATAGAGAGACCAAAATTGGCACAACAAGTTACTGTTTTTACTAAAGCAGTATCAATTACGTTGTTATTGAAGGGATGGTTTTATTATAGTACTTGATGAACCTTACATGCCCTTATTCATATTATACTTCATAGCCAACGAACTAACTTGTGTATTATACTACGGGCGAACCCAATGAAGTCAAATGGGTATGGTAAGTTCTTTAACCAAAGAATGCAAGCGTTTGAATATGAGAACTGGGTCGTCACTAGTACATATTGATTCTGAGTTTGTACTGAAAGTGAGTGACATGTATCCATAAAGTTGCGATAAAAAAACTGTATATGGTAAACTTTCGTAGGTGGGTGGAGGAGATAATGGAGCTCGGGACAGTAGCAACCCGTGGAAGGTGACACGACACTTGGTACCAGGTTAACTGAACCCTTTTACGGTATGGTTCTGCCAGACATGAATCTGTAGATTTGGTGGAGGGTATTTCAAAACTGTTCCACCTGAGATCTCGGAACCTGGTGGACCGAATTCAAAACTGGATAGTTCAAGCAAATTTTGCCGGTCTGATTTATATTTTTTAAGATGTCAAGATGGCATTTTTTTGCAAGAGTAAAGTCAGGAGGAAAGCATGGAGAAAAAATTGAAAGCCATATGGGTCTGTGGTCGTGTATTGCGGTACTAAAATTGTGCTTGGGTGGATGGAATTCATTCTTGATGGTTGAAAGCACTATTGATCAACTTAGATCTGTATGTCCATAAACGTACATACAGATCAGTCAACGGCGCAGCGAGGAAGCTAAACCTGGATGACTTCTTTTGCTCACTGCTGGCACGCAGGCAGTTCCAAAAATGCCTATTGCATTGCCTTTTACATTGTATCAATACTGACCGAGAGCTTCTTTGATTAGAGACGCAGATGCGTTATATACCTATGTCTTGGATGGGACAAGTGCACTCTCAATTTTGTCTTTGTCCCTCCCCTAATATTCTCAACTTTTAACATAGTACGCTAGGGAGTATATCCTCTATCAATCCCTTTCGGCCTACCCATTCCCTTCATGTATTTGCTCCCCCCCCCACATCATTTTCAGAAGTCAACACGCATGCAAAGAAGTCACCAGGGAATCATACCATGAAAGACCCTGCTTATGGGCGAATGCAGGAATTATCAGGTGGGGACACATTTTCCTTGGAGGTGCTTTCTTCGATCTTTTCATTAGACTACAAAATTCGTCGGCCGGACAGGTCTGGGTGGGGGTGGGGGTGATCTCGAGCATACCGGGGAGTGCCTTTTCGTTTCAATGGGGCGTGTTTTCCTCTGAAAGTGATGCCTTTGGCTGGAAGATACGTTGAGCCTACCTGTGTATGTCCTGAACACTTCTCGTCATCAACTGGATCTGCCATTGGGACCATTTATGGTTCCGTCAGTGTGTGTGATACATTATTACCGTTTGTCCTCCTTCCTCCAAACTTTATAACGGCAACGTAATGATGCCGCTTTGTGAAAACCGGTCGCTTGTTGCCAATTTTGTCTTCACCTGGATTCGCCTCTGACATGATTTGGCTCAGAATAGGCATTTCCGTAGATAGACAAGGTAATATGAGCAACTAAATTACAAATTACAATCACCTGAACAGTAACACAATGATAATATTTAGATATGCTGTTCCTACGTTTTCGCAACAATCCGTCAGATGTGCCTCCCAATGTTTGCCCCTGGAGCCGCCTCTGATGTAGTCATGAGATTAAACATTTTGCGACTATAGAAGAAAGTTAGAAAAAGTCAGCGAGTTTCTGCCGTCCCCCTGGTAGGGGACGGCAGACGAAAACCACACCGTTGATGACAGCGAAATCCGCTCTCAGCTACCAGATTGGTGTACCACGCGCACCGGAAAACCTTTCTCATAACGCTAACCGGGGGTTCGAGGAGGAGGGGGCTGGATCAAAGGAGGTCGAGATCGTCCGGCACGTCGATCCGTTATGCCAACGAAGCCTTTGTGACCTTGAACACAAGGCAGCTGGGCGGCGGGCCGGCTGGCCGACGTTCGGGCTCGTTTGTACCTCACATTGAAGACTGCAAATCTGTGTTCAAACCAGTGGCGGGGGTGGTCCAGGTTCATATTTTCATGACATATGTTCAAATTACTGAATATGAAAGAATGAGGCACTAACACTTAAACCCAACCAGCACAAAATCAGGGGCCCGCCCCACCTCTCTCTGACTGGCATGTCCAACCATGCCCGCATCTTCCATATTTACGAAGGGATCTCCAAAGTTTTTTTTTGCGTAGAATGTGCTATCAATTTGCGAGACAGAACACTTCATTACAATATCCCTGTTCATGCATGACATCGTCGAAACAAAACAGTAGAGTGCACGGATTCCGCCTTTTCTCCGGTCATCGAGTTAAAGGGAGAAGAACCCCATCCTGGTCGAGTAATAAGTTTCAGGTCTTAGGATAATGGTAGGAGGAGTGTCTGTGAGGAAGAGGCTTCGAGGGGCCAGCAGGCTAGAGTTAGCAGTCAAAGGCTTATCCGATAGTGCGGGCAGAACGGGGCCCACCTCCCACTACACCCTTAGCACCCTAAAATACGATGGATTGAGAAATGTCGAGATTTCAACCACGGAAAACCAAGAATTCTCCAAGCGCTTCGCGCGCCGGAAGCGTTCTGTGTTTCATCACATTTTTGGGATCGCCCTCCCCGCCCATTAAGAAGTATCTGGCCGCACCATTGTTAGGAGTTATTTCTCTCATTAGGATCATTAGGATAAAAAAACTGATGTGACTCGAGGGTTAGGTATTTGGATGGTGGCTTTTGTAGCAATAACCCAGCTAGTCAGACTCGTGTATATTTCTCAAGGGCCTAAGCTAAAGAAATTGATCATCTATGGTCGGATCCAGTGAAGCCAAAGGGAACATGTCCCTTCCCCAATTGGGTAGTTTTGAACACAAACTTGCACTAAAATGAAATTTACTATAAATCTAAGGACATTTCCTGATATATCAGGCATTAAGCATACGATATATCAGGTCTTAAACAGGGTCGACGCATGTTCATATCCAACGAAGTTCTTTTTTCCGAAATCGGAGATTATTTGCTGCTCTCCGAGCCCGGTTTCTGGATGGACTCCTGTGAGCATTTTGCTAGAAGGAGTTCTGGAGTAGAGTAGAGTAGTAGCTTTAGGCTAGAATGGTTGCAGATTTTAGAGTAGTAGTATTTGTGCTGTAGCAGCATGATTCATTGTAGAAGTTAACCATGTAGGCAGTGTCGAAGGAAGCTGTAGAAGGAAGCTGTATGTTTTGAAGGAAGCTTTAGAAGCATGCATGACCCTGAGAGGCAAAATAGTTGACACTGGGAGCAGAAGTATGGTGACATCAATCCTTCAATCCTCCAATTGTCCAATGTTGGGAGCGAGTACCGAGTCGGTACTCAAAGGCCTGGTCTGTTTATGATTAGATAGCGAGGCTTTGTCTAAACATGCTGCACAAGTATATTTGTATACTTGTGGGGATGATTTTTGTGTCAAAGTAGATAGTATATTTTTATCTTGATTTCACAGCATATTGATAGTAGATCCCCGCTTTAGATGGGGTTCCTTTGAACAGAAAGTGAGTAGAGCTGATAAGCAGGAATGCAGACGTAATTTTGTTAAGGGGGACCCAAAATGCAAAAAGCATCCATGAAACAGAGGCTCCTTTCGGCGCGCAATGTTCTGTTTTGGCCTTTTGAAAATATCCAAATTGCTTGTATCTATTGTATTCGTTTGCTACTAAGGACGGGATGGGTCCGGGCCTGCACTTGTCTGTGCGTTTACTGCCAAATAGTAGGTGTAAGGAGCTCCTTCGAGGCTTTTCGTGGTCAGAAGACTAGGCAGGTCATGGTGGTTGGTGGAGGGGGCGGAAGGATAGGATGGGAAAGAAAAGCATAGTTGTCATGCTTTTATACAAATGTCAGAAGTTTTAGGAACAAGAGGAGGGAAATCAAATGCGTGACATCTGACGAGCCTTTTCCGTTATAATTGAGACCAGTCGGATGGCGGGGCGGTACCAACCAATCTCCCTGACATACTTCTATTTTCTATCAATTTGTTATTTCCGTCCAGCGGCGTATTTCAAATCATCCAAAGAGGCGGGGGTGCCAATCAGAATTTTTGAAATGAAGACCGTCGAGTGAGGTTAGCATATACAAATGATGTTAGGGGTTAAACAATTGCAGCATGACCTAACCTATCCTAGCCTAGCATCCCATGTAAGGATTTCTTTTATAAATAGTTAAAAATATTTTGTTAGTCGTTCTTAAAAATATGAAATAAATACCTAATGCAATCGAACCTTTTTTGAAGAGTTCAAACAGAAATTATAATATTTCCCAACCCGGAAAAAAAGTATAACCTTATTATCTAACCAATCCTAGCCCCTTTGTTTTCCTCACGAGGGTTTAAAATGTATGAAAAACTTGTCTCGTGAACACCCTAAAGCACAATAATACCAATTGCCCTCTCAAAAGTATACAATGCTATACCCTGAAGGGAACTTCTCCTTCATACTTCAAGGACCTTTTGAAATTTGAAACAAAAATAGTAGGCAAAAGTATGTAGGTATTCAACAAGGGGTATTTTATTTTTCATTAACCCATTCTCACCTCGAGATTTCTTCTGGGCGACATCTGCACTCCAATTATGGAACTTTTCATATTTTCAGGAATTATTGCGAGGCTAACTTGACTCGTTACGCCAGACCTCCCTCCCTAACAGCGGCCACGTGCGCTGTGCATGCCACTTCTGAATGCACAATATCCATGTCCTTGCCGTGACCGTTTCTGTGTGTTGTCTCTTCTGGAAAAAAGAACAAACGTTCTGCCGCTCAGAGAATTCAGGCTTCCACTACGCTCAGCCCACCTCCGACGTAGGCTATGGCCACCGACGGTGGCGCTAATGCCTATGTAGTCACCCGACGTACTCTGGATTTGACGGACATCTAGCCAAGCCATTAATAATATTGGTTGCTTTGTTGGCTCAGGCAGACCAGCATCCCCATTCAGTTTCCCACAAGCAACCCACTCGTCGCCCCACCGCATGGGGTCATGGGTCAGGGCTCTGCAGACGACACCTAACACATTAGCACCACCAGTACAACCCTGCTCAGCCTGCGGCGGCCTAATGCGACACCCACTGCCGACGCCAGATGCCATATCATCTTATCAAAGTATGACCCACGGGTCTCATATGTCAGTGTTTCGCAGCACAGGGAGTCACTGGACTCAAAGACCCCACATTAAATTTTGAGAAAAAACATACTTAATGGAATGATCATTTCATAAATACATGATTTTGCAACAGCTTCACAACGAAGGAAACAATTTCGTTAGTCAAGCATACACACCTGGTTTAAAATAATTCACCGAAATATAGATATCTCAATTATCAATCGCATATGGTCAACACCAAACACATGGGAAGAGAGAGAGCAGTGCTCGGACCAACCGAAAACCTGAAAAATAATGCGATGATGGGTGTGCACTGGACAGGTTCACATTTCAACTTTTTTTCGAAGATAGCTTCATCTCGCAAATTTTCCCATTGTTTGGTTCATTTTAAGTCCATTGGTGTTGGTTTTAGCAGGATCGATCAATATCTTAGGGTGCCGCATCGACCCCAAAGTTTGCGTGTTCGGACTTCCAACTTGACATTTTTGCCCGCAAGTCTAGGGGTTTCCTACTCTGGCATCTCATCGTCAGGCAACATTCTGGAGACTTACCTACCAGCACATCCAGTAGCTTTCTACCTCGACATGTCTCCAGTGCATCGTTATTTGAAGTCAAAAGTGCGCGTTTTCTAGCGAGGAATTGGATATGGGTCAGTAACGGTATAGTTTCCCGTCACCCTGATCTTGCTTCCACCAGATTTTTCCCAAGTCGCATACGCCCTGCGAAATGACACTCTCAAGTCGGTAAGTAGATAACTCACACTCAAAGCAGGTGTTCACTGTACCCTGGCAGTGAATTGAGTGATTTCTGGCATAATAACACTCGATAGTAGCCTGAACAAATTTTAACCCAGATGATAAAATAGTCGCAGCCACTCAAACCATCTGGATACAACTGCAAAATCAGCCGTCGCGTTTCCGCGCTTTCATTTATTTATGGTGACTGGTAGGATCGCCAATGACTGAACACTGGATATGACTGTGACTGAAAACTGAACACCTTGAGCATCAATGAGCGCTCGATAATAGGCGAAACAATTGCAGGCGAATCTAAACGAACATGAAAGTAGATAACAAATAACTTATCACATCGTGTTAACAAATAACATCGAGATAACAAATCACATCGAGCGGTGGGTCAAGCCCCAGTGTTGCTGTCATGCAGAGACAAGACCTATTGCACCCGAAGTATTCTGGATTTGACGGACAAGTAGCCAAGCCGTTAATAATATTGGTTGCTTTGTTGGCTCAGGCAGACCAGCATCCCCCTTCAGTTTCCCACAAGCAGCCCACTCGTCGCCTCACCGCTCGGGGCCATGGGTCAGGGCTCTGCAGACGACGCCTAACACCTTAGCATTACCAGTACATCCCTGTTCAGCCCGCGGCGGCCTGATGCGACACTCACGGCCGACGCCAGATGCCAGATCATCTTATCAAAGTATGAACCACGGGTCTCACATGCCAGTGTTTCGCAGCACGGGGAGTCACTGGACTCAAAACCCCACATTACATTATGAAAAAGCATACTTAATGGCATGATCATCTCATAAATACCTGCTTTTGCAATAGCTTGACAACGAAGGAAACAATTTCGTTGGTGAAGCATACACACCTGATTTCAAATATTCCACCGAAAATACAGATATGTCAGTTATCAATCGCATTTGGTCGATACCAAGCACATGGGAAGAGCGAGAGAGAGCAGCGCTCGGACCGACCGAAACCCTGAACAATAATGCAATCATGGGTGTGCACCCTCAGTTTATGAAAGCAGCTACAGGCCTTGGGATCGTAGTGTAGATCCTCGGCGCGCACTTTCGGCCCTTTTTGCTTATTGGGTGGTTCACGACGCACCTTATGCACAATCATGCCTAATAGCGGAACCCACGCTTTGTCGCCGGTGGGTCGCGGGATTGGGAAATATCCCGAGCGGTGCCAGTGTTGAACCCTGGACCTTCGCATCAAGAGCTCAACATCGTAACTACTGGGCCATCCCCACCCTTTGCACATCTTCAGAACGGATTTTTGTTTTCAGACCTGAGACATCCTTCATCCATCTGGGATACCCATCCAAACTTTTGGCACACCAGTTGCAGGACAAAAGAGCGCCTTCAGCGCCCTGTTAGCCAATAACCGGCCTTTGGCGCCTAAGGGATGGAGGGGCACGGCCCAATGGCCCCCTAAATACGCTAATGTCTGCATTATGGCAAAACTTGAATGGTTGTGGAAGTCAGCTGCAAGGCAGAGTTGGCTACAATTTGCCATGTCCAAAGATGCACCTGGTGAGATATTCGTCGCTGCATGATGAAGGATCCGGTGAACATTCTTCAAATTCGTGCCTACACGGAATACGTGTTATTTGTCGGACTCACTGGATATGAACGCACTGGATAGCAAGTTATGGTGCCCATGTATCGCCGCGTTTTAATCCTGGGGATAAGGACAGCAATGCATTCCTTGATGGACAATACATATCATGACCACCACATGAGTCAGACGAGGTCAAAGTCGGCAGCGCTTCTCATTTTGGTCTTCTCATCTAAAATGAGACTTCTTATTAAGTCTCATTTTAGGGTTATACTTTCTGAGAGCTGTCAGACCCGGACATCGAAATACTTACTCGTTTTGCACATTTATGTGCAGATATTTCTCCAAGAAAACGCAACAATAATCTGGATCACCACGAGTCAGGTCACGAAATTAGGTGAGAATAAAACTGGTTATTGCTGGAATAAGTTTCAGGGTACGTTGCCTTCTACAAATGTTCTACACACAAGTTTCACGTCGCTATCAGGTCTGGTCACGAGGATATGTTCCAAAATAGGAAAGGTGGGAACAGTGAACTGACAAAGAATTGACATCATATATCTCGCCACTGACATGTGGTGTCTAGAACATATAGTCAGCTTGGTCTCTGACTGGGGAACGTCCTTGCTCTAGGATGGTGCCTAACGACAATCCAACTGTTGCAGGTGACTGCAGCTCTCAGCGTTGGCACTAATCTGAGGCTCGTGGTGGGGGGTGGTGGTGCAAGTACAGTCGTCGAGTACAGTCGACTTGTCCTAACCGTGTGGGATGAATGAGCAGGCAGCTGCCCACCGAGCTCGGCCCGAGACCGACCACCGACCGTGTCGCCTGTCGGGCACGTGCCAGAGTAACATGTGAGACACGTGACGGCGCGGTCAGTCTGGCTGACACGTGCTGCGTCTATTTCAACAAGGGCTGTAAGCGACTGGTGCGTTTTAGATGCGTTTTATAAAACATCAAATCTTGCTCCAAGCCGTCTGGCAACCGTGCACGTGCCCCGCAAGTATATTACTGAATTTTCGAAAAGTGTACATTCGACGTATCCTTGTGGAGCGCCTAATTGCCTTTTAACCAGAAAATGTCCTTTGCCTCAGAAACTCATCTAATGCATCGACGGGATTGGTGGACGTTCCCTCCACATTTCCACTGCTGTATATCCCTCCACACATAGCAAACGTGAATTCCAGTGTACATCGGGGAAGGATATGATGGTGACTGTACCATACTACGCATTGCTATTTACCTGGCCTTCCCTCATCCAGTGATAATGGTATGTCCTGCCCTCTACTTCAGCCCTGTTCATTGTCCGATACCAACCTCCAGAATTGAACTATTCAGTTTAGTTCGTAAGCGACGGAATTTCATTTTGTCTCATTTTCAAGGTCCCAGGTGTCACCATCGGTTTTCATCTACATGGGACAAGCACTTCCCCGCAATCGTTGAACGATGTCGCATGTTATTATTCGGCCTGGCTACGACGTGCCACTGGGTGCCCAAGGGCACAAAGCGCATGTTCATCGAAGCAAACATATTTCAGCATGCTCGATACTGTATCGGTGCCTGGAGAAGCTGCACTGCAGCACATAAGAACCGAAAGCCATCAATTTTGGTGCTCGTATCGTGAGTGGCTTAGGCCGACGTAAAGCATGTGACTCCGATGTTGCGAGAGTTGGGGTGGACACGAGTTGATAGCGTACGTAAGGCATGTCCTTGCGTATATGCGTCACTTTCTGGCAGCACCAAATGCGCCAGAAATCTTGCGTAGAAAGATCGTAGAACTCCACGGTGTCTGCCTGCCATGTACGGGCGATCAGAGAAAGCCGGCTGGAGCTACCTCATGCTCGGAAATTGTTCGCTCTGGAGCTTTCTATATCGGGCCAAAAGCAGCTGAAATAATGTCCCATTAGATGTCAGGCACCCATCAGATCATAACAGACTAATGGTGTAATTTGTCCGCAGGATGTATGACGCATCTTCGATGTGTAGTAGGTACCGCAGTGCGGTGTCGAAGAACAGTGTTTGTTTTGTTCCGAGCATGTCGGTTCATGTGTGGATGTACGAAAGCCAGTTTTGTATAATTGACATGGATGCTATGAATCAATTTCATCTAAGCTCCAAATATACTGTCACATCTCATCTCAGCTTTTCCTACACTGAACCCAGTACTTGACTTCCGTGAACACGAACGAATTATGGAACAACTAGCCTGAAACATGGCTAGTTAAACTACCGAGACAGCTCCTGTGGCACCAGTCAAAACGAGCTTCACTGTGGGCTTTTATTTGTTGGCATGTCATGGGTTGAGTGTTGCCAGCGAATAGGTCGCAGTCAGGTCCTCAGGTCAGTAATCGTGACCTTAAATAAAATGTTGAGATAGGAGGCTACTCGTCTTACGACGGGTACCTATCCTATCCTTGTGAGCCCCTACCTTGAGCCCTGTGATTGTTAACATGGAACCAAATGTGAAAGCGCCCCCTTGCATGCAAGGACCGTTCATCCCTGAAATACATGCAATATTCCACCAATGCACGCATTGGTGGAATATTGCACCAATGCACGCATTGGAATATACAAAATATAAGGATCCCAAAAGCAAGGACCTTGAACGAAAACCTTTCAGATATTTGTGGAGGTAACTACAAACTTGCATTATATGCTTTTACTTACATTATATGTTTCTGATTGGTTGTGATTTTCAGTGTGAAGCCGTCTCCTGAAAACCGCACTTCAAATTTGTTATGTATTACCAAGCAGGGGCCTCCTTGAAGGTCACGGGAGCGACACCTCTCCCACCCGTTCACGGTAAGAGAAAACTTCTCTCGCCTCTCTCGCGCGGTGGTTGAGTGAAGAAGCGCATTGGATTGCCTCCAGGTTTTAAGCTTTGGCCTGCAATCAGAAATGTGTGGAGACTTAAGCCCTTCCACACCGTGGGCACGTATGTCGAATGGAGGATGAAGAATGATGGAGGATGATCAGGAAAGCAATGATGTGCCCAGATATCAAAGGCTCATGATATCTGGCCACCTCCGCCACGGTGTGTGTGTGACGATATACATTGTGTTTCACTCATTCAGAAATGTGGGTTGAAAGGCTGTTCAAATCTCTGGAGCATTGTGGGACTTCCTACAGAAATATCTATTTTATCTAATATGGTAGCGGATGATAGCGGTCTGGATGGTAGCGGTCTGGATGGTAGCGGTCTGGATGGTAGCGGTCTGGATGGTAGCGGTCTGGATGGTAGCGGTCTGGATGGTAGCGGTCTGGATGGTAGCGGTCTGGATGGTAGCGGTCTGGATGGTAGCGGTCTGGATGGTAGCGGTCTGGATGGTAGCGGTCTGGATGGTAGCGGTCTGGATGGTAGCGGTCTGGATGGTAGCGGTCTGGATGGTAGCGGTCTGGATGGTAGCGGTCTGGATGGTAGCGGTCTGGATGGTAGCGGTCTGGATGGTAGCGGTCTGGATAGTAGCGGTCCACAGTGGAAGCCTTTATTCCAGAGAGCACTTCGACTTTTCTGTGCGTTTCCGGGACCGGGCCTCCTCAGATATCCGGAACGCCGTCTTCCACGGGCGAGGGGTAAAGGCCCTTGCTCGCTGCCTACCCCGGTGGCGACGCCCCTGGTCCAGTGTGTCTGAATTTATTCAGCTAACGTTTAGGATGTAAGGGAAAATGATTTCTGAATATTTGGTTATAGCCAATTGAAATGAAACCGCAAGTAGTTGATCCCTTCATGATGCTACTCAGGGTTTAGGATATATTTTACTTCGAAATGCATTGACATAGTTTCCTCGACACTTAGCATTGCGAATCTTGAGCCATTGCTTCCAACAGCAAAACCAGCTCAAATTAGTCTCGGTTGTATATAACTGAAGTGGATATAAAAACATGGATAGGGAACTAAACATAGCTCACATCAGACAACTGGCCCGCAACAGTAGCGTCGACATACCTGACACAGCAACGGTTTGTTGGTTATTTGAGTTTTAGGGCGCATCGACCAGGTGTGGTCATTTAGGGCCCATGACATAGCAATGGCCGCGGGGCGAGGGCCAGCACATCCCACGCCATGCGAAATCGCATGCCTGCATATCCTACTGAAAATGCTCAAAACCAACGTCAAAACAACTGTACGACTATCCACTAAAATAGGGAGTGTGCCACAAATTGCAGTGAAATCCTTATCGAGAAAAGCACACGTTCTACGCATAAGAAAACATATTTTTGGGACAGGCTTTTCACCTTTCATTTCCCACGGTCAGATGGCCCCTTTGGCTGGTGGCATACCCAGGATTGAATCCTGACCACGCTTCTGTTAATCAACGCCTCTCTGAAAGGCACAGGAGGGAGCGTAGACGTTGGGATTAAGAATAATACAGCTTGCGCTCATAATAATTAATCCTCTGGTGACTTTCGGGAACTTTTCGGTTTAAAATACAATTGTTATCTACACGATATATAGATATAATCGAGCGATATATCTAAGCCTTCTTCAGTGGTGTAAATACCCTACAATTTTCCCTCAACTGTGAGAAGAATCCAATAGCTTTTCAATTGGGCAAATTTCCTTGCTTTCATCCCCCTCCCTCCCCACGGTTGTGAACATCAGCATACGAATCCATTATTTTATGAGGACGACGGCCCTATGCTTAAGAATCTTCCCATCAGCTGGGATAGGTTATTTGGACTCGGCATAGGAATTATCACACACACATAAGACCACACAGATACACTTATGCGGATAAACCGTACACACACTGTTTTCGCATTTCAAAGGAAGCTGCCGTTGGTGACCATCAGGCCACACCTCTCGGTGTGCACGATGGACACATATGGACACATATTGTCCTCGGTATTCACCATAAATATGTATATGGACACACATTGTCCTCGCAAATAACGATAAACATGCATGTACACACATTGTACTCGGTATTCACGATAAACATGCATGGACACACAATGTCCGTGGTATTGCCGATGCCCTCGATAATTCAACCCACACTGGGAGCCAACAAGTGGACGCTTCCTCCCAAATCGACCCTTCATCTTCCTCGGCAGATCTTGCTCTATCACCGAGAAGAAATCGATGTTTCTGCAGTGGTAAATAGAGGGTGTCCTCGTTAGTGACAGCCAGGTCATAGTCCTCGCTAGTCACGGTAACCACGTATGTGTGTGTGTGTGCGTGTGTGTGTGTGTGTGTGTGTGTGTGTGTGTGTGTGTGTGTGTGTGTGTGTGTGTGTGTGTGTGTGTGTGTGTGTGTGTGTGTGTGTGTGTGTGTGTGTGTGTGTGTGTGTGTGTGTGTGTGTGTGTGTGTGTGTGTGTGTGTGTGTGTGTGTGTGAGCTCCCGTTGTCTTTATTTTTGGCTGAGACGGTTGTTTTAAAGTCTTGCTGCTTTCTGAAAGGCCCGGTACGTTTTGAATTTACCGGTACTTACTGGCCTTCCGTTTGCTCTTAGGGTCCTGCTGTGCGTATTTCGGGCTCCCGACGCCAATTTTTGGAGGCCCAGCGCGATTTTGGCTTCGGTGCGACTTCTCGTCATCCCGGTGCCACTTTGCGTGGCGGGCTAGTGATTCCGGGGAGTCGACGTCAGTTTTCTAGTTTCGGCCAGATTTGATGGGATCTCTGATGCATATAAAAATACATCGCAGCCCAATTTGCTGGTCCCCTACGTGATCCGCTGCGATTTTAACAAAGTTTTTTTTTTTTAGGTCGTATGCGATTTTGCAGGCATTTGATGCTAGGCTTGGGGTTTCAGAGCGTCTTTCCTGACTTGGACATTTTGTTTTTGGAAATCCCTGCTTATTTTGCCTGGCTGGCTTTTTTCGCCCATGTGTAGCAATGCTGTGCTCATTTGGGCACTTGACAATTTTTAAGAGCCCCGACGGCAGTTTTGTTTGACCCGACACGAATTTGACTCCCGACGGAACGTTCGAGTGTCGAGCGCGATTTTTATGGGGCCTGGCGCCAGTTTCCGTGGTGCGTTGTCTTTAGCTCTACCCCCAGCGTGGTTTCGGCGGGCCCTGTCGCTATTTTTTGGTCCAGGACCCGAGTTTCAAGACGACGGAATTTTTTAGGGGCCTTGTCTCGATTTTTTTTTAATTACCTCGGATGCGCTTCTTGGTATGCCACCCCTGTCAGGTCGAAGTGAGGCATTATCCTCTTTTGAACTGTACTACGGCTGCTCAATGAGTTTTGTTTTCAGCCGATGGCCCTCTTCAGAGTAGAATGACCCTGTGCGTCTCTAAAATAATCCCGGTGCGATTCTTCTGGATCCCGGTGCGATGCTTCTAGATCCCGGTGCGATTCCTCAGGATCCCGCTGCGATTCTTCGTCATCCCTTGTACGATTCTTCGTGATACCGGTGCGATTTTTTTCTTCGGTACCTTGATACGTTTCTTTTCCGGGGACCGACGCGTTTGCTCGGATCTTTGACGCGATTTTACAGGCCGCGAAGCAACATTCCGGGTAGGAATTTAATTTTTACGGCCAGCTGGAACTTTTGGGGCTCGGTGCGACCCTTTGTGCCCCCAGTGTGACGTTCAGAGTTTACAACGCGATTACGTAAGGTCCCATTGCGATTTTTGGAACCCGGCGTCATTTGGTGCTACCCTAGCATGAGTTTTCGTGGCCTCGACGCCTTTCTAGGGATCCAAGATTGTGATTAACACGCGCACGCCCGGGGGCAGATATCCGCCCCCTGCGGTTTTTCCTAATTTGCAAACAAACTAATCGGATTAGCAAGGCCAAACTTCGCATAGCTGCTCATTATTATATTCTGCCTATCCTCATACATTTTTACCCTGGGTCATCTCACATCAGGTCACCAGGTCAGGCGAAGCGACCCAACTACACTCGGAGGTTTAGGTGGCATAACGTCTACAATAATTGGGCGATTGATTTCAAACTTATAACACGTCATGATCTCATCAGGGACCATAATATGTATATAGGTTTTTTTTTCGTAGCATCAGCCTTAGGTCAGGTCGCAGCCATGGCTTCCCCATTATAGGGCTATGGTAAAATATACAAATGTTTCCTAGTTACATATTTGAGCTTGGAATGATCTCACAACGGTTGTGGCATGTAGCTGGATGTTATGCTCAATGCTACCGTTGACATTTTTGCTCAGTGACCTAACCAAGGTCTCTGAGGTCACCTGAGATCACTACACATTTATGCGCACTGCATTGAGCTAAAAGGCTGAAATTACCGTCATTATGCGTGTATCGTCAAGACGTGCTGATTGATACCTTACATAACCTCCCTAGGCCTTGACCTGAGGCCATGGCTTCATGACCTTGACCTGAGTTTCGGTTGACCTGACCTTAAATTACACCGCCTATTGTCGGTAGCGCATGTCAAGGACTGTCGAATAACCTTCGCCAGTTGCTTCTACCTGTTACAAGTCCTGAGATATGTGTCAATATCTGAGTCCCACCTGATCTGGTAGAATTTGACCTATGATGGCCCAGTGACCTGAATGTTGACCTGAGCGAAAACATTTACCGCAGCACTTTCGATAGAGCCCGACACCAGCTATCCAACGCCGTTTTCCGTTTGTCACTAGCTAGCATAGTTCCAGAGATCTTAGGTGATGGCAGACGTCTGCCCCCGGACAGGCGAAGTTGGTTTTTTTCGTAGCATTGACCTGAGGTCAGGTCGCGCCCATGGCTTCACCAATTATAGGGCTATGGTAAAATATACAAATGTTTCCTGGTTACATATTTACTCACGATGACGTGACAACGGTCGTGGCTTGTAGTTTGAAACTATGCTCAATGTTACCGCTGACGTTTTTGCTCAGTGACCTCACCAAGGTCATCTGGAGTCACCTGAGATCACTGTCACATGTTTGCGCATTATATCGCACGGCATTGAGCTAGAAGGCTGAAATTACCGGCATTGTGCTTGTATCGCCAAGACGTGTCGATTGATATATCACACACCCTCCCTAGGCTACTTCATGAATTTGACCTGAGGCCATAGTTTCGGTTGATCTAACCTTAAATCATACCGCATATTGTCGGTAGCACATTTCAATGAATGTCGAACAGCGCTCGCCGTTTGTTTCTATATGTTACAGGTCTTGAGATATGTGTCAATATCTGAGTCCTTCCCGATGTGGTTGAATTTGAACTATGATGACCCAGTGACCTGAATATTGACCTGAACAAAAAAAAAACGACTCAAGCACTTTCGATAGAGCCTGTCACCAGCTATCCAACGCCGTTTTCGTTTCTGGTTAGCTAGCATAGTTCTAGAGATCTTAGGGGGCAGACATCTGCCCCCTCCCCGGACATACGAAGTTGGCACGGACCGCCGGACGTGCAAGCGTTAAACATCCATGGTTTAATTCTTTTTGGTGCCCCTACATCATTTTTGGTG
Source organism: Imbricaverruca yamaguchii (assembly GCA_034440575.1). Taxonomy (NCBI): domain Eukaryota; kingdom Metazoa; phylum Arthropoda; class Thecostraca; family Neoverrucidae; genus Imbricaverruca; species Imbricaverruca yamaguchii. Next base: position 682,128 of record JAOTOL010001521.1, read on the forward strand.
GTGGGCGTGGAGGTCCCGATTAGTCTTTTGGGGACACAGTACGAAATGTCGAGCTTCTAGCGTGATTATCAAAGGTTCAGACTACACGTTTTTTGGTACCCCAAGCTCAGATGGATTTTCATGGGGCTTAGCGCGATTTTCGTAGGGCCTGGCCCGACCTTTTGGGACACCTGCCGTGATTTTCATGAATCTCGGCACGACTTTTTGGGGGCCCCGCGTAATTTTCAGGGTCTGATTTTGGGGCGGGGTCTCAGTGTGATTTTTAAAAGCACCGTCCTGAGCTTTTCAGCTCACAGGTCAGCTTTCCCTGGGCAGGCTCGACTATTTGACCCCATGGTCATTCTTAGGGACACTTTTGGGACCACAGCACGATTTTCAGGAGCCCCGATGCCACAGCTTAGCGACGCTGCGTCATCTCACGTACCAATGTACCACTTCTTGAAGCCGTTGGCTTCATTTTCAGGTGCCACGGTGCAAGCTTTCGGGGTATCAGCGGGATGTTAGAGTCTCCGGCGCAATTTTGTGCAACCCCGCCGCGATTCTTGAGGGATCCACAATGATTTAGGGGTCGGTGGGGGAGGGCGGTCAACTGCCACATTTGCCACCCCATTCGGTACGACACTGTTTGGCGTTCATTTTTATTTGGCTTACTAATGCATGTGCAGGGAATACATTAGTGAAAACATTAAATACAAAGGAGTTAAAGGTTGTTTACCATGGTTTCTTGCGCAAGTGGCGCGGCTGGGGTTGAGTGTGTTGGGTAGTATCTACTTGAGGCGCGCAAGTTAAGAGTATTTTTCCGGATCCATTCTTTACAACAGGCAGCTTTTCCTCTTCATCATACACCAAGATGGTCATGAACAAGACAAACGTTCCGGGTATTCTCGTGGTGAGGAATACTGTGCGTACGATGCGCTCATCCATCGTGAGTAACAGAAACCTTCAGTGTGGTTTATCTTTCGTGCTACTTCTATGCATAGGGTGGACACAATCACGGAATACAAAAACACAGATAAGTAAAGAAAAAAGTACAGTCCTGCTTCACAATATAGCCGAGCAAAATACCCACAACGTATTGGATGGCTGGTGGACTCAAGCTCTTGCCGGATACCAGATTCCCGCCCGTGGGATGGGAGCCTCGCTGCATTGCTAGCGAAAGAACGTGTATTTCCTGGCTGTAAGAAAGAATACATGGTGCGAATAGAGCAGGACGGACATCAACTATTTATGCACAAGAGTACATCTGTAAAGCAATTCTGTGACATCGAATGCTGCTACCGAAACGTTTCACGGTCGTCTGAGGGAAAGTCTGATGACAAGTATCAGTTTGGCAACAAATCGGTCTGCTTTGGAGAGGAAACAAGGCTAAAAGTCAACGATGAATTCATACAAGTCAGATGCTTTTGCCAAAGCAGCATATACAAGATTATCCACGAGGACTTCAAAGCTTTCGTATTTCCTAAAGTGGGTAAGCGAGGGCGCTTGGCATTTAATGTTACTCGCATACGTGATAATTTGAATGTGTATCTCATCGGCCTTGACTCTATTACACGTCTGAATTTCAAACGTTAAATGCCTGATCTTGAAAATGTTCTTTCCCATGATTTCAATGCTATACCATACCAATGTTAGGATTGACCAAAGTGGGTGTCAACTCCTTCCCCAATATGTTGCTATTTCTGGCTGGCCAGAGCATGTATCGATTAATGAAGAGCCAATCCCTGCTATTGCAACCCATCGATGACATTCCGTTTGTATGGAAGACGTTCTCCGAGTTGGGGTATGTCACCATGTTCAACGAAGATGGACCAGTTATGGCTACATTTAACTACAAAAAGAAAGTTTTTTTGTCACTCCTACCGACTTATACCTTAGGTCACTGTTTAGGGCCATTGAGGAATCAGAGTATGTAAAATGCTGAGCGACGTTTTGCGTCAACCAAAGGTCGCAAATGGATTTTCAGCTGCAGTGACTAGAGGACTTCATGACTATGGAAACCTCAACTCCTCAGTTTGGCCTCCTCTTCAGCAGCGCCGTCAGCCACGAAGGACCTCTGACATTTATCAAGAACATGCAGGATCGGCTCATCACATTCTTTAAGTGGTACCGACAATCAGAGCACTATAACTCGTCCATCATGATCTTCTTCAGCGACCATGGTATGCGGTTCGGTCCAGCGATGCGGTACGAGCTGGGCGGTTACGAATCTCGCATGCCGTTCCTCTACGTGCTGCTGCCGCCCTGGTACTCGTCGCGCCACCCTCAACGCGTGGCCAGTCTGCGCGCCAACTCGCGCCGCCTAACCACGTTCTACGACGCGCACGAGATGCTGCGCGACCTGCTGCGCGACGCCGGCGGCGTCAGCCTGCCGGTCGTCAACAACAGCGGCGTCAGTCTGTTCCGGCCGGTGCCGGACAACCGGTCGTGCGATTCAGCCGGCATCAGCCACCACTGGTGCGTGTGCCTCGCTCGAAACCCGGTGGCTGTCAATATGGCCGCCATCCGGTCCGGCGCCCTCGTCGTTGTCCGTCACATCAACGAAGTGAAACTGAAGGATGTGCGCGAGCTGTGTGCCCACCTCAGCCTGCTGAGCGTCACCGGCGCGTTCCACCAGAGGGCGCAGAAACAGTACAATGAGCAAGACACGAGTTACACTCGCGAACCGTACGACGACTACGTCGTCCAGCTGTTGACGGTGCCCGGTCGGGCAGAGTTCGAGGCGACTGTGCGTGTGCGGGGTGACCAGATTATTGTCGTTGACGTGTCGCGACCCGACGTCTATAAGGGTCAAAGTGACTGCCTGAAAAATTATTTAGACTAAGAACGGTTCTGTTACTGTCAAAATGTCCTGTAAATGTGAGTATATGGCTTTTGTAACTTGCGCACGTGTTTATGCTTGTTCCCAGGGAGGACGATTTTTTACGTGGCTCCCCGTCGTCGGTGGTTTGTGTTGCCAGATTGTGTACGTTTTCTTCTTTGTATTTTTTTCTTGCAGATCTTTCGCACATCAGTGTTTTCATAGACGTCCAGCGTACATGCGGCTTTGTGGATGTTCTGCAATCTCCGCTGTTTTCTAATAGATTTCCTGCACTTAGGTATTATTAGCGTAGATCAGATAACTGTACATCTTATGAACGAGGACCTGATAACCGTAAATATTACGCACCTAGATCCCACGCATGTAGATTTAACACGCGCCATGCTGGGGAGGTGGCGAAATCCGCCCACCCCTCGTTTTTCGCAGGTAACTCCCGATTTTACCGGCCGATATGCGTCATTGTTTGCGTACCTAGTAATAAATGAACGACGCGTTGTTTAAAGTAAGAAAAATGAAAATCTACCGAAACCTTTTCGAGTTAGGGGTTGGTAAAGTAAGAAAATGTTTAGCGCCAGTCTACAAATATCTGCGCTGATGCGCTTCCCGTACATTGGCAAAAAGGAAGTGTCCTTTGCAACACTAGCGACTTGTTTTATGTATATTGTTATGTTACATTGTTTCAAAGTCATGTCACGTCACCGAGGTCAAGTCAGGTCAAGTTCATGACAAGTTAACACACGCCCTGGAGGGATGGAGGGCGAAATCCGCCCACCCCTCCGGTTTTTTGTACACAACTCCATATGGTACCGGCCAATATACGCTATTGTGTCTGTACCTACTTAGAAATGCCCGGCGCATTGCTTAAAGTAAGAAAAATGAAAATCGGCTGACACGTTTTTAAGTTATGGGCCGCTAAAGTTTTTTTTTAATCGCACGGCCAGACCACAAAATTCGGCGCTGATGCGCTTCCCGTATATTGGCTAGTCTTGACAACACTAGCGACTTGTTTGATGCATATTGTTATGCTACATATTTTAACAGTCATGTTAGGTCGCCGAGGTCATCGTGACAGGCTAATGGAACCAAACTTGGTCAACTGGAATGTTGTCACAAATGGAAGTAACTGGCATGCGATTGATGTCACTTTGCATGCTACCCCCTACACATCCGGAAATCTACTGTTTGTCATTGTGTGCCTAAGCGTTTCTATACTTTATTCATGTATTTCACTCCTTTCTTTGCGAAACCGATTGCTCGAGCCGCCCAAAGGAGCAGTCAGGTGGGCAGCCCGGTTCCGGCAACTGGAGCATGTAATGACCTGATAAAGTGTTCCTATATAGGTGACCTGAGGTCAAATGGCGGATCTGGCATATGCATTGCATCATTAGTAACGTCGAAAACATCATTGATGGCAATTCTGGAGCATTTAAATACAATCACAGCGAACCATAACAATGACAAGCCATGCCACGCAAAACCAGAAACCTTTGCTATTTTGACCTCATTTGACCTTGAAGATATTGACCTAAGGTTAAGAGGTTTGCACACAATAGAGTTAACTATCCTGCCCATCTACCCGGTAAATTTAGTTGCTCTAGCCTTAATGGGAGCCGAGATCTTAGGGGGTTCGGAATCCGTCCCCCCCCCCCTCCAGTGCGCGTAAGTTTCAGAGGCCCTCCAGTGCGCGTGTTTGTGAACCTTATCAACATACGGGACGAGTAGTCTAGGGGTAAGTTACTCGTATCGCAATCAAAAGGTTGTGGGTTTCGCGTCTCACCTGTCGCTACTCTTCGCCCACGATCAATCGGCGTGAGAGATTGGCGACGCTGCATGACTCAACGGTCGATGTGTCGTAAAACCAATAGCCAACCTCATGAACGTAGGTCTTCTGTACGTAGACTTTATGAACGTAGACGCTAAGGACCTCCACCAGAATTCTGTCTCTCTGTTTGCATATGTATCTGTCCGTCCATCAGGCAAGAGGCCCTTTGTCGGCCAGAGTCCCTCTCCGGAAACCCTCTTTGATGACGCAAGGCAGGTTGGGTGGGGATGCTCTTGGGGTTTGAATTGGTTCTGAGGGATAAATATGAGCCCAAGGAGCTGAAGAGAACGAGTGAAGGCATCTCAAGGATGGCATTCCCCAGATATTGGAGCTGGACAGGGGTATTGAGGACTGTGACGGTCCATAAAAGTAAGAGCGGGCCGTGCGGGATGACCAAGAACTCCATACAATGCTAGTGCTGCCGCCTACTTAGGCCTGCTGAGTTGAGTTGGACGGGTGGCGCCACAAGGCTGGGCTAGCCAGACGACTGAGCAGCCCTGCGGGATGACCAAGATCTCCATACAATGCTAGTGGTGCCGCCTACTTAGGCCTGCTGAGTTGAGTTGGACGGGTGGCGCCACAAGGCTGGGCTAGCCAGACGACTGAGCAGCCCTGGTCATGCGACACGACTGGAACGAGCTGGAAAGGCGACACCGGTGGCCCGCCCTGGGGGAGCCAGGCCGCCGGGCACTGTCGGGCAGGCGACACCGGTGGCCCGCCCTGGGGGAGCCAGGCAGCCGGGCACTGTCGGGCAGGCGACACCGGTGGCTCGCCCTGGGGGAGCCAGACCGCCGGGCACTGTCGGGCAGGCGACACCGGTGGCCCGCCCTGGGGGAGCCAGGCAGCCGGGCACTGTCGGGCAGGCGACACCGGTGGCCCGCCCTGGGGGAGCCAGGCCGCCGGGTACTGGCGGGCAGGCGACACCGGTGGCCCGCCCTGGGGGAGCCAGGCCGCCGGGCACTGTCGGGCAGGCGACACCGGTGGCCCGCCCTGGGGGAGCCAGACCGCCGGGCACTGTCGGGCAGGCGACACCGGTGGCCCGCCCTGGGGGAGCCAGGCAGCCGGGCACTGTCGGGCAGGCGACGCTGGTGGCCCGCCCTGGGGGAGCCAGGCTGCCGGGTACTGTCGGGCAGGCGACGCCGGTGGCCCGCCCTGGGCGAGCCAGGCCGCCGGGTACTGGCGGGCAGGCGACGCTGGTGGCCCGCCCTGGGGGAGCCAGACCGCCGGGTACTGGCGGGCAGGCGACGCTGGTGGGTCGTGCTGAAACGGGTGGCACTGCTGAACTGGGCTGCACTGGGCGTCCCGACTACGATTTTTCGTTCACACTGGACCCACGCCTTTGGGCATATATTTACTCTGGCATCTGTCCCGGGCATTTCAGGTTCAGGTTGGAGTCTGCCCGAAACTGAAGTTGTCTCGGAGTCCATCCAGAGCTTATGCAAATATCTGAGATCCTCTGTCGATCAATAATTGTCAAAAGTTTTCGAACAATTGGATTTCTTGATATTACAGTGATCTTTCTGAGCATATCCTGGTATTTTGAATAGTTTTGGACTTAATCTTGCCTTGACAATTCACTTTCGGTTTCGCAAGGAAAATGGCCAAATTTGATTGCATTTGAAATGGCTGACAAAAACAAAGTTTTGGTAATACCTGAAATCTGGGGTACTGTGCCAACTAATAACTGTCAAAACCTTTGAAACCTTTTTTCAATGCATATTTTGATCATTCTTAATATCTAATTAAGGTGCTCTTCCGGAGCAATTTTGTTGTATTTTGTGTGATTTTGGACAGTTTTCACCTTGGCTCCGGACATTTTACTTCCTGTCGTAAGCTTCCTGTTCACAATGGTATATGTTCCTGACAGTTTAGCTTGAGGTTGCAGTGTGTCCCAAGGTGAAATATTCTTGGAAAGTCCAAAACTTATGCCAATAATTGTAGTTCATTGCCAGATAATTACGGTGAAAAGTTTGATTTGGAAAAGTTGTATCATGTCGGGCGGTTCTGCGAACTATTTTTTGGAATTTTCTGTGGTTTTGTACTAGTTCTCGCCGTGAAACATGAGCTTCCAATTGAATCCTCCAAATTCTATGAACGTTTTGTTGGCGAAGAAAATTTCCAGTTCGGATTGCACCTGAAAGGGCTGCTAGAACCAAAAAAATTGTGTCAGGAGGAGTCAGTGTTACTTTCGCAAAGAATAATTGTCAAAATGTGAAAGACAAAAGTTGTTTTTTTTAGAAGGACTTTCTGATTATTATGATGATATGGGCAGTTTTAGACTACTTCTCACCCTGATTCGATACAGGTTTCCAATGGAAACGCGCAGATTGGGTTCAGTCTGCGAAGGCAATGACCGTGTTGGATTGCATTTGGAACGGCTCCTAGAACCAAAATTTTGGTGCTACCGGAAATCTGTGGCCCTGTGTCCACTAGGGGTAGTAGAACCTGGGACCTGACCAGGTAGAGATAATCGGAAAGGGCATAGTCTATGAAGGGCAAGGCAATATTAAAATATGGACTATAGATGGGAATGGGGCAGGGGATTAGTAAATTAGACCGATAATGGTACAGTGTATGGGGGTGGAATGGGACCAGTGGACGTGACTTAGAAAATGGATGTGGAAGAGAAAAAGAGGAGGGTTCAGGAGAATATAACTGGAAAAGGGTGTATGCATGTCTACCAGTTTTATAATTCATGTTTCTTTTTGCTTCATCGAAGCGACCATCACGTGTGCACGCAATAGGGCCATGAATCAATTCCTAAATTTTGCGTTCATCGGGAACATTCAAGCATGTCCATCCATTATAAAAATCAGTCGTCCAATGGGAGCAATTTTGGTACTCGAACTTCCCATCAGAATCAGGCACTTGCAACAGCTGACGCTGAAAGTGAACTGCCCCTCCCTATCCAGTGCTCGTACGATAGTGAGTCCGCTCACCACGTCTTGGCCTGAACCGCAGCGCGCCAGCGCGCATATTGAAAAAAGCGCGACTGAGGGAGTACCGTTAGTTATTTTTGGTGGTGAGCATTCCAACCACACATACTGCTGGTGCAACGACTAGTATCCTACGCGCACTGAAGCACCTTTATTTTCCAGTTAGCGTGCATCATAATGCCATCACGTAAAGGGGAGCCCGTGCAGTTGACTACTTCTATAATCAACAAAGAAGCACAGCTGAAGTCGACATAGCAAAATCGTTTAAGGTCAATAAGCATGCACCCATCCAATTAGGTGGAGGTGCCCGACTGCAGCACTAGCCTGCAACACTTTAGTGCCATCTATGGATCTGTTCCCGCACCCTCATCCGGAATAGATTAACCCTCTTGGGGGTCTTCAACCGCCCCCTCAGGATTTTCCGCGAATAGCGGACGAACGGCGCGTGGCAGCGCGCCCAACTTTTGCATACCTTTTCCCACATCAATTTGACATGTTGATTCAAATTTTTTAAGAGAGGTCAACTAGGGTCAACGAGTTAGTCAAGGTCAAGTGATGTCACCTCTAAAAAAGTTCAACCAGTCGTCACGCTTTAACGGATACAGATATTTTAATGAAACTTTCAGTGTTTGCTTATCTTTGCGGATGCACCAAAACGTACCAGTTGAGTTTTAATTTTGTTTTCGTTTTTGACTACATCTGAATATTGCGTATTTGCCAAATTGCAGTTAAAATGCAGGATTCTGGCTAAAATAAGCATTTTTTATGAGGGCAACTTGACTTCCAACAACGTTTATCGATCTGCTCTACCCATTGGAAAAGGAAAATTAAAGAAAACTTGAAAACTAAAAATTTTGAAATTTCGAAAAACAGTTTTTTATCTTTGGTGTAAAAAAATGATAGCCCTGGTCGATTTCGCTGTTCTTTTCTCATTCCAAATATTTTTTTCTTTCTCATATATCCACCAAAATGAACCCCCCAGAGTTAAAAAAAAACATAATGTAATTCGTGAAAAGTCGTGAAAATCTATCTCCCCTGTGATGTCACTTTTGGGGAAAGCGTTTTGGGGGTTGACCCGGACTCTACTCGTCGAGGGCTTTCCGATGACACCTCTTACGTTTCCGTACAATGCTTAGTTTGAATTTTAGAGGGGGGTCATCAACCGCCCCCCCTCTCCCGAGACGGGGTGGGAGGACTTGACAGGAAAGACTGCGCGGGTAGAGCTTCGGCCAGTAGAGGTTTTCCAGGTCGAGGAACGTGAATGAACGGTGGAGTTGTGTACTTCAATCAGCTGTTGGTGGTGGTATGGTATTAATGCTATTTGGCGCATATTTGCAAAGCGGTGACATTATCGGTCGTTTGCTACGATCCTGCACGTAACAGTGCCGATACACTTATTGATTGATATACTTACTTTCTGTTGTGAAAGCCTAATGCATCCTATTGTGCAGCAGCTATTGGAGGGTGAACAAAACATGCTCCAAACCATGTTTTCTAATTCAGACTCCGACCGGGAAACTGGCGCACAGTGGATGGCGATGGCTTGTGCTGCTTCAGGGCTCAAAAAGCATTTATTGCAGGGGTGGGTCCAAACATTGTATAGGGCAGGGAGGCAGGTACTCGTCTGGAGGTGAGTCATTTCCTCGGAGAGGCGCGGTCCCGGAAATCTCTTGGCGCTCTCATTCAGAGGAACATTCACTAAACGGGGAAAGTGGCATACTGAATGAGCGTCTTTTACTCTGAGAGTTGCACCTTGGGACGAAAGATCGCTTGATGATTGGCACTGGAGTGGTTCACGGGCTGCCCGCTTGACCGGGGTGTTGCTTTCTATATTTTTGATGGGGCAAGTACCACTTAATGTTGGGTTGCCCTTCCAAATAGTTTAGCTGCTAACAGTGTACCATAAAAAGTGTGACCTCCAATCCATTTCGACCTGGCCACTGCCTTCATACATTTTCCTCCAATAATTTTCATAAATCTGAGCTCCCGTGCGTGAGAAGGAAACCACCTTACAATGTGGAGTGCACACGGGGCTCCTCCATCAGCCACTTTATATACATGGATTTAAATAAATAGCATGGATGCACGCCAGCAAGCACGCCCCCTCCAAATATGTGTAAATTGGCATTCATGACAGCACCTATAATTTTCTTATCGAATTTAAGACAACGAGCTCCGATTTGCACTTGTGCATTCAATGTTCCCGAAGTGCACTGGCGACAAATAGCGTAGTTGGTGACACAAAACATGAGTGACTGCTCATATCCATCACATATCCAACGTCTCTTGAATTTATTTTAACAAAAATAGCTTTAAAATAAAGAAAGCGCAATATATACACCCCAATGGCTGTGATCCTGGGCTAAGTCAGGTTAACAAATTATTTCGTGCTGAACGTCACTGTTGCGAAACGTTTATCGTATTTCTTCCTCAACCGCCGACCGGCAGGATTCGGTTTCTCTCCTCCGATGGAAGTTCGATGAGGGTAAACCAATACCGGATGAGGCGCAGAAACGGTCGGTACAGGAAGTGGATGCTCAACCTATTCCGGATGAGGTCGCGGGAACAGACCCTACGAGAGCTGCATGACTGGTGCACCTGAACTCTGGATTTGCTATCAATAGTTAGCTGTCCTCTAGATGCCACTGTTCGAGACGCGAGTATTTATAGCACAGGGGATGTTCCATGCGTGTGCGTGTGCGTGTGCAGAAACTGTGCACCAGTTGGCAGCGCGATGTGGCGGGAAGTCTTCTCCGTCGCAGAAGTCGTAGAAGCTCTCTCTCTCTCTGTCTTCTCTCTCTCTCTCTCTCTCTCTCTCTCTCTCTCTCTCTCTCTCTCTCTCTCTCTCTCTCTTCTCTCTTTTTTTTTTTTTTTTTTTTTCTTCTCTCTCTCTCTCTCTCTCTCTCTCTCTCTCTCTCTCTCTCTCTCTCTCTCTCTCTCTCTCTCTCTCTCTCTCTCTCTCTCTCTCTCTCTCTCTCTCTCTCTCTCTCTCTCTCTCTCTCTCTCTCTCTCTCTCTCTCTCTCAGTTGGGCGTTGCCGCCTGTGCCGAATGTTAAGCCAAGTGAATAGAAACTACATTCGTCCTACCCATCTTTCTTCATTCATAACACACCCCACGCCCGAAAGTATTGTATAAATCAGTAGTCATTGCCTTGAAATAAATTTCTCAGTCCGGGAGCATCGGGTCTCTCCAATCGAGCATTCTCCCCCTGAAAAATTTTACGATGCGTTCCTGTTATTTATCCTATTGTTTATGCATCCTATTATCCCCCTGTTCCCTCCAAAGTTCTCGCGACAGCAGAACTTTGGAGGGAAGATTCATAAGCCCCTCTACACTACCATTGGTTAAAAATGGCTAGCAAATATTGAGCTACCGGTCCCCTTGACGCTCACTTTTACTTTCTTCTGCAACATCGTTTCAGGTTCCATTGACCCGTCACACAGTTCCGAAGAGACCAACACTAATGAAATCAGTCTAGACGACGAGCAGCTGCTCAATTCCTGTCCACATGACTCCTCTACAGATGTCTCAGACCAAAGAAAGCAAACGCTGTCACCCGGCAGGCTTCCCGACAACTCGCAATGCCTGCCCGCTCGGTCGTGCCATCCGCTGTTGGCTGAGTAGCGGTCGGTTCACAAGGAACTTTATCCGGCTGTGTTTGCCTGGTCGTCACTACTTCGCCGGCTGGATTCGCGGCGACGATTTGATGGTGCCAATGTTTGCGTGTTACTTCGCAATTCATGAGCATCGAGCGGTTGCACGGCGAACCCTTATAGAGGGAGCATTTCAGTCCATGGGGGAGTGATATTTTTAGCCGTGTCGGACCATAAAGGCTCCAACTTTAAAGGAGTACGTTACATTTCGTCCATACTGCATTATGCAGTGGATCGAGTGCGGTGTCATGCGTGAGTCACATTTCCAGTGCTATTGTTGCAAGTGTGCGGTGTGCAGCCCATGCCACAGTCACGCGACATGGGCCCGAGGAAGTGTCATGTGAATGATCAATATAGCTGGTCCCGTGCGGCCGTACAGTCCGACTGCGATGCATGACTAAGTAGGCAGGCACGTGCAGGCAGTGGGTGTGCAGCAACGCATGGCCCTTCCACCGCACCCCAGCCCGGCCACCCCAGCCTCGCTCCTGGACCACGTGGCCGGCAGTCGCTGTGTCTGCAACGAGCTTGCGCTCAATATGACGTCTCCTGTGTGACTCAGGAGGGCGACATCGACCCGTGCTCATGCTGCACGCCGTATGCATGTGGCGAGCGTAGTAGGGCTGATTGTTCACGTGCTGCCACAGACCATACCTGTGCATGATGAGCCGGTAGCGTTCTGAGGTGCGCGACACGTCGAGCGTGCCCAGCGAGGCCGTCTGATGGACCGGTGGGGAGTTGTACGGTGACACCATACCAAATACGTGTCGATATAATGGGTCCAACGCAATCGTGCTGGTTGTTATCCTACTTTTGAATACTTCACGTTATCCGGGCAACGTGCGACGAACATTGTGTCTGTGTGTGCGTGCACGTGCACGTGCGCACGTGCGTGCGTGCGTGCGTGCGTGCGTGCGTGCGTGCGTGCGTGCGTGCGTGCGTGCGTGCGTGCGTGCGTGCGTGCGTGCGTGCGTGCGTGCGTGCGTGTGTGTGTGTGTGTGTGTGTGTGTGTGTGTATGTGTGTGTGTGTGTGTGTGTGTGTGTGTGTGTGTGTGTGTGTGTGTGTGTGTGTGTGTGTGTGTGTGTGTGTGTGTATTGGTGTTTGTGTTTGTGTTAGTGTTTGCACTTAACTATATACCAAATTGAAAACACCCAACCACTGGTTCCTCCCACATTCCACCCAGCAACAAGCCCATATTTAGCTGAATGGAGTTGTGGGAGGAGCGAAAGATATTGGAATTATTGTGTGTGTGTGTGTGTATTGGTGTTTGTGTTTGTGTTAGTGTTTGCACTTAACTATATACCAAATTGAAAACACCCAACCACTGGTTCCTCCCACATTCCACCCAGCAACAAGCCCATATTTAGCTGAATGGAGTTGTGGGAGGAGCCAAAGATAAACAATCATTACAAATCAGGAATGCTCACTACCATCTGGACACAAACCAGGTGCTAACATTATAGTTTAGACCCTAATTTCTTGTTGGGATGGATCCAGGGTCGGTCATATGCCTCATTTGGGTATGGCTACTAATAGCATTCTTTATCATTAGTATAATTGCTCTAATACCCGGTGCTTTGTATGCTTGTTCATTTGTTTTCCATCTCTTAGCTGGGAGTGCCGCGACTTTACTGTTCGTTTTATGGTGTTCATGTAAGGTGTTTGCAGTCGTTGGGTAAGAGGATGAGGCACTCCTGGTCACCTGATCTTGGGTGGCGGACATTACAAACAAAAAAAGATTGACAAAAATATATACCGGGTCGCGTCCCAGATTCCATTGCCCCTAGTTGACACAGGGCCACAGATTTCCGGTACCCCCAACATTTTTTTTTAGTAGCCGTTCCAAATACAATGCAACACGCAGAGGTGAAAAAGTGCCCAGATCGTCACCTACAGAATATCGAACACCAGGCTGTCACATGTTGATAGTTCACATTAAAACCAGTATGCACGCGTGTGAGCGCGAAATATCGACCATGCCGCTGAAATGGAGCAAAGAGGAACGCTTTAGTCTATATATGATGTCCAATTTGTTCAATTATGTACGAACTTCAATTATTAAATAATATGTCAAATTACAACACACTCAATAAGCTAATCCTGCTTCTATTGTTCGTATCCTTCAATATTCATCTATGGTGCATATTGTTGTGATCAAATGTGCTCACCATATGTTGTGCACACATTATACTTAGCAAAGCAAAACCACAGGTAAGGCTAGCTTTTATTGTGAAAATATGTTCAATTTATGTCAGACAAAAATAAGATTTTTCCTTGAAAAAAGAAGATGAGCCCGGGTTAAGTTTCTTAACATTTGCATTATTGAACACACAAAGTGTACCTATATTGAAGAAACAATGTAAAAGGAAGTTTGGGTAAACCATCCCACGCTACTTTAAATATTAAACGATGGTAGTACGTTATTTTGCTTTCCAACTAAAAATAAGGGTTCCTGAGGGGAATCAGTGGTCACATTATCCTAATCATGCTAATAAACATGGCATTACAACATGCTGTTCTCCAAATCCAATGACTAATTTTTTTTAAAAAATCCATACCCATTAATAGGTAGCCAGGAGTGCCCTTCCATACCCGTGAGACCTAATTACGTTAAATTCCAAGGTATGGTGAATTTCATTGAAAATAAAATTCACCAATACAAATTATACACAAATGGAATGGAAGGATTATACAATACACAAATCCCAAAAATCCTTCCATAAAGATGAATCACCTGCAGGAGGCAGAACATCCCAGAGAGTGGATCTTGAAGAGCTCATGGTACGCACAACCAGGAATGGGGCGAGGGGTGAAAGAAATAAGGCGCGGGGATTGATTGCATAGCAGTAAATGGAAAGTATAGCATATGCACATCACAATGGAGATCCATTGTTGTTTGGACCACCAAAAATGTATTTCATTTCTTTTATGTATATCTACATTTCTTTTATGTATATCTACTTTACGAGGGTTCATGTTCTGTGGGACTAAACATATGTAGATGATGTGAGACATGGTAGCTTGTTTGATGACAGTTTAGACTCATATGCATTGAAAACTACTAAGACACCCTTGACTATGCTCCCGCTCATACTGCCATGGTGCTATTGGTGTGACGTGGGAGTATGGAGAGTGAATGTGAGTGTGAATGAAAGGTCAAGTCTAAGCTGACTTGCTTCAAAGAAGCTTTTTTAATCTGAGACCTCATGGGTGCCATGTGCAAATCTCCAGCACACTTGTGAAATTATGGAGTAACTTACAAGAGTGAGCTGTAAGTAATTACAAGCTCATACACATAGTGGTATATAATGTACAATATATCCACATAGAGTACACAATGGTACCAACCCACTAAAGCTGACCATTAACATTACAATCGTCTGCTGTGCTAAGGTCCTTCACCATGTATTCTCGTTGTATTTCCATGTTAGTCTCCTTTCGATATTGCACTGAGTGTGGTCCACACAGCAGCGTTTGCATCCTAAAAAAATAAACCTAGCATATGCACCTTTATGAGCTGGAATTGATTCCCTGTGCCCATGGGTATGGATATGTATGTATATGTAATTGTATATGCAGGTATGTGGATGTATGTGCATATGTACATATGCACGTACCTATTTACATCCATGAATGCCATGGCATCCATTCTCACCTGGATGCAGATCCACCATCTGGCTGTTGTTCTTTTGACTGTAGGCTAGATATCTAAATCAACCACATACCTAGATGGGTGGCTACCCACCTACCTACCAATTTATCCTCTTTCAGCATCTGTTCTGTCATCTATTGTCAATATATTCTGTCAATATATATGTGTAGTTTTCGACATGGATGTCGGACATGGGCGTCCGAGGAAGAAAAATCAGGGAAGCTACCGCGGCACCGTGGCACCTGACGTCTTCAATTCAGGCATCTAACATGTGCTCATAAACATTAGGTAAATTTGCACTTTCAGGTGATTTGAATTAATGAAATTTATGTTATTCAATGCAAGTTTTATATTTGCGACTAGCATGTGACCACTCGTTTTCTCTGCAAATACATACTTTTCAGTTGGCAGGAAAAATAATTCCAACAGGACAAGTTGGACCTGTGAGCACTGCAAGGTCATTAGACTCATCAGTGGACTAGGTAACTTAGAAGGTGTCCCATTTCCTCCATGGGTTGGCACACCTTCTTTTGTACTACCTGGTGCACTTGTTACACCTCTGGTTGTGTGCTAGATGAGAGCATTGTACTCCTGGCTTTGGAAAGGGCAATAACAATTTGCAGGTGCCATATTTCCGTAAATGAAATCCTGAGCCAATGGTACCATTTCCACATTAACAATTTTTAGGCCAGATCTACATCCTTTGTGTCAAAAGCTAACATAAATGCAGAGAAGGCCATACAACAATTTGCAATAAAAATATATGCATGATGCTTTGTTGTGTGATTTAAATTGGTTCCCTGTATATTTTATTGTGAAATAACAAATATTCCAGATATGTGCAATTCAAATTAAAGTACTTATATGTCAATAAGTAGTCAGTTCACCAACAAAATGCTAAATTCACTGAAGTACTATCCAAAACCACAAAAGAACATGGGCACCAATGATTAGTTGATAATTTAAGCTTTAGGGCACATCAACCAGGTTTGGTCATTTCACACCCATGTATAACAATGAAGATGCATGTTATTCCCTCTTTCTCCACCTAAAGATGGGAAAGGTGTGGGGCTGAACATATGACTTTAATGGGGATGTATGCAATAAAGGAAAATGCAAAATTGTCAGTAAAAACCTAATCTGGCCTTCCAATGCGTGATCAACAAAAAGTTCATGCTTGGTTGCCGGTATGACATAACCTCATGTTGAGAATTCTAAATTGCACTGATGTTAGGTCACCTAAAGCCCATTAACAATGCATCGCCTTAAACCTACTGATGCTGTATTGTGAAATATCATTGTCACAAAATAATTTTGCATTATCCATTGTGCCAATGCTGCATGGTGTGACATGAAATAGTGAATATCTTGCCTACATGTGATTTACCAAAGAAATGGTAGGTGAATATACTCCTAAGTAGAATTAAACAAGTCTCCTTGACATGTTTTTACAACTTGTGCTCAGGGGCTTCTACAGAAATAGGTACCAAAGGCCAAGGTAAAGGGCAAGTAACCTTCAGTTAAAGCCATTCGATTTCCCAGCATCGTTTTGGAAGAACAAGGCTGTAATGACCAAAAAAGTAGGAAGCAATCTTATTGATTGATTATTTGGGCTCAAGAGTGCACAATTTAAGTGGCGGCCATGTCATGCTTGAAATCTTTCTGGAAGTATGTATCTACCTATGCCCCTGCCGTAACCCGTGCTACTCCAACCTTGTTTCAACTGCGCCAGCCGCGCACAAGTTAACTTGCAGTCGGAGATTTCGTGGTTTTCCGACTGCACCGACTGCACAGTCTGCCAATGTATGACGTCACAGAAAAATGCCTGAGGCGAAACTCTGACGCGTCTGATTTGTTCCTTACTTTCCGACTGTATCGACTGCACCGTCTAGATGCTTGCCGAACAGGGCTAGGGGTCGACAATGGAAAAAAAAACATTGAATTCCCTTGTACAATAAGGAAGTAAATAAAGCACCAATATCAAGGGCAGAGTGTCATAGACCATTTTTCCTTAATTTTAAGTAATTTATTGAGAAAAAAAAACTTTCGTTCGTGCAACAAGTTATGCTTATGACAAAACATGGGCCCTGACACAAATAAATAAAACCCGTGGAAGAGACCAGATGAAATTATTAACATAAAGGCTCATATTGGAAGAACGAAAACATTTTTTTATGATAAGGATTACAGAAGTCTGCAGTGTGGCAGAATGGCTGAAATCGGCTAGACTGAGAAACGAGAAATTTGTCAAACTGAGAAACTGAGAAAAGTGTCACTTCAGTTAGGTATGACCAGGGTTGGTTTTATGTCTTGGAATTCTGAAATTGAAGAGGAAAATTATGTGGCATTACAGGTTGGCATAGAGCAGAAGATTTTGAGGACTTTTCTTTTCATCTGAATCCTGGATTATGAGAGGAAAACTGTGTAGCATCGCAAGTTGGAGAATGATGTGACTTGTTTTTGTCATCAAAAACAACTATTTTCGCACTTTTCACGGTCATGCTCCGTGTTTTCATGTTCCCATGATCATGATCAAACATCAAAGAGATCGCAGTCATTGTCAGAATAAATTCCTCTTTTGGAGGAATGGAGTGGAAGACTTCCTGGAGCTAAAAAAAATATTTGGGGCGGGCAACGTCAAAGACAAGACCATGTTTCCAATACTTGCCCTGACTCTCAGATACCTACGAAAACATACACGAGTTCAGCTTCAGCAGCGCCTTGGTACTTATTAGGCAGATGCGTAACCACTGAAACCCAGTGGCGCAACACATATTTCAGTTCGGTAGGGGGCAGCGTTGGAGAGCGGGCCCCATCGCAAGCAGGCCCCCTCATGTTTTTTAAAGTCTGCGGAAAACATGCACTTAGTTTTGAGCGGGACCCTATGTTTGTAGAACCTTGCAGAAATAAAAGCACTTTTCCTTTACGTGCCCCTTCCTCCTAGAGAAATGATATGATATATGTATACATGCAACACCGAACATAGCTTTAGCACCGAATCCTCATTCTGATTTCAGCCCTCATTCTGAATTAATTCCTCCTTCTGAAAGGCCGCCAGTACACCGAAAAACACAGGTAATAACATCGTGCAGCGCAGCTGCAGATGCTTTGTGCGTTGTTCGGATGCCTGATAATTACGATCAGAGGCGGATTTCATAAGGAAAATATTACCAACTGCAATATTTTGCAAAGTTTCCCACAACCTAAAGTCTGCTTTGTTTTAAAAGATAATGCGTCACAGCGTTTCAGGGAATTTTAGCTTTTCATATTTGTACCCGCTAGTGTCCTCGTATCCACCATCGAAGGTAAAGGTGAATACCCAGAGGGCAATGGTAATTGTTACTTTTCCCATTGTCGCTCGGGGTACTTACCCGCGGGTAAGGCTAACTTTCGATTGTGGATAGGGCACTGATGGCACTTGCAAAGAACAACACGTCGCGCGCCGATAGGAAACAAATAACTATAACGCTTAAAGCAATCTCATTGAAGAACTGTCGAGTTCTGAAGAGCGTTGTCGCTCGCGCCGGAAGCCACAATGATAATGACGTATAATAAAGCAGTTGAAGGGCGAATCAGCGACCAGGAGCCCGTTAGCACCTTCCTGAAGTCTGCATCCACGCCATACCGCAGGCTCTTGAGTACATCCAGAATCCAGAGTGCCAACCCCACGAACACACAAAACTATGTCCAGATGCGAACTTTGTAGAGGCTTGGAAATTCGCAGAAGACGGGCAAACCGAGCGACAACGTTGAGTGCGAGCACAAAGTCAGCTTTAGATATAGCTGCGAGGAATGTGTCGGCCTTCGACGCAGCAGTGGCATCAGACCACCGGCTCATCTTCTCGAGACAGGCTACTACAGTTGCGTAGAGCTCAGAAAACCTGAGTACAGCATCGTGACACTCCACCCACCCGGTTTCACAATACTTCTTCAGCTTGCTCGACGCCCCTGTCTCTGCCTGCGCGTCTTCGAAACAGTCTTTCCGCTTGGAACTGGCGTTGATAAACTCAGACGTCTGTCGCACAGTCTCCAAACACTTCGATATCACCTGAACCTTAGCTCCGTACGAGACAACTAACGAGAATACGTGGCTGGCGCAGTGAGTGTAGACAGCTTTTGGATAACGTGTCCTTATGCATGCATGTGCCCCGCTTGCATCTCCCTTCATTGTTGCGCAGCCATCGTAGCCCTGACCCCTTAGTTTATCTAGGTCCAGCCCGTACGACTCTAGAACGGTCATGATAGTGTCAGCTATGCCCTTCCCCGTAGCGTCACGCACCAACTCCAACCCAAGAAATTATTAGTATTAGTACAAGGTTTAGTAGCGTCGTCGAGCAGTGGTGAAGTAGCGTTGAGATGGTCTTCAAGAGTAGAGCTGAGGTAGTCCGGATCGATTGAAGATGTAGAGCTGGTGCAGTAGAGTTGTTTGAGAGCCGGTGATGATGAAGTCGAGAGAGAGAGTTAGTCCGGTCGGTGCCATATTGGGGTATGGGGTGTAGTGGAGGGTTGTTGGGGTCGGGTCATCGCCAGAAGTGAACATTGCAAGAACATATTTTTTTTGTCTGTTCTTTTGTAACGTATCTTTTCCTTTTTCCGTTTTCCTGGTTTTGTTCATTTTCTCTTTCGTTTTTTAACATATCCTTTTCTTTTTTCTTTTTTCCTTCTTTTTTCCTTTTTTCACAATTGTTCCATAATGCGTGTAGTTTTGAGAAAGTGGAAGAGGTGTTCGTGTAATGCTGGATGGTCGTCGTTGAGGAGCGTGGTGAGGTTCAGTGGGATGTTGTTCGTGGTGCAGTAGTTTGTTATATGTTGTCTTTGGTTGTTGTATTTGGTGCAGAATATGAGCATGTGTTTGACTGTGTGTGGCGGCAGGTAGTGCATTGTGGTCGTGGTTGATTGCGTGGGAGGTATGAGTGTGTGAGTGCTGTGTGTCCTATGCGTAGTCATGTTAGTGTCCGTTCTCTGAGTCTGGTGTTTTGGTTGATGGAGTGCCAGTGTTGGTGTTTGGGGTGTATTTCGTGTAACTGTGTTGCTACTGTATCCCATGTTTGTTGTATGTGTTTGTTGATGGCCTGCCGTATTGTGGGGGAGTAGTCGGATTGCGAGTAGGGACATTGTGTGATTTGTTGTAGTGTTGTGGCTATGTTTGCTTCTATGTCTGCGTGTTCGTTGCCGTGTATGTTTGTGTAACTTGGGATCCAGAGAAGTGTTGGCCGTTGTGGTATGGTGAGTTGTTTGTGGATGCGTAGTATTTTGGGTATGAGGGGTGTTTGTATTTGGTGTGGGGTGTTATGCTCTGTAATGACGATTTTGCGTATGTGGCTATGATGTGTTCAATTTTGGTGTTGTAGATGGTACAGTATGCCGAGAAGATTGCGAATAATTATGATGTGTATGTGGATGCTGTGTCGTGCAGACGGGCACGTATGATGACCCGCGGCGGCGCTGCGTTGGGGTACAGCACGGCCGCTGTGCCCGTCTGCTGTGTATGTGATTTGGAGCCGTCTGCATATATGATGTTGTAGTTGGCGCACTGTGCTGTGAACTGTAGGAATAGTTGTTGTATTTCTGCGTGTGTGTATGTGTTTTTTGGTTTGTCAATGAGGAAGTGTGTGTTGAGTGTCGGCTGTTTCCACCATGCGATGGGTTGTGGGGGTGGTGTTGTCGTTGGGAGTGTTATGTCTAGTGTGTTGGCGTGTCTGTGTATGCGGCAGCCTATTGTGGTTTGTAGTTGTGAGTAGTTCATGAGTTGGTGTCTGCGTTTGTGCGGAATTTTAGTGCCTGTGTGCATGGGTGTTGTTTCGTGAGTTGAGTTTTGTAGTGGTATCTAAGTAGTGCTTCTGTACGTCTGTGCTGTAGTTCTGGGATGTGGTTGTATATGTGAAGAGCGTGAGAAGGTGAGGTGGTGTAAGCTCCTGTGACTATTTGAAGACCTTGTCGTTGAATAGAATCTATAGTTTTGAGGTTTGTTTCAACTGCGTTTTCGAAGAGTGGGAATCCGTATTCCATAATTGGCCTAATGAATGATTTGTAAAGGGTTAGAAGTGTGTTTCGGTCGGATCCCCAGTGTGTGCCAAAAAGTGTTCGTAGTATGTTGATTCTTTTTGAGGCGCGTTTTTGTATGTTTAGGAGGTGTGGCCGGAAAGTTAGTCGTTGGTCTAATGTGATACCTATAAATTTTGTTGTGGTGAGCAAGGGAATGGGTGAGTTGTTTATTTTTAGGGGTTGTAGGTTTGTGTCTCTGTTGTAGCCGAAAATCATGCATTTGGATTTGAGTGGTGCTATATGTAGGTTTAGTGTCGCAAGTTTGTTGTTGAGTTCTGTTAATGCGTGTTGTAGTACTGTTAGTGCGTATGCTGGTGCTTCTGTTCATGTCCATAATACTATGTCGTCGGCGTAGATTGCAATTTTGGTCGAAAAGTTGTCGGTGATGGCGGAATTTAAAGCTAAAATGAAGAGAAGGGGACTGAAAATTGAGCCTTGCATTAAGCCGGTGGTGAGGAATTTGGCGTCTGAGGTGTGGGGCCCAATTTTTACTTGAAAAGGTCTGTTCAGTAGGTAGAAATTGAGGTAGTGCACCAGTCTGCCTTGCATGTCGATGTTGTGTAAGTGTTGTAGTAGTGCTGTTATGTTGATGGTGTAATATACTTGTTTTAGATCCAGGAAGACGGCGGTCGTGGAACGTCTCCTGGCCGCCGCTTCCTGGATGTTTGTGATGAGGTAAGTGAGGCTGCCTAGACATGATCGATTGGGAAGGAAGCCTGATTGAATAGGAGAGATTAAGTGTTGTGTTTGAATGATATAGAGGAGGCATTTTTTGACAAGACGTTCGAATAGTTTGTGGAAGCAGCTAGTGAGGGCAATAGGGCGATAGGAGGTGCAAAGAGTTGAATCTGTGTTTGGCTTAGGTATGGGTAGGAGAGAAGCGTGTAGCCAGGATTGTGGGTATGTATGTGTGGTCCATGCGGTGTTGTAGGTGTTGAGTAGTGTGTGCAGTGCTGATGTTGGTAGGTGTTTGAAGAAATAATAGTGAATGTTGTCCGGTCCTACACATGTGTTAGCTGTCTGTGCGATTGCTAATTGTAGTTCTGCACGTGTAAATCTAGTGTTGTAGAGGTGTGTGCGTATGTGTCTGATCGGGAGTGGGGGGTTTCGTGGAAGTGTAGATGATCTAAGATGGTAGTGGTCTGCGAATATGTTTGTTTGGGGGTCTGTTGTGATGTTGTTGTTGTGTCTAAGTGTGATGGCTTTGATTGGGGGTTATTGTCGGTGTTGGAATGTTTTCAGAAGTGTCCAAATTTCGCCTAGAGGTGTAAATCTGGTAAATTGGGTGCTGAATGTGTTGCAAGAAGTCTTTTTTGCGTCTTCTAGTGTCTTCTAGTGTTTTTGGTGTGCGGTGTATTTCATATCTATGGCGTGCGTGGTTCCTCGCGCGGATCTCCGGATCGCGGCGATCGCGCGAAGTTTATACGTCCTACGCGCAGATGGTCTCTGTTCATGAAATCTACGTACAGAAATATACGAAAAGAAACAGAGACATGAACGTATTTTATGAATCTAAATGATATGGACCTTCATTATAATTATTTCTCACTGTCATTGTCACTGTCACTGTCACTGTCACTGTCACTGTAACTGTCACTGTCACTGTAACTGTCACTGTCACTGTCACTGTCACTGTCACTGTCACTGTCACTGTCACTGTCACTGTCACTGTCACTGTCACTGTCACTGTCACTGTCACTGTCACTGTCAATGTCACTGTCACTGTCTGTCTGTCTGTCTGTCTGTCTGTCTGTCTGTCTGTCTGTCTGTCTGTCTGTCTGTCTGTCTGTCTGTCTGTCTGTCTCTCTGTCTGTCTGTCGCATGCCATCATCCCTGTTTTATTAGTCAATCCAAGTCTCCTGTTCCTTTTCGTTACTCAAGTTTCAAGGGAAACTGGGATTATCAGCAGTAGGGACAACCTATTAACGAGGGCGACACGAGCCGGCGGCGATCGTCGCATGGCGCGGGGGAGGGGCTGGGATGGGGCGGGAGACGGTCGGCGCACGGTGAGGGTAGAGAACACAAAGAGCGAGATAGGGCAGGGGAGGGGAGGGGGAGACAGGGGAGGGGAGGGCCGCCGAGACAAGGCAGTCGGCGGCGGAGACCCGGCGGGACGGCCCGAAAAAGAGTGGTTTGGTGTCTGCAAGTTGTGCCCACTGCCTGTGAAGTGTGATATTACCTGCGTCGGTGTGATCGGGGTAAGAGTTCGAACATGAAGACCCGCGCTTCCACCAAAGGGCTTTTGGTTCCTTCTGAACTAAAAACAAACAGACTGCCCACGAGAATTGACGTTCTGAATTACTTGAGTAAAGTGAATAGAGACTCATGCGTTGCGAACAAAAGGTTGAAAGAGAGGCTAGCACCCCATATAAAGTTTGTCGCGGAAAGTGTGATGAAAATGTGGTGCTGCGAAGGAATACCAATTGTTGGGAGGGCCCGAGTCGAACATATGGTTCGAGAATGCCGCGAACGCTACGTGCGATACATGAAAACTCGGCATCACCAGGTGTACGTCCGTCCGGTTATGAGTTGTTTGGAAAATTGTTTAATATAGCCCGCTGCAAATGTGCTGATATCGATAGCTGCAAATGTGCGATGGCCGACAAAGTGCCACGAATGGAGTTTCCCTTTGTCCAAGACCAGAGAGGACCTCGCCAAATGCAAATCGGTACCGCAGATATCCGTGAAACCACTCGTCGACGCGCCATGGACGAAAGGAGGCGTCTGACCGCCGAGAGAGTCAAATCACCACAACCGGGACGTTCTGGAATGGCCCAGCTAGATTCTAATTCAGACCAAGATTCCGCCACAGATTCATCATCGCTCACATCTGTAGTCAATGAGTCAGAGTATATGGTGAACAGTAACACAGACGAACTGCTAAATAC
The DNA here is from genome assembly GCA_034440575.1 of Imbricaverruca yamaguchii. Lineage (NCBI taxonomy): Eukaryota > Metazoa > Arthropoda > Thecostraca > Neoverrucidae > Imbricaverruca > Imbricaverruca yamaguchii. The sequence continues at coordinate 705,941 of JAOTOL010001521.1, forward strand.
GGCTCTACCAGCAGATCGGTACGGAGTGTCTAATCGTGCGTGTGCTGCGATCATAAACGGTTTCCAAGTGGACATTGGTCGGATCACTTCTGACGACATGGACGCATAGTGCATAGCAAAAAAGTATGGCGAGCAAGGGATCGGATTAGAAGAGAGGTAGTAGCCCAGAGCCATGAGGATCATGCAGGTCGTGTATCTGGTCTCTACTTCGACGGTAGAAAAGACGACACGCTTATGATAGCCAGTTCAAAGAAGACGGAAGAGCACATTGTGGTTGTATCCGAGCCAGACAGTTCATATTTAGGACATTTTACCCCACAGACTGGGAAAGCGGAGGACATTTTTCAGGACCTGAACGCCATGGCATATGAGTTTGGTACGCATGTTTCTGTGCTTGGCTGTGACGGCACGAGAGTTAATACTGGCCAAAAAGGTGGTGTTATCCGTTTGTTTGAGCTCGGACAAAAACTGGTTTGTGTGCCAACTTCATGCAAATGAACTTAATCTTCCTCCAGTATTTAGCCAGTTAGATGGAGTCACAACAGGACCTAAGTCGTTTAGTGGGTTGATTGGCCGGGCTGCTGCAGGCGCAGTAGAAACCTTGCCAGTGGTCGATTTTGAGCCAATCGATGGCGGAAATGTTTCAGAAATGACGCAGGAAATTCTCAGTGATCTAAGTTCAGAGCAGGCTATTCTGTACAGTCTGGCGCGTAGTATCTCAGATAGAACTGCGAAAATGAAGATCGGTCCACTAAACCACTCCAGGTGGCTGACTCTGGCGGCGCGAATTCTCCGGCTCTACATATCAACCGAACAGCCATCAGAGAGTCTGAGAATGCTAGCGGAGTTCATCGTGTGCCACTATACTCCCATGTGGTTCTGCATCAAGAAGAACTGGAAATGTTCTGACGGTCCTGGCAATGCGCTGCACAGCGTGCAACTTCTCAAAAGTTTGCAACCTGAGATAGCGGCCATGGTGCAGCCGGTAATACAGCGCAACAGCTACTGGTGTCACCCTGAGGCAGTACTGCTAGCAATGGCAGCGGGCCAAGATCAAGCCACACGGGAAAGGGCGGTCACTCAAATTCAGCAGTGTCGCAGAACTCAAGACGATAGTGATACTGACGAAGTGCGGAAGTTCAAGCTCCAAAAGTGAATATGGGGCAAACAGCATCATGGAGCTGATTGATTGGTGTAATGAGGCGATAACCGAGCCGCCCTTGACGCAACAACTGTCCGATGATGACTTACTAGACATCATCGCGAGTCCTCTCGAAGTACCACCATACCCCGTGCACAGTCAGACGGTGGAACGGATGGTGAAAGTGGTAACCGAGGCGTCTTTGAAGGTAATTGGTGAAAAGGCCCGCCACGGTTACATTGTGGCGAAGTTGAAACACAGGTCAGCAATGCCAGTGCTCAGCAGCAAAAAGGATTTCATGTCGGGTTTTTTGTCGAGCATGTAGACAAGTAGTACAGCTATAAAATGATAGTTCGTACAAAAAATGTGGCTGCTCGTACAAAAGGTGACGTCGCTGTATGCCCGTCTCCTTCGGTTGTAGTGGAACGGAGCATGATGCCGATTTCGCCTGGTCTATTTGTCATAACAATAAGATATCAAGTGTCTCAAAATGATTCAATTGGTCTTCGATGTAAACAGACAAGGAATTTTGAAGATGTTCAAGCTTTCAAACGTGAAAATATTAGCATTATACGCCGATAGATCTTACTGATTGAAAATGGAACAAACAAGCGACGTAAAGTGAACCTTTCTTTCATGCGTCAGATACCCAGGCAACTTATTAAGCGACTGGTGCTTACCAAAAGCCTTTTACCCCACTAAACACTTTCATTGAGTTTTATTAATGAGCTTCATCACCAGAATCCATTCATCAGTCATCCACAGCACCGACTGCCGCCTTTTTCGTCACAGCGCCGCGGCGGCGCTCCGACGGTGGCCGGACGTGTGGTGTTAGATGCGAATCGCAACGGAGCGCCATCACTGGAGACTTCAACGCCGGGCGCCCGGGAAATTTGTTTCTTTATCGGCCTGTCGCATATTTTGTTTATTGTTTGATTTCGATTTGTTTTCGACCACAGGATTTTTTTAGGTGATCTGCACGATAATTTCACTAAGCAAAGTGCAATTTCAAAAAAAGGTCCTTCTTGACACACCCTAATGTACAATGTGTAGGGTAGGATGGGTCTGGGCTTGCTCGAACGAAATCCGAGACCGTCATACATTGGCGGCCGGCGCGGCTCACATGGCAATGAACCATGCATGTGCTGATTTTGTAACGTGTTTTCACCCTTTGTGCACAATTTCGGTGCGATCGGGTCGATGTGATGCACGTGGGCAACATGGAAGTGAAAATTGGTTGTGAAAAAGTTTCTAGAAATGTACTTTTTTACCGTAATATATGTATACTGGCATAGTACCCAATGAATGTGTCATTGTAGATGCTGCAACCACGTAAGCCAGCCGATGTGCAATCCCGTAAATGTTACTCATGAACTTGAGCCGGCCGGCGGTTCGCCGACGGTACGCTGCCGAACGTGAGTCTAAAGTCCGATCCTCGGACAATGGACGGCCGCTTTACCGGGTCGATAGCAGGGCGTGGAAATGTCGCCTGGCGGCTCGTCACCAGGTCGCCTCGCCGGGTTACATCGGAAGGGAATCGTCATTTGTTACACTGCAATGCCTCCACCGGTAATAATTCTGTGGAACACGACAATTTACATGATTCTTTTTTCAGACACTTACCCCGCCACACGAATCATTGCACCTTACGGAAATGTAATACTATTTGGCCAGGTCATATTTTCCCCGAATCTTGGAAAGAAACCATTCCGTAACCAAAACCCGGCAATGATCACAGCGACTCCAGCAATTTTCGACCCATAGCTCGGACTAGCTGGTCTTGGAAAACTTTCGGAACATGGCTGAAAATGATGCTTGGTAATGTTTCAGGATTGCCTTGTTTGCAGGAAAAGTAAAAAAAAAGAGAAAAAAGTTGCGTCTAGCAGAGGAAGTTGATCGGGTGAGAGTCCGAACCTGTTTTACTGGCCACGACACCACACTGTCGTTTCGATTGCTGCCAGCTGACACAAGGCAAGGTGCCTATAGTGCCAAGCACAAGGTGTCTATGGTCAATGGGAAAAGTGTAGCCGGTACAAGGAACCGGGTAATGCAACAAGGGTCTTTCATTACTTTTAGCTGTTTCCAGCACCTGACCCAATCGTTAACAATGGCGAAAACGGTCGCCTTTTCTGTACACCCTTCCCCAGGTGGCGGTCTACGAGCGGCTACGATGTTTGAACTTCCGTGTTTGGAGATCGTCTTGGCTACATCGTGGTGTCGGTTTGGTGCCGATCGATCTAATGCTCATGAGCTATGTCGCTTGAAACTGAGCCAATTCGGCGCGTTAAAATTGGTGATATTCCGATGTAAAACAACACATTTTACATGCTAAACCAACCGGCGACAGAGCAATTCGGAACAACCAATTTTCACTTCCATGTTGCCCACGTGCATCACATCGATCCGATCGCACTGAAATTATGCACAAAGGGTGAAAACACGTTACAAAATCAGCACATGCATGGTTCATTGCCATGTGAGCCGTGCCGGCCGCCAATGTATGACGGTCTCGGATTTCGTTCGAGGAAGCCCAGCCCAATCATACCCTACACATTGCACATGTTCGGATAGCCTCGGCGAAGGGCTATCCGCTCACCAATTTGATAGCTCTAGCACGTGCCGCTCTCAGCTCGAAATTAATCCACTGAAAACCGATGCACGTGCATGACGGCCACACGATACAGCGCGCCGGCCGCAGAGCACAATAGCACACAGGTCCCTGACGTGGCCGTATTTACATACAGTTTCATCTTTGTGCATGTTGTGTTATATGCCGTGGCCCTGGCTAGCTGATGTCGAAATGCCTCGGTTGACGACGTATGGAACGTACCAACGTGACCTGCATAACCCGAAACAAGCGCAACAAGCTGTCCGCAAAACCCGCTCATCACATGTGAAAATTTGAGCGAAATCCACCCGGCCGTTTTTGCACAACACTAATCTCAAAATATGTCGAACTGTTTTGGTTCCGCACCGTTGTCAACAATGAGAACAGTGTAGACATGACTACTCGTCCTGACGTCATCAATTGACATTTGTTGGCAGATGCTTTGCCGATAGCAGACTCACTCACGCTTGAAGCAGCGGAGTAGATCTTATGCATATCCATGTGCTTTTTGTATGTTCTATGAACATACCAGGGCTTTTATTTAATGTCCTGCACACTCCTGGATTTTTGTACATCACATGCACAATCTTCCATTTTGTAGATCGTATGCACACCCCACTCTTGTAAATCTTATGCAGGTATTCCGTATGAACATATACCTTTTGCACATCCCAGCGGTTCTGTATATATTCTACACACTTCTGCACAATCCAGCACATTGGTCGGCGGACAGGAGCCGTACAGGAGCCAAGCCGTACAGGAGCTCCTGGCCTGATGGAAGGACAGATACGGAGAAAAAGACAGAGAGAGAGAGAGAGAGACAGAGACAGAGACAGAGACAGAGACAGAGATCACGTCAGGGCCCCATTCTTTGGCCTGGACCCCTCCTTCAGCCCAGGGACTATTCATATTTGATCGGGTCCCTCTCCGTCAGCCCGTGCCTTTCCCACGACATGGGCCCCTCTCGTCGATCTATAATTTAAGTTAGCGCAGCCAAGGGCACTCAACATCTTTTCTAGGACACTCTCCATTGGCTTGGAAAGGGGGTCTCTTCGTCGGCCAGGGAACCTTTATGTTAGCTCTGGCCTCCTTTCGTTCATCTCGGGTCCCTTTACGTCGGCCCAGGGGCCCTTACGGGCTCACTGCATCGTCGCCTTGAGGGGTGAAGCAGGTCCTTCAAGACGGTCGCTTGGAAGGGCCCTCCACCATTTCAGGGGGCGGTTGCCCATTCGCCACTTCAGCTACGCACCTAAGTCTAAAGGAGGAGGCTCTGGATTGCTAAGGAGGGCCCCTACACTGGCGGAGAGGATTCATTAACTGCGGGTGAGCCCAGAACCGGTATTAAGAGCTCCTGGACCGATGAGGGCAGAAACCGAACAGCCGAAGCCGAAACCGAACAGAGGACCCCTTGTATGCTGGTGCGGTCCACCAATACGCGTCACCCCCCCCCCACACCGACCCATCCCGGATTTCTTCATAAATTGGTGAACAGGGGCAATTGAGCGCCCCGAATCCAATGGTGACACTCCCATTTCGATCTGACCAACATCACGTGTGTTATAGCCTCAGGCATTTTTGGAGTGTCACGATGCAGGGTTAACTTTAAACGTTCGATCAGGGTTAACTTTAAACGGTCATAACTTCCTGGCTGGCTAAAATTGATTCCTTTTCTGATGGTTGCGCGGGACAATGCAAAAATAGTTTCACCTTTATTAACATCTGCCAGCACGAGACAGACTTTGGATTAAAATGTGACTGGCAGTTCTTTGGAACAGCTCATGGAAAGGGGCCGTATGACGGCATCGGCGGCACAATGAAACGGGCGACTGCGAGAGAAAGTCTCTGCCGTCCGCGCACACATCAGATCACGTCAGCCTCAGAAGTGTACACCTCCCTGGCCGAAAATTCCAAGCATTAATTATCTCTTTGTTCGTTAGCCAAGTCGATATTGAATCCACAGCTCATGATCTAAAGTCCCGCTTTGCCAAAGCTCTGACGGTCCAGGGAACACAGCCTCTGCACTGCTTCGTGCCGGTAAATACTACCCCCATGAGTGTGGCCGAACTGTCGGGCGAACAGGGGCGCCATGTCAATTTCTGCCGTTGAATGATGGATCAGTGTCTAGGTAGCCACTCCAGTGAAGCATGTATTCATAGAACAATACATTTCATCTGTCACTAAATCTGTCTGCATACAGACCAGTGTATGTTTTCCTGTATACCAACATACACGACCACCACTAGAAATATGGGCGAGATCTACCGTTGTCCTTCCAGCCATAACGATCTGTTACTAATAACTAAATATCTGGTATGCGGACGTTTATTTGACTTGACTACTAGCGTTGCTCAAACGATTGAATATGCCACTTAATTCAAATTCAGCATCCCAAAAAATAACTATAATCTCCCTTCTCCCGTCAATAAATGCTAAAGGCCAAGTCTTTGCTTAAATGACCCCTAAGAGGTCACCAAAGGTCAGTCAAGTTCATGGAAGTAAAATGCAGATCAGATAAGGTCACCCGAGGCCATCGGAGGTTGCAAGGCTACGAGATCACGGATCAAACTGACTTCAACCCTGTTTGGCCTACAATTGGGTGCCATTGATGACGTCATCGCTCCATACTCTGATTTTTAATACAAAATATAGAAAAAAAACATATCTCCAATTCCTTTCGTAGTCAAAGACAACATACCACACAACAATAAAAAAAATCTGGATATTTTCCATGCGCTCGATATGATATGTCACGTGACCTAAGTTCAAATGACCAAAAAAACAGAAATTGTCAAATTTAAAAATAAAGCACTGGAACGTAACGTGATCACTGGTCTATTACGAACCCAGCGATATATTTGTTTATGTAATTATGTTGATCATAACAGAAGTTATGACCGTTTAAAGTTAACCCTGCATCGTGACCATCAAAAAATGCCTGAGGCTATAACGCACGTGCTGTTAGTCAGATCGAAATGGGAGAGTCACCATTGGATTCGGGGCGCTCAATTTACCCCTGTCCACCAAGTTATGAAGAAATCCGAGATGGGTCGGTGTTATTTCGCACCCCAGGTATTAGTGGACCGCACCTGCTACAGCAGCTTCAATCTTTTGGAGAGGGGATGCCGGCCCCACAGGGCGGGTCACGAGCCGTGATAGATGGTCCCTGTGTCGACGGATGGTGACCCAGGACCGGACGTGCAGAGCCATCCGCAGAGACCTGCACTCTGAGGACTGGCAAGGACCGTAAAGACGAGAGAGGGCCCCCGAGAAGTGCAATGCTCATCCCAGATGGAACAAGCAATCTGAACTGGAATGGGCTCCTAGCACCTGATGAATAAACCAATTGCCTGAGGACCAATGGGCAATGGTTTTCGTTTTCGGTAGGTGCGTGAACTCTTACCGGATGAGCCAGTCTGCTGCCTAGATCATTAAAAGCAGTGTGCAATTTAGTTTAGTCCATATTAGTACAATTTCACATTTCACATTTGATATGACATAGTACACGAGGAGTGACAGGAACCCCCTCTAATATCTATGCTAAGCGCCGCATGAAAACGAAAGAGGTGTCATCGGAAAGTGCCCGACGACTAAGGCCCCACACCCCACCTCACCACCCCCATAACAAATTCCCCAACAGTGACGTTACTAGGGAGCCTAGGTTTTCACGACATTCATCATGTTTTTGGCTGAGGGTCCATTTTGGGGGATATTTGAGAAGCAAAATATTTGGAATCAGAAAAGGACAGCGAAATCGACCAGGACAGTGGACCAACATTGTTTGGTCATCCAAAAATCAAAATTGTATTTTGTTAAAATTTCAAAATGTTTAGTTTTCAGGTTTCTTTGATTTCCCATTCGTAATGGGTAGAATGGACCGAAAGACGTTGTCCAAAGTCAACTTGCTCTCATAAAAATGCTTACTTTAGCCAGAATCTTCTATTTAAACCCTAATAGGCAAATATGCGAAACTAGTAAGTAATCAAAAACGGAAAAAAGAACAAAATTCCTCTGGTGCGTTTTGTTGCAGCCCTAAAGATAACCAAACGTTGAAAGTTTCAATAAAATATTTGTATCCGTTAAAGCGTAACAACTGGTTGAACGTTTTTGGATGTGACCTTACAGGACCTAAATGAACTCGTTGACCCTAAATGACCTGATTTGAAGAAAAAAGATTAACGCAACATGTGAACTTGATGTGGGAAAAGGTATGCTAAATTTCGGTGCCCTGCCGCGCGCCGTTCTTTTACTATCCGCGAAAAAAACCTGAGGGGGCGGTTGAAGACGGCGTGGTTTAAGACACTGTGAACCTTGGTATCTGCTCGTTAGCATTCCCTGGAAACTCGAGGGTCACATGGACAATCCAGTGCAGTATCGTAAAGTTGTCAAAAGCCTTTCTACCTGTAGAGCAATGGTCTTTCCCAACTTGTTAACACTCGATAAAGCCGTATCACGTACCTGAGGGCTGATGGATAGCATGCCCGATCACTAGTGATTTATGTGATGATTTGAGTGATATACGTTTATGCGGTTGATATATGCGAGGATTTTGGTCCAAGGCAGTGGTCGCAAGCTGTAGGTTATCAAATGCGGCGGGTGCAGGCACCTTTAGCGAAACCTTGCCATGTACTCGAATAATGATTATCTATACTTCAATAATTATCTTTAATATTAGGTTTCAAATAACTTAAAGTGAAAGAAACATGAGATAATAATAAAATTAACTAAATTTGATAAATATTTATATATAAACACGCGCCCTGGAGGTCCTCTGAAAATTACGAGAGACCCATTCTAAGATCTCGGATCCTATTAAAGCTGAAGCAACGAAATTCACAGGGTGGATGGGTGCGGTACTGAACTCTATTATGCACAAATTGTATGATCTTAGGTCAATATCTTCAAGGTCAAATGAGGTGAAAAATTCAAAATTGTAATGGTCTTGCGTGGCCTGGCTTGTCATTGTTATTGATCATTGTGATTGTGTTTAAGTGCTTTAAAATGGGCATTAATGATGTTGTGGACATTACTACTGATGCAATGCAGATTTCACGCCCGGTATTTGTCCTCAGGTCACCTATATAGCAGAACTTTATCAGGTCATTACCTGCTCCAGTTATCGGAACCGGGCCCCCGCCCGACTGTTCCGTTGGGCGGCTCGGCGCAATCGGCCTCGCAAAGAAAGGAATGAAATACATGAATAAAGTATGGAAACGCTTGGGTACACAATGGCAAACATTAGTTTCCAAGATGTGTAGGGAGTAACATGCAAAGCGACATAAATAGCACGACATTCATTTGCATTTATGACAACATTACAGTTGACCAGGTTTTGTTCCATTAGCCTGTCATGAACTTGACCTGACTTGATTTTCGTGACGTAACATGGCATTGAAACTACATCAAATAATGATATGCGTCAAGCAAGTCGCTCGTGTTGCCAACAACACTTTCCTTTTGCCAATATACGGGAAGCGCATCGGCGCCGATTTTTATTTTCTGGCGCTGCGAAATTATTTTGCTTTAAAGACCTCTAACACGAAAAATATTCGGCTGGTTTTCATTTTTCTTCCCTTAGTAACACGCTGGTTATTGTTAAGCAGGTATGCAAATAATGGTGCATATCAGCCGGTAAAATGTGGAGTCATGTACGAAAAACCGGAGTGGTGGTCGGATTTCGCTCCCCCATCTTCAGGGCGCGTGTTAAGCCATCGAATTTATGCAATTCCGTCATATGAATGAAACCAAGTACCGTGCTGGAGAAGTGGCAATGCCGAGCTGTGCTGGACTGGAAGACCCGACTGGCCGTGCTCCGCCAAAACAGTCCGGGCACATCATGTGTCCCGTCACACACTGGCCGCGGTCCGCCAGGACAGTCGGGGTACATCATGTGTCCGGTCATACACTGGCAGCGGTCCGCCAGGACAGTCCGGGTACATCATGTGTCCGGTCACATACTGGCCGCGGTCCGCCAGGACAGTCGGGGTACATCATGTGTCCGGTCACATACTGGCCGCGGTCCGCCAGGACAGTCTGGGTACATCATGTATCCGGTCACATACTGGCCGCGGTCCGCCAGGACAGTCGGGGTACATCATGTGTCCGGTCATACACTGGCCGCGGTCCGCCAGGACAGTCGGGGCACATCATGTGTCCGGTCACATACTGGCCGCGGTCCGCCAGGACAGTCCGAGCACATCACGTGTCCGGTCATACACTAGCAGCGGTCTCACCAGGGCAGTCCGGGTACATCATGTGTCCGTCATACACTGGCTACTATCAGCACTTCCGTTCGCCTGCGAGTGAGCCAGCGGAGATCACATGTTGAACGACTTGGCGCCGAGCAGATCATGTGACGCAGCTCCAGCCGCAACGCCTTCCACATCCGCCAGACAGCCAGACACACGTCCGACAACTGCGGCGAGACACACGTCAAACAGCAGCCCGGTACCATCCTGTCTCAGCCACAGCGCGGTATGGGCGCATTGCTACCATTCGCTACTAGTCGGCCATGCCCATGCACACTAGTGGCACCGCCATTGCGGCAAACGCTTCAAGCAAACACAACGCTTCATTCAATAATTTAAATTCAAATAAATATGAGATAATTATCAAATTAACTACATGTGATTAATATTTATCCATAGACACGCGCCCTGGAGGGCCTCTGAAAATTACGAGAAACCTATTCTAAGATCTCGGATCCTATTAAACCTGGAGCAACGAAATTCACAGGGTGGATGGGTACGGTAGTGAACTATATTATGCACAAATTGTGTGACTAGGTCAATATCTTCAAGGTCAAATGAGGTGAAAAGATCAATTGTTTAATGGTTTTGCGTGGCCTGGCTTGCCATTGTTATTGTGATTGTGATTGTGTTTAAGTGCTTCAAAATGGGCATTAATGATGTTGTGGACATTACTAATGATGCATTGCAGATTTTACGCCCGGCATTTGTCCTCAGGTTACCTATATAGCAGCACTTTATCATGTCATTGCCTGCTCCAGTTACCGGAGCCGGGTTGCCGCCCGACTGTTCCGTTGGGGGGCTCGGCGCAATCGGCTTCGCAAAGAAAGGAGTGAAATATATGAATAAAGTATGGAGACGCTTAGGCACTGTAGTGTTGTGCGGCGACATCTAGGCAGCGGACATAGTACGTTAGATATTGGAGTGACACCGCCAGAGCGGCGGCTGTGTGATTGGCGGGTACTCTTCGCGTGAGTCCCGCGGCGCGCGGTTGTGTGAGTCCGCGGTGCGCGGTTGTGTGGGTCCCGCTGCGCGCGGTCGGAGCGTGATGCTCCCGAGTGACCCCTGTTCGGGGCCGTGAGGTTGCCTCGCGTTTGGCTAGTACATCAAGACAGTACAGGCACACCATGGCAAACAGTAGTTTTCAGGATGTGCAGAGAGTAACATGCAAAGCGACATAAATAGCATGACATTAACTTGCATTGATGACAACATTCTAGTTGACCAAGTTTGGTTCCATTAACCTGTCATGAACTTGACCTGACTTGACTTCGGTGACGTAACATGGCATTGAAACTATACAACATAATAATATACATCAAACAAGTCGCCCGTGTTGCCAACAACACTTCCCTTTTGTCAATATACGGGAAGCGCATGAGCGCCGATTTTGGTTTTCTGGCGCTGCGAAATGCGAATTTATTTTGCTTTAACTACCTCTACCACGAAAAATATTCGGATCGTGGTGGTGGATTCGAGTTTAGGGGTGCGTCGACATCTAGGGTCATTTTGCGCCCATAACTGGAAAAAAAATATTCTGCTCGTTTTCATTTTTCTTGTTTTAACACTCGCACGTCCGGCGGTCCGCGCAAACTTCGCATGTCGGGGGGGGGCAGATGACTGCCCCCCTAAGATCTCTGGAACTATGCTAGCTAGCGGCAAACGGAAAACGGCGTTGGATAGCTGGTGACGGGCTCTATCGAAAATGTTTCGGTAATGTTTTTCGCTCAGGTCAACATTCAGGTCACTGGGCCACCATAGGTCAAATTCGACCGGATCAGGTGGGACTCAGAAATTGACACATATCTCAGGACCTGTAACAGATAGAAACAAATGGCGAACGCTATTTGACAGTCCATGAAATGCGCTACCGACAATAGGCGGTGTAATTTAAGGTCATGTCAAACGAAACTCAGGTCAAGGTCATGAAGTCATGACCTCAGATCAAGGTCATGAATTCACCTAGGGAGGTCATGTAATGTATCAATCGACACGTCTTGACGATACAAGCACAATGACGGTAATTTCAGCCTTCTAGCTCAATGCAGTGCGATATAATGCGCAGAAATGTGTAGTGATCTCAGGTGACCTCAGATACCTTGGTGAAGTCACTGAGCAAAAATGTCAGCAGTAGCATTGAGCATAGCTTACATCTACATGCCACAACCGTTATGAGATCATTCGGAGCGCAAATATGTAACTAGGAAGCATTTGTATATTTTACCATAGCCCTATAATGGGGAAGCCATGGCAGCGACCTGACCTAAGGTCAATGCTACGAAAAAAAACGATATACATATTATGGTCCCTGATGAGATCATGACATGTTATAAGTTTGAAATCAATAGTCCAATTATTGTGGAAGCTATGCTACCTAGAACTCCGAGTGTAGTTCGGTCACTTCGCCTGACCTGGTGACATGACCTGAGATAACCCAGGATTAAAAATGCATGAGGATATGCGCAAAAGACCAATGAACAGCTATGCGAGGTTTGGCCTTGCTAACCCTATTAGGTTGGCGGCAAATGATGAAAATCCGGAGGGGGCAGATATCTGCCCCCCCGGACGTGCGCGGGTTAATAACGCGCTGGTTATTCCGAAACAGGTATGCAAATAATGGTGCATACCAGCCGGTAAAATCTAGGGTTATGCACGAAAAACCAGACTGGTGGGCGGATTTGACCCCCTGCGCTTCAAGGCCCGTGTTAAGCCATCGAATTTATACAATTCAGTCAGATGAATGAAACCATGTACCGTGCTGGAGAAGTGGCAATGCTGGGCTGTGCTGGACTGGAAGGCCCGACTGCCCGTGCTCCGCCAGGACAATCCGGGCACATCATGTGTCCGGTCACATACTGGCCGCGGTCCGCCAGAACAGTCGGGGTACATCATGTGTCCGGTCATACACTGGCCGCGGTCCGCCAGGACAATCCGGGTACATCATGTGTCCCGTCACATACTGGCCGCGGTCCGCCAGAACAGTCGGGGTACATCATGTGTCCGGTCATACACTGGCAGCGGTCCACCAGGGCAGTCCGGGTACATCATGTGTCCGTCATACACTGGCTACTATCAGCACTTCCGTTCGCCTGCGAGTGAGCCAGCGGAGATCACATGTTGAACGACTTGGCGCCGAGAAGATCATGTGACGCAGCTCCAGCCGCAACGCCTTCCACATCCGCCAGACAGCCAGACACACGTCGGACAACTGCGGCGAGACACACGTCAAACAGCAGCCCGGTACCATCCTGTCTCAGCCACAGCGCGGTATGGGCGCATTGCTACCATTCACTACTAGTCGGCCATGCCCATGCACACTAGTGGCACCGCCATTGTGGCAAACGCTTCAACCTGGCACGTCAATGCACAATGGTGTCCATTGATCCCAACAGCATCGATTTTGCATTGTGCGCACAATTGCAGGGGTGGCGGCTCTGCCGTCGGTGGGTGATGGGGTGGTGGCGGGTGTGGGTGCGCGATGTGTAGTGGGGGTGTGGGTGTGCGGGGTGTGGGTGGGGTGGGTGGGGTGAGTGGGGTGTGGGTTTGTGAGGTGTGAGTGGGGTGTGGGTTTGTGAGGTGTGAGTGGGGTGTGTGTGTGAAGTGTATTTAGTGTGTTTTAGATCCAACCTAACTTCGACTGGATCTGATTGGTATGGGTGTGTGAAATGTGTGTGTTAAATGTATTTAGATCTAGCTAAAATGTATTTTAGATTTTCAGCCTAACCTAAACTGAAACTGGATGAACCACTTGAACTGCTGAACTTATTGAGGGCTTGACCTAACTAGCTCCTTTGTTGATTGTGGCTATGTCAGTGGTGTATTGTGTTGTGTTTCGCCGCCAAATCCACCACACATTCCCCAAACCCCAGCCGACGCGATGTTAGTTTGAGTTGCCGTCCCTAACACGAATTTATATATGTGAGAGGTCAAAATTTTGGGAACACCATATAGGTAAATGAGTCTTCAGCCAGATTCTGATTAATACGTTGCATGAGAGAATTTATGACAATTAAATTTTTCATTGGTTTGAGTGACATGTCCGTGTTGTGACATTTTGGACGCTAGCAATAGTATAATTTTGTTCAATCTTCCGCACGAAATAGGTGCCTGTGTTGAGCCCCAAGCGGCTTCCGCTGATCCTTAAATCTACCTACTCATGTTCATTCCCCTCATTCACTTCACATTCGCTCGCCCAATTCATGCTCTCCTTATTAATGAATTAATTGCTTGGTCCCCAAATTTAGCTCCCGACCCCCCCCCCCTTCAGCGGTACACAAACACATAGATCGACAGACCAATGCTTTAATTTGTATGGTATTACCGGGCTGAACAAGTAAACATTTCACTGCCAATCATGGCTGGCCTAGCCATTATTGGCAGTGTTTCTCGCCTGGACAAAGTCTTAACTGCAACGAGGGGGCTCATCGTACTGACTCTGAGGGCTGATACAAGTGCTCTGGTGTCTTTGACCGACATACCTAGCCTTAAGTTCGATTGATGTCGCACCGGGCCTTATTCGTTGTCCACTTGCGACCAGGCCTGACGTATCCCACGGGCGGGCACGGATCCCTACCACGTTGGGCACGTACCCGGTCGTCGTTATAACCTAGCCGGCCCTATGAGTTTTAGCCTCGGGGCTTATGGGATGCCAAACCCGTCCATGTGTCCCTCGAACTGTCTGCACCAACCGTGCCCACGCGCAGAGTTCGGGGGTGGACAAATTACCGGGCAGTGTTTTGCCTATACCCTATAGTCCGGCGCCAGACTTCCGGCGAACGCCATGTGGTGGCCCCTTTATCGGCCCCTCCCACATGCATACCATGTTCGCTACCTCACCTGCACCCCTGGATCGCAGAGGCCAGCGTGATTTTGCGGTCAAGGATCCAGAGCAGGTGAACTAATACCCCCGAAGTGTCCGTTCATCGCACCCTCCCGTAATCAGGCATTATTCAAACGCACGTCATATATATAACATAAATAATATTCTAGACAATTTAACTGGCTTCATCAGTCACGACCACCACCCGGAAACGTTCAGTCCAAAGGAGGACGGCTCGCAGGTCGGCCGCCTCGCTTATAAATTTACTTTATAGTACAAATTGATATCATGCACATATCCAGGCATAATTGTGTGAATCATTCCACCTTGTCGGGAAGTACTTACGGTAGTATCTCCGTCTACGGGTCGGCTGATGATGACCCGGTCAGAGCGAACAGCGCGGCGCGCACTCCTCATCACCCGCGGCACGGCCGCCACTTCAATTCTGGACGTAAATATCCTCCCCTCCTAGCACCTGGTCGCTGAGGTATTTACTACGCGGGCGCCGTTTCAAGAGGGTCATAGTTCTCACCTCATCCATTGCTGCACTCTACCTTATTTTATCGTTTCAATCGTTTATTTTATCGTTTCAAGAGGGTCGTAGTTCTCACCTCATCCATTGCTGCACTATCTTATTTTATCCGGACCTGTTCTACCGCTCCTCCTGTCCGTCACTGCCGAAATGCTACCACCGGTCTGCTGATGCCACCAGATAATTTATATGCTTAATCTAATATATTTACCTTTACATACACCGCATCGCTTTATGCACACACACTGCTCATACACTTCTCGCCATCTCCGACATCTCCGTCCACTTCCTCCCCATCCTGAGCTTATCCTATTTGGTCCCCCCCCCCCATGAGACGGGTCGCTCCCAGCAATGAAATTGGTGAGAAGGCAGAAGTTGCGGAAGATAATTTAGGTTGGTTCGGAAAGGTTTGGGAAAGAGGATGACACGTCAGAAGAACAACACTCACATGACCGCTGGTGAGTGGCGAGTGGCCTCAGCTGAGTACTCTCCTCCATCCGAAAACTCAGCCATCTAGCCACCGCTGGACGCCCCTGAGGCGTCAGTCCGGCGTCCACCGCCGCGTGTCTTCAAGTCTAGAAGGTTCTCCTGCGCGTGGTCACCGACCTCACGGACCAACGACCCTTCTGCCGGAGGTGGTCCAGCTGGTGTTTGGACCCCTGTCTGTCAGCTGAAGGTCCCAGGCCATTACTTGGGTTGTTGTTTCCGGAGCCGCCCTTTTGATGTAGGCGCCGGCGCCACTCGGGTTTGCTTTTACTTCTCCGGGCAAATGTTTGTAAGGGAAGGGTGGGTAGGATCAGGCTAGACGTCTGGCGGCCTGTTCGGGTGGGAAAAAATGTAAAAAGTTCAAGAGGAAAAATATAAGCCTCCTTACACAATCAATGCACAACCTTGGATAAGAATTTAACAAAAAAGACTGATGATTTTTTTTTCCAACGGAGATCTTGATTAACATTGATATCTCATCAGGGTGGTCTTCCCGACTATTTTCGTTGTATTTTGGTGATTTTGTATGAGGTTTCGCCCTGACTCAGCACACTGAAAGCAAGTGAGCACAAGGAGAGGGTGTCAAGGATGAAAGCATAGCAGTGTTGTGTCATCAGCACATCCACACTGTGCTTTCGTGTTTCGTGCATCGTGTTTTCATTTTCGGGTCGTAATAACGGGACCTGGTTGCGCTTTCGGACACAGCAGGTACAAATTGCAAGATGACAGCACATTGGCAGCCAATAGCAGCACAGCATGACTGAGCTCACAATAGTCGTGACGTCATAAACACGTAATTCCCGTGCTTATTGTGGGCTTATGTGTACTACGGTTGGACTATTTGTGTTACGGAACGCCATTTTCATGCGTTCCGAACCGGCGCCATATTGCTATTTTCAGTTGTGCCTGATCGTCTCGTGTTGTGCTAACTTCGGGGCGAAATACGATCATTCAGCGCTCCTAGAACGTGAAAAAGAAATGATTGAAGCTATGGTAAGGTGCCCACTTTCGTAACTTTTCAGTTTTATTTATATAATTACGTACCTATGTAGGCAGGAATGTTCATTCTGATATTTGAAAATAGTGTGTGGAGGGACAATGCATGAAGCCAATGGTCAGGCCGATATGGTTGGACGGCAATCTCCATAGGGCTCAATATTAGAGGCTGAATTCATTTGGGACCAAAGCCAGCATTGAGGGGGCACTTTCTCCTTCAGAAGTATAGAAACAAGACCCATGAATATAGGCAAAGGTTGGTGTGGTGGAACGTCTGAATTTAATGGCAGGGGATGCCACCAATGAAGTTTTATATATATTTATTGGTCAACACCATGTGGGCAATGCTAAATTTCCTAAATTTGTTGGGGGGGGGGGGTTATTTGGGCTTAGGGGCGCATCGACTGCTTCGGTCATACAACATTCCTAAATTTGTGATAAGGCACACGGCCTACAGCCATAGGTACCAACACATCAATGTAGGTAGTTTCAGTTTCTTTCAGGTATTGGGAAGGGGAATGACTAATAAGTGATTGGTGTTGTCATTTACCACCTTAGCATATGTGGTGGGGAAAGAGTATCTATATCCAAGTATCCAAATATGTTTTCTTTCTGAAACACCTTCCTTTGCACATCTCCCACATCATGCTTGGTGTGTAAATAACACAAATATAGTGGTATTTATAAATAATCCGATTGACGACCTCTGCCGATCGTGGCAATAGTAAAGGCGATAGGACAAATCTTGCGGGTGGGGCAGGCTCGACTCTGAACACCGTGGAACCCGCACCGGCGCCTGACGCCCGCACCGCAAAATGCGCCTACCTAGTAGACACAAACACAGCCTAAGCACAGCGTCACACGAGAGTGGTTCTCCGCCGTTGTGTGTTGGACTCCGGGACACTCCGACGCATGCTCAACTCACCACACTTCACCATCAACAGGCACACCACCCACATAGTTCAGACGCGGAGTAGAGCTGGCATACAAACGCCACTGGACACACAACCATTCAACTGCCGTCCCTGCTCCGTCACACTGAGCCGCGCACTGAACACCAGCCGGGGCTGCATTTGCGTCCCAGAACTGGATAACGTAAAACTAAACAGCATTGCCACCCTGCTTGAAGCCACAGCCCTTCTCGACGCCACAGCCACAACAGACGACATTGTATGGGAGGCATGATCAACACACATCATCTTAATTCTTTCATTTACCTCATTGTAGTTGTCATCGCACGTACATATACACGACAAACCATACGAGGACAAACCATATGTCTCTACGTGGATCTCCCACTACGATGCCGCTGTTTTCATTATGGCCGTGGCGAGCACGCTTGAGCGTCGCCAGAACTACGATGCAGCCGGTGTGCGGGTTACCACACGGCTTTAGACTGCACATAATCCGAAAGGAGATGTGCGGCCTGGGATGGGTCGCATCGTGCCACCGATCCCGACTGTCCCAGCTGAGGATACGAAATGGAGGTGTGCAAGTACGCGACAGTTCAGCCCGTCACACAAGAGTCACAGGGCAGTTCAGCCCGTCGCATCACCACCTCAGCTCCACAACCGCACCCTCCCTCGCCGCACCTACCACCAGGCGCACCAACACAGAAGCGCTCTCCCCACCATCTAGACCCACACTCAGTCCAGCACCAGCTCCCACCTGCCCTGCCATCCCATCAGCAGCTGCCTCCGGAGTGCGGCACACCTCCCTCCTCAATGCCCCACCAATCTTCAACTTCACCGCCCCACCGCCCCTCGACTTCACGGTCCCACCGAGACTCGAATCCACCGACCACCACTACTTCCAACGCCACTACACCGCGGACCCGGCCTCCTCCCAGTTCCACTCCACAGCTGTCTCGGCCTCCTCCCACATCCACTCCACCGCAGAACCTGCCTCGGCCCACACCCACATGGACGCCAGACCCGGCGTCATTCCATCCCCACTATCCCTCAAACTCGGAACTGTTCTCCATCCCCTGACCGGTACCCCATCCCTCACGGAACCTGGCCCTACCCGTCGTCACACCGCCTCCCACCGGCCTGGGCCCTCCCCGGCCCCGCCATCTTGACGCCTACCCACTACTCCCTCTCCCGGGCCCACGGCCCTGCCACATCCATCCGGCCGGCCCAAACCAAGGCCTAGTCTCAAGGCCACCCCAGCCTCCACACAGACCTCCCACAAGCTCACGGCCGCCATCTCCTGTGGTATTGACCTCCATACCACCTACTGCGCAACCACCTGAACCAATCCCATGAACCGCCCGATACCACCACCCAGATCGAACCCACCACACCTGTCAAGCCCCTCCAGCCCTAATCCACAACCCAAGCAAAACAATCCCGTCAGAATCTACCGCACCTCCCAAGCGGAAATCTCGTCAAAACACAATCCCCCCCACACACACATACCCCAGAACCCGTGCGTCCAGATCCCGGCTGTCATCTCTGCCTCCATCACCACGCACCACCACGCATCCGGCTGGCTGAGGTTCACCAGTTCCAACTTCCACCTCCCCAACAAGACACCTACACCACCCCAGTGCAGGAACACCAACAAACACTAATCATGTTCAGCAAGGGGACTTTATATACAGTGGTATACTTGTTGCTGGCAAAGAAGAAATCAACTCAAACAGCACAGAAACATGCAACGAATTATTCACTATGCATTAATTGCACGTAGCCCTTAGCAAGTCTGCTGCATGACCACTGCAGTCGATGCGTCCCTAAGTCCCCCCCCCCTAAGCAAGTCTGGAAACACGTCGCCTCGACCGGACCGGAAAGTGTATTTATTCCATTGTTAAAGCCACAAAAACATCGTTCCGCCACAAAAGGTCATAGGCCTATCTCAGCAGCTGCGCTAGTAAGCTGATCAAGCGCATGTTCAACACGAGTTTGAGACACATTCCAGCACACAACGACCTGATTGGTGAATTTCAATGCGGCTTCCAGCGTCAAAAATCAATAGCAGACAATCCCATTAGGCAACTGCACGCCAGCACGTATCCTGCGCATGAAACGCACGATAACTGCCTGCTTAGAAAGCACTGAGGCGTTTCACCGAGACACAAGCCCGCACCAACACACAAACTTCTCAAGACAAGCCTACGCAGACACATGGCACACATTCTCAAATTCCTCAGAAACCAAAGAACTCCTCTGAGGTTCGATGTGTCAACGTCACAACAAATACTACACACCCGAATCAGGGCATGTCACATGGGATCGTGCTCTCGCCGAGTCTCTTTCACATCGTGAAATTTATATCCAGGGCCCGAGTTTCTGGGGTTCGCTGCATGCATTTAGATTTTCGGATGCAAATTATGTGAGGCATGGCGCGATTTGTCCGGTCCCGACGTTTTTTTTAAGGTCTCAGCGTGATTCTGGTGACTCCCCCGACGCGATTCTTTGGATGTCACACTGTCAGATGGGGGAGGGGCATTTGCCCCTCTACGGCTGCTCAACGAGTTTTGCTTTCAGTCGATGACCCGAAGTGTAAATGCAGAGTAGAAAGACCCCTCGAAGTGCTTGCTTCCAGGATTTGCACTGGCGCTGCGGTACATTTTGTGCATGTTTATGTTATATTTTCTTGCGCTGTTGTTTTTTTTTCTGATCTTGGTGTGATTTTTCGGATTCGAGGTCGATTTTTTTTTCAAGTTCCGACGCGATTTTTTTTTGTCCCCGGTATGATTCTTCTGGATCCCGGTGTGATTATTTGTGGTCCCAGTGCGATTCTTCGTGATACCGGAGCAATTTTTTCGGTACCTAGACACGTTTCTTTTCTGGGGACTGACGCGTTTTCTGAGAAATTTGAAAATATTTTACAGGTAGTGAAGCGACATTCGGAGTTAAAAATTGATCTTTTTAGGCTCAGCTTAGACTTTTGGGCGCGACGCGATCGCTTGCGCCCCAGTGTGATTTTCAGAGTCTACAATACGTGTTCTTCAGTTCCCAATGCGATTGTTGGACCACACCGTGTCATTTGTTGTTACCTTCCGTGAGTTTTCGAGCCTCTACATGTTTTTAGGGGCCCAATGTGTTTTGAGGATTTTGGCGCGATTATTGGGACCAGATAGTGATTAGACATGTATGTTTTTTCTGCACCCCTCCATCATTTTTTTGGGGAAGTGGTGGTAGGGGTCCCCTTAAGACTTTTAGAATCCCAGTGAGCCATGCCGAGCTTCTATAATGATTTTTGGTGATACGTGCGCGACTTTTCAAACCCCCAGGCTCAGCACGATTTTCATGGGGTCCGACCCGACCTTTTTGGACAACCGGTGTCATTCTCATGAATCGCGGCACAACATTTTGGGGCCCAACGTTACGCTCGGTCTGACCTTCTGGGACCCAAGCGCGATTTTCAGGGGCCCCGGCGCCACTGTTTAACGACCCAGCTTCAATTTCACGTAGCCCTGCCCAACTTTTGGAGCCGCCAGCGTCATTTCCCTGGGCCCTGATGCGTGTTTTGGTGGCACTAGCGGGATTTTATGGGCTCAAGCGTCATTCTGTCGACCTCCGGCGCGATTATCGGGGATCCACAATCTCTTAGGAAGGGAGACAGCTGCCACATTTGGCACACAATTTGGCGCGCCACTTATCAGCGTTCGGTTTTTATTTGCTTCCAAATGTATGTGCTGGGAATGCATTAGTAATAGCATTCCAGCTTTGGCGAGCGGAATGCTTTAGTGCTCCGCAAAACAAATCTCTGTCGACATCGATGATGAACAAATACGAAGGATGTTCAAGGTGATTTACCATGCCTTCTTCCACAAGTGACGCAGGTACCTACCTACTTCAGGCACGCAAATTTAGTTTTTTTTTCCAGATGCATTGTTTATAACAAGCTGTCCTCTACATCATACACCAAGATGGTCATGAGGAAGAACTTTCCGGGTATTCCCGTGGTCAGGAATACTGTGCGTAAGCTGCGCACATCCATTGTGAGTAGCCGAAAACTTCAGTGTGGTTTAGCTCTTCTCGTGCTACTTGGGTACGTCATGTGGACACAATCGTCGTATGAAAAAGTAGAGGAAATTCTGCTCACTTTGCTCTTTGACGCAGCGAAATACCCCCAGCGTACTGGATGGCTGGTGGACTCTAGTTTTTGCCGGATACCAGATTACCACCCGTGGGATGGAAGCCTCTCTGCATTGCTAGCGAGAAAACGTCGATTTCCTGGCTGTAAGAAAGAATACACGGTGCGAATAGAGCAGGACGGACATCGAATATCAATGAACAAGAGTACATCTGCAAAGCAATTGTGTGATATTGAATGCTCCTACCTAAGCATTCAATATCAAAGTCTGCTTTGGACAGGAAACAAGCCTAAACGTCAACGATGAATTCATACAAGTCAGATGCTTCTGCTAAAGCAGCATTTCCAAGATTATCCACGAGGACTTCAAGCGTTCATATTTCCTAAAGTGGATAAGCGAGGGCGCGCGGCATTTAATGCTCCTGGCACACGTGATAATTTGAATGTGTATCTCATCGGCCTCGACTCTATTTCACGCCTGAATTTCAAACGTTATACGCCCGACCTTGAAAAGGTTCTATCCCATGATTTCAATGCTATACCAATGTTAGGATTGACCAAAGTGGGCGACAACACCTTCCCCAATATGTTGCCATTGCTGGCTGGCCACAGTGTAGAACAATTGGCGCGGAACCAATCCATGCAACCCTTCGATGACATTACGTTCCATTTACGAATCTCGCATGCCGTTCTTCTACGTGCTGCTGCCTCCCTGGTACTCGTCGCGCCACCCTCAACGCGTGGCCAGTCTGCGCGCCAACTCGCGCCGCCTAATCACGTTCTACGACGCGCACGAGATGCTGCGCGACCTGCTGCGCGACGCCGGCGGCGTCAGCCTGCCGGCCGTCAACAACAGTGGCGTCAGTCTGTTCCGGCCGGTGCCGGACAACCGGTCGTGTGATTCAGCCGGCATCAGCCACCACTGGTGCGTGTGCCTCGCTCGAAACCCGGTGGCTGTCAACATGGCCGCCATCCGGTCCGGCGCCCTCTTCGTTGTCCGTCACATGAACGAAGTGAAACTGCAGGATGTGCGCGAGCTGTGTGCCCACCTCAGCCTGCTGAGCGTCACCGGCGCGTTCTAGCAGAAGGAGCAGAAACAGTACAATGAGCAAGACACGAGTTACACTCGCGAGCCATACGAGTACGTCGTCCAGCTGTTGACGGTGCCCGGTCGGGCAGATGACCAGATTAGTGTCGTTGACGTGTCGCGACTCGATGTCTATAAGGGTCAAAGTGACTGCCTGGATCATTACTTTGACGAAAAACGGTTCTGTTACGGTCGAAATCTCCTGTAAATCAGATTACATGGCTTTTGCAACGTGTGCACGTGTTGATATTTGTTCCCAGGGAGCGACGAATTCATATGTGGCTCCCCGTGATGGGCGGCTTGTCCTGCTATGCGTGAGTTGTATTCATTGTATAAGTTTTTGTTGTGCGATGTTCTACGAACGAAAGGCGCAACCATGACCTGTCCAGTAGGGTGTCTCGCCTGAACGGTTTTTCTTATGCTTAGTGAAATTATCGTGCAGATCACCTAAAAAAACCCTGTGGTCGAAATAACATCGAAATCAAACAATAAACAAAATATGCGACAGGCCAATAAAGAAACAAATTTGCCGGGCGCCCGGCGTTGAAGTCTCCAGTGATGGCGCTCCGTTGCGATTGGCATCTAACACCATGCGTCGGCCGCCGTCGGAGCGCCGCCGCGGCGCTGTGACAAAAAAGGCGGCAGTCGGTGCTCTTGATGACTTATGAATGGATTCTGGTAATTCAAAAACAGATCAGGGGAGCCGGGATATATCTGATTGTAAAGATTAAACTTCACTGAAGGACTGATCGCTCCACTTTCCTTTGTCTGTGCTCCACCTTTCACAGTGCTATGAATCATCATTCGAATAAATTGCGTGCGCAATAACGACACAAAATAGCTTCGCATGCCATACATCCCTGTTTTATTAGTCAATCTAAGTCTCCTGTTACAAACAAAAGGTTGAAAGAGAGGCTAGCACCCCATATAAAGTTTGTCGCGGAAAGTGTGATGAAAATGTGGTGCTGCGAAGGAATACCAATTGTTGGGAGGGCCCGAGTCGAACATATGGTTCGAGAATGCCGCGATCGCTACTTGCGATACATGAAAACTGCTGGAAAGAAGTCGGCATCACCAGGTGTACGTCCGTCCGGTGATGAGTGGTTTGGAAAATTGTTTGACATAGCCCGCTGCAAATGTGCTGATATCGACAGCTGCAAATGTGCGATGGCCGACAAAGTGCCACGAATTGAGTTTCCCTTTGTCCAAGACCAGAGAGGACCTGGCCAAATACAAATCGGCACCGCAGATATCCGTGAAACCACTCGTCGACGCGCCATGGACGAAAGGAGGCGTCTAACTGCCGAGAGAGTCACATCACCACAACCAGGACCTTCTGGAATGGCCCAGCTAGATTCTGATTCAGACCAAGATTCCGCCACAGATTCATCATCGCTTACATCTGTAGTCAATGAGTCAGAGTATATGGTAAACAGTAATACAGACGAACTGCTAAATACGGCTCCAGCAGCAGATTGGTACGGAGTGTCTAATCGTGCGTGTGCTGCGATCATAAACGGTTTCCAAGTGGACATTGGTCGGATCACTTCTGACGATATGGACTGCATAGTGGATAGCAAAAAAGTATGGCGAGCAAGGGATCGGATTAGAAGAGAGGTAGTAGCCCAGAGCCATGAGGATCATGCAGGTCGTGTATCTGGTCTCTACTTCGACGGTAGAAAAGACGATACGCTTATGACAGCCAGTTCAAAGAAGACGGAAGAGCACATTGTTGTTGTATCCGAGCGAGACAGTGCATATTTAGGACATTTTACCCCACAGACTGGGAAAGCGGAGGACATTTTTCAGGACCTGAACGCCGTGGCATATGAGTTTGGTGCGAATGTTTCTGTGCTTGTCTGTGACGGCACGAGAGTTAATACTGGCCAAAAAGGTAGTGTTATCAGTTTGTTTGAGCTCGGACAAAAACGCCCCGTCCACTGGTTTCTGTGCCAACTTCATGCAAATGAACTTAATCTTCGTGCAGTATTTAGCCAGTTAGATGGAGTCACAACAGGACCTAAGTCGTTTAGTGGGCTGATTGGCCGGGCTGCTGCAGGCGCAGTAGAAACCTTGCCAGTGGTCGATTTTGAGCCAATCGATGGCGGACATATTTCAGAAATGACGCAGGAGATTCTCAGTGACCTAAGTTCAGAGCAGGCTATTCTGTACAGTCTGGCGCGTAGTGTCCAGACTGAGACTGAGTCCAGCGTATCTGAGATCCTGAAGGTATCTCAGATAGGACTGCGAAAATGAAGATCGGTCCACTAAACCACTCCAGGTGGCTGACTCTGGCGGCGCGAATTCTCCGGCTCTACATATCAACCGAACAGCAATCAGACAGTCTGAGAATGCTAGCGGAGTTCATCGTGTGCCACTATACTCCCATGTGGTTCTGCATCAAGAAGAACTGGAAATGTTCTGACGGTCCTGGCAATGCGCTGCACAGCGTGCAACTTCTCAAAAGTTTGCGACCTGAGATAGCGGCCATGGTGCAGCCGGTAATACAGCGCAACAGCTACTGGTGTCACCCTGAGGCAGTACTGCTAGCAATGGCAGCGGGCCTAGATCAAGCCACACGGGAAAGGGCGGTCATTCAAATTCAGCAGTGTCGCAGAACTCAAGTCGATAGTGATACTGACGAAGTGCGGAAGTTCAAGCTTCCAAAAGTGAATATGGGGGCAAACAGCATCATTGAGCTGATTGATTGGTGTAATGAGGCGATAACCGAGCCGCCCTTGACGCAACAACTGTCCGATGATGACTTATTAGACATCATCGCGAGTCCTCTCGAAGTACCGCCATACCCCGTGCACAGTCAGACGGTGGAACGGATGGTGAAAGTGGTGACCGAGGCGTCTTTGAAGGTAATTGGTGAAGAGGCCCGCCACGGTTACACTGTGGCGAAGTTGAAACACAGGTCAGCAATGCCAGTGCTCAGCAGCAAAAAGGATTTCATGTCGGGTTTTCTGTCGAGCATGTAGACAAGTAGTACAGTTATAACATGATAGTTCGTACAAAAAATGTGGCCGCTCGTACAAAAGGTGACGTCGCTGTATGCCCGTCTCCTTCGGTTGTAGTGGAACGGAGCATGATGCCGATTTCGCCTGGTCTATTTGTCATAACAATAAGATATCATGTGTCTCAGAATGATTTAATTGGTCTTCGATGTAAACAGACGAGGAGTTTTGAAGATGTTCAAGCTTTCAAAAGTGAAAATATTAGCATTATACACCGATAGATCTACTGATTGAAAATCGAACGAACAAGCGACGTAAAGTGAACCTTTCTTTCATGCGTCAGATATCCAGGCAACTTATTAAGCGACTGGTGCTTATCAAAAGGCTTTTACCCCACTAAACACTTTCATTGAGTTTTGTTAATGAGCTTCATCACCAGAATCCATTCATCAGTCATCCACAGCACCGACTGCGGCCTTTTTCGTCACAGCGCCGCGGCGGCGCTCCGACGGTGGCCGGACGCGTGGTGTTAGATGCCAATCGAAACGGAGCGCCATCACTGGAGACTTCAACGCTGGGCGCCCGGCAAATTTGTTTCTTTGTCGGCCTGTCGCATATTTTGTTTATTGTTTGATTTCGATTTGGTTTCGACCACAGGTTTTTTTTAGGTGATCTGCACGATAATTTCACTAAGCAAAGTGCAATTTCCAAAAAAAGGTCC
The DNA here is from genome assembly GCA_034440575.1 of Imbricaverruca yamaguchii. NCBI lineage: Eukaryota > Metazoa > Arthropoda > Thecostraca > Neoverrucidae > Imbricaverruca > Imbricaverruca yamaguchii. The sequence continues at coordinate 732,582 of JAOTOL010001521.1, forward strand.
TTCGTGACACACCCTACTGTCCAGTGATCACTATTCAAGAGTGATTATTTGTGCAAGTATATTTATATGAATTTAGACGTTTTTGAAAATATACAACATTAGGAAACAAACTTCGATATGCCTCGAGCCGGAACACAGGGGAACTGCAGGTTACCCATCCAGACTATCTACTTCAGACATGCATGGTCTTATTATGAATTGAGTGATAAGATGTTTCATCCCTGTGCGCGGCTATACATATGTTTAAATTGTAGCCCATGCAAATTCTGTCCACTGAGTTGTCACGTACGATAGTTATTATCGTCAATGCGATTAACGATTGCGGCCTAAAGAATGCGGTCGTACATATTGGTTAGCTCGGTCAGCTCAGTGGATCGAGTGCTACCCTGCATAGGTGTCCCCGCCTTTGTGCAACAAGCTCCAATCGCTTCACGCGCTCGCTATTAATCCACGCCGTCTTTCCGGTCAAATCCTCCCACACCGTCCCGAGGGGGGGGGCTGTTGAAGAGCCCCCTCTAAAATCCAAACTAAGCATCGCACGAAAACGAAAGCGGTGTCGTAGGAAAGCGCTCGACGAGTAGGGTCCGAGTCCACCCTCCAAAACAATGTCACCCCAAAAGTTACGTCACCAGGGAGCTAGATTTTCACGACTTTTCACGACTTACATTATGCTTTTGACTCTGGGGAGTTCATTTTGGGGGATACATGAAAAAACAAAGATTATTTAGAATGAGAAAAGGACACCGAAATCGACCAGGGCTATAATTTGTATTGGCCCCCAAAAATGAAAATGTAATCTTTTAGAAATTACAAAATTTTTAGTTTTCACGTTTTCTTAAATTTTCCTTTTCCAATGGGTAGAGGAGACTGCGAAACGTTGTTGGAAGTCAACTTACCGAAATAAAAATGTTTACTTTAGCCAGAATCCTGTATTTGAACTACAATTTGGCAAATACGCAAAATTTATATGTAGTCAAAAACGAAAAAAAAATGAAAAATTCAACTCGTAAGTTTTATTGAATTCGTAAAGATAAGCAAATTCTGAACGTTTCATTAACATATATGTATCCGTGAAAGCGTGACGACTGGTTGAACTTTTTTGGAGGTGACCTCACTTGACCTTGATTAACTCGTTGCCCCTAGATGATCTGACCTAAAAAGTTTGAATCAGCATGTCAAATTAATATGGGAAAAGGTATGCCAAATTTGGGCGCGCTGCCGCGCGCCGTTCGTCCGCTGTCCGCGAAAAACCTGAGGGGGGAGGTTAAAGACCCCCCCGAGACTGGACGGGTTAACGCCTCCGGCTCCGATGAGCAGTTGTCAACTGGCCAGGCAAGGTCAGGTGCGCAGGCACCAGGGGTCTGTGCCCTCTAGGTGGGCACGCTAAACTCTCTCCAGGCTGTGCCATATGGCTGGAATTTCTCGATCAGTTCGGGGTCAATGCAATTAGCCTGCGCTTAGTACTGACTCTGATTCTGTTAATCCCCTTGAGCAGCAATTCGGATTAAACGGAACAAAAGGGGGAAAACATAATTAGGCCGTGCTTTTTGGCAAGGGGACACTTAAACGGTGGCGAGACATCGTCACGCTGGTGATTATTTCTGTCGATGAAGCTCTCCGTTAGAAGCGCTAGATTGTTGATCCCCCACCCCACCCCACCCCACAGGAGCAGCTACGAGGGGCTCTGAGAGTATGTGTCCCGCATGGAATACGGGGCTCTTCCGGCCGCGCCAGCCAGTTATGTGTCGGTCAGAGACGCCACTTAGAAGGAACTTGCGCCCCTCCAGTGTGCTTGAGTACACCCTGCCCCCGCCTCGCAATTTTATTTCATCATGGAAACCACTCCAGGTACTTTCGCAGTGGCCTTCCCCCAGGTAGGTGTCTAACGTGGCAATTCCTGAATCTGCTCCTGAACCCCACGCTGCACGATCCAAGAGGTGACACAATGGCGCAAACATGCACAGCTAAGATAATTTTGTTACCGTATAGCACACACATTTGCATGAATGAGTCGCTACTGCTGGAACGGAGAATGCGTGCGTACTCCGAAAACTTCGCAAAATTTGCCGTTATGCTTATGCTTATGCACTTGCATGGAACGAATTTACATAATTCTGCCCATCCCCGCTATCCGAAATCGGTCGGGACGTCGATGTTGGAATGGTCGAAGGTTCCAAAAGAACCATGGCTCGAGGATTTGTCCCTCCCCCCACAATAAATGTACTCTGTCGTGCGTGGATACAACAAAATAATTTTGCTCGGGGATCTGCATGTATGAATTCTTCGTTGATAAGATCTACTTTCATTCAAAATCATAGGTAAAACAAGTGACTATGTCACAGGAAATCTCTATCATAGTTTAATAAATAGCCGTCGGTTTAACAAATTTGCGCAAAATGTTTGTCTCCGTGAGTGTGTGCCTGTATGAGCTACTTCGACGCACGATGTGCCAAAACGACCGGGGAGGAAGATTTCGCTCAAACCTTCGCCTGTGATGGATCGGGTTTGCTGGTGTCACCTTTACCGGTTGAACATATTTTATGCGCACGTGCTGCCACGTCAGTGAAGCTGGCGTGGCGGCACGTGCGCGTTTGGCAGCATGGTAAATATTTTATATGTCAATATAACTTATGGTGTATGCAGGGACAAATAGCTGTCTTATTGCGCTTATGGAAAAGAAGCTGTGAAAGGGCAGGGTAGGTCAGATCAAATGAGGCCAGTTTAGGTCGGATCAGGTCATGCTAGGTTTGGTGAGACGAGGTTTGGTTAGATTAGATTAGGCTGAATTAGTGCAGGCTGGATATACACCAACCACATTAGTTGCTTTGTTCAAAATCGTGAAAGTGCCGGAATACTCATGGACGGTGCAGGACCATGCACCCATCCTTTAACTATCTGATACGAATCGAGGTGATGCAAAATTATGTAATTTATCCCAACCTAATCTAAACTAACTGAACATGACCTGACCAGACCTAAACAGACCTCCTTTGAACTGACCTGTTCTGCCCTTTCCGCGTTCCATTTCCATACTCCCCACAGCACCGCTGCAATTTCCGGAATACAGCGTTATATTCACCTTGCAAATCCTTCTCATGGGAGCTTGTCTGACGGGGCAGCTGGTGCGAATGACTGTTAAGACCGAGCCAATTCGATACATCAAAATTAGCCATATGCCGGTATAAAAATCCATGTTCTCCACACTAAATTAATTGACGACAGAGAAATTCGAAACAACCCATTCTCCCTTCTGACCTTTGTCGCCCAACGTGCAGCACATTGACGGAATCGCACTGGAATTGCGCCCAAAGGTTACCAAACACCGTGTGCTTTCACGTGGTGACAAATATTCCAGGTTACTTGCGATGTGAGCCGAGCAGGCGGCCAATGTGTGGCCGTCCTGTATTTAGTCTGAAAATTCCACGGCCCAACGTTCAACAGAAGTGGGGATGTCGAGCGAGTTTTGAGCGCGCTACGCTTCGCCCAACCTCACAAATTGCAAGTGCTCGGATAGCTTCCGTGATGGGCTACCGCTGACCAATTTGATAGCTATGGTACGTACGTGCCGCTCTTAGCTCAGAGGTACCCCACTGAAAACAGATACACGTACATGACGGTCACACGGTACAGCGCGCCCAGCCGCCGGAAACAATAGCACGCGGTTCTGTATCGGGCGCGCGTTTCCACAACGTTTCATCTTCGCGCATGTTGTATTATATGCTATAACCATGGCTAGCTGATGTGCAAATTACCTCGGTTAGCGACGCGTGGCACGTGTCAACGTGACCAACACAACCGGAAACAATCGCAATAATCTGTCCGCTGTATAGTGCAGCGCTGCTTGCTAACAATTAGTGGCCGCAAGCCTGCTCAGCTGCCTAAAACAGCTGACTGCCGTCAGAGCCGAGCGGGCAGTCGGGTAAACAATCGTTGTCGTGTTTATATCGCTCTGCTATAATACAGCACAGTTATACGAAGTTAAACGTTCCCGGCCTTAATATCGATAACAGATCATGGCGCAGCCGGCAGGATTCGAACCTTGTGCTGAACTTTACTGATTGTGCTGTTATTTTGTGATTAATCTGTTTGTTTCCGCCGCCGCGTGGACCACCCTTCCGACAACGGAGCGCCGTCAGCGCCCCTACCGGCCGCTGAAGAAATCACTGCGGCGCCGTTTAACAAGCAAGGAAGAGAGCGGGTTCGAGCCCCGCCGGTCGCCGATCGTTTTACCGTCGCCGTCATCATGGACGAATTTACTTCCGCACTGGTCAGCCTGACGGAGTTAATTCGCCAACAAGCGGAGACTGCCAATCAGCGAGAGGAGCGTCTGGAAGCGCTTGCTGCTAAGCAGGCTGCAGCTCCGGCTCTCAGAGCTTCAGCAGACGATGGCACGACGGACGGTAACAGACAGCAAGTTGCCACCCCGGCAACTCGTCCGCGGCTTCCCGCGTCAGCCACGCCGGCACCGCGTCTGTCTGGCGGTGCCAGTCTCCGGGAATTCTGCACCTGGAAGGAGCGACTCACCGGCTACAACATGCTGACCGGAGTGAACCAGCTGACACGGGAAGAACAGCGAGCGTCCCTATACACCCTGGTCGACGATGAATGGCATCGAATCATCAAGTTCGGACTGAACATCACGGACGCTACAAGTCTCACCGACACTATCGCAGCGATGGAAAATCATCTGAGGAGCCAACGCAATGTAATCCTGGATAGACGCGATTTTTACCGACGAAACCAGCCACCGGACGAACCATTCGACGATTATCTCATCGCACTAAAGGAGATATCGGGGTACTGCGATTTCTGCCAGCACTGCACTGAAGACCGACTCCGCGATCGCATCATCACTGGACTGTGTGACGAAGCTGCCGTCCAAATTATGCTGTCGGAGAAAACCCTCACGCTGCAGAAGACGGTGGACATATGCCGTGCGCGTGAAAACGCGTTCGCCAACGCCTCAGCCCTCACCAGCGATCGTCTTCACGCAGTATCAGCCTACCGGCGTGGCCTGCGGAACTCCAGCCGAGGCGCACCAGCGAGCCGCCGAGCCGAGACAGCGAGCCCCGTCCGCGCTCGAGACACGACGCCTGTGAGACAGTGCCGTTTCTGCGGGGGCGAGTGGCATCAGCAGCTGGCCATGTGTCCTGCCCGCAATCATCGATGCTCCATATGTAACAAGCTGCATCACTTCTCCTCCGTGTGCCGGAGTGGCCAGACTCAGACATATCGTTCTGGACAGCGTGGAGACGGGTCTCAACAACCAGATCGTCAGCTACCACCGCAGCGCGGGCGACACCCGCGGCGGGAGACGTCACCACCGCCCAGAGGACATCTGCGTCACCTGCACGGCATCCGCGTCCGAGGTCTATCGGCTCGACGGACACCGAAGGTCGACATCGAGGTACAACACGCCTGTGGACAAACCGTCATCTCCTGGATACCTGACAGCGGCGCAGAGGTCTGCGCTATGAGCGTCCATTAGGCCCGAAGCATCGGCGTCAACATGAACAACCTCTCACCGCCACCGGATCGGCTGTTCGGAGCAGCTGGACAAGAACTGGACTGCAGAGGAACGTTCCAGTGCACACTCAGACTGGGTGCAGAGACCGCTTCGGCCGTCACCGTCTGCGTCATCCCGAACGTCACCGGCGCTCTGCTGTCATGGAACCGATGTGTCGAGCTTGGCATTCTACCGCCCGACTTCCCGAAGCAGATAAGTGGCGTGGATACATCACACCACCTGGGGGACAGCGGCAACATCAGATCGACCAGCAACTCAACCGGCAACCGCGTCCACAAGCTGGCCTCATCGGATCAACGCAGCCGCTCGACATCACAGAACGGACGGCAATCCCTCGCTTCTTCCGTGCCGACACGAGCGAAGTACCCGATCTGGCAGGAAGAGCAAGGCGAACCATCCGTCGAAGTGAAGCAACAACACCTGAACATGTTGAAGGACGCCTTCGCCGAGGTATTCGACGTCAACCGTCCACTTCGGGAGATGTTCGGAGGGCCGATGAAGATCGTGTTGAACGATGACGCCCAGCCGTACGCCTTCACTGCTGCCCGCTCCATCCCATTCGCCTGGAGAGACAAGGCTAAAGAGCAGCTAGACAAGCTGCTGCATGACGGCATCATCTCCGAGGTCACACATCCAACAGAGTGGTGTCACCCGCTGGTCGTCGTGCCCAAGAAGCCTACAGAAGGCAGCAGCGGGAACACCACCGATGCCAGGATCTGCGTCGACCTGACGACGTTAAACAAGCACGTACGCCGTGGCGCACATCCTGCACCGTCATGCCATGACGTCGTCACAGGCATCGACAAGGGCAGCAAATTCTTCAGCAAGTTCGATGCGAAGAACGGCTACTTTCAAATCCCCCTCGCCGATGAGTCAAAGGACCTGACCACGTTTATCACCCCGTGGGGCAGGTTCCGCTTCGAGAGATGCGTCCAAGGTCTCAGCTCTTCGGGAGATGAGTTCAACCGCCGAGGTGATGTCGCACTCGCTGGAATCCCCAAGACCTGCAAGGTGACGGATGACATCCTATGTCACGACAACACATACTCATCCCACCTGAAGCACGTCATCACAGTCCTGGAGCGGTGTGCGGAGCACAACATCACCCTCAACCCGGCGAAACTACAGTTCGCTCAGCCAACGGTGGAATACTGCGGATTCGATATCAGCATGGACGGATACACCGTGTATCAGCGCAAACTTCGCGCCATCTCTGAGTTCCCGGTACCACAAAATCTCACAGACCTCCGCAGCTTCATGGGGCTTGTCAACCAGCTGGCTTCATTCTCACCTGACACTGCAAGCGCTGCCAGCCCGCTGCGTGATCTACTCCGGCCCCGGAACCACTGGTGCTGGACCAGTGTCCACCAAGCGGCGTTCGAAGCTGTCAAAGCGGCGCTGGTGTCACCACCTGTCCTGGCATTCTTCCAGCCCGGCCTGCCTACAGCCCTCCACACTGATGCCACACGACTACATGGCCTGTCATATGCGCTTCTCCAGCTTCAGGACGGCAACTGGCGCCTCATCCAGTGCGGCTCTCGCTTCGTCTCTGACGCAGAGTCACGCTACGCCGTCATCGAGTTGGAGATGATCGCCATCTGCTGGGCTGTTCGAAAGAACCACCTCTTCCTGGCTGGCCTGAAGGACTTCGATATCGTCTGCGATCATCGACCTCTCATCCCTCTGCTGAACCAGAAGTCACTCGCTCAAGTCGAGAAGCTGGTGCCGTACCACTTCCAGGCAGTATGGAAATCCGGCAAGACACACTGCATCGCCGACGCCCTCTCCAGGGCACCGATCGATAACCCAACGGAGGAAGACCAAGAAGCTGAAGCAGACGTCCACCATCATCTCCGCAACATCGCACTAGCCAGTGTCCAGGAGATTGACGATGTCGGTAGTTGTCACACGCCTGACCTGCTCATCGATGAACTCCATACCGCTGCCAGAAGCGACGATGAGTATCAAGAACTGGCAGGCATCATCCTGACCAGCTTCCCTGACCAGAAAGCAGATCTGCCGCCCAGTCTCCGAGCCTACTGGCAGGTGAAGGACAACCTCTCCATAGACAACGGTATCATCCTGTGTGGAACGCGTCTCCTCGTCCCGCGCAGCCTCAGACGGGACGTCCTCCGGCGACTCCACGCCGGCCATCAAGGTATCGAGCGTACAAAGCGCCGTGCTCGTCAGTCCGTTTACTGGCCCGGTCTCAACCAGCAGGTCCATGAGACCGTCACAGCGTGCACAGCCTGCCGCAAATATCTGCCCTCACAGCAGAAAGAACCGATGCTGAGCGATACAGAGCCGTCCCGCGTCTTCGAGACGATGTCCGCCGACTTCTTCTCGCACGCGGGCAAATCCTGGCTCGTCATCGCTGACCGACTCTCGGGATGGCCCATCGCCGTCTCCATCGACGGTGAACCGACTGCCGGGATCCTGGTCAGCCACCTGAGGCAAGTGTTCGCCGTCACCGGCGTCCCCAATCGCCTCAAGACCGACGGAGGCCCACAATTCACGGCCCGCCACACCCGCGCATTCCTACAGCGATGGGGCGTGGTGCACACCATCTCATCCCCGCACTATCCCCAGTCAAATGGGCATGCGGAGGCAGCCGTCAAGAGTGTCAAGCGCCTGGTGCAAAAATGCAGCACATCCGGCCGCCTCGACCTCGAAGAGTTCTCGCATGCCATGCTTGAACTCAGGAACACCCCACGAGAGGATAGCCGGTCGCCTGCTGAAGTACTCTTTGGCCACCCCCTGAGGACAATGGTGCCGATGCACTACACCGCATTCGCAAGTCGATGGCGCAAAGCTGCTGATGAGTGTGATGAACGCGCTCATGCCCGGCGTGAAGCTGCACGAGAACGATATGACGCAGCATCGCGGCCACTGTCTTCCCTGCAGATCGGCTCGCACGTCTCCGTCCAGAATCACGAGACAGGCCTCTGGGACAGGTCCGGCGTCATCGTCGCCGTCGGCCGCTTCAGGACGTACCTGGTCAAGTTCGCCAGCGGACGCCTTCTGTGGCGGAACCGGCGCTACCTGCGCCCGTGTCGCCCGCTCATCCCAACGACCGAACGCCGCGGCGATCCTGCAGCGACATCACCGTCCACCGGCTCAACCACAGCGACGTCTACCGCACCAACAACGGCGACGTACAGCTCTACCGATCCATGCCCCGTGCCTGCGAAGCGAGTCCGCTTCGGTGACCGCCCCGCCGACCCCGTTCCCCGTCGCAGTGGCAGACAGACGCGGCCCCCCGACAGACTTCAAGTCGATCCCAGTATGAAATCCTACCTGTGACCGACTGGGGGGAGGTGGGGTGATGCGAAGTGATATGTGTTTGGGAGAAAATGTACACGCTCTTCCACTGTGTCCTCACTTGAGTGATACGCTTGAGAAGTGAAACGCACCGTTTATTTCTTATTGTTCTCGTGCGATTTCTGTAGTGAGTTGTGTGTAACGTTGCTGAACCCGAAACGGCGTTACTCAAGCCTCTTTGGGTCTTTCATTTGTGTTTCAGAGGCCCGTTATTTTCATCGTTATAGCTAGAGGGCTCAATGAACCGATTTTGACTCGGGGGGAGGTGTATAGTGCAGCGCTGCTTGCTAACAATTAGTGGCCGCAAGCCTGCTCAGCTGCCTAAAACAGCTGACTGCCGTCAGAGCCGAGCGGGCAGTCGGGTAAACAATCGTTGTCGTGTTTACATCGCTCTGCTATAATACAGCACAGTTATACGAAGTTAAACGTTCCCGGCCTTAATATCGATAACAGATCATCCGCCAAACTGGCCCATCACATCTGAAAATTTGAGCGAAATCCGCCGGGTGGCTTTGGCACAATACTGTTTTCAAAATACGCTGAGTCGTTTTGGCACAGCACTGTTGCGTATAGCGCCCTATCAACCGTTGCGTACCCTCGGCGGCCCTCCAGGTCCTCTGGGCAGCAACCGTAGGTGCTTGACGTGCATCGAGCCATGCCAGAACCTCAATCATTCCGGACAGCTTCATGTCAAAAGGTAGAAAATGGCAGGGTTAGATATCTATAAAAGCAGTCGAGTATAGCACTAGAAGGTAGCTAAGTTTATGCCAGTTTATTTCAGACCATTGGAAATTAATTCCGTAATGTAGAACATCCGATATTCAATTTGAAGGAATATTATGCGATAATTCGGGACACAAATCTGGGAATTGAGTGCAAAAGTGACCGGGTTGGATATCTATAGAAGCAGTTGATCATGACATCAAAAGGCAACATATTTTATGCCGCTTTATTTGAGACCATTGGCTATTAATTCGGTAAAGTGGAACATCTAGTATACAATTTAAGGTGGTAAGATGTGATAATTTGGAACACAAATTCTGGGATTTAGTGCAAAAGTGACAGGCTTAAACCTTGATGGAAGTTATTCAAGATGACATAAAAATGTAGCACGCTCGATGTTAGTTTCGCTAAGAACATTGGCAATTGTCAGCACGGCACGCAGAAGATGCATGATGCACTTTTATGACAAGATGTTTGGTGGCCAATTGCTTTCATTTCACTTTAACGGCAAAGTGACAGGGTGAAGTGATTTGATAATAAAATGAACTACACATCATAAGACAGCTAGTTTTAATGTTGTTCAAAATTTACCATTGGAGATCACCTGCACCTTCTCTAGAAATTAGAATATAGCATTAATCAGACCCAACCCACTCTGGTGATGTTCTTTCACAAACCCACCACCAGAGGCGCCACCGGTATGATGTCCGCTCATGACTCCTAAAGAAAAATCGCCACTTCCAATATCTGTCCAGTTTGGCCCAAAGAGAAAGAGGTTTGTGCCGTCAAGGCCACTACTGGAGTCTCCTACCTGCAGGCCCAGCGTACCGTCGAGGCCACCTCCCCGATCACCAAAACTTACGCCCAGGTGGCCACCGTTGCTCTCTCACCCCCCCCCCCCCCCGTCAACACCACTTCTACTTCGATGCAAACCGACATCATAACCGGCTTAGCTCCACATAAAAAACTCACACCATTCACCATGACGGCACAAACCACCCTGGCTCCCAACACAAAGACCAGTCCGGTTCCGCACACTCAAACAAATTCCTCATGGAATGCCCAGCCAATCGGCTGCGGGAGGAAACCCACGTTCCCCACCGGGCCGCCGATCGAGCCCCACGCGTCCAGCGCCGGCCGGCGCCCACGTGACACGACAGACTCCATGCCGGTGGGCACTCCCCGAAACAGTAGCCGGCCGCCATGCCCATGCCAAGGTCACCGGTCGGCCGGGCGTATCGAGCGGGCCATCGAGCGGGCCCGCCGCCGCCACCGCCGCTGTCCTCACCCAACACCCATACCCACCAGGATTTCACTCCTGGCTCCGACAAGCACCGAAAGGTGCCGACAAACATGAACACATCTTTTCCCCATGTCTACATTTTTGCAATGGAATTGCCGTAGCTTAACCCGCGCTGTCTCTCCGGTCAGATCCTCACACCCCGTCTCGGGGGGGGGGGGGGGCGGATACTAACCCACTCTAAAATCCAAACTAAGTGTCGCACGAAAACGAAAGAGGTGTCATGGGAAATCGCTCGATGAGAAGGGTCCGGATCCACCCCCCAAAACAATTTCCCCCCAAAAGTGACGTCAGTAGGGGGACTATATTTTACGATTTTTGCACGACTTACATTATGTTTTTGGCTCTGGGGGGGTTCATTTTGGAGGATATTTGGGAAAATTATTTTGAATGAGAAAAGGACAGTGAAATCGACCAAGGTTATACAAATGTTTGGCCCCCCAAAATAAAAACCATTTTTTATATTTCAAAAATTTTGAGTTTTCAAGTTTCCTTTAATTTTAGTTTTCTAATGGGTAGAGCAGATCTAGCAACGTTGTTGAAAGTCAACTTGCCTGAATAAAAATGCTTAATTTTTGCTTAGCCAGAATCTTCGATTTGAACTGCAATAGGCAAGTATGCAAAATTTATATGTAGTCAAAATCGGGGAAAAAAATTATTGCATCCCCAAAGATAAGCGAACGCTGAAAGTTTATTTAAAATATTTGTATCCGATAAAGCGTGACGACTGGTTGAACGTTTATGGAGGTGACCTCACTTGACCTTTGGGTCATTGGGACCACGTCAAATCGCACAAGAAATTCCTGGACCCCCTCCGATTTTGATGAAAATGGGTACACCTGTAGTACCAAGTGAAAGAACCCCACACGCCAACGTTTTGCCCAGAGTGACCTCTGGGGTCAGATCTAGAGGTCATCCTAGGTCACAATTTTTTTTACCGACTTGACATCAATAAATTGCAAATATCTCAGGTGTTATTTAACTTAGCGGAATGAAATTGGTGTCAAAGTGCGTAGAAGCCCAGGGCCATTCAGAAATATGGCAAAAGTTGCACGTGACCTCCCCGTGACCTTTGACCTAACCAGGTCAAAATATACAAATATATTTTTATATATGTTTGCCTAGCCCTAATTCGACTAAACTATGCTATGTTAATGGTCCTGATATTATCTAAGAACCTGCAAAAAAGAAAGGCGGAGACTTGAAAACTCTTTGAGATATCGGCCTTTGAGTATTGTCATAGGACCAAATGGATGCATGCCCCGAGGCTATTTACCATATCCTCGATGATAACTCTGGTTACCTTCGTCCGATTATCGTCAAAATTGGTGCGCAAGTCATTGATGGCAAGCTGAACTATTTCCAAGCTTTTCAGGTTGACATGACCTCACATGAACTAACATGACCTTGGGAAGTTTGTATTGCCTAAATACATGCAATATTGCAACTTACGTGAATATTCACGCCAGTAATTTTCAGCTAACTATTTGTGGCACTTTTGCAGGTGAGGCCGACACTGGACCGGTGACCAAGAAATGAAAATGATGCACCCTAACGTCGGTTGCGGGGGGGGGGCCTCATGCGTTCGCGGCGTGATAAGGAACGGGCGGCGAGGGAGAGATTACACGCGCCGCTCGTGAGAGGGGAGGTGGAGGTGCGTGTATTGACAACAGTAGATAAGCCTTTAGAAAGATAACGACACAATGGAGGTGTGGGTGGTGGTCTGTGGCAAAGTCGGCCATGCTCAGTGTTTGTTGTGATTCCCTGGAAGTCGGAGGTCGAAATGGGCAAGGCGTCTGGATACGAGCGGCGAAGTGAAAGGTGGACGAAGTGCTGTGATCCCTTACTTCGACACAGGGGTAAAACTGTAAAACATGGCTGTAGACCGGTGATTACAAAATGAATCGAAAAAACCCGGATCTCGACTTAGATTGGAGCAAATACTTATGCACTTCCTGCCGACTGGCGCTTTCGAAGAGAAGACCGTCAGATCCAGTCGAACAGCGGGAGCCGTAGCAGCCACCAGCGGAACCGAGAACATCAGTGCTTCAGACGGCCGATGAAAGTAACGGATCTCTCCAAGCAGAGGAAGCACCATCAAATACTGATTCTACAGATGTAGACCAAACAGTAGATGCCATAGACCAGTCCGCACAGGCACTTGGTGAGACCCCAATCAAGCGGAAACGGCTACGAACTTCAAAGAAGTACAGACGGACGAAGATGTCCACAATCACAGCGGCTTTCCAGAAACGAGTTTCAAGTATCGATACAGAGTCCGTCCCTTGCACCGACGAAGACGAAAAACAGAAAGCAAAAGGTTTTGAAAAAAATGATGGAGCAGCTGCGACAGAAATTCAGAACCACTGATAAACGAAGTGAAAAATACAAATATTGACGGTAGCGCCAAGTTCATGGACAATTCGCAAGCTGATGGAAGAGTTTGGTGCGTCGCACCATCAAACAAGGTGCGCCAAACGTTTGCAAGAAGCGTCAGGGTGCCTCTCGTTTCCGAATCCGAGGCCTGGAAAAGTGCTTAAAAGTGAGACTGCAGAACTAGTGAGGGACTTCTACAGAAGCGAAGACGTCAGTCGTGCAATGCCTGGAACTAAAGACTTCGTTTCTGTCCGGAGCAAAATTACAGGCAAAAGTGAGCGAGTACAGAAACGCCGTATCCTCTGCAACCTAAAAGTGAGGTGAGGTACGTGTGGCGAAAAAGGTTGGTAGTTCTTCGTGAATATACTGTACTGCTGTTCAACTTGTTTTATGGTCGCGGCTATTTGCATCTCATAAAAATGTACTGGCTCTCCCGATAAAATGTTAGTACGAAACGCACGCGAGCTGAAACAATATATTCAGGCTATAAAAACCCAGGAAACATATTTTTTGGCGAATAACTTTGGCCAAAATAAAGATAGAAATATAATTTTGCTACAATCGTATTTTCCTCGTCAGGCCGCGTTGATTGATGCATCACATGACTTAGCTAGCTGAACATTTGATCCTGACCCCAGTTGACCTCCAGGTCACCCTAAACGGAGGTCGAGTGATGACCTAGCTAGATCATATTATACATCATGATTAACCAGAGGATCTCGGTGGCAGTAAAATTATTTCTCTATCTTGATTCTATAGAAAGTTATTGACGAAAGTGTGACATGACCTCACAGTGACCTCACGTGACCTTGCAGAGGACACTTGTTCAAAATCAAACTTGGCTCGTTTGAAGTAGCCTAACCTAAAACTAGGTAACATAGCCTGTACGAGCCAAATTCAGCGTTTTTTTGTTCAGGAAAATATTTTTGTTTCCCTGTTGGCTTGTAATGGAGAGGTCATTGCCAGGTCATGTGAGGTCAGGTCAACTTGAAAATCTCAAAAATAGTTCACCGTGCCACCGATGATTTGCCCACCAAATTTGACGATAATGAGAATAAGGAAACCAGAGTTATCATCGATGATATGGTAAATAGCCTCGGGGCATGCCTGGATTTGGTCCTATGACAATACCTACTCAAAGGCCGATATCTAAAAAAGTTTTAGAGTCGTCGCCTTTCTTTTTTGCACGTTCTTAGATAATATCACGACCATTAATTCAGCCACGTTTAGTCGAATTAGGGGCAGGCAAACATATAGAAAAATGCATTTTTATATTTTGACCTCGTTAGGTCAAGGATCACGGAGAGGTCACGTGCAACTTTTGCCATATTTCTGAATGGCCAAGGGTTTCTGCGCACTTGAATACCAATGTCGTTCCGCTAAGTTAATTAACTTCTAAGATACATGCATTTGATTGTTGTCAAGTCGGTAAAAATAGGCGACCTAGGATGACCTCTAAATCCGACCCCAGAGGTCACCCAGGGCTGAAAGTTGGCGTGTGAGGTTCGTTCACTTGGCACTACAGGTGTATCAATTTTCATCAAAATCGGAGGGGGTCGGGTTCAAAATAGCCAATTCTTGTGCGATTTGATGTGGAATGCCCCCTTGACTAACTCGTTGACCCTAGATGACCTGACTTCAATATTTTGAAACGGCACGCCAAATTGATGTGGGAAACAAAATGACAAATTTTGGCGCCCTACCACGCGCTGTTCGTTCACTATCCGCGGAAAGCCTAAGGGGGGGGTTGAAGACACCCCCCTCCGAGACGGGACGGGTTAAGATAAAAATGGGACGAAATGAAAGCCATTTTTCAGTATTCTCACACCTATTCTCATAGCACTACAATAAACATGTTTTTTTGCATAATGATACATAAGGCAAAAACCTTCAATGTTTCAATCTTTCCAATTATTCACTGTATCGCCACGAGGTCTGTGGATTGCATCGCAGTGGCGGTACAGCACTTTACATCAACAATGATTTTACACAAACACAAATTACACTTAATTCACCATTACAAAACGCAGCTTATACTCTACGGTTGCATAGCAGGAATATCGATCTATGCTCCATGAACTAATGGCTTCTTTCTTAGGAACTGGGGGGGGGAGTGTTTTTCTTAGGCGCGTCGGACCATAAAGGTCATTTGCGCCGTCTGTAAAGGAGCACGTTACATATCTATCTATGAAAGTGTTTGTTACGATTAAGGTACAGGCAAGTGGACATTTAAGTTCAGGGAGTTTTACGTTATACTTTGAGCGAAGTTTTGGGTGCTGAAGGCGGGGGCTGGGTTGAGATCGTCTCCCTGATGTCTAACTCGTTTTAATTTTACTTTACTCCTCCACATAATAATTTGTGGTTTGGGTGGGGTTGGGGTGTTTTGAGAGTGTCGAGTTGATTTTGCCAGGGTGCCGGCTTTAGCCTACTCATATCAAAGAGCACCGATGGATTTGTACCGTGCGGACAAGGAGGTAATTGTACACACCGCCTCTCACGCCGGCTGCTGCGTGTTAGTTGTTAGTAGTTGGTTAGTCTATGCATGCCGTGCAGGGTTGTCAGTTGGGTTAGTACGGTGTTTGACAATTTGGCTCTTCTACGTCCGCTGTTCCTCTGGGTAGCCATTTGCGTTAGAAGTCGGAAGGCAAATCGGTTCATCTACGTCCGACGGCTCCTCTGGGTAGTCGTTTTACGTTAAGCTACTTTTTTTGTTTGTTTTAATTTCTGTGTTTTCCCAAAGCAAGTCGGCTCATCTACCTCCGACGGCACCGCTAGGTAGCCAACTATTCCTGACTGGGAAGCAAATCAGCTCATATGAAGCGATGGAGGCGATAGGGTGATGCCCTTTCCCTGGCACAAGGCCTTAAGTGGTTGTCTCCGAGAGCTAAAGCTACTGTAGCCTAGCAGGATGTGGCCTATGCTTAACGTGGTGTTGCAGGTGTCGCAGTGAGGTGTTGTGTGTTGGTCATCCTCTAATCGAGGCTGTGTTAGTTTTGTGCAACCGGTTCTAAGTGTAGTGAGGATGACCTCTTTTTGTCGGTGAGACTGATTTGCTGTGTTCCATGTGCCTATGGTTGGTTTTATTGCGTGTGCGTGGTTGGATTTGTGCTGTGTTGAGTTGTGTTGTGTCCATGTGTTCTGTTGGTGTTGGCGAATGTGGTGTTGTAGGAGTGCTTTGCAATCGTCTACCGAATATTCCACGCTGGGGTAAGTGCTCGATGCTAAGGCTTGCTTTGCGAGCCGGTCTGCTTCTTCGTTACCTGGGATGTTGGCGTGGCCCGGAATCCAGAGGAAGGAAAAGTTCATGTTTACGTTATGGGCCACGATTTGTTGGATTCGATCAATGATGTGGTTAGGACAGTCGTGAGTGTTGCTAATTGACTGTAGGACGGATTTGGAATCTGAGCAAATCTTAGGAACTCCAATGGCTGAGTCTTTATAAAGTAGATCGAAGATTAGTGCTGCCACCTTTCCAACCGTACAATGCTTGTGCTGCCGCCTACTATGGCCTGCAGAGCTGAGTTGGATAGGTGCCGCCACGGGGCAAGGCTATCAGGACGACTCTGGGCAGCGCTGGTCGGGCGTCGCGGCTGGAACGAGCTGGAAAGGCGACACCGGTGGCCCGCCCTGGGCGAGCCAGGCTGCCGGGCACTGTCGGGCAGGCGACGCTGGTGGGTCGTGCTGAAACGGGTGGCACTGCTGAACTGGGCTGCACTGGGCGCCCCGACTACAATTTTTAGTTCACCACGGCACCCGTGATTTTAGGCATATATTCACTCTAATAACTGGCCGGGATAGTTTAGTTTGATGTTGGAATCAACCCGAAACTGAAGGTGCCTCTCACGCATTTCAAACTCAACACATATGTTTAACTGTGTCATGTCATCAAAAGGACTACCATAAATAAACCGGACATCATTAGCGTCAGAAGTGTACGTAAGATTTCCGTAGGGGGAGTTAGATGAACCCACCTGTCCCCATTGAAAAAGTCCCCGGATGTCGAACAATATGTATTGAAAAGGGGCCGACTTTCTTCATGCAAATTAATTAATGACCAGCTTCCTTGTATTGTGGAGATGGTCAGATCTACCACAATCGTTTCTGAATCACCGGATTTCAGCCCCTCTCTCCCCGCCTTGTTTGAAGGTTTTTCTTTCAGTATCACTTGATAAGTCGACTTGCACTGCTGAAATTACATTTGTTTAAATCACTTCATGATGAAAAACTTTCAAACTTCACGCATTTCACTTTATAACGCCCGGTCACCGCCGCACCAACGTTCATGCAAGTGTACACCAGCCTTGCAGATTTGGCGCATTCGCCAAACTTCGTTCGATGCTGCTGCTTCTGCTAGGCCTCCAACGTTTTGCCAATTGCTGCTACATGCTAGTCCTGTGACATATTCGACGTCATTGAATGCTTTGCATGGGGGTTTGCTCGAAAAGTTCCATTAATTCAATTCCATTGTCATTTATTTTATTTCCACATGTGGTGGTGAATATATCCGGAAAGCCGCTGAACTTTGATGCACCTGATTTCTTCGGCTGAATTTATTCCAGAACTGGCTGCCGAATTGCGACTCTTGCTCTGTGTTTTGGAACCGTTGTGGTTTTCTTCGTCTTGTAGTGAAGTTTTGCTCCCCAGAGCTTTCTCAGACATTTCCCTACTTTGTCTGACGTAAACTTCTATAGGCACGTGATAGACTATGGACCTCAGCGTTACGATAACCCCGGGATAATTATTTCACCAGCTCGCAGCTTCCAATTTCATAGCTCTTATCTCACATCTCTGAGCTCTGAGCCGTCTCACACATATCCGCATCCAGGTCTTCATATATACTCAGTCTGATATCATCTCAATCTCTTGTTAGCAACGTTCACACACAATCTCCAACTTGTACACGGATCGATCTTCAAACATACTACTCCCATCTTACAAGCTTACATCTCGCCAGTTATACAGCGTTTACAAACAGTTAGTACCAGACATACCTGCAGTAGTCAGCCCGGGGCGGCTGACCACAGCCAGCCGCCCTGCGGCGTCCGCGCAGAGTGAGCGACAGAGACAGGGTCAGGTGAGGTCCAAACAGAGAGCGATCCGTCTCGATCGGCGGCTATATAGCTTCTCAGGGCAACCGCTCTTGGCCACACGCCAGGAGACACGTCATCGTCACGCGGCTCTGAACTAACCAGAGCAATGCCCGGACTCAATGCACTACAGCAGCGTGTCAGACTCTATCAGACATTCCGTCAGCTCAGACACCTCTGAGCCTCGGCCCCGGTCGGCCGACTCTACGACTGGCGACAGACACACCCCAAACATGTTTTCGTAAACTGAGACCACGCTGCCGCAGGCAGCCGGTAGTTCGTGGCGCTCAGCCCAGAACAGGCTGTCACATCATCATACACCCATGACGGCCACATCCGACCGTCAGACACCGACACGTCAACTTCCGTCAGACATTAGATACAGCGGCGTCCGCGGCGGTCGACGGCGGTCGACGGCGCCGGGGTTACTTGATCAGAGGGGAGGGGTCACAATAGACACTGGCCTCGACAGCCCGGCTGGCGGTGATTGCCGAGTTAGCAGCGACGACGACTTCCGTCGCGGTACCTGCCGCTACATGAACGGGGGGGGGTATTTTTATGTTCCGACTGTCCCCCAGAGGAAGCTTTTCTACAGTCTACGGATGTGCTTTATGGCCCCAACTCTTTGTGAGGACTCGAGCTCTTTGCGAGGAGTGTTTGAGATCCCGGCGCTTATTGTGGTGTTGTTGCCTCTTTGTGCATGGATGCTATTTTTTAGCCATCGGCGCGTTTTAGAAGACCTTGCTGAGTTATTTAGTGCCCAGTTGTTTCGATTGCTTTAGTACTATATCGATTGTTCTGTCCCAGGCCTGTTTTGAGGCCCTCTTGCGGCCCTTTATTGCTCGGATGTGCATGTGCATGTGCATGTGCATGTGCATGTGCATGTGCATGTGCATGTGCATGTGCATGTGCATGTGCATGTGCATGTGCATGTGCATGTGTGTGTGTGTGTGCATGTGTGTGCATGTGTGTGCATGTGTGTGCATGTGTGTGCATGTGTGTGCATGTGTGTGCATGTGCTGTGCATGTGTGTGCATGTGTGTGCATGTGTGTGCATGTGTGTGCATGTGTGTGCATGTGTGTGCATGTGTGTGCATGTGTGTGCATGTGTGTGCATGTGTGTGCATGTGTGTGCATGTGTGTGCATGTGTGTGCACTGTGTGTGTGTGCGTGCGCGTGCGCGTGCGTGTGTGTGCGACTGTGCGTGTGTGTGCGACTGTGCGTGTGTGTGTGTGTGTGTGTGTGTGTGTGTGTGTGTGTGTGTGTGTGTGTGTGTGTGTGTGTGTGTGTGTGTGTGTGTGTGTGTGTGTGTGTGTGTGTGTGTGTGTGTGTCGCGAGGTCCCGTTGCGTTTGTTTTTGGCTGAAACGGTAGTTTTAAAGTCCTGCTGCTTTCTGAAAGACCCGGTGCGTTTTTAATTGCCCGGTACGTTTTGGCCTCCCGTTTGCTCTTAGGGTCCTTTCGTGCGTATTTGGGGCTCCCCACGCACATTTTTGGAGACCCAGCGCGATTGTTGGCTTCGGCGCGACGTCTCGTCGTCCCGGTGCCACTTTGCGTGGCGACGAGTGATTCCGGGGAGCCGTTGTCAGTTTTCTAGTTTCGGCCCTATTTGATGGGATCTCTGATGCATTAAAAAAACATCCCCAGTCCAATTTTCTGGTCCCCTACGTGATCCGCCGCGATTATAACAAAGTTTTTTTTAGGTCGTAGGCGATTTTGAAGGCATCTGGTGCCAGGCTTGGGGTTCCAGAGCGTCTTTCCTGACTTATATATTTTGTTTTTGGGAGTCCCTGCTTATTTTGCCTGGCTGATTTTTTTCGGGTCATGTGTAGCCATGCTGTGCTTCTTTGGGCACTTGACACCAAGTTTTAAGAGCCCCGACGGCAGTTCTGTTTGACCCGACACGAATTTGTGGGGCCTGACGTGAGTTTCCGTGGTGCGCTCGGCCCTCAGCGTGGTTTCGGCGGGCCCTGTCGCAATTGTGTGGTCCAGGGCCCGAGTTTTCCTGGGTGCGCTATATGCATTTCGATTTCCTGATGCAAATTATGTGGGCCATGATCCGGTTCTTGGAGCCAAGACGGATTTTTTTTTTTTGGGGCCTCGTCGCGATTTTTTTGATTACCTTGGATGCGCTTCTTGGTATGCCACCACTGTCAGGTTGAGGTGAGGCACTAGCCCCTTTTGAACTGTACTACGGCTGCTCAATGAGTTTTGTTTTCAGCCGATGGCCCTCTTCAGAGTAGAAGGACCCGGTGCGAATCTAAGATAATCCCGATGCGATTCTTCTGGATCCCCGTGCGTTCCTTCTGGATCCCGGTGCGATTCTTCTGGATCTCAGTGCGACTCTTCATCATCCCTTATACGATTCTTCGTGATACCGGTTCGATTTTCTTACTTCGGTACCTTGATACGTTTCTTTTCAGAGGACCGCCACGTTTGCTCGGATCTTTGACACGATTTTATAGGCCGCGATGCAACATTCCGGGTAGGAATTTAATTTTTACGGCCAGCTGGAACTTTTGGGGCTCGGCGCGACCACTTGTGACCTCAGTGTGATTTTCAGAGTTTACGACGCGATTGCGTAAGGTCCCATTGCGATTTTTGGAACCCGGCGTCATTTGTTGCTACCCTAGCATGTGTTTTAGCGGCCTCGACACCTTTTTGGAATCCAACGCCTTTTAGGGATTTTGACGCGACTATTGCGACAAGATAGTGATTAAACATGTATGGATTTATTATTTTATGGTGCCCCGACATTATTTTTGGGGGTTGGGGTGGGGGTCCCGATAAGACTTTTAAGGACACAGTACGAAATGTCGAGCATCTAGCGTGATTATCAAAGGTTCAGACTAGACGTTTTTTTTGGTACTCCAGGCTCAGAGGGATTTTCATTGGGCTTAGCGCGATTTTCATAGGGCCTGGCCCGACCTTTTGGGTCACCTGCCGTGATTTTCATGAATCTCGGCACGACTTTTTTGTGGGCCCCGTGTAATTTTCAGGGGTTCTGGTCTGACTTTTGGAGGGGGCTTCAGTGTGACTTTTAAGAGCACCCCCTGAGCTTTTCAGCTCACAGGTCAGTTTTCCAGGGGCAGGCTCGACTATTTAGCGCCATCGTCATTCTTAGGGACACTTCTGGGATCACAGCACGATTTTCCGGAGCCCCGATACCACGGTTTAGCGACCCTGCGTCATCTTCACGTACCAATGTCCCACTTTTTGAAGCCGTTGGCTTCATTTTCATGTGCCACGGTGTAAGCTTTGGGGGTATCAGCGGGATGTTAGAGTCTCCGGCGAAATTTGTTTCCAACACCGGCGCAATTCTTGAGGGATCCACAATGATTTAGGGGGCGTGGGGGGGGGGGGTCAACTGCGATATTTGCCACCCCATTCGGCACGACACTGATTAGCGTTCATTTTTAATACATTAGTGAAATCATGCAGCTTTCCCGAGCGGAAGTGCTCCGCAAAACAACTCTCGGTCCACATCGATGACTAACAAATACAAGAGTGTTCAAGGTTGTTTACCAAGATTTCTTGCGCAAGTGGCGCGGCTGGGGTTGAGTGTGTTGGGTAGTACCTACTCGAGGCACGCAAGTTAAGAGTATTTTTCCGGATCCATTCTTTCCAACAAGCAGCTTTTCCTCTACATCATACACCAAGATGGTCATGAGCAAGACAAACGTTCCGGGTATTCCCGTGGTGAGGAATACTGTGCGTACGATGCGCTCATCCATCGTGAGTAACCGATACCTTCAGTGTAGTTTATCTCTCTTGCTACTTCTATGCATACTGTGGACACAATCATGGGATACAAAAGCACAGGAAAGTAAAGGAAAAAAATACAGTCCCGTTTCACAATATAGCGGAGCGAAATACCCACAACGTATTGGATGGCTGGTGGACTCAAGCTCTTGCCGGATACCAGATTACCACCCGTGGGATGGGAGCCTCGTTGCATTGCTAGCGGAAGAACGTGCATTTCCTGGCTGTAAGAAAGAATACATGGTGCGAATAGAGCAGGACGGACATCAGTTATTCATGCACAAGAGTACATCTGTTAAGCAATTTTGTGACATCGAATGCTGCTACCGAAGCGTTTCACGGTCGTCTGAGGGAAAGTCTGATGACAAGTATCAGTTTGGCAAGAAATCAGTCTGCTTTGGAGAGGAATCGAGCCTAAAAGTCACTGATGAATTCATACAAGTCAGATGCTTTTGCCAAAGCAGTATTTCCAAGGTTATCCACGAGGACTTCAAAGCGTTCATATTTCCTAAAGTGGGTAAGCGAGGGCGCTTGGCATTTAATGTTACTCGCACACGTGACAATTTGAATGTGTATCTCATCGGCCTTGACTCTATTTCACGTCTGAATTTCAAACGTTATATGCCTGATCTTGAAAATGTTCTTTCCCATGATTTCAATGCTATACCAATGTTAGGATTGACCAAAGTGGGCGTCAACACCTTCCCCAATATGTTGCCATTTCTGGCTGGCCAGAGCATGGATCAGTTAATGAAGAACCAATCCCTGCGATTGCAACCTTTCGATGACATTCCGTTTGTATGGAAGACATTCTCCGAGTTGGGGTATGTCACCATGTTCAACGAAGATGGACCAGTTATGGCTATATTTAACTACAAAAAGAAAGGCTTTTTTGTCACTCCTACCGACTTTTACCTTAGGCCACTGTTTAGGGCCATTGAGGATTCCAAGTATGTAAAAAGCCGAGCAACGTTTTGCGTCAACCAAAGGTCGCAAATAGATTTTCAGTTGCAGTGGCTAGAGGACTTCATGACCATGAACAACTCAGCTCCTCAGTTTGGCCTCCTCTTCAGCAGCGCCGTCAGCCACGAAGGACCTCTAACATTTATCAAGAACATGCAGGATCGGCTTATCACATTCTTCAAGTGGTACCGACAATCAGAGCACTACAACTCGTCCATCATGATCTTCTTCAGCGACCACGGTATGCGGTTCGGTCCAGCGATGCGGTACGAGCTGGGCGGTTACGAGTCTCGCATGCCGTTCTTCTATGTGCTGCTGCCGCCCTGGTATTCGTCGCGTCACCCTCAACGCGTGGCCAGTCTGCGCGCCAACTCGCGCCGCCTAACCACGTTCTACGACGCGCACGAGATGCTGCGCGACCTGCTGCGCGACGCCGGCGGCGTCAGCCTGCCGGCCGTCAACAACAGCGGCGTCAGTCTGTTCCGGCCGGTGCCGGACAACCGGTCGTGCGATTCAGCCGGCATCAGCCACCACTGGTGCGTGTGCCTCGCTCGAAACCCGGTGGCTGTCAATATGGCCGCCATCCGGTCCGGCGCCCTCGTTGTTGTCAGTCACATCAACGAAGTGAAACTGCAGGATGTGCGCGAGCTGTGCGCCCACCTCAGCCTGCTGAGCGTCACCGGCGCGTTCCACCAGAAGGAGCAGAAACAGTACAATGAGCAAGACACGAGTTACACTCGCAAGCCGTACGACGAGTTCGTCGTCCAGCTGTTGACGAAGCCCGGTCGGGCAGAGTTCGAGGCGACTGTGCATGTGCGGGGTGACCAGATTAGTGTCGTTGACGTGTCGCGACTCGATGTCTATAAGGGTCAAAGTGACTGCCTGGAGCATCATTTTGACGAAAAACGGTTCTGTTACTGTCGAAATCTCCTGTAAATTCCGATCACATGGCCATTGTAACGTGTGCACATGTTCATGTTTGTTGTCAGGGAGGGACGAATTAATATGTGGCTCCGCGTGATCGGCGTGTTGTGTCGAAAGACGTGTTTTCTTCCTTGTATAATTTTTGTTGTGTGATTTGCTACGATCGAAAGGCGCAGGCATGCTCTGTCAAGTGATCAGTATTCCCGAGTGATCAAACTTGTAGGTTTGCTGATATGAGTTTGAAAATATAAAATACTAGGATAGTAGATTGCATATGCTTCGAGCTGAAAATTGGGAGAACTGCAGGTTTCCAAGTCGAGCCCTCAACCTTACGCAAGCCATGATCATGTTAAGAATTGGGTCATGATGAGTTTGATCCTGGGGAACGACGGTTCATATGTTTAAAAATTATTGGCCATACAAATGCTTTCCACTGAGTTGTCACAATCGTTATTTATTATCGCCATTGCGATTAACGATTGCGACTTGAGAAATGCGCGCGCAAATGTCGGTTGGCTCTGTTAGCTCATTGGACCGAGCGCTGGCCTGTACAGGTGTCCCCGCATTGGCGCAGCAAGCTTGAGTCGCTTCGAGGGCTCGCTTTTAACGCCTTCGGCTGTCATGTCCAGTTCTCAACTGGCCAGGCAGGGTCAGGTGTGCAGGCACCAGGCGTCTGTGTATGTTTAGGTCTCTCCAAACTACCATTTCGTTGGCATTTCCTGATCTGGGAGTTGGTTCAGGGTCAAAGCTACTACCTTGCGCCCGCATTGACTCTGATTCGATAAAGCCTTTTCAGTGACAATTCGAATGAGACAAAAACATTTACTTCGGCCGTGCGTTTTGCGTAGCAACACCTGAGTCGAGGCATGACCTCGTCACTCTGGTTCTTGTTTCATCTCGCTGATGCTCTCCGTTAAGATCTCTATATTAACATGAAATCCCACCCACGGGAGCTTGGTTCGCGTCGCAGCACGTGCGCCCTACATCAGTTTCAACCGGTGAAGTTCCTTGGAGCGAACTCGCGTGTTCGTACATGGATTTCGGTGGCGCGTTGGCGATAACTGTTTAGGTATTGCCATAAAATGCTGCAGTGTAATTGTCAGAATGCATGTGCGCACATATACGATCTGATATCGATCACAATCGCCACACGCGCGTCATACATGCATCAAAACGACACCTCAGCCGCTGACGTTATTGTCCAACATTACTATAGGTCTTGGGTTGAAGGTTCCAAACAGTATAACCATGGCTCATGGTTTTTCCTCCCCCAATAATCGTCTGTCGTACGTGGGTACAATATTTGGTCTGTTCGGGTATGCGGACCCACGATTGAATGTACAACTGCACCTCTCAGAAGTACTCAGGTAGATGTGTTAGTTCATAAGATATATGTTCGTAAGATGTACGTGAACAAGATGTACGTTCATAAAAGCTGGGTGAAGAAAATCTGCATGCATAAGGTGTTCGTTCATAAGATTTTCTTTCATTCAAGATCGTAGATAGAACGCCACGATAATTATCTATCGGAGATTGGATACATAGGAATCAGTTTTCCAAAATTGTGAAAAAGAAGCATGTATGTCTGTCTATATGTGGGTGTATGCCTGCATGTAACACTTCAACGCATGTTGTGCCAAAACGGTCGGGGGAAGGAGGATTTCGCTCAAACCTTCACATTTGATGGGCTTGGTTTGTTGGAGACAAACCTCACCTGTTGGACTTTTTTTGCATGCGCGTGTGCTGCCACGTCAGTGAAGCTACCATGGAAAGGATTTTATAGGTCAATGCAACTTGTGACGTATGCAGTGACATACAGCTGTTATTGTGCGTATAGAGAAGGATCTGGGAAAGGGCAAGGTAGGTCAGATCAAATGAGATCTGCTCAGGTCAGGTCAGGTCATGCTAAGTTAGGATAAGTTAGGTGAGGCGCGGTTTAGTTAGATTAGGTTAGGCTATATTATTGTAGTATAGATGTACACCAACCCAATTAGTGTGTTCAAAATCGTAAAAGTGCCTCGATGCTCATGAACAGTGCAGTACCATGCTCGGTACCATTTTGCGACCACCCACTTCCCGAGTGGATTTGAACAGAGGTGACCTATAATTATCCAGTCTAGCCTAGCTTAACCTAATGCCACTTAACATGACCTGATTTGACCTAAGGAAACCTCATTTGACCCGACCTACTCCGCCGTTTCCGAGCTTCATTTCCATACTCCGTATAAAACAGCTGCAATTTCCGGCATACTGCGCTACATTCGCCTAGCAAATCTTTCTCACGGGAGCGTGACTTGTGAAAGCACGTGGAACAATATAATTTTTTATCTGATTAATGTGGCTCCAGCAAACACCGATTTATCGGTGCAATGACCTGGCTGAGAATGGAGAAAATGATGGTTAGTAATGTTTTAGGGCCGCCTTTGTTGTAGCAAGAGTAAAACAAACAAAAATTTGAAAAAATTGGGCCTGATAGGGGCACTGATCGGGCGCGAGGCCGAACAAGTTTTACTCGCCAAAACTTTTCACTCGTTTCGATTACTGGCATAAGGCAGGTGGGAAGTCCCCCTATGGTCAGTGGGAAAAGTGTAGCCGGTGCAAGGAACCGGCTGTAGCAACGGTGTTTCGCTACTTTTAGCTCCTTTTCAGTACCTAACTCAATCGTTAACAACGATGAAAACGGTCGCCTTTTCTTGACACCCCTCCCCCAGGTGGCGGTGTACGAGCGGCTACGATGTTCGAACTTCCGTGTTTGGAGATTCGTCCCGGCTACACTGTGGTGTCGATCGGTTCAATGGCCCGCGAGCTATGTCGGTTGAAACTGAGCCAATTCGGCGCGTTAAAATTGGTCATATACCGAAGTCAAAATCCACGTTTTACACGCTAAACCAATTGAGGAGAGTAATTCGGAACAACACATTTTCACATCACACCGCTGTCGCCTTCATGCATCGCATTGACCCGATCGCACTGAAATTGTGCACAATGGGTAGCACCCACCGTGGGCTTGCACGTGGTGTCACAGATCATTGGTTCCTTGCTATGTGAGCCGAGCCGGCCGCCAATGTGTGGCGGTCTCATTTCGTCCGAGGAAGCCCAGCCCCACGTTAAACAGAAATGTGTATTTCAAGCGAATTTTGAGCGTATGGCATGCGCTACGCTTCGCCAAACCTTATAAATTGTACATGTCTCGAATAGAACATGTCTACTTGTATTTGCGTTTCACACACAGTCACCAGCAGTCCGCAGAGACGTTATGTTTTTTTCTTTCCATACAAAATAATACACCTCACACTTGATGGCTCACATATTGATCCTCATGTTTGTTATAGGTACCCACCCACCGCACCAGATGCAATATGTAGGTAATAGAAACTGATTGAACATGGTCGGGTTGAGTTATTTCTATATTTGGTTTCTGCTAGGCCTTCTGCGTTTTGCTATTTGCTGCCACATGATAGACTTACGCCATATTTGACGTGCTGGAGTGCTTCGTATGGGCGTTCGCTGCGAAAAGTTGGTGAATTATATTCGATTGTTGGTTCCCTACCTCCCACATTTTTTGGTAGTTATGAAATGCGAATTCCGCTGAGCTTTGATGCACCTCATATCTTTGCTGCTATCCTCCCAGAATGGCTATTGAATCGAGGCCCTTCCTCAGTGTTCTTTTTAGGACCCGTTGCGTCTTTCTTCGTCTTCGGGATGTGGCTTCTGGCTCAAACATAGGTGTAGGAACAGGGGGTCATGGCCCACCCACTTTTCAAAGTGGAAGGGCCAACAATAGAAGTTGGCCCTCCCACTTTTTAGACATATAAATTTCGTAAAAAGCAGCATGCACACATTTGAATATTTGAGAAAGCCTCCCTGCTATTTATAACTAAGCAAAAGCTGCACATATCACATCGTAGGACTTCCACTCGCACCACTCGGGACATTTCCCAGTCCCGCGACCCACCGGTGAAACAGTGGGCGGCGCCATTAGCCGTGATCGTGCATAAACTGCGTTGAGAACCACCCAATATACAAACAAACATCGTAGCTCTTCAATTTTAAGTCATGCAATCTTGGACATGACCTTACAACAACGCAACTAATTAAGGAGTTGATGTAATGCAACATATGTATGGATATTCATATCCTATATTATGCTATGAAGACTATTTAGCAGATACTGTACCAGGCAGTAACAAAATACATTCATGCTAGAGTTTCACTGTCGTTCTTTGACTGTCAACATATCTAACATTGATTGCATTAATATTGCCTAGAGTACAACATTATGAAGGCTGAAGGCAGTAACGTAACACAATCAAGGTAAGACATACAATTTTCAAGTGCAAGTTTCTTGCCTGGATAGTACATAGCCATGTATTATATATGGCCTTGGTTTTAGCTGCCGTATTTACATTTACATATATTTTGATTACTTCAGCATAAGAATTGCTGCCACGAGAAATACACTGCTTGACTGTAGTATGGAATACAACTTACAGATTTCTATATTTCAATGGATTTTCACAGTTTGGCATAGCACACAGATATCCAACCGTTTGAGTGAGATGCCTGGGTATTATAGGTGCAACATCCAGCATAGCAAAATACTTATTGCCGTAACTTATTATGGATGCAATGATGAAGTTTCCACCATATTACATCAATTTCAAGTGCGAGACCACCTCTCAGAACTTCAGAATCCCGAGGGGATTAGGTGCTAGTGATATGACCTAAAAAGGTCACATGAGGAGTGATATGAAGTGATGACGTGGCGAGTAACGAGTGATGCTTGTCATGTGACCTGACAAGGCACATCACGAGCATGGCAACTGATCCGAGTGGATTTTTAGCTGGGTAGCTGCCTAGTGGTATTGAAGCACGTTACACATTTAATGCAAATTATGTCGTTTAACGGAAATGGTTTGGTCACATGGTGGTCTCATGGTATATGCGGCAATCTCTGCTTAGCAAAGACTGATCCCAGAATCTATTCAATAAAAACATTTGGATTGAAAGTACTAGAACACCAATTTACAACGGAGACCACTATCAAGGCTTTTCATCGTCCAGTGGTGTGTGCGCCCAGACTGAGATTTAAGAACGCCAAGCATAATGGGATGAATTTAGGCCGATTGCGGAGTGATATTTCCGAACAGTACTTATGGTGTAAGCAGTTAATTGGCCATAGTGAAGTCGATTTTGTGCGATGTACTCCATAAACGCCATTGTTAAACTATAAAATAATTAGAGCATGCGCAGTGGCGTACCGAAGGGGAGGCATTGGAACAAACCCCCACCCCTGAAAGGTTGTGGGCACCAATATTCGCGCCTGGGTTCCGAAAAAATAAATGCGAGCTACCTAAAAATCCTGCTGGTGTCTATAACAATCGCATCGGGGCCGATAAAAATAACGTTTGTGGACACAAAATGTCGCGCAGAGACTCCTGAAAATGATGCTAGGGCACCAAAATCGCACCAAGACCGCCGACAATCACATTGATGGCCTAAAAAACTCGTTCCGAGACCCTAAAAATGACGCTGAGGACTTCAGAATATAGGACCGCACTCCTGAAAAATATCGCTGGGGCTCCCAAAAAGTTGTACTAGGATCCCAAAAAGTCGTGCCCAGGCCCACGAAAATCACGATAAGGCCTTACAAAGTCGGGCCGGGCTCCTGGAAATCATACTGTGGTCCAAAAAGTATCGCCGGGCTCTTGAAAATCACGCTGGGCGCCAAAAGGACTGGCCGAGCTGGCCAAATCACGTTGGGTCTCAAAAGATCGGGTCGGGATCCCTGATAATCGCACTGTCCCCACAAAAGTTCGGAGCGGGACTCACGAAAATCATTCTGGAAGCACAACAAATGTCGTGCCGTGGTCCTTGAAAATCACCATGGGAACTGCAAGAAGACGGGCTGGGCCCCAGAAAATCACACTGAGTGCCTCAAAAGTTCCCGCCTGAGCCATGAAAATCACGCTGGGGTCGACAAAATCGTGTTTAGATTCTGGAAGATTAGAAGAGGGCCCGAAGGATTGGGCCTGCGCCCCCGACAATCACGCTGAACCTGAAGTTCCCAGAACCCGCGCCCGGACTACTGAAAATCACTCTATGGGCTCGACAGGTCGCAGCGGCGTCCCAACATTCCCATGGGGAACACGTACTAAATGAGATCGGGGAAACAAAAAAGAAACAGTCCGGATATGGATAATAATTATGGTGTCCCAGCAAATGTCCCAATAGAAACAAAAACGTGTTGTGTGTCTAAAGACGTGTCGACGCCATAAAACTCGCGATAGACATCCTAACTAATGAAGACGGTCTAAAAATCGCACTTAGTCCCATGGGCCAAAAAAGTCGCACCGGAACCCCAAAATTCGCAGCTGGCTTCCAAAAAATCAATTACTACCTGCCATTGTCACATTGCGGCCACATCAATTGTCCCAAAGATAAAAAACACGTTGGGCCCCGGAAAGAAATCCTTGGGAGCACCAAAAGAAAAACACCGGAGCTCGAGGAATCTTAACGGGATCCAAAAATATCACGCAAGAGGCCTACAAAAATAGAAGTCGACACCAAAAATCACAAAGGGACTCCATCAAGAAGACCCGACCACCGGAAAATTCAGAACAGGTCCCGAAAGAAAGTACTCGTAAGAGCCTTTCTGCTCTGAAGGGTGCCATTGGCTGAAAACAAACATGTTGAACAGCCACCGTGGTGTACCAAGGAGGCGAATCCCCCTCCATCCTGAAGATGTGGACTCCCAAAAACCCAAGAATCGCGCCGGGGTCCCCAAAATGGTTCTGAGGAACCATAAATTTTCATCGCCCCCCCCAGAATTAGGGATTACAAATAAATGTAGGGGGCACGAAAAATTGCACCGGGTCCGAAAATTTGCGCCGGGGAACGCAAATATCACGCTGGGGCACAGATAAGTACAACATGCCTAGCGAACTAGCGCCGAGCCCCCTCCCCCCCCCAAACAAAAAATATCGCGATTGAGACCCAAAATGTCTGTCGGTAATATCAAGCGTTCTGGTCAGGGCATCAAACATTCTTCTTGTCTCCCTAAAATTGGCATCCATGGCCCCAAATAAGCACAGCGTGGTCCCAAAGTCGCAACGCAACTCGATAAGAATCAAGCCGGAGCTCTCCGAAATAAAGATAGATTTATAAAACGAAATGTACGAGCCAGGAAAATCACTCCTTTTCCCAAACATACCACCAGATGCCTTAACAAATATCATATCTGTCACACAAAAAAACGTGTCGAAGCTCGAAAAATTGCGGCGGGACATGGCAAATCGTCGGGAGCCGGAAAAATCGGGTGGTGGCTCGGACTTTACACGATTCAGAAGAAGTCTTCAGAAGTCAAACTTCGGGTGGTGGCTCGGAAAGGTCGTGAAGGGACCACGGCAAATTATATCGGAGCCCCAATATCATGCTGGGGTCTCACAAATGTGAGCGAGGAACCAAAAATAAACACCGCGGGACCCTAAGAGCACAACTGAAGGACAAAAAAGCACCAGGTCCTCCAAAGTGTACCAAGTTTGGCAAAGAGCGGCAAGACCTTAAAATATGAGTTGAAACTCAAACTAGCTACACCGGTAGCCAAAAAAGGAAACACAACCGGTCCCTCCAAGCACACCGGGGCTTTGAGACCACATGGGAGCCCCAAGAACAGGTTGGGCCCTCAAAAATCGACATGGTCCTAGAAAATGAATAAAAAGACCTGGCACTAAATAACACTTCGAGGTTTGCGAAAACGCGTTGATACATAGAAAGTATCGTCGGCGCAAAAAACAAACAACAATAAAACTTAAAAAGCGCTAGGGTCACACAAATGTGCCGGGCCCCTAACAATAATTGGCTGAAGCCACAAATCGCATCCATAAAGAAAGAAAAGCGGAAAGATCGAAAAAAGAACACATAATCTCCGTTCGGTAGCCAATCTGGGAGCGTATCTAACCAAAGAGATGTGGTGCATCAAAGCTCAGCGGTTATCCGGATTTCTTAGTCAACAGAAAACGTGGGAAGAAGAAAACCAATCATCAATTTGCATTCACGATGGGACCTTGTGGCTGCTACGTCTGAACACGTTATGACTTCATGAGGTACCGTGTGCTATCGCCCGTCAGCTATTTTATACTGGATTGTTGTTCCCCAAAATAAGCGCTTACATTCTGTTTCAGACGGGTGTAACATAATGTAGTTGTAGCATTCCGTTTGAAGTGGGGGATATTCTAAGGTGCACGACATGTACTACCGAATTGATTGAGGTATGTAATCACCTATGTGCTGGAGTTAGGCCCTGAGTACGAACACCACACCATGTATTTATATTTATTGCATTTTTATTTCCCCAGTCTGTCAGCCTGCAAATATTGGTCTGCCACACACCAGATCAAATAATTGTCAACCAGTGTTCACCCATCTCTCCTGTTTCTGAACCTTTCCAGCACAAATCATGAAACCTCTTTTGCCATGGGCCAGCAAGTAAGCTACGTTCTTGCTTTTTCTTTCTCTTCACCAACATCGACGAACATTTACAACGGTGCAACGAGGAGCATCTTAGAAGCGTATAGTACTATATCATTGAAACTAGGACACACCACATACCATTAGTGAGGCTGTAATGAGCTTGCACCCACCTCCTCCCACACACTCCTATGCATATAGCGGAAGGTGACGAAATTTTGTTTGAACAGTAATAATGCATGGTTTCACTTGCACCAGGAAGGAAAATCCTATTATTACACAAGGATCAATCGGTCGTGAAAAGACTTCGAAGTCCAGCGAAAAGTGTGAATCTGAAAGTACTTATGCTGCGATGATCGTTCTTTTTAGAACCACATGTTAGCCATAGGCGCGCCCAGATGGTCTGCCCCCCCCCCACCACACTTAGTGGTGAAAGTTGTGTGTTCACTATTAAGATTATCGGATTCTCTATACAAATGTGCTCGACCACTGTACTTCGCGAAATTCCTGAGTGCGCCCCTACTATTGACCATTGCCCACCCACTTTTATACGTCCCTACGCCTATGGGCTCAAACCCATTTTTGTTAGAGGCCTAATACATTTTCGAAACACCTGCTCACTTTAGGGTTTGTTGCTTGTTTTGTGCACGGAGGATTTTTGTTTACGTACCAGGGTGTTTCCAAGATCCTGTCTGTATCTCTGTATTTAGCGCCCGGTCTTTTGTTCTTTTTGGAACCATGTTGCCTTTTGCTGTCCCTGTCTCTTTTTCAGGCGGTCTTCTGTGGTTACCTTTCAGAAATTATCATGCCACTGAAATGAAGAAGATGTGGCGCACACAGCTCCTCCGTGACTGTCCTTTCTATCGCTCTTAAACGATGATGCAAACTTGACCAGCTAAAATGGACGATGGAGGGAGCCTACCGATATCTGGAAAAAAATCCCTTTATTTTGCAGGCAATGGAAACTGCACATTCTTAAGCAGGAAGATTATTACTGGGTCATTTGGGATATACGTTGCTGAAGCCGAAGAATGTGGAAGCGTGTATATCGACGCCGACGTCGATTCACAGTCCCCTGCGTGTAAATCAACGCAGATCTGCGCCGATACACACGTAAACCTCCGCCCGTCTAAATCGACGTCCGCGTAGGTTTACACCAATGAGCAGCTGTGTGTGAATCCACGTCTGCGTCGATTTACACCAATACGTCTCCCTGTGTATATCAACGCGCGCCAGTGGCGTCATAGATCGTAAGGATTTGAAAGCTGGTGGTTGTTTCCGGCGACGCCAGACTGCTGGAACCAAGGCGATATATACGAGGTGGCGTCATCCCTACTGCGCAGCTTTCTGCGCAGGTCCTTATATGACGCCATCAGGGGTACCCACTTAATATGGGCCAAGCCGCTAACACGCTGTCGAATATACACAGAGTATGCATAGTATGGGTGATAAAATGAGGATTTAAGAGGTGTAAGTGCAAAACTTAGAGCGTCATAGTCCCGGAAGGGATCTCCAATACCTTTTATACACATATTATACCGGGAAGAGCGTGCAAAGCGAGGTAGGACAGTTCAGATATGGCTGAGAAATAGCATCTTACCGCAGCGAAATGCAGTAAGGACGTATCTGAAGCGTGGTTGTCACCATGATAGAATCAAGTGGGGGTCGAGTCCCCCAATCTGCATGAAATTTAGCATTGGGCTTATGGTGCTGCATATCAAAAGTAATTGACCGAAAAACCTTCCAACCCCCTCTAAATGCGGCAGTGCCCCTGATTTAGGAGGCAAGGAAGGGGATAACCGTTTTTTTTTTTTAGATCGACAGGAACATAGAGAGGACGTGAGAGGCAGACATTCCTTTTATGGGGGCATCTGTAAACCTCCGTACCAGCTCAGCAACATGTGTGGAACGTCCAGAAAACGATTTGGGGGACGCAATGCCTGGAGGCAACAGGAAGGCTTTCAGCCGAGATACCCCATTATCGCCACACGTTAAAATATGGATTGAGGAGGTGGGTTCACGGCAGTCGTAAGCGGGAGTTGACCCATCCGAAAAGTTTGTGAAATTTCACTCTAGTTCGGAGGTTACATTTGGCGGATGGACTGGAAAGCGGTCAGACATTGGGAGCTAAAAGCGGTCAGGTATGTATTGGTGGAATTCCCTTGCAATGCATTCATAACTAGATCTGGATGATTAAAAACGCTCCTACATGTCCGCGTAGTCGACGTAGTCGGCATATGTGCTGGATTCGGTTCAGAGCATGAATGAAGGATCACAATCAAAGTTTGTAGAGCAGAGATTTTGCATATCTTTCTTTCTAATCAATGCTCATAGGCCTCATGATAAATGCAGGCAACAGTGAAGTGGCATACGCCACACCTGCTTCATGGCGGTACCAGAGCCGATAGCAGTGACAAGTGCCGCGAGGACGGGCCATCATAGGAAGCACCGCTTGTCTGTCACTGGTCACAGCGGCAGCAGCAAAACACGCCAACAGGACAGTGGGACCGGGCGATACGAGGGCAATGTCAAGTGCGCCAGGACGGGCCGACAGGGCCGACACAGGGAGCGCCTCCGACCCGTCGGTTGTCACAGTTACAACAGAAAAAACGCGCCAACAAAACGGCAGGATAGGGCGACACGAAGCTCATGCCAAGTGCCGCCAGAAAGGGCAGCACGGGAGAAGCCGATAGTCCGCCGCTGGTAACGGTGGCAACAACGAACACGGATACAAAGAGCAGAACCGGACAACACGACAAGACACTAAGCAGAGACGGTGACACATGGCCGGCAGTGTGAGGGTGGACATCCTATCGCTGGCTGGCGACATGCTGCGGGTACCTGCCTAGATACCCGCCTCTGCGCTCTGCCGATCAGAGTTCTTGCGTAACCAGCCGATGAGCACATGCAGCCTAACTCGAGTCAGCCTCCGTCTCACGCAGCTAGCCACACTCCTAGCTTCTGCTGGCGGCTACTAATGACGCCCAACCCGCGCCTCACGATGTTGGTGTCGCCTGTGCAAGTTGAGTCCATGATGAAGCAGACACAAGAATTCAACTGGTTTGTCATCGTCCTCTACCACGTATGTGGCATGCAGCGCTCGCCACGACTGATGGTGATTAACCAAGAACTGGACACAATGGCCAGGAGCGTCTCCGGTGCTTCAGACGTCGGACAGCCAAGCGCTGTATTCACGGCTCATTTTGTACGCGACGAAGCCGGCAACGAAGGCAAGGCCGTCGTGCTCCAGTCCCAGTTTGCTGATGATGGCCGTGTTAAAATTCATAACGTGAATCGACGTGGCATCAAACTAGCTGAACTGGTTCTTTATTTAGCTATACAAATATAAGATATGAAGATAAGGTAGGCAGCATATGAAAGCTCCATATTTGATGGCGGTGGCCAAGTACTATCGGCGACTCAGCAGGAGGACGACTGGTGTTATTCTGAACACAAAATTGGGGGCATCAGAACAGGCAAAAGAATCCAGGAAGTTTTGCTGTGCATGTCAGACCACATTTGTAATACTGTCCAAGCTTGGTCTCCTAGTTATGGAAAAAAATTGTTGGCTTTTAGAGTACAAAAGAGGGCTACAAAAATGTCTCATGACATAAGCAACCTGGCATATGAGGAAAGATTGAAAAATTGAATATGTTTTCACTTAGATAAACAAGTTGAGAGATCCCATTGAGGTCGTTAAATTTGTTCATGCTTAGGAGAATGTATTTATCAGGTAAATATTTGAATCTAACATAAATGATGCAATTCAAGTTCATCAATTCAAAATTCAAGTTAACTTCAGTAAGAGAAGGTTACGACAGTCTTCCTTCACCAACAGGGCAATAGAACACTGGAACCAGCTGCCAAAAACCATTGTCAGTAGCAGCAGATTGAAAATCTTCAAAGACACCAAGAATAGGCAATTATTAAGAATAGAGGGCTTGGTTAATAAGAATAGTATTTCAGGGAGGGCTGATCGACAGATTTTGTGGGCAACTGGTTGAGTGTTCAGAGTGTAACCAAGAAGGGCCCTCGTGGCTCATAGTCACACTGATCTTTTGTGTCTTTCATGTCTAAGATGCTCCAAAATGCAGCAAGCATACCAGACAAGCATGATTCTAACATTCCATACCATACAGATCTGAGAGGGAGGCCAAATCATGGAATGACACCAAAATAACCAACGAGGGGGCTATGTAAACAACTGCGCTATTTATGACTCAACTGTGCCATCTAAGAATATGAGAAAAAGCGGGTCCGTATCAAAACGTCCAAAAAATAAAGTTCAAAGACCTAAAGTCCAAAGACAGAATGTCCAAGAATCATACAGTCCAAGAATAACAATGTCCAAAACCAAACATCAAAAAATAATGATGTCCAAAAACCGAACATCCAAAGACGCAAAATCCAAAAACGGAACGTCCAAAGACGAAACGTCCAAAATCCAAAAATCAAGAAGTTCAACAATAGTTGGAATTCTCTCGACAAGGTGGAAAAACTGTCGCCTTTATTGACAGTATGCTCAAGGCAGTAATGACAGCTGTTATTTGTATCCATAGATGGCAGGACATTCCGAGAGATACAGTGGAAGATGGTGAAACTGCCGTAGGTTAAACGAGTTGAAAGACTTGAACTGCTGAAGTTCTCGGAGCTGAAGGGTTTGACGATTCGTACTGGTCAGATTCGATATTGGCTGAACCCCAAATCGAAAATTCTGGTTAAGGTGAGATCATCGAGCCAGGACTTTTAAACCGGATCGGGGTGTTGATGCGTTTTTGGAAAATAACGATGACTCCAATTGTGGGTGATGATGGATATGGAGAGGCTTATCACACTGGATTTGTAATCACTCAGGTATATGTGAATAAGGAGTAATACCTATGAATGAGATGTTTAAAAACGTGAAAGGATCAGCATATGTCAACCTGAATGATACCCTTCTATTTAGGGCATCAAATTTCACACAGGGGTCATCAATTGAGGTTGCACTAGGTGAGGTGTATAGCAGTTAAATGATAGCACATTTTCGGTGAATGAGTAATCGGTCAGTGGAATTGGGTACCTTGTGTTGTAACAGGGAGTCCACCTTTGAATGTGTTTAAATGTATGGTGCAGCTGGGAGATGGGAAACTGGGTGGATAAGGTCAGACTGATGTAGGTGAATCATGTGAGTGTTATGCATGACTTGCAGGGTATAAATTGTAACATTGTATGCTATTGGGAGGGTGCTTTCCCCTCCCAGTGTTGTCTGCCCTCCAAATAATTAAAACATTTAGAATCAGATGCCATGTGGCATGCCATGCCACCTAATCCAATTGTGCATTATTGTGCTTTAAGGTGTGACAAGATGGCAGGGGTGACCGAGTGGTTAAGGTGTTGGGCTCTGGGTACCAAAGGTCCTGGGTTTGACACTTCCACAGCTCCAGACATTTTCCAATCCTCCAGCCCACCAGCAAAACAGTGGGTGGTATCATTAGCAGTGAATGCGCATAAATTGTATTGTGAATCACCCAATAAATGAACAAAGGTATAACAAGACAAGTTTTTACACACATTTTCCTCCAGAAAGCGAATGAATGGGTTAGATTTGGTTATGCTAGGTTATTCTATGTTTTTAAGTTTCATAAATTTGAGATAAAAATCCAAAATATTTTTTTTTCTTCAAAAGCAGCTAACATTAGGGTAGGTCAGATTTCAAATAATGTTTAAAATTTCAGGAAATAAATTGCATTACATTTTTTTCATTAAAAATAATATTTTCCAAAATGAGGTTAAACTCAGCTAAGTTAGGTAATGTTGCATGAAAAACATTTCCTTTTATGCTATGTTGTACATGTCTAAGGTGTCAATCCAGCATGGGGGCTGTATGACTGAAGCAGTTAAAGTGCCCCTAAGCCCAAATAACCAGCCAACCAATTAGCCCAGATATGTCAGAGATCTGGATGGCTGTGCCACAAAAGTCTTCAACATTTCATCATGTGTGCTTGAATTAGTCTACATTCGATAGTGTACAATTCCAATTTTTGATGATCATGTATTGTGCACTCTGAATGCATGAGCAAAGCTCCAAGAGAGGTCTGATATGAGTATTGTGCCAAAGTTACTAACATAGTGTATATGCCCTAAAACAAAAATATACCACCACATTGTGGTTGTGCACATGTTTGTGCTGGCATCATTGGTGAACACATGTGGACATTCACTTAAATTGGCTCACATAATGGGCCCACAAATAACTGAAACCCGTGGAAGTGAATAGATGTGAATTATTAGCATAAAGGTTCATATTTGAAGAGCCAAAACATTTTTATGATAATGATTACAGAAGTCTGCGGTGTGGCAGAATGGCTGAAATAATCTGTTAGACTGAGAAACGAGAAATGCGTCAAACTGAGAAACTGAGAAAAGTGTCACCTCAGTTAGGTATGACCAGGGTTGGGTTTATGTCTTGGAATTCTGGAATTGGAGAAGAAAATTATGTGGCATTACAGGTTGGTATAGAGCAGAGGACTTTGAGGACTTTTCTTTTAATCTGAATCCTGGACTATGAGAGGAAAACTGTGTAGCATTGCAAGTTGGATAATGATGTGATTTGTTTCTGTGATGAAAAAAAAACAATTTTTCGCACTTTTCACGGTCATGCTCCGTGTTTTCATGTTCCCATGGTCATGATCAAACATCAAGGAGATTGCAGTCATTGTCAGACTCAATATATCCATCAATATCCAGCAATATCCATCTATGATGCATATTATTGTGGTTTAATGTGCTCACAAAATAGTGTGCACACATTTTGCTTAGCAAAGCAAAACCACAGGTTAAGCTAGCTTTTATTGTGAAAATATGCTCATTGCATTAGACAATTTTTTTTTTAAAGATCAGACTAGGATAGATATTTTAGCATTTTTATTATTGAACACAAAAATTGTGCCTATGTTGAAGAAACAATTTAAAAGGAGGTATGGTAAATCAGGCCAGACTATTTTAGATATTAAACAATAATAGTATGTTATTTCGCTTTCTAACTAAAAATAGGCATTTCTGAGCGGAATCAATGGTCACATCATCCTAATCGTGCGAATACACATGGTATTACAATATGCTATTCTCCAAATCGAACGACTCACTGAAAATGAAATTCACCGATACAAATTGAATTCCCTTGTACAATAAGGAAGTCAACATAGCACCAATATGAAGTGCAGAGTGTCATAGTTCACATTTTGTATTAGTTTCAAGTAATTTATTTTTTAAAGCCTCTTGGCGAATGCAGCAAGTTCTGCTTATGGCAAAACATGGGCCCTGACACAAATAAATAAAACCCGTGGAAGTGACCAAATTAAATTATTAAAACAAAGGCTCATATTGGAAGAACCAAAACATTTGTTGTCATGATTAGGATTACAGAAGTCTGCAGTGTGGGACAATTGCTTAAATAATATGTTAGACTGAGAAATGAGAAGTGTCACTTCAGTCAGGTATGACCAAGGCTTGGTTTATGTCTTGGAATTCTGGAATTGGAGATAAAAATTATGTGGCATTACAGATTGGCATAGAGGACTTTGAGGACTTTTCTTCTAATCTGAGTCCTGGATTATGAGAAGAAAACTGTGTTTCATTCCAAGTTCGAGAATGATGCGATTTGTTTGTCATCGAGAAAAAAAATGTTTACACTTTTCACGGTCATGCTCCGTGTTTAATGCTCCCATGATCATGACCAAACATCAAGGAGATCGCAATCATTGTCAGACTCAGTTCCTCTTTTGTACAAATGGAGTGGAAGACTTCCTGGAGATAAAATAATATTTTGGGCGGCCAACATCAAAGACAAGACCATGTTTCAAATACTTGTCATGACTCTCGTCCCTAAGAGACGAAACACGCAAACATACACAAGTTCAGCTTCAACAGCGCCTTGGTAGTTATTAGGGGTCTGTTTCCGTGACTCCACTAACCTCCACAAACCTCCAGTGGTCGTTCCCGTCGCCAACCCAGTGGAAATTTTGTCTCCACCAACCTCCACCGGTGGAGCAAGAGCTCCACCAGCCCAGGAGCAGGGTCTAATCCAGGATTTTTCAGTGGAGCTCAATTACGTCGCGCTTGTTCCATATATTGCGCGTAAACAAGTATGGTACCCCGGTAGTTTGAAATACCTTTGTTAGAGTTGAGCAGAGAGTGACAAGTCGTGGGGATGGAGAGGTGAGTAATTGAAGACAACAAGTTTAGTTGATCGCCCAGTTCAGAGTAGAAAGTAGAAACTTCAGAAAGCTTTTTTTCTCACATGCTGATTTCTGAAAACTTGTGAGGAAAGGGCCAACATTGAGGGGATCTTTCCCTCTCAAAAGTGTGTGAACAACACCCCTGCAATCATACCACATCTTAAGATGTCTGGTATTGTTCCCTGAAAAAATGCATGAACACTAGTGAAGTGTTCAACCACATCAAGTGTTACCATGTAATGATAATTGTTATTTTCAGGATGCCTGTGCACAGGGTGGGAAACTTGCTCTCCGGGTTTGGAGTCGGAGTGCAAACAGATTTCTTCCAGAGTACATTTTCATGGACATATTATTTTTCATGCATGGAATCTATTTGCCGGTAACCGTCGAGAAAAGCATATGTACCTAGTCAGTGTCTACGTAATATGCATAAGTAGTACACATCATTTTTGGTCACATCAAAGCATAGAAACAAAGAAGTGAGCAATGGATGGCACCGCAAGACAGGGAGTTGTGATCAGCTCAGCTTTGTCCCTCATAACTCACAGGAGCAATGCGCCTTCCTTTCACTGCTGGTCTCAGCACAATGCTAGGCAAAATGAAAAACACAAATAATTCACGCTTCACCCTCAGCTCAGAGCACACACCTGCCTACATATGCAGCCAATTCCCTGCGCGATACGGACCCAACACCACTACCTCACACGCAGTCGGAAGCGACGGCGGTGCGCAAAGGATCAGTCAACGTCTCGTGTTTGCAGCATGGCACTGTTAAGTGTTCAAAACATGTGCTCAAAGTTGCTAATGGTTATGACGTCATTTAAAAAATGCCTTGCATTGATTGGTTGAAAAACAGTTTTCGTAACAGAAAATGCTAACGCAGCAAATTCCGATCGGCGGCCTCCGGCACTCCGGCAACGTCTCTTAAAACAGTCAGTTTCTCCCACTATAGGGTGGCTCGAAAGCAAGTTTCTGGAGACGCACCGGCCGAATTCGTAGCGACCGGAGGCCACTATATTCAGTGCGCAGGCGCGAAGTTTGGCGCGTTGTCGTCGGCATTTCCGCTGGTTGTGGTTTCGTGTGGTGTGTGTTCGGATGCTGTCCGTGTGCTTGATGGTACCAACAGTGTATAGTTATTTGGTAACCGTAAGTAGAATAACATGTTTGGTGGATATTTTCTTCAATCTTGTATTATATTTTCAGTTGTATTTTTGTTCCTTGTGCATGACTGTGTCGGAGTACATGTGGAGCCCATCCTATCCAGTATGAATCCGGAGAGGAAAAATGTTTTAAGAGATGAAATTGTAGGGGTGGCTGCTCTGCCGTCGGTGGGGTGTGTGGGGTGGTGGCGGGTGTGGGTGGTGTGCCGGGTGTGGGTGGGGTGGGTGTGGTGAGTGGGGTGGGGGTGTATGGGTGTATGGGTGTGTGGGTGTGTGGAATGTATAATGTATGTAAACTGTGTGTTAAAATGTAACCTCGAGCGTGTTTTATCTGTTACTAACCTCACTTAAACTCGATTGAGTGGTATGGGTGTGTGAAGTGTATTTTAGATAGTGGGTGTGTGAAGGGGTGTGTACAATGTATTATCCATGCAGCCTAAACTAAACTGAAACTGGTATGGTGTGTGAAGTGGGTGTGGACAATTTATTCTTGATGCAGCCTAAACTCGAATGGAACTGATTGAATTACTTGAACTGACTTATTGGGGGCTTGACCTAACTCACTCCTTTGTTCATCGTGCCTATGTCAGTGGAGTATTATGTTGTTTTTCCCCGCCAATTCCACCACACATCCCCAAACCCCAGCCGTCGTGATGTTGGTTTGAGTTGCCGTCCCTAACACGAATTTATATATGTGCGAGGTCAAAGATTTGGGAACACCATATAGGTAGGTGAGAGTCTTTAGCCAGATTATAATGAATACGTTGCATGAGTGAATTGATGACAATTGAATTTATCATTGGTTTGAATGACATGTCCGTGTTGGGACTTTTTGGACGCTAGTATTAGTATAATTTTGTGCAATGTTCCGCACGAAATAGGTGTCTGTGTTGAGCCCCAAGCGGCTTCCGCTGATCCTTAGATCTACCTACTCACGTTCATTCCCTTCATTCACTTCGCATTCGCTCGCCCCATTCATGCTCTCCTTATCAATTAATGAAGTGCTTGGTTCCCAAATTTAGCTCCCGACCACCCCCCCCACTTTTCAGCGGTACACAAACACATAGATCGACAGACCAATGCTCTAATTTTGATGGTATTACCGGCCCGAACAAGTAAACCTTTCATTGCCAATCATGGCTGGCCTAGCCATTAT
This sequence comes from Imbricaverruca yamaguchii, assembly GCA_034440575.1. Taxonomy (NCBI): domain Eukaryota; kingdom Metazoa; phylum Arthropoda; class Thecostraca; family Neoverrucidae; genus Imbricaverruca; species Imbricaverruca yamaguchii. Next base: position 775,567 of record JAOTOL010001521.1, read on the forward strand.
TAGCAGCGTTTCTCGCCTGGACAAAGTCTTAACTGCAACGAGGGGGCTCATCGTACTGACTCCGTGGGCTGATACAAGTGCTCTGATGTCTTTGACCGACACACCTAACCTTCAGTTCGATCGATGCCGCGCCGAGCCTTATTCGTCGTACACTTGCGACCAGGTCTGACATAACCAACGGGCGGGCACGGATCCCTACCAGGTTGGTCACGTACCCGGTCGTCTTTATATCCTAGCCGGCCCTATGAGTTTTGGCCTTGGGGTCTTACGGCATGCCAAACACGTCCATCATGCCCCTCGAACTGTCTGCACCAACCGTGCCCACGTGCAGGGTTCGGGGGTGGACAAACCACCGGGCAGTGTTTTGCCAATACCCTATAGTCCGGCGCCAGACTTCCGGCGAACGCAATGTGGTGGCCCCTTTACCGGCCCCTCCCACATGCATACCATGTTCGCCACCTCACCTGCACCTCTGGATCGCAGAGGCCAGCGTGATTTTGCGGTCAAAGATCCAGAGCAGGTGAACTAATACCCCCGAAGTGTCCGTTCATCGCACCCTCTGGCAATCAGGCCTTAGCCAAACGCACGTCATATATATAACAGCAATCATGTTCTAGGGAATTTAACTGGCTTCAACATACACCACCATCGCTCGGAAATTTTCTGTCCATAGGAGGACGGCTCGCAGGTCGGCTGCCTCGCTTATAAATTTACCTCATCGTACAGATTAATATCAGGTACGATCCAAGCATAACTGTATAAATTCCACCTTGTCGGGAAGTACTCATGGTGCTATCTCCGTGTACGGGTCGGCTGTTGATGACCCGGTCATAGCGCGCGCACCCCTCATCACCCGCGGCACGGACGCCATTTCAATTCTGGACGTAAATATCCTCCCCTCCTCGCGCCTGGTCGCTGAGGTATTTACTACGCGGGCACCGTTCGTTAGGGTCGTAGGTCTGACGTCATCCATTGCTGCTGGTCCCCAAGGAGGGTCTCGGACTCGGCCATTGGCTTTGGACGTCAATGCCCTCTTGTTTATCCAGAAGGTCTCGCCACTCAACGCGTAGCTGGAGGGCGCCCCAAGAGATGCTGGATTTTGAATTGGTTTGCACCACGGTGAGACGTTAGGCTATAATAACACTTGTTAAAGCTCCGGTTAAGGTGCGGGTCGAATGCTTAGGACGAGGAGAGTGGGAGAGACAATGGTCTTACGACGCGTGGCAAAATCGGAACGAGAGATAGCCCTTTTCAAGGCCCATCCGTGTCCGGGGACCTGATAATGACGGATAGTGCACAAACGCGTTCTCAGCGAATGGCATACGGAACGGGAGATAGCCCTTTTCAAGGCCCACCCGTGTCCGGGGACCTGACAATGACGGATATTGCACAAACGCGTTCTCAGCGAATGGCATACGGAACGGGAGATAGCCCTTTTCAAGGCCCACCCGTGTCCGGGGACCTGACAATGACGGATATTGGGATTCGGTTTGGGGCAAGTATTCCCGCTCGTCAGCCCAAGCTATGCTCGTCGACAGCTTGGCAATCGTTCCCTGTGCCGACCAGTCACTTAAACATTTCCATCACTCAGGGTAGTATATTTACATATCTTTACACGGTTTGACAAACAGGGTCGGAGCGCAGTCCCGTCACACGCATTCTCCATCCAACCCCCCCCCTACATGTGTACCTACCCTACCCTTCTATAGTAGACGTGCGAAGTTACCCCACTAGCCCGTTCGCACATCCCTCCCCGGCTAATCACCCAATGAATGGCCTGGTGGCACCCTCGTGGGATGGGGCGACGGCGCCGGGCGGGGAGAGCCCGGACGGTTTTCGGGAAGTAAGGGCGCCATAGGACAGCCAGAAGATAGAGGGGAGGCGTCGATCGGCGACACTCACGTTTTGCCGGTGGTTTGGGTGCGTCGTTGTCTCGATCTTCTCGACCGCCTCGGACACTCTGAGTCCTTCCGGAGAGATCTCTTCCCAGCGCGTTCTTCTGTAGCCCTTTTGTAGCCATTTTCCGAAGCCACGCCTTTTTTTTCTGTTCTCCACTCCCAGGGCTTCAGGGTGAGCTCGCGCTTTTTATTGGTTCTTGGCTTTTGCCGCCTGGGGCCTTCATGGCGTTCTAGATTTTGGGTGGTGACGGATCTAGGTCAGGGCACCGACCTCACGGGCCGATGTCCCTTCTTCCGGGGTGTTCCAGATGGTGTTTGCAGCCAGCTGTTCGCGGGGCCGACCCGTTATTTACGCTCGCCGTCTGTTGTCGGGCCGCCCCTTTGATCTTGGGCGTCGGCGCCATTCGCATGTGCCGCTTGTTGACTGGGCATGCGTTGATGTAGGCGCTGGCGCCACACGCGGGCGCTTTCCGGGCAATTGTTTGTGCGGGACGGGTAGGACTGCCAGAATCTGACTGGATGTCTGGCGGCCTGTTCGGATAGGAAAGATATTATGGTGCCGACAAATGTAAGTTATCAGCCTGAACACGCCTGTGCCATTTTGAAGTTCTTTAGGTTTTCCTTTTTTTTTTTTTAAAAAAATATATTTTTTTTTTTTTTATAAAAAAAAATATATTTTTTTTTTTTTTTTTCCCCCCTTTTTTTTTTTAAAAAAAAAAATAAAAAAAAAAAAAAAAAAAAAAAAAAAAAAAAAAAAAAAAAAAACCAAACAAAAAAAAAAAAAATAAATAAATAATTTTTACCCAAAAAAAAAAAAAAAAAAAAAAAAAAAAAAAAAAAAAATCTTCCCCCCCCCCAAAAAATTTTTTTTTATTTTAAAAAAAAAAAAACAAATTTATAAAAAAAAAAAAAAAAAAAAAAAAAAATTAAAAAAAAAAAAAAAAAAAAAAAAAATAAGGGAGGCGCCCCCCACCCCAAACCCCCCCGCCCCCCCCCCCCCCCCCCCCCCCCCCCCCGGGGGGGGGGGGGGGGGGGGGGGGGGGGGAGGGGGGGGAAAAAAAAAAAAAAAAAAGACGGAAAAAAAAAAAAAAAGGGAAAGAAAAAAAAACTCCCCACAAAAAAAAAAAAAAAAAAAAAAAAAAAAAAAAAAAAAAAAAAAAAAAAAAAAAAAAAAAAAAAAAAAAAAAAAAAAAAAAAAAAAAAAAAAATTAAAAATAATTTGCAGGAAATTTACCAACTCCATAAAGAGAACGGTAGCAACCCGCGCATTGGGTTTTCGAAGTTCGCCAGCCTCCGCCCCAAACACTGTGTCCTGTTGGGAAGCAACGGCACTCATTCGGTTTGTGTATGTTGCTATCACCAGAACGTGAAGCTAATGTTAGCGTCTCTGGGCTTAAAAGACATTACCTACAAGGACCTGTTGAAGCACGCGGTTTGTGATGTCGGGAGGGAAGCCTGTATGCTGCAAAAGTGTGAAAACTGTCCAGGTCAGGACAGTGTCAGGTCATATTTGATCGACACTTTAAATGCGCAGGCAGGGGAAATCTCGGACTTGGTGGACGAAGTCAGATTTAGTCAGTGGCTAAGCACGGATCGTTGCACTTTGAACGAATTGTTCTTCCTATGGACGAGTTTCTTGACAAACTGTCTGACGCCATTGTGACACTTACTCGGCATCATTTCACGAGTCAGCATCAAGCAAATATTTCGACGATATAAAAAGCAGCTACCTGAGCATGAAGCACTGATCATATTATATTTTTCAGAAAACTACACTTTTGTAGTTCAAGACGAAATTCAGTCATATCACTGGAACGCACCACAGTGTACCGTTCATCCGTTTGTTGTTTATTGGCGAGAGGCTGGAAGATTGAATGCCACAGTTTTTGCGTGTTATCAAACGAACTGAAGCATGACACCGTCGCTGTGCACACATTCTTGCAGACATTGTACCGAAAGTGAAAGGCATAGTCCCGAACTCGAAAAGATTCATTATTTTTGGATGGATCAGCTGCCCAGTACAAGAATAAGTTTAATTTCGTGAATGTGATTTTCATGATGAGGATTTCGGAGTCCAGTGCGATTGGAATTTTTTGCGACGTCGCATGGGAAAAATTCGTGCGACGGTGTTGGGGGTACACTGAAAGGGTTGCAGCTAGCGCCAGTCTTTCGCGGACACACTCGGACCACATTCTTACTGCGGAAAAGCTATGTAAAGTGCTACAGGACAAGGGTAATTTACATACCGAGTGCTGCTTTGTAGCGAAAGAAGAGGTTAGTCGTACACGGCATGAGCTTGGCGATAGACTGTCAATTGCAAAAACTGTCAAAGGGACTCTAAAAATACACCGGGTAACTCCAGTGAAGGCAAACATTGTCGTTGTGCGAGAACTTGCCATAAGTGAAGGAAGAGAGGTGATGGTGGCCTGATTTGCTACAGGATTTAGGTTGAATGGTTAGCGTGACCTACATCGGCAGCTGATTTCCGTTTGTTTATGTGCGAATTACAATGTGAAGTGAGCTAATGTTAAGTTATGCATTTTGTACCTCTGATAAGGCTCATTGTACCATCTCGTTAGCATTCGCAAATGTACATGTACTTTCCGGCTTGTTATTTGTGTGAATAATAAATGAAGTGCTAAAACGTCCTGCCTGGTGTTTATAAATAATCTGCATAGTGTCCTCTCAATCCCACGGTGCCGCGGAAGACAGCCGCCAGCACCCCTATCCCCGTTGGCAGCAGCTGGCCGCGGCCGTTGCTGAACGACGCCGTATTGGGTAAAATGAGGCCGGGCGGTTGGTGTTTGAAATTAAGCTTAAAATATTTATAAGCCGATAACCACCTTTTTTATTGATGAAATATAGGTAATAATCAACGCTCTTTCATTAAAAAATATCGAAAATCACAATATCGAAGGGGAAAATTGCTCAAGAGAACTTGGTATTTTTTAAAGTGTTATATTTGACATATATTTAATTGCTATGGTTTCGATAGTGATAAACGTTCATTCTGTATGGGATTTCAATCATTTTGATGTACAAACTCACCTACTTATCATTCAATGTAGCAGGGAAAAATCCTGCCAAACAAAGCCATGTATGCATCGAATGTAAAAAATGTCGCAGGCTGTAGCTCGAAAACCGGAAGTCGGAGAGACCTGAAAATGTCACAGGCGTGTTTAGGGCTGCTGATAACCCTATAGACTCATTTTCATCAAAATCTGAGATGTGGGGGTGCAAAATCGAAATTTTATTTGTCGATCTGTCGTGGAACGCCCCTCCTTACAAAATGTCGTAAGAAGTGCCTTATTTCCCACCCTGCCTGTGCACCCCTAATACCTAAGGAGCACCCCTGAAGTTTAACATGGAACCCCTTGGTTACACCCATGAAAGTTTTTAGTCTGTCACAATCATTGATAAGGGTAACTGCACTTTAAGGTAATATTGAATTCTTATGATTGATTTCAAATACAATGCCTATGAATGTGGTTGCCAAAATATTGCCCCTAAATTTCTCATACCTTTCTTATCCTATCCTAACATCTTTCCAGGAAGAAAAACAGATGTATAAAAGGAATATTTACAGACTATATTTTTAAAATTATGTTCATAACAGGCTTGGTCAAGTCAGGTCAAGTTCAACAGGCTAACACACGCCCTAGAGGGGGTATGGCGAAATCCGCCAATCCTTCCGATTTTTCGTACATAACTCCATATTGTACCGGCCGATATACGCCAATTTTTTTTCGCGTACCTGCTTAGAAATGACCGGCGCATTGTTTAAAGCAAGAAAAATGGAAATCGGCCGAGAAGCTTTCAAGTTAGGGGCTGTTAAAGTAAAAACAATTCGCAGCGCCAGACCACAGAAATCGGCGCTGATGCGCTTCCCGTATATTGGCAACAGGGAAGTGTTCTCGACAACACTAGCGACTTGTTTCATGCATATTGTTATGCTATATAATTTAAAAGTCATGTTAGGTCGCCGAGGTTAAGTCAGGTCAAGTTCATGATAAGCTAATGGTACCAAACTTGGTCAACTGGAATGTGTCATAAATGCAAATGACTGTCATGCGATTGATGTCGCTTTACATGCTACTCCCTATACATCCCGAAATCTACTGTTTGTCATTGTGTGCCTCAGCGTTTCCATACCTTATTCATGTATTTCACTCCTTTCTTTGCGAAGCCGATTGTGCCGAGCCGCCCAACGGAGCAATCGGGATGGGAGCCCGGTTCCGGTAACTGGAGCAGGTAATGACCTAATAAAGTGCTCCTATATAGGTGACTTGAGGTCAAATGGCGGATCTGACATCTGTATTGCATCATTAGTAATGTCCAAAACATCATTAATGCCAATATTGAAGCATTTAAACACAACCACAGCGATACATAACAATGACAAGCCAAGCCACGCAAAACTAGGAAATTTTGCTCTTTTCACCTCATTTGACCTTGAAGAGATTGAGCTAAGGTCATGAACTTTGCACACAATAAAGCTCACTATCGTGCCCATCCACCCTGTGAATTTCGTTGCTCTAGACTTCATAGGAGCTGAGATCTTAGGGGGGGGGGGCGGAATCCGCCCCCCCAGTGCGCGTTATTTTCAGAGGCCCTCCAGGGCGCGTGTTAACACTTGCACGTCCGGCGGTCTGCGCCAACTTCGCCTGTCCGGGAGCAGACGTCTGCCATCACCTAAGATCTCTGGAACTATGCTAGCTAGTGACAAACGGAAAACGGCGTTGGATAGCTGGTGTCGGGCTCTATCGAAAGTGCTTCGGTAATTGTTTTCGCTCAGGTCAATATTCAGGTCACTGGGCCATCATAGGTCAAATTCTACCAGATCAGGTGGGACTCAGATATTGACACATATCTCAGGACCTGTAACAGGTAGAAGCAACTGGCGAAGGTTATTCGACAGTCCCTGAAAAGCGCTACCGACAATAGGCAGTGTAATTTAAGGTCAGGTAGGTCAACCGAAACTCAGGTCAAGGTCATGAAGTCATGGCCTCAGGTCAAGGCCTAGGGAGGTCATGTAAGGTATCAATCAACACGTCTTGACGATACACGCATAATGACGGTAATTTCAGCCTTTTAGCTCAATGCAGTGCGCATAAATGTGTAGCGATCTCAGGTGACCTCAGAGACCTAGGTTAGGTCACTGAGCAAAAATGTCAGCGGTAGCATTAAGCATAGCTTCCAGCTACATGCCACAACCGTTGTGAGATCATTCCAAGCGCAAACATGTAAATAGGAAACATTTGTATATTTTACCATAGCCCTATAATTGGGAAGCCATGGCTGCGACCTGCCCTAAGGCTGACGCTACGAAAAAAAAACTATATACATATTATGGTCCCTGATGAGATCATGACATGCTATAAGTTTGAAATCAATCGCCCAATTATTGTGGAAGTTATGCCACCTAGAACTCCGAGTGTAGTTGGGTCACTTTGCCTGACCTGGTGATCTGACCTGAGATGACCCAGGATTAAAAATGTATGAGGATATGCAGAAAAGACCAATGAACAGCTATGCCAGGTTTGGCCGTGCTAACCCTATTAGCCTGGCGGCAAATTAGGAAAACCGGAATGGGGTGGGGGTAGATACCTGCCCCCCCCCCCCCCGGACGTGCGCGGATTAAGGTATGAAAAAGACAAGCATGACATATATTTTACCTAAATGACAAGCACACAAGTTCAGGTTTCCAACCAATGGTATCAATGAAATTCATTAGGGGGAGGAGCCCAAAAATAACTTTTTCCATTGGTTCATCATTGATAGCAGTTGTGCGCCAACAGGTGAAAACAATTGTTGAACAGGGGTTACACTTGAGCATTCAGCAGGCACATCTCAATAAGCCCATAAATTCAGCTCCAAGCTCATCCGGAGAATATAAATGATTGATGAACCAAATAGATGATTGGGGGTCAGGAGTCTCCTTATTATATGCAGTAGCACTTATGTTTATAACACTGGCCAAGGTACTTGCTTGCAACTGCCAGGTGAATTCAGCCTTGTGGACTTTGATACATTTACTCAGGCTCATGTCATTCCTAGATGTATTAAGATATATACTGCATGGATTTCCTTATAACTAAACATTTCCTGGATTACTACCATATTCATGAAGCATAACTATGTTACATAAATCCTAAAAAAAAGTACGAGCTATCAAGAATTCAGCATACCTTAAGCCCACGACAGCAGCACGGGCTAGTCTTGACCATTCAGTATCTCCTTCATCCGAGTAATTGAAAACGTTTTTCATCATATGAATTTCATCTTCATATATGAACTGGATAACTGGATCGGTCATGGCGAAGAAAATGTGAAACTACTGGCGAAACAATGAACAATAATCGAGGCAACAGGCGCACACCACAAAAAACACACGAGGGCATCCAAGACAATTATGACTCAGCGTCAAACTTCATTTTTGTCGCGGTATTCGCACCTCTGTCAGCTGATTTCTCCACCAAGCTCCACCGGTCGTTCCCGTGGCACGTCTCATCAGAGCCTCCACTAACCTCCAATGAGTTCCGTTTGGTGGAGCCACGGGAACAGACCCTAGGTAGATATGTGCACACTGAAACCAGCTTCGAAAACAAACTACGCCGGAAAACGTAACTGTAGCGTCGGATTCAGTCTCTGGAAGATGACAGTATACTGTTCCGCCCATACGCCGCTTGAGATTGCCGAAAGTGACGCTTTGTAACGGTTGCGGACATCGACGATCGCAACAAAAGTATTGGTGATGGATAAAATCCGAAGGACTTGTGAGCATCACAAAGAGTCAAGGAGAAAACTGTCCAAAATCACACAAAATTCAACGAAAATGCTCAGAAGGACCACCTTCATTAGATATAAAGAATAATGAAAACATGTGTTGAAAAGAAGGTTTCAAAAGTTTTGACAGTTATTAGTTCGCACAGGACCTCTGATTACAGGAATCAGCAAAACCTTGTTTTTGTCAGCGATTCTAAATGCAATCAAAAATGGCCATTTTCTTCGCGAAACCGAAAGCCAATTGTCCCGGCGAGTTAAGTCCAAAACTACTTAACATAACACGTGAAGGGCATGTATTGTGAAATAATAAACGTACCAGGAAATGCTCAGAAATATAACTTAGTAACGAAATATAATGTTTCGAAAACTTTTGACAATTATTGATCGACAGAGGACTTCATATTTTATGCATAAGTTTTGGATGGACTCCGAGACAACTTCAGTTTCGGGCAGACTCCAACCTGAACCTGAACTGTCCGGGACAGATGCCAGAGTGAATATATGCCTAAAATCGCGGGTACCGTGTGAACTAAAAATTGTAGTCGGGGCGCCCAGTACCGCCCAGTTCAGCAGTGCCACCCGTTTCAGCACGACCCGCCAGCGTCGCCTGCCCGACAGTGCCCGGCAGCCTGGCTCGCTCAGGGCGGGCCACCGGTGTCGCCTTTCCAGCTCGTTCCAGCCGTGTCGCATGACCAGGGCTACTCAGTCGTCTGGCTAGCCCGTCCCGTCTCTCCTGTCAAATCCTCACACCCCGTCCCGGGGGGGGTCGAAAGAGTCTCCCATCTAAGTTCTAAACTAAGCGTCGCACAAAAACGAAATAGGCGTCAACGGAAAGCGCTCGACGAGTAGGGCCAGACGCCATCCCCATTTCCCCCCAAAAACGTGACGTCACTAGGCGCTCTAGAGTTTCACGACTTACATCATGCTTGTCGCTCTGGGGCGTTCATTTTGAGGGAGATTTGCAACACAAAATATATGGAAACAGAAAAGGAAAGCGAAATCGACCAGGATCATAACATTTTTGACCACCCAAATTTTCTCTTTCGGGGGGGGAGAATTTCACAATTTTGAGTTTTCAAGTTGTCTTTAATTTTCATTTGCTAATGAAGACAGTGGACAGAAAATATTGCTCGAAGTCAACTTGTTCCAATCAAAACGCTTACCTTAGCCAGAATCTTCGATTTTAACTCTGAGGTGCAAATGTGCAAAACTGATGAGTAATCCAAAACGAAAAAAGAGAAGAATTCCTCTTGTACGTTTCGTTGCTTCCCTAAAGCTGCTGTTTTGTTGCCGTTTTGTTTTGCGCATTGTATTATTTTGTGCGTTTTGTTTCCAGCAAACGCTAATAGTTTCATTAAAGTATCTTTATCCGTTAAAGCGGGACGACTGGTTGAAATTTTTGGAGGTGACTTCACCTGGGCTTCACTAACTCATTGACCCTAGATGTCTCGATTTCAACATTCTGACACGACATGCCAAATTGATATGGGAAAACGTATGCGGAACGTTGTCGCGCTGCCGCGCCTTTCTTCTACAGTCCGCGGAGAACCTAAGGGGGTCTTCAACGACCCCCTTCCCCCGGGACAGCGCGGGCTAGCCTAGCCCCTTGGCGGATACCGTCCAACTCAGCTCGGCAAGCATATGTAGGTGGCAGCACAAGCATTGTATGGTAGACAGGTGGCAGCACTGGTATTCGACAAATCCGGAAGACTCGGCAATTGGAGCTCGTAAGAGAGAAGTTATTCATTAGTTCATCTAATTACACAGAAAGTCAAATAATTGACAATGTATTGCTATGGTATTGCTGGGTCGCAGGATCAGACGTTCGTTCTATTCTGGTAACTGGTGGCTCAGGAAATGCTGTGAAAAATTGTGTGTGGTATATATCGATGTGTCCTATACATTTTTATAATTCGCCCTATATAGGTAGAAGATATCAATTGAAGAGTACAATCTGTGCCGATGTGTATCAGGATCAATGCTGATGTTTACCCCTTCACACAATTTCGAAACCGTGTCTACACCGATGAGGTCAAGATATAGGGAACAGGGTGATTGGGACAGGAAGTAGAACGTGCTGAGTCAGGGCAAAACCTCATACAAAATCATACAAAATACAACGAAAATAGTAGGGAAGACCACCCTGATAACATATCAATGTTAACCCGCGCCGTCTTTCCTGTCAAATCCTCCCACCCTGTCTCGGAGGGGGCGGTTGAAGACCCCCCCCTCTAAAATCCAAAATAAGCATCGCACAAAAACGAAAGAGGTGTCACAGGAAAGCCCTGGACGGGTAAGGTCCGGGTCCACCCCCTAACAAATTTCCCCCAAAAGTGACGTCACCAGGGGGCATTTTCACGACTTTCCACTACTTGCATTATGTTTTTTAGACTGGAGAGTTCATTTTGTGGATATATTAGAAAAAAGAACAAGTTATTTGGAATGAGAAAATGACAGCGAAATCGACCAGGGCCATAATTTTCTTTGGCCCCCTAATGTTTTTTTTGAAATTTTTTAGTTTTCAAGTTTTCTTTAATTTTCCTTCTCCAATAGGTAAAGCATACCGAGAAATGTCGTAAGTCAACTTTCCGTAATGAAAAATGCTTACTTTAGCCAGAATCCTGTGTTTGAACTGCAATATGGCAAATATGCAAAATTTATATGTAGTCGAAAACGGAAAAAAAATTCCACTCGTACGCTTTGTTGCATCCCTAAAGATAAGCAAGCCCTGAAGGTTTCATGAAAATATCTGTATCCGTTAAAGCGTGACGACTGGTTGAAATTTTTTTCGAGGTGACCTCACGTGACCTTGACTAACTCGTTGACCCTAGATGACCTGACCTAAAATTGTTGAATCCGCATGTCAAATTGATGTGCCAGCTTCATTTGTTTGCCGCAATGGCGGTGCCACTAGTGTGCATGGGCATGGCCGACCCGTAGCGAATGGTAGCAATGCGCCCATACCGCGCTGTGGCTGAGACAGGATGGTACCGGGCTGCTGTTTGACGTGTGTCTCGCCGCAGTTGTCGGACGTGCGTCTGGCTGTCTGGCGGATGTGGAAGGCGTTGCGGCTGGAGCTGCGTCACATGATCTGCTCGGCGCCAAGTCGTTCAACATGTGATCTCCGCTGGCTCACTCGCAGGCGAACGGAAGTGCTGATAGTAGTTAGGATGCCCGATGCCTGGTGAGACCGCTGCAGTGTATGACCGGACACATGATGTACCCGGACTGCCCTGGGACCCGGCCAGTATGGACCGGACATGATGTGCCCCGACTGTCCTGGCGGACCGCGGCCAGTGTATGACCGGACACATGATGATGCACCGCCGACTGTCCTGACGGAGCGCGCCCAGTGTATGACCGGACACATGATGTACCCGGAACTGCCCTGGTGAGACCGCTGCCAGTGTATGACCGGACACATGATGTACCCGGACTGTCCTGACGGAGCGCGGCCAGTGTATGACCGGACACATGATGTACCCCGACTGTCCTGGCGGACCGCGGCCAGTATGTGACGGACACATGATGTACCCCGACTGTCCTGGCGGACCGCGGCCAGTGTGTGACCGGACACATGATGTGCCCCGACTGTCCTGGCGGACCGCGGCCAGTATGTGACCGGACACATGATGTGCCCGGACTGTCCTGGCGGACCGCGGCCAGTATGTGACGGACACATGATGTACCCGGACTGTCCTGGCGGACCGCGGCCAGTATGTGACCGGACACATGATGTACCCCGACTGTCCTGGCGGACCGCGGCCAGTATGTGACCGGACACATGATGTACCCCGACTGCCCTGGTGAGACCGCTGCCAGTGTATGACCAGACACATGATGTGCCCGGACTGTCCTGGCGGACCGCGGCCAGTGTATGACCGGACACATGATGTGCCTGGACTGTCCTGGCGGAGCACGGGCAGTCGGATCTTCCAGTCCAGCACAGCCCGGCATTGCCACTTCTCCAGCACGCTACATGGTTTCATTCATCTGACGGAATTGTATACATTCGATGGCTTAACACGCGCCCTGAAGATGGGGGAGCGAAATCCGACCACCCCTCCGGTTTTCGTACATAACTCCAGATTTTATCGGCTGATATGCACAATTATTTGCATACCTGCTTAAAAATAACCAGCGTGTTACTAAGGTAAGAAAAATGAAAACCAGCCGAATATTTTTCGTGTTAGAGGTCTTTAAAACAAAATAATTTTTCAGCGCCAGAAAGTGAAAATCGGCGCCGATGCGCTTCCCGTATATTGGCAAAAGGGAAGTGTTGTTGGCAACACGGGCGACTTGCTTGACGCATATTATTATTTGATATAGTTTCAATGCCATGTTACGTCACCAAGGTCAAGTCAGGTTAAGTTCATGACAGGCTAATGGGACCAAACCTGGTCAACTGTAATGTTGTCATAAATGCAAATGAATGTCGTGCTATTTATGTCGCTTTGCATGTTACTATCTACACATATTGGAAACTAATGTTTGTCATTGTGTACCTAAGCGTTTCCATACTTTATTCATGTATTTCATTCCTTTCTTTGCGAGGCCGATTGCGCCGAGCCGCCCAACGGAACAGTCGGGCGGCGGCCCGGTTCCGGTAACTGGAGCAGGTAATGACCTGATAAAGTGCTGCTACATAGGTGACCTGAGGACAAATATCGGGCGTGAAATCTGCATTGCATCAGTAGTAATGTCCACAACATCATTAATGGCCATTTTAAAGCGCTTAAACACAATCACAATGATCAATAACAATGACAAGCCAGGCCACGCAAAACCATTACAATTTTGACTTTTTCACCTCATTTGACCTTGAAGATATTGACCTAAGGTCATACAATTTGTGCATAACAGAGTGCAGTACTGCACACATCCACCCTGTGGATTTCGTTGCTTCAGCTTTAATAGGATCCGAGATCGTAGAATAGGTCTCTCGTAATTTTCAGAGGCCCTCCAGGGCGCGTGTTTATATAGAAATATTTACCAAATTTAGTTAATTTTATTATTATCTCATGTTTCTTTCACTTTAAATTATTTAAAACCTAATATTAACGATACATATTGAACTATATATAATCATTATTCGAGTACCTCGCAAGGTTTCGCTCAAGCTGCCTGCACCCGCCGCATTTGATAACCTACAGCTTGCGACCACTGCCTAGGACCAAAATCCTCGCATATCTCCATCAAATAAACGTAGTACTAGTGATCGGGCATGCTATCCAACAGCACTCATGTATGTGAAACGGCCTTATCGAGTGTTAACAAGTTGGGAAAGACCATTGCTCTACAGGTAGGAAGGCTTTGGACAACTTTACGATACTGCACTGGATTGTCCACGTAACCCTCGAGTTTCCAGGGAATGCCAACGAGCAGATACCAAGGTTCATAGTGTCTTAACACGCGCCCTGGAGGGCCTCTGAAAATAACGCGCCCTGGAGAGGGGGGCGGATTCCGCCCCTCCCCCCAAGATCGCAGCTCCTATGAAGGCTAGAGCAACGAAATTCACAGGATGGATGGGTACCATAGTGAACTCTATTGTGTGCAAAGTTCATGACCGTAGGTCAATATCTTCAAGGTCAAAGGAGGTCAAAATAGCAACATTTTCTAGTTTTGCGTGGCTTGGCTCGTCATTGTTATGTATCGCTGTGGTTGTGTTTAAATACTCCAAAATTGGCATAATGATGTTTTGGACATTACTAATAATGCAATACAGATGTCAGATCCGACATTTGACCTCAGGTCACCTATATAGGAACACTTTATTAGGTCATTACCTGCTCCAGTTACCGGAAGCGGGCTTCCATCCCGACTGCTCCGTTGGGCGGCTCGGCGCAATCGGCTTCGAAAATAAAGGAGCGAAATACATGAATAAAATATGGAAATGCTTAGGCACACAATTACAAACAGTATATTTCTGGATGTATAGGGAGTAACATGTAAAGTGACATAAATCGCATGACAGTCATTTGCATTTATGACACATTCCAGTTGACCAAGTTTGGCTCTATTAGCCTGTCATGAACTTGACCTGACTTGACCTCGGCGACCTAACATGACTTAAATTATATAGCATAACAATATGCATCAAACAAGTCCCTAGTGTTGTCATGAACACCTCCCTATTGCCAATATACGGGAAGCGCATTAGCGCCGATTTTAGTGGTCTGGCGCTGCGAATTGTTTTTACTTTAACGGCCCCTAACTTGAAAACTTCTCGGCCGATTTCCACTTTTCTTGCTTTAAGCAATGCGCCGGTCATTTCTAAGCAGGTACGCTATAAATTTGGCGCATATCGGCCGGTACGATATGGAGTTATGTACGAAAAATCGGAAGGATTGGCGGATTTCGCCATACCCCAACGGGCGTGTGTTAACCTGTTATGAACTTGACCTGACTTGACCTCGGTGACTTGACATGACTCTGGAACAATGTAGCATGACAATGTACATCACACAAGTCGCTAGTTTTCCCACGCACACTTCCTTTTTGCTAATATACCGGAAGCGCATCAGAGACGATATTTGTGATCTGGCGCTGAGAAAACATTTTGACTTGAGCGACCCCTAACTCGAAAAATGTTCGGTCGATGTTCATTTTTCATACTTCAAACAACGCGCCGGTCATTTATTGGCAGGTACACAAACAATGGCGCATATCGGCCGGTAAAATCTTCGAAAAACCGTAGGGTGGGCGGATTTCGCCCCCCGCCCCCCTCCAGGGCGCGTGTTAACCCACGCCGTCTCGAGGGGTTCTTCAACCGCCCCCTCAGGTTTTTCGCGGATAGTGAAAGAACGGCGTGGGGCAGGGCATCCAAATTTGGCATACCTTTTCCCACATCAATTTGACATATTGTGTCAATTTTCCTTCTTCAACTCAGGTCACCTAGGGTCAAGGAGTTAGTTTAGGTCAAGTGAGGTCACTTCCAAAAACGTTTCAACGGATACAGATATTTTAATGAAACTTTCAGCGTTTGCTTATCTTTAGGGATGCAGCAAAACGCATCAGAGGAATTCTTTTTTTCAGTTTTGTATTACTTATTAGCTTCGCATTTTTGCCTATTAGAGTTCAGATCGAAGATTCTGGCTAAGGTAAGCATTTTTATGAGAGTAAGTTGACTTCAAACAACGCGTTTCGGTCCACTGTACCCATTAGGAATGGGAAATCAAAGAAAACTTAAAAACAAAATTTTTGAAATTTCAACTAAATACAATTTTGTTTTGGATGACCAAAAAATGGTAGTCCTGGTCGATTTCGCTGTCCTTCACTGATTCCAAATATTTTGTCTCTCAAATATCCACCGAAATGAACTCTCAGAGCCAAAAACATGATGAATGTCGTGGAAACCTATGCTCCCTAGTAACATCACTTCTTTTTTTTTTGGGGGGGGGGGGGGGTGAAGCGATGTCGGGCCCTAGTCATCGGCGGCTTTCCGAAGACACCTATCGTTTTCGTGGGACGCTTAGCTTAGATATTAGAGGGGGTTCCTGTCACCCCTCGACCCCGAGGCCGGGTGGGAGGATCCGACCGGAGAGACGATGCTGAATTGTACTAAAAGGGACTGCACTAAATTGCACACTGCTGTTAATAATCTAGGCCGCAGACTGGCTCATCCGGTAGGCTTTCACGCACCTACCGAAAACGAAACCCATTGCCCATTGGCCCTCAGGCAATTGGTTTATTCATCAGGTGCTAGGAGCCCATTCCAGTTCAGGTTGCTTGTTCCATCTGGGATGAGCATTGCAGTTCTCGGGGGCCCTATCTTGTCTTTACGGTCCTTGCCAGTCCTCAGAGTGCAGGTCTCTGCGGATGGCTCTGCACGTCCGGCCCTGGGTCACCATCCGTCGACACAGGAACCATCTATCACGGCTCGTGACCCGCCCTGTGGGGCCGGCATCCCCTCTTCAAAAGATTGAAGCTCCTCTAGCATACAAGGGGTCCTGTGTTCGGCTTCGGCCCTCATCTACTGTGTTTGCTATTGCTTTTGGTTCTGTAACGGTGATATTTTGGATTTTGAGTGCCGGGAATAATTTCAACGGGGTGTGTCCGGACAGTCGGCGGATGAATTGCCAGATTTGGCTTCAGGGTGTTCGAAAAGTGAGCTGTTTGAAATATTCTGACCATGAACGACGCCTGGTATCGCGAATGGGGCGGTGTGTCCTGACTCGTTCCTTGCTACTGATGATTAAATGTTATTGATCAGGGTATCATCAATGTTTTCTAATTATATTTTTCTTACCGCGAATGCATGCGACATTTCTGGACTACACCGAGGTACTGGCGTTCGTTTTGTAAAATATTTTGTGATTGAAATTGCCACAGATGCTGCTTCGAGAATTTTATTTGGGACGAAGTTGATGCTTTTCACAGGGGAACATCCAGGTTGTATTGTACATATGAGAGCTCCTGAAACATGATCAAGTTTGCTTTCGACATTTTTCAGCGTGGGATAAACCTGGGTGTGGAGTCGTGCGCAGTTGGAAGTGCTGGTGTTAATTTAATCGGATAATGAATTACTATCACAAATGTCGGTGTCAATCGTCCAATAAAAGTCGTTGGCCAGAGCCGGAGAACAAACTGTTCAGTTTATTGCAGTTCCTGTGTTGTGTTCGAGGCGACAAAAATGGCTTTTCGGTGTTAAGTAATACTAAATTGTGTCGCTGTGAAATGTGTTGAATAACACGTCCACGAGTGTATGGCTGTGTACGTTTTTATCCCACACTGTACGGCGTTGAAATAGGCGTTGACATCGCCAAGTAAAGTGAACGTTAAAAAGGAATCCCTTTGGACTGTACCGAAAAACTGCACCTCCGCTGCGATGTGGTCGACGAACCTTGTCGTGGTGATATAGTAAATAACTGAAAGATTGCAATTATACTGATCGGTACGTAAAAACACTGTTTCATGAAGTGCGATGAGAATTATATTTAATATGGCCAAACAAGTTTTTTTCATTTCTGACCATTTGGGACCAAACTACGGTAGTTCAATTATAGGAATTTGGACATTTGTCAGGAAAAAATAAAGTTTGTTAGCACCTTTTGGTGCATGGCATAGCCAGGATTACAGCTCAGGCGGACATGTGGGATGGGTGCGGATGGCGGGGGTTGATCCGCCCGAGCCGTCCGGCCGATCGGTGACCTTGGCAAGGTAACGGCGGTCAGCCACTGTTGTGGGGGATGCCCGACCGCTGGAATGTGTTGGTCGGGTCACGTGGCCGCCGGCTGGCACAGCACCCGCCCGGCATGGTCGACGGTCCACCGAATTTCCCTGCAGCTGAATGGCTGCGGAATTTTTTTTGTGTTGGAAGTGGTGTGGAGCTAAGTGGTCTTTGTGTTGGGAGCGAGGATGCTTTGTGTCGTTGTGGTCAGTGGTGTGAGTTTGTTTAAGTGCAGCCAAGTCGGGAATGATGTTCGTTTGCATCGAAGTAGAAGTGGTGTTGACGTGAGAGGTAGGGGAGCAATGCTGGTCGCCTGTGCGTACGTTTTGGTGGAAGGGGAAGTGGCCTTGACAGGCCGCGGGGCCTGCGGGTAGGATACCCCGGTTGTGACTTTTGCTGCGCAGATCTCCTCCCCTTTGCGCCAAACTTGACATGTGGTGATGTGTTCGGCCGGTCGGATGTGTCACAATTGAGACAGTGAGCTGGTTTGGAGAAGGCGGATTCGGGATGAGGTGTCCTACCGCACTTGGGGCATCGTCCTGGCCTGCGGCATGTTTTGCTGCCATGGCCAAAGCGCTGGCAGAGAAAACACCGGCGATGATTGGGGATAAAGACTCAGGCTCGGTATCGAAGGTAGCCGGCGAGAAGGGTCTTGGGAAGAGTTGAAAGCGTTGAAGCTAAAGACTAGGAGACTCGTATCACGTTTGTGGCCATCTTTGAAGGATGTAATGCGGCGGGCGTGGGTCACCCCTCCAGCCTGAGCTCCGCGTGAATATCTTCCCCAGACATGAATTGGAGTTCCGGGGCGAAAACGGTCCCCTTGGTGGCGTTCCGGTTGGAGTGGAGAGTGATCGTACCAAATTTTCTACAAAATGTTGTGGTGCCGAGGAGGGCTTTCGTTTGGTTTCGAGTTTGGGTTTTAATGACTAAGGTTCCGTTGGGGAGGGCTTCAATGTCGTGATTATCTATCAAGCAGATGGCGAGAAGTTGTTTAGTAAGTCGGAAAACGTTGACACGGCATAGGGAAATGGCTTCCTCGACAGACTTGACGACGATGTACGAGACAGCACTGTCGAGGTAGGGTTTGGCAGGGGCTGGGTTTGAAGGGCGTGGTCTGGTTCAAGCGTGGGTCAGCGTCGTGGAGAGTGATTGTTTCGTCAGGATTGCGAGGCGTGGTCGTGGTCTCGGGACTAGCAGGGATGGCGAGGCACAAAGGGCTTCTGTGGCATCATCGAGGAGAATAGTTCAATGCGGGTCTTCAACGGTTGTATTGAGAGATGGGGCACCAAGGACCGAGTGCGAGGTCACGCGACGGTCGTTTTGTGTGGTCAGAGGCGGGAATTCTGAGTCTGAGTCCGTTGGCGAGCGTTGGCTGGAGTCATTTTCCCGTGGATTCCCATCGCGGGAAAAAGCCCTATTTGATGTGATTAAAAAATACGAATGACAAAAACACAGGGAACGGATGTACGACCACGGAAAAAAGATCGCGTGGGGTGGCGGGTGTCACCCCTAGAAATGAACGAAAAGAGCGATGGTGTGACCAAATGAAAAGGAAAAATATGGAGCTGCGAAAACAGCAGCTAGTTAAGCCAGTTAGCAGATCTGAGTGTGCAGATAGCTTCGGCAGCACGCAAGTTGTGGTCGAATAGTTCTGATGCGAGCAGATAGTATCGAATACTCCATGCTCAGGTGTCGTTACTTTTTGATAGACTGGCTTTACAGAATCGGAGTCAGTTCTACGTGCAAGCTAGTTGCATTGATCCTGAACCCATCTCCCCATGGAGAAAGTCCAGCCTTATGGCACAGCCTGGTGAGAGTTTAGCGTGCCCACCTAGAGGACACACACGCCTGGTACCTGCGCACCTGACCTTGCCTGGCCAGTGGACAGCTGATCAGCAGAGCCTGAGGCGTTAATAGCGAGCACGCGAAACGATTCGATCCTGCTGCGCTAAAGCAGGCTAGCGCTCCATTCTCTGAGCTAGCAGAACTAACCGGTGTGTACAAACGCATTTCTCAAGTAGTCGTCGTTAATCGCATTGGTGATAATAAATAACGTGTGTGATGACTCAATGGAAAGCATTTGCATGGCTAGCAATTTTGGCACATATGAACAGCCATGCCCCGGGATCAATCACGTCACGACTCAATTCTTAATAAGACCATGGCATGTCTGATGGTGGAAGGTTCGGATTGGAAACCTGCAGTTCCCCCACCTTCTTGCTCTAAACATATGTGAACTACTCTCCTAGTACTTTATATTTTCAAATTCATATAGGCGAAATTACGCGGTTAGTCACCCTTCAATGCTGATCACTGGATAGCTCATGCCAGCGCCTCCCGATCGTAACAAATCACACAGCTAAAAATGTTACAATGAAGAAAACACGTCTGGCAACACAAACCGACGATCACGGGGATCCACGCATTAGTCACATATATTCATTCGTCCCTCCCTGGCAACAACCTTGAGCACATGCAAAATAAGAACCTTGGGTTCTTTTACGACGCATTCAACCGCTAGTTTATATAACGTCATCAACTTCTCACGCCGATTGGTCGCGAGTTGACTCCAAAAACGGCATCGGTTGTGAGATCCGAACGCACAATCTTGCGATCAAGTGTCCAACACTACCAACTGAGCTACTGCGGCCCCTTTTAATACTACCACACGTTACAAAAGCCATGTGATCGGAATTTACAGGAGATTTCGACAGTAGCAGAAACGTTTTTCGTCAAAATGATGCTCCAGGCAGTCACTTTGACCCTTATATACATCGAGTCGCGACACGTCAACGACACTAATCTGGTCACCCCGCACACGCACAGTCGCCTCGAACTCTGCCCGACCGGGCACCGTCAACAGCTGGACGACGTACTCGTCGTACGGCTCGCGAGTATAACTCGTGTCTTGCTCATTGTACTGTTTCTGCGCCCTCTGGTGGAACGCGCCGGTGACGCTCAGCAGGCTGAGGTGGGCGCACAGCTCGCGCACATCCTGTAGTTTCACTTCGTTGATGTGACGGACAATGACGAGGGCGCCGGACCGGATGGCGGCCATGTCGACAGCCACCGGGTTTCGAGCGAGGCACACGCACCAGTGGTGGCTGATGCCGGCTGAATCGCACGACCGGTTGTCCGGCACCGGCCGGAACAGACTGACGCCGCTGTTGTTGACGGCCGGCAGGCTGACGCCGCCGGCGTCGCGCAGCAGGTCGCGCAGCATCTCGTGCGCGTCGTAGAACGTGGTTAGGCGGCGCGAGTTGGCGCGCAGGCTGGCCACGCGTTGAGGGTGGCGCGACGAATACCAGGGCGGCAGCAGCACGTAGAAGAACGGCATGCGAGATTCGTAACCGCCAAGCTCGTACCGCATCACTGGACCGAACCTCATGCCGTGGTCGCTGAAAAAGATCATGATGGACGAGTTGTAGTGCTCTGATTGTCGGTACCACTTGAAGAATGTGACAAGCCGATCCTGCATGTTCTTGATAAATGTTAGAGGTCCTTCGTGGCTGACGGCGCTGCTGAAGAGGAGGCCAAACTGAGGTGCTGAGGTTTCCACGGTCATGAAGTCTTCTAGCCACTTGAGCTGGAAATCTATTTGCGGCCGTTGGTTGACGCAAAGTGTTCTTCGGCTTTTTACATACTTGGAATCCTCAATGGCCCTAAACAGTGGCCTAAGGTAAAAGTCAGTAGGCGTGACAAAAAAACCTTTCTTTTTGTAGTTAAATGTAGCCAATGCTGGTCCATCCTCGTTGAACATGGTGACATACCCCAACTGGGAGAATGTTTTCCAAATAAACGGAACGCCGTCGAAGGGTTGTAATCGAAGGGATTGGTTCCGCGCCAATTGTCCATCACTGTGGCCAGCCAGAAATGGCAACATATTGGGGAAGGTGTTCACGCCCACCTTGGTCAATCCTAACATTGGTATAGCATTGAAGTCATGGGATATAATCTTTTCAAGGTCCGGCATATAACGTTTGAAATTCAGACGTGAAATAGAGTCGAGGCCGATGAGATACACGTTCAAATTATCACGTGTGCGACTAGCATTAAATGCCGCGGGCCCTCGCTTACCCACTTTAGGAAATATGAACGCTTTGAAGTCCTCGTGGATAATCTTGGAAATGTTGCTTTGGCAGGAGCATCTAACTTGTATGAATTCATCGTTGACGTTTAGGCTTGTCTCCTCTCCAAAGCAGACTGATTTGTTGCCAAACTGATACCTGTCATCAGACTTTCCTTCAGACGCTCGTGATACTCTTCGGTAGCAGCATTCAATATTACAAAATTGCTTTGCAGATGCACTCTTGTGCATGAATATTCTATGTCCGTTCTGCTCTATTCGCACCATGTATTCTTTCTTGCAGCCAGGAAATCGACGTTCTTTCGCAAGCAAAGCAGCGAGGCTCCCATCCCACGGGTGGTAATCTGGTATCCGGCAAGAACTTGAGTCCACCAGCCATCCATCAATTTTGGGGTATTTGGCTTCGCTATGTTCCGAAGGAGGCCTGTACCTTTTTCCTTTACTTTCCTCTCCTTTTGTATCCCACGATTGTGTCCACATTATGCATAGA
The DNA here is from genome assembly GCA_034440575.1 of Imbricaverruca yamaguchii. NCBI lineage: Eukaryota > Metazoa > Arthropoda > Thecostraca > Neoverrucidae > Imbricaverruca > Imbricaverruca yamaguchii. The sequence goes on from JAOTOL010001521.1 coordinate 797,997, forward strand.
AGTAGCACGATAGATAAACCACACTGAAATTTTCGGCTACTCACGATGGATGAGCGCAGCTTACGCACAGCATTTCTCACCACGAGAATACCCGGAACGTTTGTCTTGCTCATGGCCATCTTGGTGTATGCTGTAGAAGAAAACTGCTTGTTATAAAGAATGGATCCGGAAAAAAATATCTAACCAGCGTGCCTGAAGTAGAGAGATACCTGCGTCACCTGGGCAAGAAACTATCGTAAATCACCTTCAACATTTTCGCATTTCTTCGTCATCGACGTGGACGGAGAGTTGTTTTGCGTAACACTAAATGATTCTTCTCGGCAAAGCTGGAATGCTTTCACTAATGCTTTACCAGCATACACATTAAGACACAAATTAAAATGAACGCTGATTAGTGCCGTGCCGAATGGGGTGGCAATGTGTCAGTCGACATCTACCCCGAACCCCACACCAATCACACCCTCATGCTAGGAGATTGTGGGTCCCACAGAATCGCGCCGGGGGTGGAACAAATTGCGCCGGATCCCCTACCATTTCGCTGGTGCCCCCAAAACTAGCAGCGGGCTCCTGAAAATGGTGCTGGCGGCTTGAAAAGGTGGGACCGGGGTACGTCGAAATGGCGTTGGGCCGTTTAATAAGTGGCACCGGGCTCTTGAAGATCGCGCTGGGGTCCCAAAAGGTCGGACAGAGCCTCTTGCACTTACGCTTTGGGCACAAAATGTCGGGCTGATTCCCCTGAAAAGCATGTTTGGATGTCAAGGAGCCTCGCCATGGTCCGTAAGAATGATGCTTGGGATATGAAGAATAGAAGTGCTTCCCCTTGAAAACTACGCTGAGAGCTGAAAAGCTGAGGACGGTGCTCTTAAACATCGCACTTGAGCTCCATAAAAGTGACAGAGGTGCATCTGAAAATTATACTGGGCCCTACAAAGTCGCATCGGGATTCATGAAAAGCACGCCGAGTATCCCGAAGGGTCGGACCGGACCTGGACGACTGAAAATGACACTGGAGGCTCAACATGTTGCACTAGGGCCATAAAAGTCTTATCGGAACCCCTATCCCAGCCCCCGAAAAAAAATGAAGCCCGGGCGCCGAAGAAAATCCGCACGCGTTTAATCACTAGCTGGTGGCAGTAATCGGCCAATATCCCCAAAACGCTTCGGACGCCCCAAAACGTGTCGAGGCCGCGAAAACTCACTCCAGGATAACAACAAATGACGCGGTGGTCCAAAAATCGCACTTGTGACCTTAAGAAAACGTGTCTTGTACTCTGAATACCATGCTGAGGCACAAGGGGTCGCGCCAGGCCCCAAAAGACTGAGCTGGCCCTCAAAACCCGATTCCTACCTGGAATATCGCCTCGTGGCCTGTAAAATCGAGTTTAAAAAATCCCAGAAAACGCATCGGTCCCCGCAAAAGTAGAGTGTCAAGGCACATAATATAATCGCACTGATATCACGTAGAATCGCACGGGGACCACGACGAATGGGGGATGGGGGAGCAGTGCCCATCGTATGTAAAGTGACACCCTTGGGACAGGGCATAGATTCTTGAAAATGAATTGCCTTCCGGAAAGCATGAAACGTACACAGAAAAACGAACGAGTAGACTCCTGCAGGTCCCGGCAGTGGTACTGTCGTTTACCCAGTGGTACCGCCGAATCTGTGTCTAGTGGAAACGTCCCGAAAATATGTTGATAAAATACGTAAGCAAATAAGGCGCTCGTGTGACCTCACGGTGCTATAATTCGATCGAGCATCGTCGGGAAAATCGTGGGATGAAGTCATAAAGGGTTGAGGCCAAGTGAGATCAACAGGGGCCTATCTGGGTTAAGCCTCTATATACAAGATTATGTGAAACTGGAAAAACGTACACCGAAAAAACACCCAATCAAGATTACATCGCGTGTTCCACAGGCACTATCTACCAGAGAGTACATCCACAGAGTACATCCACACCGCATCCCCCCCGATATCACGCAACACGAGTGGTCTAGCAACACAAGCACGAGTCACACGTAATACCCGCATGGATGAGTCTTAGAGCAGCGGATGCGACCCAGGCTCTATCAGGGTTCCAGGCCTAAACTGTTGTTGGCAGAGGCGGGTCCATTAATGTTGATCGTGGCAGGGCATCCCACCAGACGTGAAGAAAGAAAGTGCATGCACTGAACACTTCTGGGATCAGGACACATCACACCGCAATGACAGCACCATAAAGGAGATCTTGGTGGCGGCGAAGCCTATGCACAACCGCAATAACTATAGGTATTACAGACAAGGACATTGATACCACTCCTATGCTCTTCCGGAGACCAATGGAAAGTCATATGCATTCGTGGTATTCTGCTACCAAAATGCACTCTTGAGTAATTGCCCGCATCCGTTAATCCAATCATTGCCCACCTCTCGCTGCGCGAATTATACAGGCCGTCATGCGAGCCGGCTGACGTTTGAATTGGTTACTTGGTGCGCAATGTAACGGCTTGCGCGTCAACGACTTGACCGACGTACTAGCGGCCCACGTACTGTTTTGACTCACAAATGAATTTTCGCCGATAAGCACAGCAATGCTGTTGTCCAGAGAGCTGATTTCAAGAAGAGAGAGAGAGAGAGAGAGAGAGAGAGAGAGAGAGAGAGAGAGAGAGAGAGAGAGAGAGAGAGAGAGAGAGAGAGAGAGAGAGAGAGAGAGAGAGAGAGAGAGAAAAAAAAAAAAAAAAAAAAAAAAAAAAAAAAAAAAAAGTAAGAGAGAGAGAGAGAGAGAGAGAGAGAGAGAGAGAGAGAGAGATAGAGAGAGAGAGAGAGAGATAGAGGGAGACAGACAGACAGACAGACAGACAGACAGACAGATAGACAGACAGATACAGACAGACAGACAGACAGACAGATCGCAAAAAACAATGGCATCATATATTCAATTAAAAAGGGAATATGCCACCCGTTCCCCAATTGGGCAGTAACTCTTCACGTTACGTTCCTAAAACTTCGACCCGAATGGAATGAACGTTTACTTTGCATGCTTTGGCACGGGTCAATCAATTCTATAACTTTCGATTTCTGCCCTTCTGCAAGGGGTGCTTCCCGAGAGAAATTGGAAGAAATCGGAGGCGTCCAACCTCGATGACATTTGACTTTTAACCCTAAATATATCTGTAGTGTTGTGTAATACGTCTTCTTGTGTTTGCTCATGTTAATGAGGATGCCGAGCTCTACCAGTATGCTGGCTTTCATGATGTTCCACTGGGAAGCATCAAATATTAATTTAGCTTGCCGTGCAGTTTGCCATTGGTGTTTTGTTTTTAATCGCTGCATAAACACACCGGGAAATATTTTGGCCCAATAATCCAGCTGTTCATGAAGGCCCTTGTGAGCCTTCATGCTCATGACCGTCAGCGCATCTTGGACTATATGTGTGGCAATCTGGAAATAATTATGAGAGATCGACCTTAATGATCCCGACTTCGACCTTGAGTAATTCGGCTGTTTACGAACGCCCATCTTAGCCTTATGCTCATGATGATCAGTGCATCAAGTACTACCTGTGCAACAATTTTGAAGGAAATCTAGACGAGGCCGGTCTCGATGGCCTTTGATCCTTGGCCCCGGAAATCTCCGTAGCTTTTTGTGATGGGGCTTCTTAAATATGCTCATGATAATCAGTGCACTAAGCTCAACTGGTAGATTCTCGGACAAATGTACGCATGACGATACACCTAAGTAAATGTAAGTAAGCAAATGCACGTATGCATAAAGGTACGTATGACAAATGTACGCAAGATACGTCAGCGCAAACGTACGTACGCGCAAATGGACGTTCGTGTAACCGAGATATATCACTGCTGATATTTTAATGTATGTACGTGATCCACAAGTACATCATCGCAGATATACGTAAGCGCAAATGGACGTAAGCGCAAGCTTAAGTATGTGCAAGTGTACGTAAGCGCAAAAGTACGTTAGCGTAAATGTATGTAAGCGCAAATACATGTATGCGCAATTATATATCAGAGCAGATGTACGAATCCGCAGAAGTACGTAATCGCAAATGTACGTATGCGTGATTGCGAATATGCGTCAGCGCAAAAGTATGTCAGAGCAAATGCATGCAGGCACATATGGACGTAAGCGCAAACTTACATGAGGCAGATGAACGTAAGTGCAGATGTACGAAGGCGCAAAAATACTAATGAGAAATAGATGTATGGCAGATGCACACAAGAGCAATTATGCCCATGGTAAAGGTCCATAAGCGAATATACGTACGCGCAAATGTGCGTATGGCATACGTATCCAGCCAAACGTATGAAAACGTAAAGATACGTATGCGTAACTGTACGCGCATTGGCTTATACATACATTTACTTTACGTACATGTGCATTTATATACTTGTACGTTTACGTACATTTGCTCTTATATGCATTTATTCTTACATACATTTGCACTTACGTACATTTGCGCATATGTACCTTTGCACATACGCTCCTTTACGCATACTTGCTTTTGGAGATTATGTACATTTCGCTTTCATACATTTAGACATGCGCACAATTGCACATGTCTGCATTTGCTCTTAGGTACATTTGTGCTTGCGTACATCTGCGCATACATACATTTGTGCATGCGCACATTTGCGTGCACGTACCTTTGCTCTGACGTGCCTTTGTTCATTCGTACTTCTGTACGAACGTACATTTACGCATACGTACAGTTGCACATCCGTACATTTGCGCTTGCGTACATCTACGCATACGTACATTTGTACATGCGTACATTTGCGCATACGTACATTTGCCATATGTACTTTTGCGCTTGCGTATATTTATGAACATGTTATGCATACGTATATTTGCGTCTCCGAACATTTGGGCATACACACTTCTGCACTTCCGTACATTTGCGTATACGTACATTTGCGCTTAACTACATTTGTCATACGTACATATGCGCTTACGAACGATTCCCATACGTACATCTATGCCTACATACATTTGCTTCGGTACATTTCAGTATGGACATCTGTCACGTATAAATTTGCTTTCCGTACATTTGTCCATTTACCCTACCAGTATACTAGTTTTCACGATGCTCCCCCTGTAAAAATCAAATTTCAATGTTGCTTGATGTGCATATTGATATTCGTTTTGTGCTATTAATCGCTGCATATGCACACCCAGAGAAGTTTGGACACAAATAATTCAGCCGTTTATGAACGACCATGTTTGATTGTATGCTCATAGTGGTTAGTTCATCCTAGAATAAATGTGTGCCTATTTTGAAGGAATTATAAGAAGTCACACCCAAATGACCCCGCCCTCTGAGCTTTTATGCTGATGATGGTCAGTGCATCAATTACTCCGCGTGTACAAACTTTAAAGAAAATCTGAATAGTCCGACCTCATTGACCCTGACCCTTGACACTGAATAGCTCAACTGTTTAGCAACGCCGCTTTATCATTCATGCCCATGGTCGTCAGTTAGTCCTGGACTACATGTGTGCCATTAACAAAATATATAAGTGGTTCGACCCCAATGATCTCAACCTTTGATCTTGAATAACTCAGCTGTTTATGAATGGCCCTCTTAGCCATTGTGTTCATGATGATCCGTGCATGAATTATGACTATGCCACCCATTTTTAACGGAATCTAAAGAATCCAACCTCAATAACTCTAACCTTTGACATTACATATCTCAGCTGATCGTGAATGCTCCTCTTAGCTTGTATGCTCATGTGATTAGTGTATCGAGTACTACCCATCTGCTAATTTCGAAGGAAATCTCGATGACCTTTGACCTTTGACCATGAATATCCCAGTGATGTTTTGCAATGCGGCTTCTTTTTGGGGACGAGTGGCCTAGGGGTAAGTTGCTCGTCTCACAATCGAAAGGTTGTGGGTTCGAGTCCCACCTGTCACTACTCTTCGCCCGCGACCAATCGGCGTGAGAGATTGGCGACGCTACATGACTCAACGGTCGATGTGTCGTAAAACCAGTAACCAACCAGCAATGCGGCTTCTTGATTGTGCTCACGATAATCAGTGTACCGAGGTCCACCAGCATGCTCGTTTTCACGATGTTCCACATGTAGGGATCGAATATCAATCTAACTTGACGTGCAAGTTAATAAAGAAAAGCTTTGTGTTTTGAATCGCTGCCTTGGTCCAGGATAATTTTTCCAGGAGAGGTTTTGATACACATAATTTTACTTTCATGAACGTCCCTTCAGGTTTTATGCTCATGGTCATGAATGCATCCAAGAGTACATTTGTGCCCATTTTGAAGGAATTCTGAGGAGTTCACGACCTGAATGACCCAGACGTTTTACCTGGAATATCTCAGCTGTTTAAGGGTTCCCTGCTTAGTTTTTATAGTCATAATGATCAGTTCATCCTGTACTGCATGTGTACCAATTTTGAATGAATTCTGAAGAGTCTGTATTTCTTAGATATTCGTCGAATTTGCGAACTGAATATGAATATGAATATGTCGTCACTTTGACGAATTTACGGCAGGCTGGAACTAAACCGGCGGCATTCCTTTGTTTGGGTACACTTGGTTTTTCTAGACACAAAATCTCTATAACTTGTTGAGAATTTCCCGGCTCATGAATTTGGCAGCCTTTTTGAAGCACACAGCAAATGCGGCGTGCCATCTGTCGGTACGCAAGTAAGCTCTGGTGCATAATACTTACGATGTCATCTAGCGGTAGAATTCAGAACTATTTTTGGAACTTATGACACCGGGTACTTGTGAATCCACCCTATCCGCAGATATTCTAGAAGTTATCTGGCAGTTTTGGAACTAATCAATCTTGGTACTTATGACTTTGGGTACTTGTGATAGGGACCCTAAGCAGTTGTGTGGCAAGGCACAGCCGTGTGAAGCGTTCCGGTGTGCTCATGGTTGGAAATATGACATGGGATGTCATATAAATGCCATTTCTTCAAAATATTACCACTCACACGTCCGCGGTACACTTCGGTCCAACAAGCACGTTGACTGACCATGATAATACCATATTTATGTCCTGCAAATTGATTATTTGTCAAGCATAAAAATATGAAGCTTCCGGACAAAATTAATACCGTGTACTTGCATCTTGGCAAGTTTTCTCTTCGAAGCTTTACTAGCACCTCAGTCTGATGTAACTGAGCTTCCCAAACAAGGCGAGAAATAGGGAAGTTTTCGAAATACCATTTTCTGCCGCCATTTAAAGGATGTTTGGTTCCTTTTACAGCAGTAAAGGCTTGGAAACATAATAGTTCTAAGTTTGATGTAATTGAAGACGTACATATAAATAAATTAAGTCTAAAACGGCATGTTAGGAAAATACATTATCAGGAAATACAGTAGCGAATTTCAGTGACACTTCGATGATCTCGGCATGATTGATCTGCTTGTTCAATTATCCGTCCGTTTATTGTCTTTTAGTATCTTCCGTTTTCTTCTCTTTTTTGTATTGGTGTACATATCATCCTCCTTTTCCTTGATTTGTTTTCGCATTAAGAAAAGACTCGTACTAAAATAATGAAGACATGTTCCCTTCACACAGAACAATAGCACACCAGCCCGGTTTACACTACAATGGATTTACTTTTGAAGTTCTCTCATTATGGTGTTCTTAAGTATCATGACGGAGTTTTGAAAACGATTGAAAGAAGACGAACAGTAATTATTTGCTCTGATACGTTTGCATCTCTGAACAAAGGAAAATCATGCATATAAATATCGAACTGGGAAAAGTGCAGTGAAAATCATATATCCTGATTTATCTACTGGTATTTACTGCAGCGACCCACTCTGGAGGATCCGTGACACGAGTCAAAAGTTGTCATGCGCCCCTCTGAAGTATCCATCGTATCCCTGTACCGAAACCTAAGTGCCTAAATGGAAACTGTACTGTCTAGTCTTTGCATGAAGCATTCAAGGGACGTATACGTACGCATCACGCACCGGTTTACGTACTGTTTTGCAGCTCGTCGGCTGCCAATTCAGCGCAGCTACCTGCAGTACCGCTGCCGCCACACTGCTCACGGGCCCAGTGTTGTCGCGGTCCAATTTTACAGCGTACCAGGATCGCACACAAATCGTACCAAATTGGCCATGCTCCGCATGGATCAAGTACGCCGTACATCATCCCTGATGCTCAGTACCAGGTGATGAGGGAAAACGTACATAATTTGGTACCATAAAAGTAGGCATAATTTCGGCAATTGGATGGCTAAGTAAGTAATTTAGATATTTATCGTCTTGGTTGAGGTGATCTCTGAATACGTTCGTAGAATTTGTCAGAAATATAAACAGGTTCAATCTTAGACTCCTTCGCTGTCTGCTGGAGTCCTCACCATTTTAAGTTTAGAACTTCTTACTCGGGCTATTCGATACGATTTGGAAATCTTAGGGACAGCGAGACGATGGAGGCGCTTGCGAGGTCGGGTTCAGCAGCTCCAAAAGCTTCCAGGTCATGGCGCCGAAGTCGAATCGTCGCCAGATTTGCTTGCAGAGCTCGGTGTAGGACATCTGTATACGGAGTCGGAAGGCACCTCCTGATGAACAGACTCTGAGAGGCCCCACGTTGGCGCCACGGTTCATCTGCTTCAGAGGGAGGAAGTTCCAGGGATGATCAGGATTGACTATCTCCAGTCGCACACCTGGCTCCCCACGCGAGAAGTTGCTGGCCACGGAATGGTAGAGCTTTAGGAGCGCAGTTTGTGTATACTGGATCTTGGATGACTAGGAATGGAACACCTCGTTCGCTCTAGTGATGAGTGATAGAACGCAGTTAACCCACGCTGTATCGGGGCTGGGGGTTGTTATCCGCCTCCAAAGGTTTCCCGCGGATGGTGAAATAACAGCGCATGTTAGCGGGCCAAAATTTGGCATACCTTTTTGCACATCAATTTTCCATGTTGTGTCAAAATTTTGGGTCAGATCATTTAGGGTCAATGAGTTAGTTAAGATCAGGTGATATTACCTCCAGAAAAGTTCAATTAGTCGTCACGCAATTCAGAAATGTTCAGTTAGTCATGAAACTGTCGGCATTTGTTTATAATTAGGAAGGAAACAAAACGCACGCGATGAAGTTTTAATACTTTCCATTTTTGTTTTCTTATTAGTTTTGCACATTTGCCATGATAGCTAAATTCGAAGATTCAGGCTAAGGTAAGCATTTCTTATAAGAGCAAATTGAGTTCGAACAACATTTCTCGGTCCGCCCTACCCATTAGAAGAAAAATAAAGGAGAATTGCACTCGAAATGTTTTAAATACAAAATATATATTTTTTGGTGGATAAGTTTTAGGGTGCTAGTCGATTTCGCCTTCCTTTCCTGATTCCAAATATTTTTGTCCTCAAATTTCCCATAAAATGAACGCCCCAGAGTCAAAGACATGATGTAAGTCTTGAAAACGTAGGCCCCTTAGTAACGTCCCTTTGGGGGGGGGACAATTTTGGGGGTGTCTGGCTCTACTCATCCAGCGCTTTGCGAAGACACCTCTTTCGTTTTCGTGCGACGCTTAGTTTGGAGACTAGAAGGTGGTCCTATCACTCCCACCTCCCAAGACTAGGCGTGAAAAAAATGACCGGAAAGACGGGGAGGGTTAAGGAAAGCGATGTACATCTTGTATATGGGATCGCGGATGGCGTTCAGGATGGTTCTGGCGGCGTGGACGTGATCCTCATCCGCCACGTGCTGGAAAAAGAGGAGTATGGCCGCTCACTGCTCATACATCCTCTTCACCACCGCCTCGAGGGAGAGCCACCTCGTCCTGCAATGGCACAGCAGCCTGTGGACTGGGACGTCAGCCAGATCTTGGACAGCCTGGCGCTTGAGGAGTCTCTTCGGGCTGTTGAGGTAGCTGTACACGTTTCGGGCTAGATCCTCTGTGCATGAAGGTGGCTTCATGCACGCTGCGGAGGCGCACCAAATGCAGGGAGTGTCATATGCATCCGATGATCAAGACGTGCGGGAGTTCTTTCCTGAACTGCGCCTGCATACTCTGGTGAAACCCAATCATGACGCTATCATTATCGACCGCAGATCCAATCATGTTCTTCAGGAGTATATCATTGACGGACAGCACGCCACGCATGGCGTCATGCAGACCCTGGGGGGGGGGGGCTGCACACTTGATCTTCACCACGTCCAAAAGCAGATCCCTGGTTTTGCCGTCTCGTTCGTCAAAGCCACGCACCACAATGGCCAGATATTTGGAAGTAGACCTGTTGGGCGTCTCGTCCACGATCAGTGAGAATGGGCTTTTGCGCATGAGAGCACTCACTCTTTCCCTCCCCTCCGCTCATAGGACATCATAATGCTTCTTAGTATCCTCGTTTTGGCTGACTGAAGGTTTTCCCACTTCTGAATCCGGACATATCGTTTTGAATAAAGGCACGAGATGGTCGCTTACCGATAAGGGCAGATTATGCTCGACGACGAACCCAGCTAGCAGTAGCTCGCCCTGGGATACATCCTGCTGTTTGCCGTGGCCATGGTTCTTTTCGTGGGCGGCAACATGCGCGGGTAGCTTACCACAGCCTGCAGAGCTGGCCACATTCATCTTGTGATCATTAGTTGTCCAGCGTCCCTTCAGATGGGACAGCTTAGATGTGATCTCCTTGTTGCAAATATTACAGAATGCTTCCGCAATATCGTGTTTGGATTGCACCAACCAGCCTTTCGGTTCCGCATCGCTTTCCCACTCCTTGCGATATTTCCGTTCATCCTCCTTTCCCATCCTGACGCACTGTCACTCTGTGAGCTCCCTTACAAATGTTCAAAATCGCAAACATCAAAACACAGAGCTCAACAAATACCTATAAGCACACCAAACTCGTCGTTTAAATCTTGACGACAACGCAACTCCAGCACGCAATTGCCCTCCAGCTTTCGCTTGCAGGCAACAAGATGAATGCAATTCTTTTTATATGTAGCAAGAGGTAAATACTAAAGCAATACACTTAATTATACTGACATTTGAGCATCTGAATAAGTTTTCCAAATTTTAAATGGGCATCAGTCGAATTACTATATTCAAATTTCGTAATGCACAGCATTGTATTCATGAACCGCTGTGTGACCGCATTCAAGCACAGCTGGGCGGGATTCCTCAGCCGTGACTTTGTCATCTATGTATCGAGACACAAGCACAGCCTTAGGCTTTGTGCCGTCAGAGATACAGCATTAGTCCTGAAGCATAGCATTGCAAGGCAGTGCTTTTTATGTGTACCAACTGGCGCCACACCGCTGCGAGATAGATGAAAATATACACTATAGCTCTCGAAATAATTGTATGGTCTAACTGGATCCTTTCTGAATACCAGTAAAGCTTACAGGAAGCAAACTTATGTGTTCATTTCATAGCAAAATGTGCATGAAAAATAAACAAAAACATCAGAAGAAAAAAATGTATTACGGCGAAAAAGTACCAGATTTCCCCTCCAGCGTACCTGCATACCAGAGAAATCTAAAAAAAGGCCCGATGTGATACGATCGTACCATAACGGCAACACTGCTCACGGCGACAGACGTGAGCTATCTCGTGCTATCTCGTCGGTGTTGGCGGTGCCGTCGGCGCCGGTGCTGCCAAGTCGGGAAATTCGTCACCAAACTGACGTCGCTCGAGCATTGATTTCAAAACTTGTCGTTCGGCTGGCCGTCCTGTTCGGTGAGCGAATAATGGGAATAATGCCAATGGATTATGCGCAGTACGAAGTGCGACCAAAAAAAAAAACGGGACATTGGCTGCTGATGCCACTACTCAGCAGCCCAATGAACTATATCATGGTAATGCACAACATTTCAGCACTATATGAGCAAAGTGTCGCTTCAGCTGACCCATTGTCCTTCTTTCCACAGGTGTGTTTCTAACTCCTATGCAGTGTCCCGTGTCACAACATGAGCGTTGAACAAAGGATTAGCATCAAGTTCTTGGTTAAACTGGGGAAAACTGCTTGAGAAACGCTTTCTATGTTGAAGGATGTGTATGGAGACCAGAAAATGTCCCATACGCATGTGTACGAGTGACACAAAAGGTTTACAAGTGGACGTGATGACGTGGAGGATGACCCGAAGCCTGGACGTCCCACATCAAGAAAGGACGAAAACATCCAGAAGGTGCGGAACTGGTGCGGAGTGATCGTAGATTGACGGCAAGAATGCTGGCTGAGGAACTGGGATTGGGGAGAGAGTCAGTGAGGAACATCCTGAGGGAGGATTTGGGCATGAGGAAGATTTACGCGAAGATGGTGCCAAAATTGCTCTCCGATGATCAGAAGGTCCGTCTTGTGGACTTGTCCCAGGACGTCTTGGAGCAGCTGGAGGGCAACACAGAGTTCCTGGTCGATGTCATCACTGGAGCTGAGAGCTGGGTCTTCCAGTATGACCCCGAGACCAAGCGGAAGAGCCTCCAGTGGAAGACCGCGGGGTCACCCAGATCAAAGAATGAATGAAAAAGAAGAATGTATGTCAAGGCTCAGGATCAAGGTGATGCTCATTGCCTTCTTTGACCACCAAGGATTGGCTAACCATGAGTTCGTGCCACAAGGGCAAACCGTGAACCAACACTTCTTCAAGGAGGTGCTCAGCTGCCTAATTGCACGGATCCGACGCTCGAGACGTGTCTCGTGGGAGAACAAGAGATGGATCCTGCACCACGACAATGCTCCCGCACACGGCGCCCTCAGCATCTGACACTTTCTAGCCAAAAGGCAGGTTGCAACCCTAGAACATCCCCCGTACTCGCCAGATCTAGCACTTTGTGACTTCTGGCTAATCCCAAAGCTCAAGGGTGTCATCAAGGGATCACATTTCGAAGGGGTTGAAGACGTCAAAGGGCACGTGACAAGCACCCTGAAAACCATAAAGAAGGAGGAATGTGATGGGTGCTTCGAGGCGTGGAAGAGCAGATTCCAGAAGTGCATCGACTTCAAGGGGGAATACTTCGAGGGGGAGAATAGGTAGTTTCCTGTCATCTCGTACAATAAAGACTGTATTGACCGAGTCCCGTTTCTTTTTGGTCACACCTCGTAGATCTGAATGTGTTGTCATGCAACGGCATAACTGGCATCATGCTGCAAAACATAACGTGGCTGCATGAGGAGCGGCAGTGTTATTTGCGAAAATGTATCTTTTGTGACATTTGTGCCATCATGCTTCGACTTTCTTCTATCGCTTTGTTGGCGGGTACCTATGCTGAGTATGACATCGGAGGAGTTCCAATTCTGTCTACAATTTTGTCAACAATGACATGTATTATTGTGCCACTCCAGGGACAATAATACATGTACTGTATGCTACACACCGGCACAAAGCACACTCGACAAAGTTCACGATGCTTTCTACAACGGTACCGTATAGATGCACTTTTCGCAGTCACACACGCATCATGGTAGCCTCAGGCATTATAGTGAAAACGCTTGTGGCCGCACAACACTAACATTATTCAGCCAAATGCGTACAATGGCTATCTTATCAAAACTTAACCATCCGTCAATGTGCCATTCTGTGCAGTGCAGTTCTTGCGTTTGTGGAAACAGGTCCCCTATTTCCACAAACGAATTTCCTTTGTTGAACCATGCAGGTGTATCTCTCAATCTCAGGCATTGAGATTGAGATTGCATTGATACCGGTAATTAACGCTGCGTTGCTTAGTTGTTGGTATCCATTTCTCTTTGTACATGCACACATTGTTTACTGGAGTGAGCGGTATTTTTGCTTTTATACGATGATGAATTGCGATCGGAACTTGGATGTCCCATAAATCACAGAGTGCCACGTTAATTCCTGGTTTAGTTGCAGCAGGCTTGTATTGCCCTTCCATAATGATTATTTCCGTTGTCTGTGCTCTGGCCCCTACTCTGTTTACTTTAAATAGTTCTCTTTTTCCAGTCCCATCTCTGGTTCCCATCCCTGGTCCTCAACTCTTTCCCCATTCCCGGTCCTCATCATCGATTCCCATCCCGGTCCCCGTTCCTGGTTTCCTTGCCTGGTCCCCATCTCCGGTCCCAATCCCTGGTCTCCATCCCCGGTGCCCATCTATTATCCCCATCCACGTTCCCCATCTCCTGTCCCTTCCCCGGTACCCCTTCCCCGGTACCTGTTAACACTACCACTGAACTCTTCCACACTACCACATAGCAATCTTGACTGCAAGTCTATCTGTGATAGGGATCCTAATGAAGTGGAAACATGGGCGGATTTTCGGATCAGAACATGTACCTTATCGTGTCACGATATTTGACTCCCATTACAGGACAGGTACTGATGCTCAATGGACAATGTGTATTCGGCACATGTAGCTGAGTAATGAAAATAACAGCGTTGCAGTAGGTTTCAACCTCATCCGCGCCTGGCACTCGGTGCGATTTTCGGGGTAAAAATGTCAACTTTTAGGAGGGTGCAAAATTACCGATTGCGATCAAAGTCTACAATGTAAACCAAGTTGACCAGTCCCTGCCTTGTACCTAGTCAACGTATATTTGCATAGGCTGTGCTTTCGACACTTCACTTCCAACACTGATAACATTCATATCACACACCACCCTCACACCGAGCCAGCCATTCCACGCTCCACCATAACGATCACCACGGCATACCCCAGCCACTCACACCATATCACACATGACGTCACTACACCCAACACCACACGTTCAGACACCATGTGACCCACAAACAGACCCACAAACACGAGTCCAGACCACCGCAAGAACAACCTACTCTAGAAGAAGAGGAATGTCCTTCGACTCCAATAAAAAATGCTTACTTTAGCCAGAATCCTGTATTTGAACTGCAATTTGGCAAATACGTAAAATATATATGTAGTCAAAAACGAAAAAAAAACGAAAAATTCCACTCATGCATTTTGTTGCACCCTTAAAGATAAGCAAACGCTGAAAGTTTCATTAAAATATTTGCATCCGTTAAAGCGTGACGAGTGGTTGAACTTTCCTGGAGGTGACCTCACTTGCCCTTGACTAACTCGTTGACCCTAGGTGACCTGACTTCAACATTCAACAGAATGCCAAGTTGATGTGGGAAATTTGGGCGCGCTGCCGCGCACCGTTCGTCCACTATCCGCGAAAAACCTGAGGGGGCGGTTGAAGTCCCCCGAGACGGGACGAGTCAAGATCTCACATGCTGCACGCATGTCAAATAACCATCGAGTGATTCAATGACAAGCTACAAGGCACACATTCGTGTCAGACTCGTTTCGAAATTAGCGTGATTAACTTTCCAGCCCGCCATCTTTGATTCAACTTCGAGCAGTGTAAAATAATTGACCATGTGGCCTGGAAATTCACAGTTAATGGAATTGTGCTATTTCATCCTTGCCTTAGGTTTTACCATTTTGCCACATGTGTGGGCAGTCATTATACACACGACTGCTAAATAATGTAAAATGCATGTGACTGAAGTGAAAGGCATTCACTTTTTAATCCTTAAGTGATGATCCTTTATTTTCTTCCAATCTTTCAATATTACCAAGCAAATTCTTTCTTCATCTGCACAGTTAATGGTGAAATAATTTTAGGACACTGCTTCAGAGTGAAGTAGGAAGGACTGCCATTACGAACCACAATGGTAAACATTGGTGTTGTTTTATATACTTTTGAGTTTGCAAGTGCTTCCTCAATGTTGGCTTTGACCCTCCACAAATAATTTCAACCTTTAACATGGAACGCTATGGAGTGAGCACCCTCCCAATCCATTTGTATTTCCTACCCATTTCCTTCATGTATTTTGCTTCTCCAATAATTTTCGGAAACCAACACCCGTGATGACACTACATTTTTAACTACAAGTCATAAGTGTTGGTGGAGCATAACATGATATATATTCAGCATCATGAAGCAACCGATATAGATTTACCACAATTCTCCAAAATGTGAAAAGTTTGATGGAAAATGGTACCAAGAAGAAATGAATGCCTACTCATCCCACTTGAAGCTCAATTATGCACTCTCGTCTTGTGATATGCACATACAATTTGTGCTCCTTTCTTAGGGACAAAATAAAATCCATATGTCTGGCAAATGAGCATTCTATTGTATTTTAACCAGGCAGGAGTCCCAGCATCCTTCTATTCAATGCCACGGTTTTATGTTCCTATGGATTTTTTTTGTGGCGGGTCAGAAAGGGTAAAACTGTTGAATGCATTACGATGGAAGTCCCAAAGATTCCATACTTCATTCGCTGCTCTTCCTAATATACATAAATAATTTAGCTAGTTCTTTAGAAGGAACCTTCAATTTATTTGCTGATGATGCTGGTGTCATCATCAAAGCTGCACATATAAATTAACTACAAATTGAAGTTAATGTCATTGCTACAGGATCAACTGAATGGTTTCAAGCAAATATATTATCACAGAATGTCACAAAAACAAGCCACCAAATTTATTCCAGCACGCACAGTGCTGGCCTAAACATAATCATACATTCTCAAAAAGTTAACGGGAAACAGAAAATCACAAATTTTGGAACGATAGCTCATGAAAAATTGACATGGAGTTGTGACATAGCACTTGTGGCTGCAAAAACTCATATAAATCTACGCATAATTTAAGGAGCTCTATTCTGTATCCCGAGTCGTAAATTGAAATATGTATATAATATTTCGATTCTTCCCTATTTAAATAATTGTGCATGCATATTGGGCAGCAATTTTCTAACACGACCAGACAGAATTCTTCAGATACCAAAAATGGCATGAAGAATCATAGATAATCAGCAGTATGCATACCCTATAAGTTAATTATTTGTCAAATATAATAGTTCGAAGTTCCCTCGTATAGTACAGAAACAGAGCATATTACTGCCATCAAGTTTCATTATGGGACGAAAACGTAAACAATCTATGTCACGCGGCGATAACCGCGCCAAGAGCGCCACTATGCGAACAAAATCAAGAGTATTTTCACAAGAAATTGCGCATGTACAGAAGGGATGTCCGCCTTTACCACTAGTATGTCCCCTAATGTCAAGCTTAGAGCATACCCAATACAACACAGAAAGACAACCCATCACAAATTACTGCAACATGAACAACATCCCACTAAACATCACGACACTTCTCAACGATGAGCATCCAACACTACACGAACACCTCTTCCACTTTCTCTCTATCATACGCCTGATCCACGAACTATGGGAAAAAAATGAAAAGATATGTTAAAAAAGAAAAAGAAAAATGAAAAAATGGGGGAAAAAAGAAAACAATGAACAGCTATGTTAAAAAAGAAAAACAGGAAATCAACAAAAAAGAAAAAGAAACAAAAAATAACCCCACGTGATATTTACTAACACTAACTGTTCTTGCATTGTTAATTCAATACTGACGATGACCCGACCCCAACCCGCCAACTACACCCCACCCCATGGTGTCAAATATACCGACCGGACTGGCAAACTCTACACTTCTGCACCAGCTCAGCGTCGACTCCTACTTCATCTGCCTGCAAGACGTCTTAACTTCTACTACCTCAACGCGCCATTCTTCAAGTCACCTCAACTGTCTCACAACTCACCTCTACAAGACAACTATAATCTTTTTCGCTTCCTCTCATCGGCACCACATTACTCCTCATACCCTTTTACCCTTAACAAACAGCAACAAAATACTCACACCACAAACGCCCCCCGGAAACAGCCGACTTCACCACACGGTGGCAGGCTGGCCAAACGCAGACACACACACACACACATAGAGCATCATGCCTCAGCAATTTCTGGGTTTCTCTCGCTGCACAATACGGTCTTGACGCTACGCTCGCTTGAAACGCTTGAACGCTTGAACGCTTGAACGCTGCAACGCTTGAAAGCCACAAGTGACTGGCAATCAAGAGTTGATGGAGGAGGAGAAGAAGGAAGACGGAGATCGCGGACGAAGTTTCGGGCCAAAGTTGGAGCAGTCGACGCCTGCCACCTGCCACCCACCTACACCACCTACACCAACATACATACATCTACTGACAACAAACGCACACAAACACCGTTCCAAACCCAACCTTCACCTACAAACACTATCCTCTCGCCCCGCTAACATATTTTCAGCTACCTTCAACTTCAAGCTTCTGCATCTACTTCTCAGCGTCGTCTCTACCACCTCGCTCTACACCATCCTCTACAAGCTTTCTACCTGCATCTACGTGCTCTACAACATCTCTACATCTACATCTACAAGTCTTCTCTTCAGTGATACAGTGCAGTGCCTTCGTCTAAACTTCAGCTCCGTCTACCTATTTCAAGCCACCACTACTACAAGGTCAGTCCGGCGGTGCTGCCACTCCCCCCACCCAGGAACCCCCCAACCCCCACCCGATCTTCCCTCTAGTGCCCTCTGCACGATCTTTATCTGAACTGTCAATTCGTGCTCCCTTCAAGCACAGTTTCTGATTTCTTTGTGTACTCTTCATCTTTATCTGCCCCCTCTGCTATACCTGTCGGGCTTTCTTCACGCCCTTCCAAACCCCTCCGCCAACTTGTAAACACTGAACTCTGTTCACTGTGTAACACTACGCCACACACCTGCCACACCACCCTTTAACCAACACCACTAGCAAACGAAACGCATTCAACACCACAAACATGAACACCACACAGCCAAGTGGCGAGTTCTTCCTTTGCCGCCGGCGGGACGGGGAGCCTATGGGCTCCCTGGACCCCTGGATGGTGGAGGAGGAATTCGCCAAATACACGGGAGTGCCTCTGATCGCCAAACAACTTCGATCGGGGGCACTCCTAACCCAAGCGCACTCACACATTGACGGCCGCATCTTACTCACTATACACAGGATCCACAACACACCCGTTTCCATCACACCTGCAACAAAACTAAACACCTCCCAGGGCACCATACACGCACGGGAGCTGGCAGGTATCGCGGTTGAGACCTTTGTCTCGAGGAGGGGGGACAGGGTGTCTCCGCCTCATACCGGCCAGCCCCCAGAACAGGACAACAACCATCTCACGTCATCATACTGACATTCAACACCAGGACACCATCAACACACATAAAAACGGGGTACCTCCAGTAGGCGGTTACACCACGCGCACCCCGCCCGCGGCGCTGTAAGCGGTGTCAGCGCTACGGCCACTCCGCGGGGGGGCCCCCCAACCCCCAACCTCCACCCCCGCCCCCCCCCCCAAAACCCAAACACCCCAAACGCGCGCCAGCCCCCCGCCCCCCCTGCGGGGGGCGCAGGGGGCGGGCAAGGGCCCGGGCCCCCCGCCGGCCGGGGAGGAAAGAAAAAAACAACATACCACCCAACAAGCCCACCCGCCTCCCCGGCCAACAGGCCGGCCCCCCCCCCGGCCCGCCGCCCCCCCCCCCCGCCCCCCCCCGCCGGACCAAACCCCACCACCCCCCCCCCCCCCCCCACCCCCACCCCCCCCCCCCCCCACCCCCCCCCACCCCCCCCCCCCACCCCCCCCCCCCCCCCCCCACCCCACCCCCCCCCCCCAACCCCACACAACCCAACCAACAACAACACACAAAACAAAAAAAAAATCATTCGGCTCTGTGACGGCGAGCGGTCCGGACGCATAAGTATACGGGGCGAAAGTGGCGCACCGGTAGATCAAGGCGTAGATACAGACTATCTTGTTCCGTTTTTTATTTATTTATGATTATGTGCTTTGGCTGCTACTGGTAAATTAGTGGGTAAAACTAGACTAGGATTATAAACACAATTGATAACTTACTAGGTGATATAGATTAAATTGGGGACCTGGACTGGGTTGTCATGGAGGATGTAAACAAAGTGATACAAGAGGGAATAAAAAAAAATTGAAATGGAGCTTAGAAGGGAGATGCAGGATATCAAGGAAGAATGCAAAAAAATCAAAGATGAGATGAAACAATTAAAGGAGGAAAACAAACAACTAAAAAAGGAACTAGTAGACACAAACAATCAGATGGATGAACTTGAACAATACACACGGAAGGATTCTCTGATACTCGGTGGGGGTGGGTTCCCATTTGCCCCACCAGACACATATGAGGAACCAGGAAAGACAAGGGAAATCACGAAAAAGGTC
The DNA here is from genome assembly GCA_034440575.1 of Imbricaverruca yamaguchii. NCBI lineage: Eukaryota > Metazoa > Arthropoda > Thecostraca > Neoverrucidae > Imbricaverruca > Imbricaverruca yamaguchii. The sequence goes on from JAOTOL010001521.1 coordinate 818,035, forward strand.
ATAGAAGAGAAACTTGGAGTGAAACTGAAAGGTTCAATCTCAGCATGCCACCGTCTGAGACAAAATAAGAGGGTGTTGGTCAAATTCCAAGACCTTGATGACAGGAGTGCTGTTTATGACTCAAAATTCAATCAGACAGGTGATTACAAGACCAAAATCATAGTACATGAAAATTTGACTGCAAAACGGGCGAAACAAATGCAGGTATTAGGAGACCTATGGGAGAAAGGACTGATAGTAAATTATCACACAAAAAATGGAAGGTTAATGGCACGAAAGAGTAGAGAACAGAGGTATGTCCACATTCATCATAACTTGGCATATCATGAAATTATACACGCAACTGAAAATGCACCAACCAAGCCGGCACCACACTATCAGTCCCAAAAATCCTTCCATAAAGATGAATCACCTACAGGAGGCAGAACATCTCAGAGGGTGGATCTTGAAGAGCTCACTGTACGCACAACCAGGAGTGGGGCAAGGGGTGGAAGAAATAGGGTGCGGGGATCAATTGCAGAGCAGTAGATGGAGAGGGTAGCATATGCATACCACAATGCAGATCCATTGTTGTCTGGACCACCAAAAAATTATTTTATTTCTTTTATTTATATCTACATGGGGATGCTTTACAGGGGTTCATGTTGTGGGACTAAACATATGTAGATGATGTGAGACATGGCAGCTTTTTTGGATGACAGTTTAGACTCACATGCATTGAAAACAATTAAGACACCCCTGGCTATGCTCCCGCTCATACTGCCATGGTGCTATTGGTATGACGTGGGACCATGGAGAGTGAATGTGAGTGTGAATGAAAGGTGAAGTCTAAGCTGAAAAGCTGACTTGCTTCAAAGAAGCTCTTTTAATCTGAGGCCTCAGGGGTGCCATGTGCAAAACTCCAGCATACTTGTGAAATTATGGAGTAACTTACAAGAGTGAGCTGTAAGTAATTACAAGCTCATACACATAGTGGCATATAATACACAATATGTCCACAGAGGGTACACAATGGTACCAACCCACCAAAGCTGGCCATTAACATTACATTCGTCTGCTGTGCTGAGGTCCTTCATATGTATCCTCATTGATTTCCATGATAGTCTCCTTTGGATATTGCACTGAGTGGTCCACACAGCAGCATTTGCATCATTTAAAAAAAATAAACATAGCATATGCACCTTTATACCTTTATGAGCTGCAATTGATTCCCTGTGCCCTTGGGTGTGGATATGTAAGTATATGTAATTGTATATGCGGGTATGTGCATGTATGTGCAACTGTGCATGTGCATGTGCCTATTTACATCCATGAAAGCCATGGCATCCTTTCTCACCTGGATAGATCCACCATCTGGATGTTGTTCTGTTGACTGTGGGCTGGATCTCCAAATCAACCAACTACCCAGATGGGTGGCTACCTACCTACCTACCAATTTATCCTTTCAGCATCTGTTGTCATCTCTCACAATCTTATTACATACATCCTACCATGCTGCTATGGTAGAGTTGCATTAGTACGCAATTACCTCCTACCTTCCTAGGTGCCTGGGTGGCTAGAAATATTACAAATCAAATCATCATCATTAGCAAGTTCACTTCAGCATGTTAGCCTGAACAGGTGACCACTTGCCCATTTACCTGAGTGGGATACCATTCATTAAATCAATTATACATACCACACAATAAAACAGAGCACTTCATGGCAATACCTAGCAACTGCCTAATTTACTATAAAGCCAACCAATTACGACTATGAATGGGTATAAACAGCGCTCCTGCATACGACCTTGGAACACCCCATCAATGAAACTCCTCGCTTACAAACACTGCGCACGTGTAATGATAATATGAAAAACTGCAAGATATATTATATTATTCAGCTTCGCAATCACATAATCCCAAAACTATTATGCAGCTTTGCTATCATAGAACTGCAAACAAATTTATGAATAGCACTTCACTTTGTTTGTCAAATCACTTCCTGAAAACTATATTCTAAGGCATATCCATTACTCATTTTATTTAGATGCCATTTATTTACCAGCCACCCTCTGTGCTCAACCAGACGGCGACAAAAATGAAAAAAGAAATGTTTGTTGAATGTTTGAATGCTTTTAAAAAAGCACGAAATGCGTGTGACTCGGTTTGTAACTAGAATGAAATGAAAACCGAAATGAAATTTTAAAAAATAAATGGGCCTTACAAACATATTGAGTTGTATACATGTTTCTTTCTCTCTTTTCTTCTTTCCTTGTGACACCCCAGTCTGGGTCCAGATGAGAAAAGGTGAAAAAATATACTGGTATCGGAATCAGGTTAATTAGGTGAAACAGAAAACTGAGACAAGGTAAGGTAGGAATCTAAGGAGTATTACGGTGACCGGAGATATATATCAAGGGCAGGCCAGTTTTCTCGACTACTTAAAACAGGGACTGGGAGATGAATTTTCTGCATGTGAACACACCCTAAGACAATGTGATTATATACTTCCAAGCAAACTTACTTCCAAGCAAGCAGACGTACAGGGTGAGTTTTCCATAATACACTTAAATATTAGGTCTGTCAAGAATAAATTTGATGACTTAGAAAACTTTTTAGCTACAACAGGAATCACCTGGTCAGCTATATGTTTATCTGAAACATGGCTTAGCAAAGATACAGAAAAGTTCTTCAAAATGAGAAATTATCAAATGTATGCAGCAAGTCGAAGGCAAGGAGAAGGAGGAGGGTCTGCAATTTACATTCATAATAGTTTGGAATCAAGAGAAAGAAAAGATATTGTAGATCAACTTGATGAAGCTGCTGCTGTTGAAATCAAACTGGAGTCTCGAAATAGTACTAGATCATTAATCATTTGCCAGATTTATCGTCCACCAAGTTTCTGCCATGATAATTTTCTTGAGGGCACTGAAAAATTGCTGCAAATAATTGAGAATGAGAGAAAGCTTACAATTTTCACAGGAGATTTCAACTACAATCTATTAAATATTAAAAATGATAGAAATGTGGAGAGATTCTCAAACCAATTATTGTCATATAGTTTTCTACCAACAATCACAAATGCTACTCGGGTGCAAAATACTACTAGCTCCCTATTGGACAATATCTTCATAAATGATTTTTCATGCATTTCCTCATCAGGTATATTGATAGAAGACCTTTCAGATCATTTTCCAGTGTTTGTAACATTAACTGCCCAGACAAAAAGTATAGAGTCAAATTATCCCAAAGAAATACTTGATTACAATCGAATCCATCTCTTAAATGACCATTTAGTATCAAGACTTAATAATTTTAATCGGCACAATGACCCAAATATAGCATGTAATGATTTGCTCTCAGCATATAAAGATGGCATGCATTTTATTACAAAAAAGATTTGCCCAAGTAGGAGGAAAACCCCAATGAAAGCCTGGATTAGCTCTGGCATATTATGTTCTATAAATCGAAAAAAACAAACTGTATAAGAAGTTTATTAAAAATCCAAATCCACATAACGAGGTCCAATATAAACAATTCCGAAACATACTTATCAAAATACTTAGAGAAGCAAAGAAGCTATACTATTCAAATGCCTTTCACTGCAGCAAATCAAATGGAAAGAAAACTTGGAAGCTACTACATGAGCTGATAAATAAACATGGTACAAAGAAAAAAATCCCAGAAACCATGTTAGATGAAGAAGACAATGAATATCAAACAGGACAAATTCCTAGTGCCTTCAACAATTTCTTTTCAACCATTGGCTACAAGTTAGAAAGGAATATCACTATTTCTAACAAAGACCCAATAGAATACATTGCAGGGCATGACTATGCTAATTGGGATGAAGAAATGTATACTAATGAAATCCAAGTTGAAACAATTATAAAGTCCCTGAACACTGTTGGAGGAGGGGCTGATGGCATCAGCACAAAAACTCTCTTATTGACATATAAAAGTATCCTGACACAAATCACCCACTTTTTTAACCTCTGTCTCAGAAGTGGAGAGTTTCCTAAGCAACTAAAACAAGCCATAGTTATCCCCGTATTTAAATCAGGAGAATTGAACAAATTCACAAATTATAGGCCAATTTCTATGCTATCAGTATTTTCAAAAATTCTTGAAAAAATGGTATATTCATACCTCTTATCTTATCTAGAGCTGAATAATATACTCAGCACTCTCCAATTTGGATTTAGAAAAAAACATAGCACATACATGCCGATTGCTCACATGTATGACCAAATTACAACATCTTTGGAAAAGAAAGAACTTACATGTGGTCTCTATATTGACTTGAAAAAAGCCTTTGATACTGTGAGCATGGACATTTTACTTAAAAAAATACAACATATTGGCATATCAGGAACTCTGCTCATGATATTGCAGTCTTATTTAAAACATCGATATCAGCAAACTAAAATTAATGATGTAGTCTCAGATGCAGAGTGCATTATTATGGGAGTTCCACAAGGCTCCATCCTCGGTCCACTACTCTTTCTTATATACATTAATGATTTGGGTACTTCTTTAGATGGAACATTCTATTTATTTGCTGATGATGCTGCTGTCATGATCAAAGCTACGAATATTGAGGAATTACAAATTAAAGTCAATGCCAATGTATCAGGAATGACTGAATGGTTCCAGGCCAATAGATTATCACTGAATGTCAACAAAACAAACTACCAAATTTACTCCAGTATGCCTTGTGCTGACTTAAATATAGCAATAAATTCTCAAATAGTTCATAGGAAACAGCAAATCACATATCTTGGAGTAATAGTTGATGAAAAGTTAACATGGAAATTTCACATAGCATATGTTGCTGCAAAAACTAGCAGAAATCTAGGAATAATGGGAAGAGCAAAATTCTTTATCACAAGTCGTGAATTGAAATATTTATATAATACTTTGATTCTTCCATATTTCAATTATTGTGCATTAATATGGGGAAACAATTTTCCAACACGATTAGACAGAATTGTTAAAATACAAAAAAGGGCGTTACGAATCATAGATAATCAGCACTATTCATATCCTACAAATGAACTATTTGTCAAATATAACATATTGAAGTTCCCTCATATTGTACAAGAACAGAACATACTACTACTTCACAGATTTCTTAATCAAACATTACCAATCACTGTAATGAATATGTTCAAATACACATCACCAAGTAACTTGAGGCATGCTGAACATTTCCATGTACCTTTTTCATCAAAAACCTATAGACTTCATTCCATATCATTTATAGCGCCAAGAACTTGGAATATTATCATTGGTACAAAATTTCCGTCCTGTAATCATGTACCTATTAAGAAAGAAGATATAAAAATAGTTATCAGAACATATTTTATTGACTTATACATCTCAAGCTAAATGGTTAGTCAAATTAACAATTTCGCATTACAAAAAGGAGAGGATATATGTAGGTTGATATGTATGATACGTATGCATGAGTAAAGCTGGACAAACAAATAAATGCATATGCGATGATGCATTTGTACCTATATGATTAATTGCATGTGATTTCAGCTGTGTGCTACTGTGTGCATGTTTGTGAATGGATGTGCATGGATGCAGATCAGTGTGTACTTATGTATGTACATATATGTATGTATATATATTTGTATGTATGTGTGAGTGCATGTATTCTTGTATGTGAAGTAAGTTTAGGTATAAATGTTTCATGTGTGTTGATATGCTGAGACACTGTCACACAGATTTGTGTGATAGTGCACATGTATGTACACTTTTCCCCTCATAACACTTTTCACTTTGTGGCCCCAGGAGTGCCTTGGCGTTACTAGCTTGCTATCTAGCTGAGGTGCTCCTGGGGCTACTTCTACTAATAACTGGTGGTGGCCTATCTGCAAAAAAAAAAGACAAATAAAAAGATGCAAATAGTTATAGTGAACTGTAGGTGTGGAAAGCAATGACATGTATATTGGCATCATGAGGCATTCCTAAGCTGGCTGTCCTAACTTTTGAATAGTTGGCGATGGGAAAGCCCAATAGCAATCGAGCCTGTAACAGTGCGTGTAGCCAAATAGGATAGGCTACTGCATACGAAACAGGGGTCGACATTAGGAAAAAAAAAAAAAAAAAAAAATCACAGAGCACACACACTCATCGCAATAGCCACACAGCACAATCTCACCATACTCAATACCGGTTCACCAACCTACATAGTACCTATCAGCTCTCTCCTCCCTACAACCCCAGACGTCACACTTGCCTCCTCCCGCATAGCCCTTACACTCTCCTGGACATCCGACCCTGATCCACACTTTAACGACCACGCACCCATCACCATTACCTTTGACCAAATCCCGACCACTGGCCCACCCAACCCCCAGCCAGGCCGGTGGAACCTCAAAAAAGCATCCTGGGTCCCATTTTCAGATTCCTTAGCCGCACAAACAGCACACAATCCACAACACACAGCAGAACAGCTTGCAGATATCCTCACCACAGCACACGAACACATACCACGAACAAAACCAAGACACCAACACAAACCTCGCGCGGCTCCCTGGTGGGACGAAGAATGCCACCGAGCGATCCGCGCGAGGAACCACGCACGCCCAGACATGAAAGACACCACACACCAGAAACACTAACAGCCTACAAACATCAGAGAGCACTATGCAGACGCACCATTAAACAAGCAAAAAAAACCTGGAATAAATTTTGCACCCAATTTAACAGATTGACACCTCTCGGCGAAATTTGGACACTACTCAGAACATTTCAGCACAGACAAAGACCGCCATGCAAAGCAATCACACTTAGACACAACAACAACACTGTCACAGACACACAAACAATAGCAAACAGTTTCGTACACCACTACCATCTTAGATCATCAACACTTCCACGAACACCCCCACCTGCAGCCAGACGCACACACCTATACAACAGCAGATTTACACTTACAGAACTACAACTAGCAATCACACAGACAGGAAACACAAGTGTAGGACCAGACAACATTCACTATGCCTTTTTCAAACACTTACCAATCTCAGCACTTCAAACACTGCTCGACACTTACAACACCGCGTGGACCACACATACCTACCCACAATCATGGTTACACGCTTCTATCATACCTATACCCAAAACAAACACGGACTCAACTCTCTACACTTCCTATCGCCCTATCACCCTCACCAGCTGCTTCCACAAACTATTCGAACGCCTTGTCAAAAAACGCCTTCTCTATATCATCCAAACACAAAAACTAATATCTCCTATTCCATCGGATTTTCTTCCTAATCGCTCATGCCTAGATAATCTCACTTACCTCGTCACACACATCCAGGAAGCGGCGGCAGGGAAACGCTCCACTGCCGCCGTCTTCCTGGACCTCAAACAAGCTTACGACACCATCAACATTACAGCACTATTACAACACCTACACAACATAGATATACAGGGCAGACTACAACACTATCTTCAGTTCTATCTTCTCAATCGCTCATTTCAAGTCAAAATTGGATCCCACATGTCAGACACGAAATTCCCCACAACCGGCCTCATGCAAGGTTCAGCACTAAGCCCCCTACTCTTTATTTTAGGTTTAAATTCAGTCATCCCATACCACCTTCCGGCCAAAATTGCAATATACGCTGATGATATGGTTATATGGACATCACACGAAACACCACAAAACGCACTAGGAATACTACAAACCACAATAATACAACTGCATAGCAAACTCGCCTCTCTAAGCTTACACATTGCACCACACAAATCAAAATGCATGCTTTTCGGCTACCACAAATACACAGACTTGCCACCACTAAAAATAGACAACACTCCCATACCATTCGTCACCACAACAAAATTTATAGACATCACTTTAGACCCTGAACTCACTTTCCGGCCACATATCTTAGACATAAAAAACGCGCATCAAAAAGAATAAACATCCTCCGAGCACTATCCGGCACAAACTGGGGATCCGACAGAAACACACTTTTAGTTCTTTACAAATCAATCCTTCGGCCAATTTTGGAATACGGATCCCCACTCTTCGAAAATGCGAATATATCAACCCTCAAAATTATTACTAAAAATCCGCACCAAACACAGACACCAACTCATGAACGCAACACGACTTAAAACTACAATAGACTGCCGCATCCACCAACACGCAAATAGACTACACATCACACTTCCCACAGCAAAAGCACTCCCACCACCCACTGCATGGTGGAACACCAATCACCCAAAACACACCTCCTCATAGACCAGCCAAAGCACACCTACACAGACGCAGAAATACACCAACACTTACTCCACTTCAAAGCCCAACATCCCAACCACAACATCATCTACACAGACGGATCCAAATCACACACACAGCAGACGGGCACAGCGGCGGTGATGTATCCCAACGCAGCACCGCCGCGAGTCATCCTTCGTGCCCGTCTGCATGACACAGCATCCATATACACAGCAGAATTATTCGCAATCTTCTCGGCATACTGCACCATCTACAACACCAAAATTGAACACAACATCATAGCCACAGACGCGAAATCAGCATTACAGAGCATAACACCCCACACCACATACAAACACCCCCTCATACCCAAAATACTACAAATCCACAAAAAAAACTCACTATACCACAACGACCAACACCACTCTGGATCCCAAGTCACACAAACATACACGGCAACGAAAACGCAGACACCGAAGCCAACATAGCCACAACACTACAACAAACCACACCCTGCCCACTTTCACAATCAGACTACTACCCACAATACGCCAGGCAATCAACAAAGCAATTCAACAAACATGGGACACAACTGTACGGGTGGCGGCTCTGCCGTCGGTGGGGTGTGTGGGGTGGTGGCGGGTGTGGGTGGTGTGCGGGGTGTGGGTGGGGTGGGTGTGGTGAGTGGGGTGGGGGTGTATGGGTGTATGGGGGTGTGGGTGTGTGTTTGGGGTAGATTGTATAAATTGGGTGTTAAAATGTAACCTCTAGCGTGTTTTATCTGTTGCTAACCTCACTTAACTCGACTGAGTGGTATGGGTGTGTGAAAGGGGTGTGGACAATTTATTCTTGATGCAGCCTAAACTCGAATGGAACTGAAACTGATTGAACTACTTGAACTGACTGATTGGTGGCTGGACCTTACTCACTCCTTTGTTCATGGTGCCTATGTCAGTGGTGTTGTATGTTATGTTGTATTCCACCGCCAATTCCACCACACATCCCCAAACCCCAGCCGTCGTGATGTTGGTTTGAGTTGCCGTCCCTAACACGAATTTATATATGTGCGAGGTCAAAGTTTTGGGAACACCATATAGGTAAGTGAGAGTCTTTAGCCAGATTATAATGAATACGTTGCATAAGAGAATTGATGACAATTAAATTTGTCATTGGTTTGAATGACATGTCCGTGTTTGGACTTTTTGGACGCTAGTATTAGTATAATGTTGTGCAATGTTCCGCACGAAATAGGTGCCTGTGTTGAGCCCCAAGCGGCTTCCGCTGGTCCTTAAATCTACCTACTCACGTTCATTCCCTTCATTCACTTCGCATTCGCTCGCCCCATTCATGCTCTCCTTATCAATTAATGAATTGCTTGGTCCCCAAATTTAGCTCCCGACCCCCCCCCCATTTTCAGCGGTACACAAACACATAGATCGACAGACCAATGCTCTAATTTTGATGGTATTACCGGCCCGAATAAGTAAACCTTTCACTGCCAATCATGGCTGGCCTAGCCATTATTAGCAGCGTTTCTCGCCTGGACAAAGTCTTAACTGCAACGAGGGGGCTCATCGTACTGACTCCGAGGGCTGATACAAGTGCTCTGATGTCTTTGACCGACACACCTAACCTTAAGTTCGATCGATGCCGCGCCGGGCCTTATTCGTCGTACACTTGCGACCAGGTCTGACATAACCAACGGGCGGGCACGGATCCCTACCAGGTTGGTCACGTACCCGGTCGTCTTTATATCCTAGCCGGCCCTATGAGTTTTGGCCTTGGGGTCTTACGGCATGCCAAACCCGTCCATCATGCCCCTCGAACTGTCTGCACCAACTGTGCCCACGTGCAGGGTTCGGGGGTTGACAAACCACCGGGCAGTGTTTTGCCTATACCCTATAGTCCGGCGCCAGACTTCCGGCGAACGCACTGTGGTAGCCCCTTTACCAGCCCCTCCCACATGCATACCATGTTCGCCACCTCACCTGCACCTCTGGATCGCAGAGGCCAGCGTGATTTTGCGGTCAAAGATCCAGTGCAGGTGAACTAATACCCCCGAAGTGTCCGTTCATCGCACCCTCTGGCAATCAGGCCTTAACCAAACGCGCGTCATATATATTACAGCAATAACGTTCTAGGCAATTCAACTGGCTTCAACACTCACCACCTTCGCTCGGAAAACGTTCAGTCCATAGGAGGACGGCTGGCAGGTCGGCTGCCTCGCTTATAAATGTACTTTATAGTACAAATTGATATCATGCACATATCCAAGCATAATTGTGTAAATGATTCCACCTTGTCGGGAAGTACTCATGGTACGATCTCCGTCTACGGGTTGGCTGTTGATGACCCGGTCAGAGCGCGCGCACCCCTCATCACCCGCGGCACGGCCGCCATTTCAATTCTGGACGTAAATATCCTCCCCTCCTCGCGCCTGGTCGCTGAGGTATTTACTACGCGGGCACCGTTCGTTAGGGTCGTAGGTCTGACGTCATCCATTGCAGCACTCTATCTTATTTTATCCGGCCCTGCTCTACCGCTCCTCCAGTCCGTCACTGTCGAAATTCCACCACCGGTCTTTGCTGATGCCACTAGAGAATGTATATGCTTACTCTAATATATTTGCCCTTACATACACCGCATCGCATCTCACTACACACACACTGCTCATATACATCATGCCATCTCCGACATCTCCGTCCACCTCGCAAAATAACCCAATTGGGGCTGACGCACCCTAAAACCCTAATAATAATAATAATCCGTCCACCTCCTCCCCATCCTAAATTTATCCTATTTGGTCCCCCCCCCCCCAATGAGACAGGTCGCTCTCAGCAATGAATTTGATGAGAAGGCTGCGGAAGAGAATTTAGGTTGGTTCGGTGGGAAAGAGGATGACACGCCAGAAGTTTAGCACTCACATTTCCGATGGTGAGTGGCGAGTGGCCTTGGCTGAGTGCTTCTTCTCCTCCGTCCGAAAACTCAGCCATCGGGCCACCGCTGGACGGCCCTCAGGCGTCGGTCCGGCGCCGCGCGTCTTCCAGACCCTTCTCCCTGCGTCTCTCCTTCCTCTCTCCCCTCCTCGTCCTGTTCTGTTCTGTTCTCTTGAACTTGCTCTTGCTTCGCCTCTTTTTTTCCTGTAACCACTCCCAGGGCTTCGGGGCAAGTTCGCGCTTTCTGATTCGTGGAGTATTCTTCTGGCTTGGGTGGCGACGGATCTAGGTCAGGGCACCGACCTCACGGGCCGATGTCCCTTCTTCCGGGGTGCTTGCACCACCGGTACCCTTGCGGAGGTGCCGAGCCGTTATTTGCGCTCGCCGTGTTGTTTGTCGGGCGCCCTTTGATCTTGGGCGCCGGCGCAACTAGCATGTGCCGTTTGTTGACGGAACGGCCGCTTTGCCGTCGGCGCCGGCGCCACACTCGGGCGTTTTCCGGGCAAGTGTTTGTAAGGGACGGGTAAGACGACCAGGATCTGACTGAATGTCTGGCGGCCTGTTCGGATAGGAAAGTATACAAATTTTGGTGCCAAAAAATGTAAGTCTCCTTACACAACAATCAAGCAACTACACGACATACACCCAAAACACGAACTGTGGCACACCATCAACCAAAACACTAGACAATAGGAACGCATACTAACACGATTACGGCTAGGACACACTGCACTCACGCACTCCTACCTCTTACAACAACTCCCACGACCACAATGCGCAACATGTCAACGAACACTCACAATTAAACACATACTCATACATTGCACCAAATACAACACAGAAAGACAACCCATCACAAATTACTGCAACATGAACAACATCCCACTAAACATCACGACACTTTTCAACGATAAACATCCAACACTACACGAGAACCTCTTCCACTTTCTCTATCATACGCCTGATCCACGAACTATGAAAAGAAAGAAAAATGAAAAGATATGTTTAAAAAAATAAAATAAAAATCAACAAAATGTTGAAAAAAGAACAAAAAAAATGAAAAGGTATGTTAAAAAAGAAAAACAGAAAATCAACAAGAAAGAAAAAGAAACAAAAAACTAACCCCACGTAATATTTACTAACACTAACTGTTCTTGCAATGTAAATTCAATACTAGCGATGACCCGACCAGAACCCTCCAACTACACCCCACCCCATGGCACCGACCGGACTGGCAAACTCTACACTTCTGCCCCAGCTCAGTTTCGACTCCTACTTCATCTGCCTGCAAGACGTCTCAACTTCTACTACCTCTACGCGCCATTCTTCAAGTCACCTGAACTGTCTCACAACCCGCCTCTACAAGACAACTATAATCTTATTCGCTTCCTCTCATCCGCACCACATTACTCCTCATACCCTTTCACCCTTAGCAAACAGCAACACAATACTGACACCACAAACGCCCCGCCCCCGGAAACAGCCGACATCACCACACAGTGGCAGGCTGGCCAAGCACAAAGACACACACACACGCATAATACTACTTCACCTATTTTTTAATCAATCAAATAATATATGCTTACTTTAGCCATAACCGTTGAATTGCACTATAATAGGCAAATGTGCAAAATTAAAAGTAGTCAAAAACGGGAAAATGAGAAATTCCTCTCGTGCGATTTGTTGCATCCCTAAAGATAAGCAGACACTGAAAGTTTCATTAAAATATCTGCATCTGTTAACACGCGCCCTGGAGGGCCTCTGAAAATAACGCGCACTGGAGGGGGGTGGGCGGATTCCGTCCCCCCTAAGATCTCAGCTCCTATGAAGGCTAGAGCAACGAAACTAGCAGGGTGGATGAGCACGATAGTGAAATATATTGTGTGCAAAGTTCATGACCTTAGGTCAATATCTTCAAGGTCAAATGAGGTCAAAATAGCAAAATATTTTCTGATTGTGCGTGGCTTGGCTTGTCATTGTTATGGATCGCTGGGATTGTGTTTAAATGCTCCAAAATTGGCATTAATGATGTTTTTTGGCATTACTAATGATGCAATACAGATGTCAGATCTGCCATATAACCTCAGGTCACCTATATAGGAGCACTTTACTGCCGGTCTTTGCCTACTCAAGTTACCGGAACCGGGCTCTCAACCCGATTGCTCCGTTGGGCGGCTCGGCACAATCGACTTCGCAAAGAAAGGAGTTAAATACATGAATAAAGTATGGAAACGCTTAGGAACAGTTGTTTTCAGGATCTGTAGGGAGTAACATGCAAGGTGACATCAATCGCATGACAGTCATTTGCATTTATAACAAATTCCAGTTCACCAAGTTTGATTCCATTAGCCTGTCATGAACCTGACCTGGCTTGGCCTCGGCGACCTACCATGACCTTTAAATTATATAGCATAACTATATGCATCAAACAAGTCGCTTGTGTTGTCAAGAACACTTCCATTTTACCAATGGACGGGAAGCGCACCAGCGCCGATTTTTGTGGTCTGGCGCTGCGAATTGTTTTTAATTTACGGCCCCTAACTTTAAAACCTTTCGGTTGATTTTCATTGTTCTTGCTTTAAACAATGCGCCTGTCATTTCTAAGCAGGATCGCAAAACATTGGCGTATATCGCCCGATACAATATGGAGTTATGAACGAAAAATCGGAAGGGTTAGCGGATTTTGCCATCCCCTTCCAGGGCGTGTGTTAACTTGTCATGAACTTGACCTGACTTGACCTCGGTGACCTGACATGATTTTGAAACAATGCAGCATGGCAATGTACGTCAAACAAGTCGCTAGTTTTGCCAAGAACACCTCCTTTTTGCTAATTTACGGGATGCGCATTAGCGCCGATATTTGTGGTCTGGCGCTGATAAAATATTTTGACTTTAGCGACCCCTAACTCGAAAATGTTTTGATCGATTTTCATTTTTTCATACTTTAAACAACGCGCCAATCATGTATTGGCAAGTACACAAAAAATGGCGTATATCGCCTTGTAAAATCTGGAGTTATCTACGAAAAACCGGAGTGGTGGGCGGATTTCGCCTTCACCCCTCCAGGGCGCGTGCTAAAGCGTAATGACTGGTTGAGCTTTTTTGGAGGTGACCTCACTCATTAACTAGTTGACCCTAGATGGCCTGACTTCAAAAAGTGGACACAACATGTTAAATTTATGCGGAAAGAGGTATGCCAAATTTCAGCGTCCTGCCGCGCGCCGTTCGTTCACTATCTACGATAAATTTGACGTGGGGGGGGTTGAAGACCCCCGTGACTGCGCGGGTTAAGAAGGAAGATATAAAAGAATGTTCGGAGCTTATTTCATTTACTTATCTATCACAAACTAACCGGCAATAAATCATTAACCTGGATAAACTGCCCACAAGGAACAGAACAGAGATCATATGCACTTGTATTTATAAATATATAAATAAACATAGATTAGCAAGTACACGCATATGTCATCATCCATGTTTATGTATGTGCTTAGTTTTACGTATACACAGGTGCGTATATGCAGATGTGTGCATATGCATGTGTGTAAATGTGTATTGATGCATATGTGTGTTTGTTTATATATGGACGTAACTTCTCTCTTTCCCCCTCATAGCACATTTCACTATGTGGCCCCAGGAGTTCCTTAGTATTACTAGCTTCCTACCTAGATGAGGTGCTCCTGGGGATACTTCTACTAATAACCGGTGGTGGCCTATCTGCAAACAAAGACAAAAATGATACGGCCAATTGTAATGAAATGGTGTTATGTAGAAGGATGCCATGCGTGGGCGAGAAAGCGATGGGGGGCAGTCGCTACCTATTTCAGCTCCCAAGGGCCCCTGGCGCGGCCCGAAGGGCCACGCTGTGACCCTTCGGTCACAGCATTTCATTTGGCAACTGCTTTTGGCAGTTGCCAAATGCAGTCGCAGTTGCCAATAGTTGCATTTGGCAACTATTGGCAGCTGCGATATATCGATGGAAATTGTTTGTGATGAAATGCATTGATTTTTGCAAGGCAGTGATTTACAGACAGAGAGTGGGTTGGCAAATTGAGCCATATCGACCAAGCCTTGTACTCTCTCGTTGCTTTAAAGCCGATTCATGCTGACCACGTTGGATAAAGCTTCTTCATTGTGACAAATGTAGTGTTTGTGCATGGTGTAGTTGGTTTATGTGCATGTAGTAATTGAGGTGTTTGATGTGTATGAATATGCAACACTTCCGTACATTAAAAGTCATCACGAACTCGGACAGCTTAAGTTTAACTCCATCTCTCCTGCTCTCCTGTCAGAGAGACGGGGTTAAGCCCGTCTAGCCCCGTCTAACCCCGTCTCTCCTGTTAGATCCTCACACCCTGTTCCGGGGTGCTCTAATCTCCATCCTAAGCGTCGCACGAAAACGAAATAAATGTCATCGGAAAGCGATTGACGAGTAGGGCCAAACACCAGCCCCCAAAAATATTTTCACCCAAAAAGTGACGCCACAGGGGGGGTAGGTTTTCACGACCTACATAATGTTTGTGACTGTGGGAAGTTCATTTTCAGGGAGATTTGAAGAATACCAAATATTCTTAATCAGAAAAGGATAGTGAAATCGACCTGTATCAAAAAATGTGTGGCGATCCAAATTTGCTAAAATAATTATTTTGAAAGTTCAAAATTCTGAGTTTTAAAGTTTTCTTTAATGCTCCTTTTCAAATGGGTACAGAGGACAGACAAATGTTGTTCGAAGGCAACTTACTGAAATAGAAATGCTTATTTTAGCCAGAATCTTCCATTTTAGCTGTAATGGCCAAATATACAAAACGAATAAGTAATCCAAAAGGAAAAAAATGAAATTCCTCTGGTGCATTTATTGCATCTTTTAAGAAAAGCAAACGCTGAAAGTTTCATTAAAATATCTTTTTCCGTTAAAGCGTGACGACCGGTTGAACATTTTTGAAGGTGGCCTCACTTGACCGTAGCCAACTCGTTGACCCTGGATGACTCGACTTTAAAATTTTGACACGACATGCCACATTGATGTGGGAAAAGGAATACGAAATTTCGGCGCGCTGCCACGCACAGTCCTTTCACTCTCCGCGGAAAACCTTAGGGGGGTCAACAAACCCCCCCCCCCCCGAGAAGACGCGGTTAAAATAGTCATCGAACCTTCTGAAATCATGTTTTCGGTGCACTCCGGCACAATCCTACACATGTATGCCACTGGAAAGTACCCGCGGCGATACCGCCGGATTCAAACGGTACCGGAGACACGCTGACACGCTGCTATGAATGAACATTTAGTGGTATTGCCCTGCCAAACATAAATCAAACGGCACTGCATTGACCTTCTCTCACTCTAAGCTTCGTGCCTCATTCCTCAAGCTTCGAGCTTTGTTCCTTGTGCCTCAAGATTCGAGCCTCGTTCCTGAAGGACATCCGGTGGAATCTCGGAGGAGCCGGTGGCTCTAAAAAGAGTTGAAGAAATTCCAGCAGTCGGCTCTCTTCAATCGTCCATACGACTCAAGACGGCCCATGGCCGAAACGTCTCCAGCTCATCCCGGGAGTACACCTCATGTTCTCCAGGCATGCCGCTCTGCGGCACACTGGACAACATTCCAACCCAACAGTATTTGAAGAGGAATTATAATAAGTAGAGGAAGCACGACTGAAATAATTACAACAGCCAGGCTCTTGCAGCTTCAAAGGACTTCAGTCTGTGTCGGGTCGCAGATGCTAGCCTGTCTCTCGCAAATACTACTGAAATGTCTGGCTCAAGCTCCGCGCTCGATTATAAAACACTTGTGCTTCTAATGTTGGGCACTTGTCGATACTTGCATCTGAAGTTCAGTGTCATACGATAATTATTTCATCATTACCATATCATGTCGGTGTTTGGTCGTAACTGAAACGCTTGCGCAAAAGAGATTCATTTATTAAAAGCAGAATTGTCATATGTGAACATTAAAACAACACCATATCCTTTTCAAACAGAGCTATGAAATCCCTGACGTCACACATAGGATGACGATATTGCACAGCTTCGATGACTTGTGGTGACTAGAGGCTAGATCTTGGCGCAGTAAGCTCCCCTGACTGGGTCATCGACGCACTTGGAGTTTTGCGGGCAGTACTTGCCCTTGCACCCCTTAGTCTCTGCGGGAACAGCGAGTACGTCATATAGCACATCGCCACGTGGTGGAAATATTAAGCATATAGCACACTGTTGTTATTTTCATAGGACTAACCAAAGGCTTTGTGTACGTGAAATTATGCAATGAGACATACAGTTGTGAATCATGTGGTTGGAATTCGTCCAGGGCTCATAGTGCGGTCATTGATTAAATAACAACACACCTGCGCACAGCGCCATACCGATGTGCTCTTTGTGTCTTTGTATGGGCGTTGCTGCCTATCGGTTCTTTTATGTTGGAATAAGTATGCTTTATCCCGAACACCCTACTTGCATGACGACTTTTACATTTCTGATATAAAACCGCATAAAAAGCCACATTGTGCGTTCAGATTGAGCCATTCATGTATGCAACTGCACGTGCTAAATCGATAACGCAAGCTCCTTAGGTGACTCACTTTTTCCATGTCGGCAGAGGGCGCCGTTGGGTGTGTCGATACAGGTCAGTCCGTAGTCACAGATACGAACTTCGCACGTGTTGGGCAGACAGACGGGAGAGCCACTCCTGACGTAACAGTTGGTGCCGCGTCGGCAGTAGAAGCCTTCACAAGATGGTATATCTGCATGTGGAAGTAGGCATCATTTTCTGGGTGGCGATACTTTCCAGACAACATAAAACCAAAACTGGTCTTTGCTATGGTGATGGGTGCAGCAGGAACTATTTCTCTCTTCCTGAGCCGAATGCACATTTTATTACAGGTATCCCAATTGATTTCTCTCTAAAATAGCCCAATGCACATGATAGGAAATATTTGTTGGCGTTGACATTTGTCATTGCATTCATTCAGCGCATGGGTACATAATTTTTTCCTTTGACATTGCACAAACATGAATTAATAACGAAGTGGTGTTTTTTCAGGCCTGGCATATTTTATATCATGAGTAGCTATATACATCGCACTCATTCAAAAGAGACATTTTCTAGAAGTCTCCCTCCGGGCTTGGTATGGCCAAGGCTCCTAAAAATCCATTCGCGATAGCCATCTTAGGATCTTCCATCTACAATTAACAGCATAAAGTCAATGTTAAAGACCCATGCAAATCCTGAAGGCCATGGCGGCTGAAAATAAATAGTGAGCTAGAGAAGGGCAGACCAATCCGTCTGCGGTGGTGCCTTGATATCACCACTAACGTTGCGACCTTTTCAGCACGTTTGTCTCGGCTACCCAGCTGCGAGGAGGTGGGGATCTGGTCCGGGCGGAGAGTTTGACCAGGTTAAGCACGCACCTGGCACGCAGTCAGGACCATCTGGCAGCTCGTTGCAGAGTTCGCCGGCGGCACATTGGATGTCAGCACAGGTTACTGCCAACAGGAACACCGACGGTCACCTCAGCGGTACATAGACAGCAGAGCCGTGACAGAAAGGCAGCGTCGAACCAATCAGGTGGACGTTTGATTGATTATTTGGGCTTAAGGGCGCGCCGACTACAAGGTCATTTAGCGCCCATTAATCAGGTGGACGGGTTCACAACTTGGCAATCAAGATGTTGTTTTCTGTTTCGCTACGTGCACATATGAGACGTCCTCATGACATGGACACGTTGCGCGGTCTTCCGTTACTCACCGCGGAGGCAAACTGGACCGGTGGGTCTGTCCTCGCATCTCTCGTAGTCCTGGCATTTCCATGTTTTGCAGGTCGGCGCAGCTGCCAAGAGAAGAATGAGTCGGTGTTAATTCAAGTGGTGAATTGCTTGTGTTGCTTGTATTGTGTTCTTGGAAACACAAGTACTGAATGTTTCGAGCCTATGCATAGAATATGGAAATATTTTGGAATATGCAAGTGCAAATACAGACTCAATTATTGCTATTCGGGAACATTGTCATGCACCGACAGAAGTGTTAAGAATACTTATGGCCATTAGGGTTTGCGTGCTTCTGGATAGCTCCAGAGAACAATCTATTGAATGCAACATAGACATGAACACAGTGGAGCGAATTTAAGTACCGACACTTGGCGTGAACTGTAGTTGTGAGTCTGATAATAGTGGTATTGAAAAAAGAAGTGAGCCGAGCAGCACACTGGCGCTGCT
Organism: Imbricaverruca yamaguchii; assembly: GCA_034440575.1. Classification (NCBI taxonomy): domain Eukaryota; kingdom Metazoa; phylum Arthropoda; class Thecostraca; family Neoverrucidae; genus Imbricaverruca; species Imbricaverruca yamaguchii. The sequence continues at coordinate 837,402 of JAOTOL010001521.1, forward strand.
CGGATGATTAATGGTAGGTGAAATGGATTATTTGCTTCTTGCATAAACGCAACATTTCTCGCTCACCTGGCACGCAAACCTGACAGACTTGTTCTTCGCAAACGTTGTTCTCTGGACATTGCTTGTTGCAGGCTGAAATTACAGGAAAAAAGCACATTAAACGGCGCACTACCACCGAACCGGTATCACGTGGTTGTGCTTTATACATTGCAGCGAGAATGAAATGGCTGAATGAAATGCTTAGCCGACGCTTCACACCACTTCAAAGGAACGAAGGAATGCCTGCAGAACGCAACACTAAAAGAGAAAGAAGCGACTCGTCACGATTGACGACAGTACGCTTAGCCAGTTTGAGATTCACGAGCCCGTCACTGCGAAATGCCGAGTTTAATATTATCTTTCGGCGCCACAAGTTGGCTTCGAAGCCGTGAGCGGCCTCTGCGTCGACCACTCACCGCCAGGTTTTGGCTTGAGACCGGCGAGCAGTTTTCGGTTGGCCTTAGCGCCAACAGACGCCACCAACAGCAGGACGACAAAAGCGCGCATATCTGCCGGTTTGCGGGTGGCGATGGTCCGGTACGGGAGGAGACGGTCGAGGTGGAGGTGCTGCTCGCCGCCTGATGGCTCGTCGGTGCTTATATTGCGCGTGCAGTGCGCCTGCGGCGGGCGCGCACGCCGTACACGCGCGTGAGACGCGCCGCGGCCGGTTCCGACCGTGACGCACCCCACTCACGTGGCGGCAGGCGGCGCGTGCGAGACGGCCGGACCGCTGCCGACTGTGACGTAGTCGTCCGGCGGCCGCTGTCGGCGCGTGTGTAGCGCTGCAGCGCGTGGGCTGACGGCAGCAGCTCTCGGACGCCTGAGCACATCACGGCTGGCGCGGTGCGTCTCCCAGGGTCCCAGGGTCAGGCTGACGGCTGCAGCTCTCGGACGCCTGCGCACATCACGGCTGGGCGTCTCCCAGGGTCCCAGGGTCAGGCTGACGGCTGCAGCTCTCGGACAGCTGCGGACATCACGGCTGGGCCTCTCCCAGGGTCCCAGGGTCAGGCTGACGGCTGCAGCTCTCGGACGCCTGCGCACATCACGGCTGGCGCGGTGCGTCTCCCAGGGTCCCAGGGTCATGCTACCTCCATTTCTATCTACTCAACAGATCTTTTCAAGTAAAAATTGGGCCCCACACCTCAGACACCAAATTCCCCACCACCGGTTTAATGCAAGGCTCAGTCCTCAGTCCCCTACTCTTCATTTTAGCCCTAAATTCCGCCGTCACCGACAACTTTTCGACCAAAATTGCAATCTACGCCGACGATATAGTACTATGGACGTCAACAAAAGCACCAGCACACGCACTAACAGTATTACAACACGCACTAACAGAACTCAACAACAAACTCGCCACACTAAACCTCCATATAGCACCACTCAAATCTAAATGTATGATTTTCGGCTACAACAGAGACATAAACTTACGACCCCTAGAAATCAACAATTCACCCATTCCCTTTGTCACCACAACAAAATTTCTCGGTATCACATTAGACACACAACTAACTGTTCGGCCACACTTCCTAAACTTGCAAAAACGCGCCTCAAAAAGAATCAACGTACTACGAGCACTTTCTGGCACACACTGGGGATCCGACCGAAACACGCTTCTGACCCTTTACAAATCACTCATCCGACCAATTCTGGAATACGGATCCCCACTCTTTGAAAACACAGCTAAATCAAACCTCAAAATTATAGATTCTATTCAACGACGATCTCTTCAAATAGTCACAGGAGCCTTCACCACCTCACCTTCTCACTCCCTTCACATATACAACCATATCCCAGAATTACAGCACAGACGTACAGAAGCACTACTTAGATACCACTACAAAACACAACTCACGAAACATCACCCATGCACACAGGCACTGAAACTCCGCACAGCACGCAGACACCAACTCATGAACTCCACACGACTACGAACCACAATAGGATGCCGCATACACCGACACGCTAACACACTAGACATAACACTCCCAACGACAACACCACACCCACAACCCATCGCATGGTGGAAACAGCCGACACCCAACATACACTTCCTCATTGACAAGCCAAAAGACACATATACACACGCAGAAATACAACTATTCCTACAATTCACAGCATAGCACGTCAACTACATCATATATACAGACGGCTCCAAATCACATACACAGCAGACGGGCGCAGCGGCGGTGCTGTACACCAACGCAGCGCCGCCGCGGGTCATCCTACGTGCCCGTCTGCACGACACAGCATCCACATACACATCATAATTATTCGAATCTTCTCGGCATACTGTACCATCTACAACACCAAAATTGAACACATCATAGCCACAGACGGAAAATCGTCATTACAGAGCATAACACCCCACACCAAATACAAACACCCCTCATACCCAAAATACTACGCATCCACAAACAACTCACCGTACTACAACGGCCAACACTTCTCTGGATCCCAAGTTACACAAACATACACGGCAACGAACACGCAGACATAGAAGCAAACATAGCCACAACACTCCAACAAACCACACAATGCCCCTATTCACAATCCGACTACTACCCCACAATACGACAGGCCATCAACAAACACATACAACAAACATGGGACACAGTAACAACACAGCTACACAAAATACACCCCAAACACGAACACTGGCACTCCATCAACCAAAACACCAGACTAAGAGAAAGGACACTAACACGCCGAAGCATTGGACACACTGCACTCACACACTCATACCTCATACTCAATCAACCACGACCACAATGCACTACCTGCCACCACACACTCACAGTCAAACACATGCTCATATACTGCACCAAATACAACAACCAAAGACAACATATCACAAACTATTGCACCACGAACAACATCCCACTGAACCTCACCACGCTCCTCAACGACGACCATCCAGCATTACACGAACACCTCTTCCACTTTCTCAAAACTACACGCATTATGGAAGAATTGTGAAAAAAAGGAAAAAGAGAGAAAAAAAAGAAGGAAAAGATATGTTAAAAAACGAAAGAGAAAATGAACAAAACCAGGAAAATGGAAAAGAAATAAAGAAAAAGATACCTAACAAAAGAAAAGGAAAAAAGACAGAAATATATATTCATGTTCTTGCAATGTTCACTTCTGGCGATGACCCCCCCCCCCCCCCCCCCACTACACCCCATACCCCAATGTGGCACCGTCCGGACTAACTCTCTCTCTCTCTCTCTCTCGACTTCATCATCCCCGGCTCTCAAACAACTCAACTGCACCAGCTCTGCATCTTCAATCGATCCGGACTACCTCAGCTCTACTCTTGAAGACCATCTCATCGCTACTTCACCACTGCTCGACTACTCTACTAAACCTCCACCTCGGATTGATCCTCCTACCCTACGCTACTCACTGTCTTACACATCTTTTCACAACCGGAACCAGCCGATATCACCAAGCGGTGGCAGGCTGGCAAAACTCACACACACACACACACACAGGGTCAGGCTGACGGCTGCATCTCTCGGACGCCTGCGCACATCACGGCTGGCGCGGTGCGTCTCCCAAGGTCCCAGGGTCAGGCTGACGGCTGCAGCTCTCGGACGCCTGCGCACATCACGGCTGGCGCGGTGCGTCTCCCAGGCGGGCTCCAGTCGCAAACTGAAGGCGCGGAACTGGAAGAACGCTAAAACACCCATACAACATCTAATTAACCCATGAACAGTGCACATTTCGACACCTTCCACGGGGCAGCGAGAGGCGTCCGGAGGGAGGGGGGTGCAACTCTCCTGGATCCGTCAAGCGGAGAGCGCGCTCGACACGAATTAAAACCGGCATGCAGCACGTGATGTGCTCTTGCGATTAGCACCTAATTCGGATCACTTTGTGCATGGATATTTTGGTCATTGGTTGACTTTCCAGGTAATTTTAGCCGCAAATTTTCATAGCGCCTTAGTTATATCCACTCCAGTTTTCCCCAGCCTCCGGAAATGTTTCGTGTTTAACCATTCCGCGTGATAGGCCGATGGCCTACTCCGCTTCAAATGTTCCACTGAATCTTGGGATAATAATGTCGTTCAATATGTTGCATTTCAAATTGCACGTTAGGGATCAAGTTAGGCTGAAGTATCGACCTCTTTCAAAACTTTCCGAAATAATCCCGGGGATCTAGATTATTTACCTCGGACAGTCTTGGTGGACCTACATGGACACTAATGTGTTGTGCCTGGAAGTAACGATCGTCAAATTCAGACTGGCGTGAAGCTATCCTCGCAGTGATGCCAAAAGATAGGGTGCTGTCAAATTGGATCAGTGATATCGAATGACTTTGATATGGTCATGGACGTATGCAAGCACGTTTGCTGTGTTGTTCCTCATCCAACCTCATCTAATGTTGACAATTGAGAGCTGTCAATAGTATCAATCGTGGAAAACGCGCGACTTGGGCGGAAAACCACCTGACATGTACTCTGTAATGTCATAGCTCAATAAAATTACCTAATATTTTCACATTTCTTACACCATAGGATCGGCAAATAATGTCACATCAGTTTCGCCAGTCGGTGAAGAGCCGACGCGTGCTGTGCTTCCGTGATCGCGACAAAATGACAGGGAATTTGCCCCGATCGGCATGTTCAGGGACCCTCGAGTTGCCAACCCAATATATTCCGTGGCTGCTTCAGATGAACAATAGTCGGCTGTCCTGCTACACAATTTTGCATGATCAATGCATTGATGCTTACATATTTTCATACGGTTGTCGCTGCGTATTGAATTAAACCATCGTTTCCCCAAAAATTGTTTTGTTCATTGCGGAAAGATAGGATACCCAAGATATTAATGTAAACACATGACAGAAAACATTCAGAATCACGCTTTCCATCGCATTCAGAATGCCAGAACGATATTGTTGGAAGAGATAGATTTTCGAATACAAATCCCTGCTATGTTTACCAAAAGTCTTCTCCAACCTAAGCATATGCAGGACACCAATTTTGAAGACAAAAATATTTCCGCGACCCTCTGATGCACAGAACTTCATAAGTACAAAATGTCTCGTCTCACAAGCTTCGGGAGGGATATTGCTGGCTTTGCAAACTTGCAGCCATAATGGCATGATCATATTCCTACCGTGGCGGGGAATATCCATCAGAAGGCCCCCAAAGAAATAGGGCAAAAAAATCAGCATTTTCAGTTCCTTCATGAAGGCATTGGCATGTGCGAAACTAACAGCCCGCGATAGGTAGTTTTAGTAGGTGGGCAAGACCCCGTAACTGCAGAGGCAAATCCACCTCCTTTACCACGGGGAAATACCACTATCGGTTGTTTAGGATTGCAGCTAGGGCCTAGCCACCATCCTGAACTTCAGAAGGCCCCCTGCGACTACAGAAGGCCCCCGAAATAACAGGGGCCTCTGGGACTCCAGGATTATGGGAGCACCACTGGGATTACCGGATCGACCTCTTCGATTGCAGGAGGCCCCACTGGGACTACAGGAGGCCTCTCTAGGACTACAAAAGTTGTTTGATTATAGGGTGGCCCCTGGGATAACTGGAAGTCCCACTTGGATTACAGGATGCCCCTTGCCCTCCCATCCCAGAAGTATATGACCCCGCTGGGATTAAAGGATGCCTCCTCCCCGTATCAGAGCAGAACAGATCAGAGCAGATCAGGTCTGATCAGGTCAGGTCAAGTCAGGTCAAGTCGGCTCTGGACGGGTCTGGAAGATTTGTACTAACTAATTTGTATGTTTACTTGGCCAAACCAATTTGAGGGCGTAACGGACTGGAATGCATTGGGCTACTTTTACGATTTTTTTAATGCACCAACATTGCGGGGGTTGGTGAGTAACTAGCTCAAAATCGCTCATAGAATTTAGATTGAATATGTCACGACAAATCTCTACCACAGTCGTTCGTGCGTCGCTCCCGGGGTCGGGCCGCGGCGCCGGCGCTCCTCGCCCCACCCGTGCAAGTTCTTGTGAGTGTGTGTGTGTGTGTGTGTGTGTGTGTGTGTGTGTGTGGCGGGGGGGGTGACGTGAGCGAGGTCGAGCAGCGTCAATCCGGCTCTACCGGAGGACGGCGATCAAAGTTCACCAGCTGACGGACGACGACGGACGTCATCGTCTTTGGTCACATCATGGGACTGATGCGTTATCAGAGTCACCGTGACTTACTGCGGCTTGTTGTGGCGCTGGCTGTGGTGCGCGCACTCGTGCTGGTTGCGGCCCCTGCTGCTCGTTGTGCCGCTGGCTGTGGTGCGCGCACTTGTGCTGGTTGCGCCCCCTGCTGTTCGCCTGCCCCTGCCTGCCTATGCAAGGCACTCGATTTGCACCAGTCTATGTGACCTTGGACGCAGTGACACCTCGCTGGGTGACTGCGTGCCCACCGGCGCTGGGTCAGCGCTGCCGGAAGGCCTATCAGCGAGTTCGGGCGGCCACCGTCGCCGGAGCAGGCGCGGCAGGCGCGGCAGGCGCGCGCCCGCTGCTAAGAAGCGGGGGAGCAAAGGCGCCCAACGCCGAGGGCGAAATTTGTGGCCAGCTCCCGGTCCAGGACTCACCATTGGCGTGCTTAACATCCAAAGCATATCCATAGGAATTCGATATGCCAAGGCAAGGCATATCCAACATCACAGGCCCAGGTTACTGAACATGTCTGACATACTGCACCGAAACAAGTATGAGATGTCACCCCAGAGATGACAGCAGGTTGAAGGTTCCTCCTTAGATGTGATAGACCACCCATAACGCCAAAACAACGTCGTGTCACTTCTGAGACGTGCGATCCCAGCTGAGCGGGATATAGAAAATATACACGATGTTTTTGCATTCAGAAATGGTGGGTGGACAGTTATCGCGAAATTTCACCATCATATCCGGTAAGGCACGCAACTTTTGTGGGCTGCCCAAAAGCATCAGGTTTGTCTTGGCAACCTTAATTTTTAGTCCATTTGCTCGAAACCAGATGTCGAAGTCGGCCAAGACCGTTTCCATGTGAGCGTCGGCGTTCTAAATTTAAGATTTCCTACCACTGACCAAAATTTGGATGCCGTCGGCGTATTCGATAATCACTGCGCCTTAGACTAACAGGCTGAGGTCATTGGCGAAGACGCAGTAGAGGAGAGGCCCGAGAGATGATCCTTGAAAGACGCCGATGCTGTCGGGCAACGGGGCAGATTCATGGACGATACCCATACTGTCAATGAGGCTGACACTCTGGGTGTGGTTCTGAAGATAAGCCGAAAACCATGATGTATCTATGCTGTGGAGACTTAATTTTGACAGTAGGTTTGAGTGGTCTATCACATCAAAACATTTCATCCAGCTGGCAGCGAAGACCTCTCCATAGTCACAAGCCGATAGGATCTGGTCAGGTATGGAGGTCGGGGCGGTTTCCGTAAAGTGGCGAGAACGGAAACCCAACTGAGTTGGGAAGAGGAGGTGGTTTTCGGACATACAATCGTAGAGTTGCTGGTGGACGGTACGCTCTACAATTTTCGCAATGACTGGGACGATAGAGATAAGACGCAAATTGGAAGGGCTAGATGTGTCACCGGATTTGGAGATGGGCTGAACGAAGGAGTGCTTCCAATAATCAGGAACATCGAATTGAGTAGTGCTAGAACTGACCAAATGTAGGAACACCGAACATATTGAGCCGAAGCACAACCTGAACATGTGGATGGTGATGCCGTCCTCGACGCAGACCGACGAGCCGTTCATCCAAAAGACGACGGATCGCAGCTCAGATGGCGACAACGGCACCAGGGTGAACGCACAGGCACCGACACACGGCAAACGGCAGGGAATACTAGGCGTCGCTCCCATACTCCTAACCTCGTCAGCCACATAAGGGCCCACGCGGACAAAAAAATACGGTGAGGTCATCAGCTGTCGTGTCGGGCAGCTTACAAATGACCTGTTTGCCGCCGATGAAAGACCTGACATGGCGCCACATTGACCTCCGCCCATCCTCCCGGATGCGCCGCTCAATATCATCGCGGCTATCACGCTTTATCACCGATCGTACAGCTCGGTTGGCATCCTTGTGCTTCGTAGACTGTCCATAGACAGCCAGTGCACCACGGCGGTGACACATTGGCTTTCGTTCCATCCGATACAACCGGGGCGCTAGGGTTCCTAATTGGAACAGTCCTTTTGGGAGCATGAATGTCGATGATGGGTAAAAAGATTGCCAGAAAACAGTTCCGCTTGATCGTGATCGAGAGTGAATTGAAAACATAACACCAGGCAGCCCAAAACAAGATAAAAAACAGTGGCGCCGCTCGGTCTGAATCTAGGCATAATGACAGAAACACGAATAAATATATGCGGACTAAAGTTACATAATTTTATACGGCAGTGCTTCACAATATCACGGCAGTTGGTAATAACTACGTCAAGAAACGATCCAGTCGAATATATGGGCGAGGCCATAGACTAAGATAACGAGTAAACAGAAGTAAAATCTGATAGTGTACGTCTGCCTGGGCCTGAGTCTGATTTCTGCAAGTCACAACTGAAGTATCTGCAAATGCAAAGATTGGACTTGGGATAGTCCACAATCACCCGTTGAAATGGCGCTTCCAGGTCTGTGACGTCTGCTTTCAGGTCGGTCACATTCCGTCTCGGTGGACGGTATGCGGTGGATATGATAAACTCGGGTTTACTGTCCGGCTTAATCAACATCCACACCGTCTGCAGCTTGCTGTTAGGATGGTTGACAGCCGTGGCGATTTTCAGGGGAGACGCGCTGATGCCGTCCCTGGCGGCCAGCGCCACTCCGCCATATCATCGCCCGTCGGGGCGATCGGCCCGGTACAGCTGATACCCAGGCAGCAGCAGCAATCTATTGGGTGTCGCAGACTTCAGCCAGGTTTCGGCCAGACATATGATGTCATACTTGTTTCGGTGCAGTATGTCAGAAATGTCCAGTAACCTGGGCCTGTGATGTTGGATATGCCTTGCCTTGGCATATCCAATGCCTATGGATATGCTTTGGATGTTAAGCACGCCAATGGTGAGTCCTGAACCGGGAGCTGGCCACAAATTTCGCCCTCGGCGTTGGGCGCCTTTGCTCCCCCGCTTCTTAGCAGCGGGCGCGCGCCTGCCGCGCCTGCCGCGCCTGTTCCGGCGACGGTGGCCGCCCGAACTCGCTGATAGGCCTTCCGGCAGCGCTGACCCAGCGCCGGTGGGCACGCAGTCACCCAGCGAGGTGTCACTGCGTCCAAGGTCACATAGACTGGTGCAAATCGAGTGCCTTGCATAGGCAGGCAGGGGCAGGCGAACAGCAGGGGGCGCAGCCAGCACAAGTGCGCGCACCACAGCCAGCGGCACAACGAGCAGCAGGGGCCGCAACCAGCACGAGTGCGCGCACCACAGCCAGCGCCACAACAAGCCGCAGTAAGTCACGGTGACTCTGATAACGCATCAGTCCCATGATGTGACCAAAGACGATGATGTCCGTCGTCGTCCGTCAGCTGGTGAACTTTGATCGCCGTCCTCCGGTAGAGCCGGATTGACGCTGCTCGAACTCGCTCACGTCACCACCCCCCCCCCCACACACACACACACACACACACACTCACAAGGACTTGCACGGGTGGGGCGAGGAGCGCCGGCGCCGCGGCCCGACCCCGGGAGCGACGCACGAACGACTGTGGTAGAGATTTGTCGTGACATATTCAATCTAAATTCTATAAGCGATTTTGAGCTAGTTACTCACCAACCCCCGCAATGTTGGGGCATTAAAAATCGTAAAAGTAGCTCAATGCATTCCAGTCCGTTACCCCTCAAATGGGTTTGGCCAAGTTAACATACAAATTAGTTAGTACAAACCTTCCAGACCCGTCCAGAGCCGACTTGACCTGACTTGACCTGACCTGATCAGACCTGATCTGCTCTGATCTGTTCTGCTCTGATATGGGGAGGAGGCATCCTTTAATCCCAGCGGGGTCATGCACTTCTGGAATGGGAGGGCAAGGGGCATCCTGTAATCCAAGTGGGACTTCCAGTTATCCCAGGGGCCACCTTATAATCACAGACAACTTTTGTAGTCCTAGAGAGGCCTCCTGTAGTCCCAGTGGGGCATCCTGCAATCGAAGAGTTCGAACCGGTAATCCCAGTGGTGCTCCCATAATCCTGGAGTCCCAGAGGCCCCTGTTATTTCGGGGGCCTTCTGTAGTCGCAGGGGGCCTTCTGAAGTTCAGGATGGTGGCTAGGCCCTAGCTGCAATCCTAAACAACCGAGAGTGATATTTCCCCGTGGTAAAGGAGGTGGGTTTGCCTCTGCAGTTACGGGGTCTTCCCCACCTACTAAAACTACCTATCGCGGGCTGTTAGTTTCGCACATGCCAATGCCTTCATGAAGGAACTGAAAATGCCGAATTTTTGCCGTATTTCTTTGGGGGCCTTCTGAGGGATATTCCCCGCCACGGTAGGAATATGATCATGCCTTTTTGGCTGCAAGTTTGCAAAGCCAGCAATATCCCTCCCGAAGCTTCTGAGACCAGATATTTTGTACTTATGAAGTTCTGTGCATCAGAGGGTCGCGGAAATATTTTTTTCTTCAAAATTGATGTCCTGCATATGCTTAGGTTGGAGAAGTCTTTTGGTCAACATAGCAGGGATTTGTATTCGAAAATCTATCTCTTCCAACAATATCGTTCTGGCATTCTGAATGCGATGGAAAGCGTGATTCTGAATGCTTTCTGTCATGTGTTTACCTTAATATCTTGGGTATCCTATCTTTCCGCAATGAACAAAACAATTTTGGGGGAAAAGTTGGTTTAATTCAATACGCAGCGACAACCGTATGAAAATATTTAAGCATCAATTCATTGATCATGCAAAATTGTGTTGCAGGACAGCCGACTATTGATCATCTGAAGCAGCAACGGAATATATTGGGTTGGCAACTTGAGGGTCCCTGAACATGCCGACCGGGGCCAATTCCTGGTCATTTTGTCGCGATCACGGAAGCACATCACGCGTCGGCTTTTCACCGACTGGCGAAGCTGATGTGACATTATTTGCCGATCCTATGGTGTAAGAAATGTGAAAATATTAGGTAATTTTATTGAGCTACGACAATACAGAGAACATGTCAGGTGGTTTTCCGCCCAAGTCGCGGGTTTTCCACGATTGATACTATTGACAGCTCTCAAATGTCAACATTAGATGAGGTTGGATGAGGAACAACACAGCAGACGTGCTTGCATACGTCCATGACCATATCAAAGTCATTCGATATCACTGATCCAATTTGACAGCACCCTATCTTTTGGCATCACTGCGAGGATAGCTTCACGCCAATCTGAATTTGACGATCGTTACTTCCAAGCACAACACATTAGTGTACATGTAGGTCCACCAAGACTGTCCGGGGTAAATCAATCTAGATCCCCGGGATTATTTCGGAAAGTTTTGAAAGAGGTCGATACTTCAGCCCAACTTGATCCCTAACATGCAATTTGAAATGCAACATATTGGACGACATTATTATCCCAAGATTCAGTGGAACATTTGAAGCGGGAATAGGCCATCGGCCTATCACGCGGAATGGTTAAACACGAAACATTTCCGACTACTGGGGAAAACTGGAGTGGCTATAACTAAGGCGCTATGAAAATTAACGGCTAAAATTACCTGGAAAGTCAACCAATGACCAAAATATCCATGCACAAAGTGATCCGAATTGGGTGATAATCGCAAGAGCCCATCACGTGCTGCATGCCGGTTTTAATTCGTGTCGAGCGCACTCTCCGCTTGACAGATCCAGGAGAGTTGCACCCCCTCCCTCCGGACGCTTCTCGCTGCCCCGTGGAAGGTGTCGAAATGTGCACTGCTCATGGGTTAATTAGATGTTGTATGGGTGTTTTAGTGTTCTTCCAGTTCCGCGCCTTCAGTTTGCGACTGGAGCCCGCCTGGGAGACGCACCGCGCCAGCCGTGATGTACGCAGGCGTCCGAGAGCTGCAGCCGTCAGCCTGACCCTGGGACCCTGGGAGACGCACCGCGCCAGCCGTGATGTGCGCAGGCGTCCGAGAGCTGCAGCCGTCAGCCTGACCCTGGGACCCTGGGAGACGCACCGCGCTAGCCGTGATGTGCGCAGCTGTCCGAGAGCTGCAGCCGTCAGCCTGACCCTGGGACCCTGGGAGACGCCCAGCCGTGATGTGCGCAGCTGTCCGAGAGCTGCAGCCGTCAGCGTGACCCTGGGACCCTGGGAGACGCACCGCGCCAGCCGTGATGTGCGCAGCTGTCCGAGAGCTGCAGCCGTCAGCCTGACCCTGGGACCCTGGGAGACGCACCGCGCCAGCCGTGATGTGCGCAGGCGTCCGAGAGCTGCAGCCGTCAGCCCACGCGCTGCAGCGCTACACACGCGCCGACAGCGGCCGTCGGACGACTACGTCACAGTCGGCAGCGGTCCGGCCGTCTCGCACGCGCCGCCTGCCGCCACGTGAGTGGGGTGCGTCACGGTCGGAACCGGCCGCGGCGCGTCTCACGCGCGTGTACGGCGTGCGCGCCCGCCTCAGGCGCACTGCACGCGCAATATAAGCACCGACGAGCCATCAGGCGGCGAGCAGCACCTCCACCTCGACCGTCTCCTCCCGTACCCGGACCATCGCCACCCGCAAACCGGCAGATATGCGCGCTTTTGTCGTCCTGCTGTTGGTGGCGTGTGTTGGCGCTAAGGCCAACCGAAAACTGCTCGCCGGTCTCAAGCCAAAACCTGGCGGTGAGTGGTCGACGCAGAGGCCGCTCACGGCTTCGAAGCCAACTTGTGGCGCCGAAAGATAATATTAAACTCGGCATTTCGCAGTGACGGGCTCGTGAATCTCAAACTGGCTAAGCGTACTGTCGTCAATCGTGACGAGTCGCTTCTTTCTCTTTTAGTGTTGCGTTCTGCAGGCATTCCTTCGTTCCTTTGAAGTGGTGTGAAGCGTCGGCTAAGCATTTCATTCAGCCATTTCATTCTCGCTGCTATGTATAAAGCACAACCACGTGATACCGGTTCGGTGGTAGTGCGCCGTTTAATGTGCTTTTTTTCCTGTAATTTCAGCCTGCAACAAGCAATGTCCAGAGAACAACGTTTGCGAAGAACAAGTCTGTCAGGTTTGCGTGCCAGGTGAGCGAGAAATGTTACGTTTATGCAAGAAGCAAATAAGCCATTTCACCTAGCATTAATCATCCGAGCAGCTCCAGTGGGCTGCTCGGCTCACTTCTTTTTTCAATACCACTATTATCAGACTCACAACTACAGTTCACGCCAAGTGTCGGTACTTAAATTCGCTCCACTGTGTTCATATCTATGTTGCATTCAATAGATTGTTCTCTGGAGCTATCCAGAAGCACGCAAACCCTAATGGCCATAAATATTCTTAACACTTCTGTCGGTGCATGACAATGTTCCCGAATAGCAATAATTGAGTCTGTATTTGCACTTGCATATTCCAAAATATTTCCATATTCTATGTATAGGCTCGAAACATTCAGTGCTTGTGTTTCCAAGAACACAATGCAAGCAACACAAGCAATTCACCACTTGAATTAACACCGACTCATTCTTCTCTTGGCAGCTGCGCCGACCTGCAAAACATGGAAATGCCAGGACTACGAGAGATGCGAGGACAGACCCACCGGTCCAGTTTGCCTCCGCGGTGAGTAACGGAAGACCGCGCAACGTGTCCATGTCATGAGGACGTCTTATATGTGCACGTAGTGAAACAGAAAACAACATCTTGATTGCCAAGTCGTGAACCCGTCCACCAGATTGGTTCGACGCTGCCTTTCTGTCACGGCGCTGTTGTCTATGTACCGCTGAGGTGACCGTCGGTGTTCCTGTTGGCAGTAACCTGTGCTGACATCCAATGTGCCGCCGGCGAACTCTGCAACGAGCTGCCAGATGGTCCTGACTGCGTGCCAGGTGCGTGCTTAACCTGGTCAAACTCTCCGCCCGGACCAGATCCCCACCTCCTCGCAGCTGGGTAGCCGAGACAAAAGTGCTGAAAAGGTCGCAACGTTAGTGGTGATATCAAGGCACCACCGCAGACGGATTGGTCTGCCCTCCTCTAGCTCACTATTTATTTTCAGCCGCCATGGCCTTCAGGATTTGCATGGGTCTTTAACACTGACTTTATGGTGTTAATTGTAGATAAGAGATCCTAAGATGGCTATCGCGAATGGATTTTTAGGAGCCTTGGCCATACCAAGCCCGGAGGGAAACTTCTAGAAAATGTCTTTTGAATGAGTGCGTTGTATATAGCTACTCATGATATAAAATATGCCAGGCCTGAAAAAAACACCACTTCCTTATTAATTCATGTTTGTGCAATGTCAAAGGAAAAAATTATGTACCCATGCGCTGAATGAATGCAATGACAAATGTCAATGCCGACAAATATTTTAAATCATGTGCATCGGGCTATTTTAGAGGGAAATCAATTGGGATACCTGTAATACCCTGTGCATTCGGCTCAGGAAGAGAGAAATAGTTCCCGCTGCACCCATCACCATAGCAAAGACCCGTTTTGGTTTTATGTTGTCTAGAAAGTATCGCCACCCAGAAAATGATGCCTACTTCCACATGCAGATATACCGTCTTGTGAAGGCTTCTACTGCCGACGCGGCACCAACTGTTACGTCAGGAGTGGCTCTCCCACCTGTCTGCCCAACACGTGCGAAGTTCGTATCTGTGACCACGGACTGACCTGTATCGACACACCCAACGGCGCCCTCTGCCGACATGGAAAAAGTGAGTCACCTAAGGAGCTTGCGTTATCGATTTAGCACGTGCAGTTGCATACATGAATGGCTCAATCTGAACGAACAATGTGGCTTTTTATGCGGTTTTATATCAGAAATGTAAAGGTCGTCATGCAAGTAGGGTGTTCCGGATAAAGCATACTTATTCCAACATAAAAGAACCGATAGGCAGCAACGCCCATACAAAGACACAAAGAGCACATCGGTATGGCGCTGTGCACAGGTGTGTTGTTATTTAATCATTGACCGCACTATGAGCCCTGGACGAATTCCAACCACATGATTCACAACTGTATGTCTCATTGCATAATTTCACGTACACAAAGCCTTTGGTTAGTCCTATGAAAATAACAACAGTGTTCTATATGCTTAATATTTCCACCACGTGGCGATGTGCTATATGACGTACTCGCTGTTCCCGCAGAGACCAAGGGGTGCAAGGGCAAGTACTGCCCGCAAAACTCCAAGTGCGTCGATGACCCAGTCAGGGGAGCTTACTGCGCCAAGATCTAGCCTCTAGTCACCACAAGTCATCGAAGCTGTGCAACATCGTCATCCTATGTGTGACGTCAGGGATTTCATAGCTCTGTTTGAAAAGGATATGGTGTTGTTTTAATGTTCAAATATGACGATTCTGCTTTTAATAAATGAATGCTCTGTACAAGCTCTTTTGCGCAAGCGTTTCAGTTACGACCAAACACCGACATGATATGGTAATGATGAAATAATTCTTGTATGACACTGAACTTCAGATGCAAGTATCGACAAGTGCCCAACATTAGAAGCACAAGTGTTTTATAATTGAGCGCGGAGCTTGAGCCGGACATTTCAGTAGTATTTGCGAGAGACAGGCTAGCATCTGCGACCCGACACAGACTGAAGTCCTTTGAAGCTGCAATAGCCTGGCTGTTGTAATTATTTCAGTCGTGCTTCCTCTACTTATTATAATTCCTCTTCAAATACTGCTGGGTTGGAATGTTGTCCAGTGTGCCGCAGAGCGGCATGCCTGGAGAACATGAGGTGTACTCCCGGGATGAGCTGGAGACGTTTCGGCCATGGGCCGTCTTGAGTCGTATGGCCGATTGAAGAGAGCCGACTGCTGGAATTTCTTCAACTCTTTTTAGAGCCACCGGCTCCTCCGAGATTCCACCGGATGTCCTTGAGGAACGAGGCTCGAATCTTGAGGCACAAGGAACAAAGCTCGAAGCTTGAGGAATGAGGCACGAAGCTTAGAGTGAGAGAAGGGCAATGCAGTGCCGTTTTATTTATGTTTGGCAGGGCAATACCACTAAATGTTCGTTCATAGCAGCGTGTCAGCGTGTCTCCGGTACCGTTTGAATCCGGCGGTATCGCCGCGGGCACTTTCCAGTGGCATACAAGTGTAGGATTGTGCCGGAGTGCACCGAAAACAGGATTTCAGAAGGTTCGATGACTATTTTAACCGCGTCTTCTCGGGGGGGGGGGGGGTTCGTTGACCCCCTAAGGTTTTCCGCGGAGAGTGAAAGAACGGTGCGTGCAGCGCGCCGAAATTTCGTATTCCTTTTCCCACATCAATGTGGCATGTCGTGTCAAAATTTTAAAATCGAGTCATCCAGGGTCAACGAGTTGATACGGTCAAGTGAGGCCACCTCCAAAAATGTTCAACCGGTCGTCACGCTTTAACGGAAAGATATTTTAATGAAACTTTCAGCGTTTGCTTATCTTTAGAGATGCAACAAATGCACCACAGGAATTGCTTTTTTTTCGTTTTGGATTACTTATTCGTTTTGTATATTTGCCCATTACAGCTAAAATGGAAGATTCTGGCTAAAAAATGCATTTCTATTTCAGTAAGTTGCCTTCGAACAACATTTGTCTGTCCTCTGTACCCATTTGAAAAGGAGCATTAAAGAAAACTTTAAAACTCAGAATTTTGAACTTTCAAAATAATTATTTTAGCAAATTTGGATCGCCACACATTTTTGATACCGGTCGATTTCACTATCCTTTTCTGATTAAGAATATTTGGTATTCTTCAAATCTCCCTGAAAATGAACTTCCCCAGAGTCACAAACATTATGTAGGTCGTGAAAACCTAGGCCCCCTGTGGCGTCACTTTTTGGGTGAAAATATTTTTTGGGGCTGGTGTTTGGCCCTACTCGTCAATCGCTTTCCGATGACATTTATTTCGTTTTCGTGCGACGCTTAGGATGGAGATTAGAGCACCCCGGAACAGGGTGTGAGGATCTAACAGGAGAGACGGGGTTAGACGGGGCTAGACGGGCTTAACCCCGTCTCTCTGACAGGAGAGCAGGAGAGATGGAGTTAAACTTAAGCTGTCCGAGTTCGTGATGACTTTTAATGTACGGAAGTGTTGCATATTCATACACATCAAACACCTCAATTACTACATGCACATAAACCAACTACACCATGCACAAGCACTACGATTGTCACAATGCAGGAGCTTTATCCAACGTGGTCAGCATGAATCGGCTTTAAAGCAACGAGAGGGTACAAGGCTTGGTCGATATGGCTCAATTTGCCAACCCACTCTCTGTCTGCAAATCACTGCCTTGCAAAAATCAATGCATTTCATCACAAACAATTTCCATCGATATATCGCAGCTGCCAATAGTTGCCAAATGCAACTATTGGCAATTGGGACTGCATTTGGCAACTGCCAAAAGCAGTTGCCAAATGCAATGCTGTGACCGAAGGGTCACAGCGTGGCCCTTCGGGCCGCGCCAGGGGCCCTTGGGAGCTGAAATAGGTAGCGACTGCCCCCATCGCTTCCTCGCCAACGCATGGCATCCTTCTACATAACACCATTTCATTACAATTGGCCGTATCATTTTTGTCTTTGTTTGCAGATAGGCCACCACCGGTTATTAGTAGAAGTATCCCCAGGAGCACCTCATCTAGGTAGGAAGCTAGTAATACCAAGGAACTCCTGGGGCCACATAGTGAAATGTGATATGAGGGGGAAAGAGAGAAGTTGGGTCCATATATAAACATACACACATGTGCATCAATACACATTTACACACATGCATATGCACACATCTGTATATACGCACCTGTGTATACATAAAACTAAAGCACATACATAAACATGGATTATGACATATGCGTGTACTTGCTAATCTATGTTTATTTATATATTTATAAATACAAGTGCATATCATCTCTGTTCTGCTTATTGTGGGCAGTTTATCCAGGTTAATGATTTATTGCCGGTTAGTTTGTGATATATAAGTAAATGAAATAAGCTCTGAACATTCTTTTATATCTTCCTTCTTAACCCGCGCAGTCACGGGGGTCTTCAACACCCCCCCTCCCACGTCAAATTTCTCGTAGATAGTGAACGAACGGCGCGCGGCAGGACGCTGAAATTTGGCATACCTCTTTACGCATAAATTTAACATGTTGTGTCCACTTTTTGAAGTCAGGCCATCTAGGGTCAACTAGTTAATGAGTGAGGTCACCTCCAAAAAAGCTCAACGAGTCATTACGCTTTAACACGCGCCCTGGAGGGGGGAAGGCGAAATCCGCCCACCCCTCCGGTTTTTCGTAGATAACTCCAGATTTTACAAGCCGATATACGCCATTTTTTGTGTACCTGCCAATAAATGACCGGCGCGTTGTTCAAAGTATGAAAAATGAAAATCGATCAAAACATTTCGAGTTAGGGGTCGCTAAAGTCAAAATAGTTTCTCAGCGCCAGACCACAAATATCGGCGCTGATGCGCTTCCCGTAAATTAGCAAAAAGGAGGTGTTCTTGGCAAAACTAGCGACTTGTTTGATGTACATTGCCATGCTGCATTGTTTCAAAGTCATGTCAGGTCACCGAGGTCAAGTCAGGTCAAGTTCATGACAGGTTAACACACGCCCTGGAAGGGGATGGCAAAATCCGCTAACCCTTCCGATTTTTCGTACATAACTCCATATTGTATCGGCCGATATACGCCAATGTTTTGCGTTCCTGCTTAGAAATGACAGGCGCATTGTTTAAAGCAAGAAAAATGAAAATCGGCCGAAAAGTTTTAAAGTTAGGGGCCGTAAATTAAAAACAATTCGCAGCGCCAGACCACAAAAATCGGCGCTGGTGCGCTTCCCGTCTATTGGTAAAAGGGAAGTGTTCTTGACAACACAAGCGACTTGTTTGATGCATATAGTTATGCTATATAATTTAAAGGTCATGGTAGGTCGCCGAGGCCAAGCCAGGTCAAGTTCATGACAGACTAATGGAATCAAACTTGGTGAACTGGAATGTGTTATAAATGCAAATGACTGTCATGCGATTGATGTCACTTTACACGTTGCTCCCTACACATCCCGAAATATACTGTTTGTCATTGCGTGCCTAAGCGTTTCCATACTTTATTCATGTATTTCACTCCTTTCTTTGCGAAGTCGATTGTGCCGAACCGCCCAACGGAGCAATCGGGTTGGGAGCCCGGTTCCGGTAACTTGAGTAGGCAAAGACCGACAGTAAAGTGCTCCTATATAGGTGACCTGAGGTCAAATGGCAGATCTGACATCTGTATTACATCATTAGTAATATCCAAAACATCATTAATGCCAATTCTGGAGCATTTAAACACAATCAGAGCGATCCATAACAATGACAAGCCAAGCCACGCACAACCAGAAATAATTTTGCTATTTTGACCTCATTTGACCTTGAAGATATCGACCTAAGGTCATGAACTTTGCACACAATAGAGTTCACTATCGTGCTCATCCACCCTGCTAGTTTCGTTGCTCTAGCCTTTATAGGAGCTGAGATCTTAGGGGGGACGGAATGCGCCCCCCCCCCCCTCCAGTGCGCGTTATTTTCAGAGGCCCTCCAGAGCGCGTGTTAACAGATGCAGATATTTTAATGAAACTTTCAGTGTTTGCTTATCTTTAGGGATGCAACAAAACGCACGAGAGGAATTTCTCATTTTTCCCGTTTTTGACTACTTATTAATTTTGCACATTTGCCTATTATAGTGCAATTCAAAGGTTATGGCTAAAGTAAGCAGATATTATTTGATTGATTAAAAAATATGTGAAGTAGTAATATGCGTGTGTGTGTGTCTTTGTGCTTGGCCAGCCTGCCACTGTGTGGTGATGTCGGCTATTTCTGGGGGGGGGGGCGTTTGTGGTGTCAGTATTGTGTTGCTGTTTGCTAAGGGTGAAAGGGTATGAGGAGTAATGTGGTGCGGATGAGAGGAAGCGAATAAGATTATAGTTGTCTTGTAGAGGCGAGTTGTGAGACAGTTCAGGTGACTTGAAGAATGGCGCGTAGAGGTAGTAGAAGTTGAGACGTCTTGCAGGCAGATGAAGTAGGAGTCGAAACTGAGTAGGTGCAGAAGTGTAGAGTTTGCCAGTCCGGTCGGTGCCATAGAAGGCGTGACCTCGAAATGGTCACAAATGTTGGATTGATGTGAAGGTATGCCAATGTTCGGCGTGATGTCCTGCGCCGTTTTTTTTCTTCAACATCCATGGAAAACCTTAGGGGAAGGCGCGTTTAAAAACTCCCTTCTCGCCCGAGATGGATCAAGTTGCCTTAAGACAACATTTTCTCCTGAAATAAATGTTTTTCGATTTCAAGAAAATGTCATTTCATTGCAAAAGTTCGATGCAAATCGGTGAAAAACTCGGGCGCCAGCCTATGGTGCTCCGATCGCCACGTGCGCTGGGCTCCAGTGACCTTGGTGTGACGTCACCGGCCAGCGGCGATAGCACGTCGATTACGTCACACAGACCGGTTTGTGTGTTGTTGGCGCGTGGTCTGCGCCGGCCGATGGTACGCCACGCGCCTCCCCTCAGATTTGTGAGGACGAGGTGACCGCTGGCGAACGCACACCGCAAGCTGGCTGTCTGATGGTCGGACGTGGGGTCTACGAACGCACAATAAGCTGGATGTCTGATGGTGGGACTTTGGGACCTCGAATCCGCCACGAGCTGGCTCTCTGATGGTGGGTGGACCGTGGGAACCTCGAACGCACCAGGGGCTGGCTGGCCGATGGTTGGACTTTGAAACCTCTAATGGGCATGGGGAGGTCTCGGTGTGATACAAATGTAAAGGAGTCAGCGTCGTGTCTGCCTCCGCCCGTGCTACGGGCCTGCACAGCCTGCACTCTGAGCTTACACAAATAATGACGAAATAGCGACGTTGTCAGTATGACGAATTTACAAATAATGCTCTGACCAGCAAGTCACGTTCCCAATCAATCGCGGAGTTTTTTTTATCGCTTGGTCAGAAATAATCACTTGTTCAATAGTAGAGCATGTAGCTAAGCGAGCATTCCAGCAGGGCGATCTATTCTTCTGCAGCATCATCGGTTTCGAGGCCTCACGTTACCATCGGAGGTTTTCGCTGTGAACATGCACATAAGGGTGAAAATTGGTCGAAGTGATTGGGAGCGAGTGAGGGAAGGAATAGGGGATCCCTCACCAGTTCAAACGCTATGTTATCCACCTTGCCTACATCCATATGCCTTCATTTTCTCAATGATCAAGGGTGAAAATCATTGGTGGTTGGCCGAGCCCCCAAAAATAGCTTACGTTTCACACCTTCATATCCAGACAATCCCGCAAACAATCATCGAAGTCCAGCAGCGCAACGTTCAGTTAGTGCTGTCTTTAGAGGAACTTTCGGTCACTGTTATGGCCTTCGTCATGCTGATCCCTACAGAGAATGTCCTCACTAAAATATCAGACAAAGCGTCTTCGTACATGTGAAAAACTACAAACATAACACTGCAAGAAAACAAGCATGTGTGCGTAGATGCCTACACACACCACATGTTAAAATACACACACACACACACACACATACGTGTTTACCGTGACTAACGAGGACTATGACCTGGCGGTCACAAACGAGGACACCCTTTATTTACCACCGCAGAAGCATCGATTTCTTATCGGTGATAGAGCAAGATCTGCCGAGTAAGATGAAGGGTCGATTTTGGAGGAAGTGAACAATTGTTGGCTCCCAGTGTGGATTGAAATACCGAGGACATTGACAAAACCGAGGACTTTGTGTGTCCATACATGTTTATCGTGAATACCGAGGACAGTGTGTGTCCATGCATGTTTATCGTGACTTCCGAGGACAATGTGTGTCCACATACATATTTATCGTGAATACCGAGGACAATGTGTGTCCAAATATGTCCATTGTGCACACCGAGGACTGTGGCCTGATGGGCACCAATGGCAACTTCCTTTGAAATGCGAAAACAGTGTGTTTGGTTTATCCTAATAAGTGCATCTGTGTGGTCTTATGTGTCTGTGATAATTCCTCCGCCGAGCCCAAACAACCTATCCCAGCTCATGGGAAGATTCCTAAGCGTAGGACCGTCGTTCTAAAAAAATCATGGATTCGTATCCTGATGTTCGCAATCGTGTGGGAGGTAGGGGGAATGAAAGCAAGGAAATTTACCCAATTGAAAAGCTATTAGATTCTTGTCACAGTTGAGCGAAAATTGTATGGTTTTTACACCACTGAAGAAGGCTTACATATATCGCTCGATTGTATATATATGTCGATTAAGTCACAACTGTAACAGAAACGTGGTCAGGATTCCATCCTGGGTATGCCACCAGCCAAAAGGGCCATCTGACCGTGGAAGATGAAAGGTGAAAAGCCTGTCCCAAAAAGTGTTTTTCTTATTCGTAGAACGTGTGCTTTTCTCGATAAGGATTTCACTACAATTTGTAGCACACTCCCTATTTTAGTTAATAGTCCTACAGTTGTCTTGACGTAGGGTTTGAGCATTTTCAGTAGGATATGCAGGCACGCGATTACGCTTGACGTGGGATGTGCTGGCCCTCGCCCCGCACCCATTGCTATGTCAGGTATGTCGACGCTACTGTTGCGGGCCAGGCGTCCGATGTGAGCTATGTCCAGTGCCCTATCCCTGTTTTTATATCCACTTCAATTACATATAATCGAGACTAATTTGAGTTGGTTGTGCTGTGGGAAGCAATGGTCCAAGATTCGCAATGATAAGTGTCGAGGAAACTTCGCCAATGCATTTCGAAGTAAAATATATCCTTAACCCTGAGTAGCATTGTGAAGGTATCAGCTACTTGCGGTTCCATTTCAATTCGCGATAACCAAATATTGAGGAATCATTTTCCCTTACATCCTGACGATTAGCTGAGTGAATTCGGTCACACTGGACCAGGGGCGTCGCCACCGGGGTGGGCAGCGAGCGAGGGAATTTACCCCCTGCCCTGTGGAAGACGGGGTTCCTGACATCTGAGGAGGCCCCGTGCCGGAAGCGCACAGAAAAGTTGAAGTGCTCTCTAGAAGAAAGGCTTCACACTGAGGGTCGCTACCATCCGCTACCATATTAGATAAAAGCAGATATTTCTGTAGGAAGTCCCATAAAGCTTGAGAGATTTTGACAGCCTTTCAACCCACCTTTCGGAGGGAGTCAAATGCAATGTATATCGTCACACACCTTTGCGGAGGTGGCCCATGAGCCTTCGATATCTGGGTCCATCATCGCTTTCCTCATCATCCTCCATCCTTCATCATCCTCCATTCGACATACGTGCCCGCGGTGTGGAAGGGCTTAAGTCTTCACACATTTCTGATTGCAGGCCAATGCTGAAAACCTGGAGGCAATCCAAGGCGCTTCGTGACTCAACCACCGCGCGAAAGAGGGGGAACAGCTTCCTCTTACCGTGAAGGGGTGGGAGGGGTGTCGCTCCCCTGACCTTTAAAGAGGCCCCTGCTCGGTAATACACAAAACATTTGAAGTGTGGTCTTCATGAGACGGCTTCACACTGAAAATCACAACCAATCAGAAACATAACGTAAGTCAAAGCTAGTGTTTGTAGTTATCTCCACAACGATCTCAGAGGCTTTTGTTCAAGGTCCTTGGTTTTGGGATCCTTGTATGTTATGACAATGTGAAGGAAGCCATGCGTGCATTGGTGGAATATTGCATGTATTTCAGGGATGCACGGCCCTTACATGCAAGGGGGCGCTTCCTCATTTGGTTCTATGTTAACAATCACCGGACCCAAGGTAGGGGCTCACAAAGATAGGATAGGTACCCGTCTTAAGACGAGTAGCCTCCTATTTCAACATTGTATTTAAGGTCACGATGACTGACCTAAGGTCCCGATTTGGACCTATTCGCTGGTAACACTCAACCAATGACATGCCAACAAATTAAACCCCACGGCGAAACGCGTTTTGACTGGTGTCACAGCAGTTGTCTCGGTGTTAATAAGTCAACTAGGACAAATATATGCCGTGATGTCCTTATTTAACACATGTCAGCCATGTTTCAGGCTAGTTATTCCATGATTAATTCGTGTCCACGGAAGTCAAGTACCGGGTTCAATGTAGGAAAAGCTGAGATGAGTTGTGACAGTATATTTACAGCTTTCATGAAATGGATTCATAGCATCCATGTCAATTTTACAAAACTGGTTTCATACATCCACACATGGATAGACATGCTGAGCACAAAACAAACACTGTTCTTCGACACGGCACTGCGGTACCTACTACACATCGAAGATGCGTCATACATCCTGCGGTCACATCACACCATTAGTCTGTTATGATCTGATGGGTGCCTGACATCTGATGGGACATGATTTCAGCTACTGTTGGCCTTATATAGAAAGCTCCAGAGCGAACACTTTCCGAGCATGAGGTAGCTCAAGCCGGCTTTCTCTGATCGCCCGTGCATGGCAGGCGGACACCGTGGAGATCTACGATCCTTCCACGCAGATTTCTGGCGCATTTGGTGCTATCAGGAATTGGCGCATAAACGCAGACATTTTTACGTACGCTATCAACTTGTCTCCATCCCAACTCTCGCAACACCGGAGTCACATGCTTAACGTCGGCCTAAGCCACTCACGGTACGAACACTAAAATGGATGGCTTTCGGTTCTTCTGTGCTGCAGTGCAGCTTCTCCAGGCCCCAATGCAGTATTGAGCATGCGGAAATATTTTTGCTTCGATGAACATTCGCGTTGTGCCTTTGGGCACCCCGTGGCACATCGTAGCCAGGCAGACTAATAACATGCGACAACGTTCAACGACTGCGGGGATGTGCTTGTCTTATGTAGATGAGGACTGAGGACACACACACACACACACACACACACACACACACACACACACACACACACACACACACACACACACACACACACACACACACACACACACACACACACACACACACACACACACACACACACACACACACACACACACACACACACACACACACACACACACACACACACAAACACACACACACACACACACACACACACACACACACACACACACACACACACACACACACACACACACACACACAAAGATATATATATATATATATATATATATATATATATATATATATATATATATATATATATATATATACATGTGTGTGTGTACAGAGTGTCATGAATGTGTTTATGCAGGCATGGATATCTAGAACATTTGCACGTGCATCCGTAGCAACCCATACATATATGCAAAAGAGCACACAGCATGCAAGTACTTGCACATACACAAATATATACAATAGATCTCTCTCTCTCTTCTCTCTTCTCTTTTCTCTTCTCTCCTCTCTCTCTCTCTCTCTCTCACTCTCTCTCTCTCTACATCTCTCTATCTTCATTTTTACCACCGTAGACTGGTATTCACTATTGACAGCATAACACGCCGAAGACAGCACGCGTACCCCCAATATTATGAAGTAGTGCTGGCTGTTTTTGCTTCTGCTCAGCCGCCTTTCAAAAACATCTGCCGGATTGTGTGCGATAGATATCGTGAAACAAGAAAGAAACTAGCAATATACTTTTACAATGCTACACTGACAAATCGGTTTGAGAACATGTTCGCTAGGTTGCTCACGAAAGGACAGATATCAGACTCAATTATTTGAATGCGTGCAATTTTTTGGCACTGAGAACGGGTTTATGTAATAGACCTAGTAAGTTTCTCCCTATGCGTGCGCAATTATATGGAGGCATCGTAAGAAATCATGCAGGTCTCAAGTTTTATCAAGTTGCGGTTATCATGATAATAGATGCTGAACTCACAGTCCATTTTTTCCAATGGCATCCGGCCGCCATTGTTGTGCTATCTGTCTGGAGTTTCTTAGCTATAGCTTCACATTGACTGGATGATTATGGAGAACAATGGTAAGATAAATTGCATGACATCGTATTCCATTAAAAAATGTCCACACAACTTCCTCCTATTTTACTTTGCATGGTAGATCTTGTCAACTGCAGGGCGACAACTTCGAAAGTACTCGAAAGTATTGGCTCCTGATAACTTTTGTAACGACAGCTACAATGAAGCCTTGTGATGTTGTGCAATCACGTTTTGTTGGACTCAGATGTATTGAACACCGTCTTCATTTGGGCATAAACGTGTTCGGCAAGGAACACATGCGATCTTCCGTTTGTTCCCCGCATCAAACAGCGGTGTTCGGAATGCGGCACGTCTATCTGCGCTTGTTAAAGGCAGCGAAGTGTGTGCTGAATTCCGAACACGGGGCTAATGAGCATTTCAATCCCGCAGGGTTGCACTTGGGAAGGGCGGATCAAATAATTATAATTTCGAGAAGGGACGCATTTCCTCGGAGGAGTGCCTTCGGCGGAAAGATCCGCTAAGTGGGGAGAGGTACAGTGAAGTTTACTGAAGGGGCACCTTTTCAACCCAAAGGGCGTCAACTCGGCGTGCGATGCCGAACCGTCAGCCGACTGGCGACCGCAGCACCACCACCCAGCGCCAGACGTGCTCCCTGAAGCTGGTGAAGACGCCGCCGTCAATGCATAATGACACCCATCGATGGCTTGTATCACTGCCGGCGTAGCTGACGTTGTCTAAACGTCCAGCGGACGAGGCTATCGACTGGACGCCCGCCCCTGAAGAGCACTCCCTGTTGCCACTCTTCCCGTGGGCGACGCGACATCCCACTATAGCAATGATTGTCTGTGAGTTTCGCTGCGGCTCAGACGCGCTTTGGGCGGCCGCGGGTGAGACGGCCGCGACGTGCTGCATGAGCAAGTGACCAGCGGTGACCGCTGCGACAGTGATTCAGTGACTGACCGAGACTAACCCCATGCAGGCTCAGTGACTAACATTGAACAGCATCACTGTGGATTAGTGCCCATCAGTGACGGCTTTGATCTAGAGTTAGTGTCCAGCAGTAACCGACCTGATCACTGCTTAGGGCCGGCCAGTGACCGCGCTGACCCAGAGTAAGTGATCAGCAGCGGCCAACCTGTCCCAGAGTAAGTGATCAGCAGCGATCAATTGGGCCCAAAGTCAGTGTCCAGCAGTGACCGAATTGATCACTGATTTGGGCCGGCCAGTGACTGCGCTGACTCAGAGTAGGTGCTCAGCAGTGACCGAACTGACCCAAAGTAAGCGATCCGCAGCGACCAACTTGGCCCATAGTCCAGCTATCCGCAGTGACCAACCTGATCGGGAGGCTGCGGCCAGTTGCAACAGGCCTGGCCAAGGGTTATGGCCGACCGATCATAACCCACCCATAACCTTCACCAAGGGTTATGGGAATCACACTGTGAGACGAGTCGCTGGCCACAGGTCGTCCACCTCAATCGTTTCGGATCAACGCTAGGCGCAGTCCCAACGAGCAGCACGCGACCTGCCACTCGCGCCGCTCATCAGCCCCGGCTCTCAAGAGTTGGCGCCTTAACACGCCCCCTGGAGGGCCTCTGAAGATTACGCGCACTGGAGGGGGGGGGCGGATTCCGCCCCCCATAAGATCTCGGCTCCCATTAAGGCTAGAGCAGGAAAATTGGCAGAGTGGATGGGCACGATAGTTAACTCTATTGTGTACAAATTTCGTGACCTTAGGTCAATATCTTCAAGGGCAAATGAGGTCAAAATAGAAAAAAAGGAGAAAAAAGTTTTTCGTGCCTTGGCTTGTCATTGGTATGGATCGCTGTGATTGTGTTTAAATGTTCCAAAATTGGCATTAATGATGTTTTGGACATTACTAATGATGTAATGCATGTGCCAGATCCGCCATTTGACCTCAGGTCACCTATATAGGAACACTTTATCAGGTCCTTACCTGCTCCAGTTACCGGAACCGGGCTGCCCACCTGACTGCTCCGTTGGGCGGCTCGGCACAATCGGCTTCTCAAAGAAAGGAGTGAAATACATGAATAAAGTATAAAAACACTTAAGCACACAATGACAAACAGTAGGAAGTGTAGGGAGTAACATGCAAAATGACGTCAATCGCATGACAGTCATTTCCATGTACGACAACATTCCAGTTGACCATGCTTGGTTCCATTACCCTGTCATGATAACTTCGGCGACCTAACATGACTTTTAAATCATATAGCAGAACAATATGCATCAAACAAGCCGCTAGTGTTGTCAAGAACACTTCCCTTTTGCTAATATACGGGAAGCGCATCAGCGCAGATTTTTGTGGTCTGGCGCTGCAATTTTTCTAAACACTTTAACGGCCCATAACTTAAAAACTTTTTGGCCGATTTTAATGTTTCGTGACTTACACAATGCGCCGGTCATTTCGAAGCAGGTACAGAAAAAACAGCTCATATCTGCCAGTACAATATGGAGTTATGTACGAAAAATCGGAGGGGTGGGCGGATTTTGCCATTCTCCCCTCCAGGGCGTGTGTTAACCTGTCATGAACTAGACCTGACTTGACCTCGGTGACCTGACATGACTTTGGAACAATGTAGCATAACAATATACATCAAACAAGTCGCTAGTGTTGCCAAGAACACTTCCTTTTTGCCGATATAATGGAAGCACATCAGCGCCGATATTTGTGGTCTGGCCCTGATAAATATTTTTGAGTTTACCGACCCCTAACTCGAAAAAATATTCGGTCGATTTTCGTTTTTCTTATTTTGAACAACGTGCCGTTTATTTCTAAGCAGGTAC
Organism: Imbricaverruca yamaguchii; assembly: GCA_034440575.1. Lineage (NCBI taxonomy): Eukaryota > Metazoa > Arthropoda > Thecostraca > Neoverrucidae > Imbricaverruca > Imbricaverruca yamaguchii. The sequence goes on from JAOTOL010001521.1 coordinate 866,130, forward strand.
ACAAACAATGACGTATATCGGCCGGTAAAATCTGGAGTTATCTACGAAAGACAGGAGGGGTGGGCGGATTTCGCCCCCCCCACTCCAGGGCGCGTGTTAATAAAACGTGCACATCCGACACAAACATGCGCCGGCTTAGCGGCGGCCTAAACCGGCCCAACGTCGGCTGCGCACCAAACAACACAGTGTGTATCCTCCAGCAGAGCTGTCCGTATAAAAGCGGATGCGATCGGTCAGAGCACGAGCAGCACACATCTGTGCCGCTTCTCCTGCGCCACCGGACGTCCGTCAGATATGCGCGCTGCTATCATTTTGCTGTTGGTGGCGTACGTCGGCGTGCAGGCCCACGAGAAGCTGCTCGCCGGTCTGAAACCCAAGCCGGGCGGTGAGTGCTGGAAGGACAGGACCCGAGCGACAATTATCTGTAGATGGCAGCTTCTTTGTTTTGGTAGTTGTGCGTGGCTTACGCGTAAGGCGGATCTCGCTTTGATAAGGTGCGCAATTGTGCGTGTGATAGACCATGATGTGGACGTATTGAGATCTGAAGACATATTGCACCCATCACTAACTACCACCGAGGACGAGGCTTGAACTAGTTTACTCTCGTGCGTATGCTGCAAACGTTTGCATGTGCGACCCGATCCGATCCGTTCCCGTCCGGTCTGATCCAAGCCTCACGCTTTTCTAACCTCTATATTTTTACTTTTGTTTTGTCATGAGGCCCATCTTGTACTCAAAACCATAAACTTGCTTTTCAAAGGGTAAGTGTAACTTTTAGCAACTGCATCCCCATATTTTCCGTGAAGTGCAACACTCTCTGTTGAAGCATGGCTGTGCGGCTGTCGTTTCTGTGTTTACCGAGCCGGATGGATGTGACCGACCACCGGAAGCGTGGTGTTAGAGCGGAATCAGTTACTCGACGATTGACCGGCTCAATGCCAGTCTGATGCAAGACGGTGCGCTGAACGATTGTCCTTGGCACTAACTGATAGGAACATGTGCCAGCTGGAGAGGATCATGACACACCGCAACGCCTCTGCCATTGAAATATTTCGATCTAGTGCACTTGTGCTTGAGACGTGCCCGAAATCATATCGACGAGCCCCGTTTTGGTGAGAGTATAGCTAATTTTGGCTAAGGAGGGCTGGTTTTTAATGCGGTCATGCCGTAAAAAGAGGCACAAGTTTCAACATGGTGCTATTCTGCTGAATATTATCCCCAAATTCAAGATGCTGAATCCACTGTGTGCAAGTTCAAAATAGGCATACTTAATTCCGAAGTCGCCGTACTTCCGCCGAAGTTTGATGCAATTCGGTGCAAGCCTTCTGCCACACAGGAGCCGCCACTGACCTACTAACCGAGTGACACAGACCAATGTACATCGCTGACCTACTGACAGCGGCAGATACAGACCCCTGACCAGCTAGTCAGCCTCTTGCATTCGTTCGTCCACCGTCCACCTGTAATCATGTCTGATAGTGAGTCAAAAACTATTGACGTTAGTGTGGAAGCATATAACGAAAGTTCCTTTGTTGACATTGTAAGTCACGGAATGAATAAAATTACTCCCATAGCTACGATTATCGTCGTAGCGTTCAGCATGACGCCATGATCAAGTTATGGGAAGGATCATATCCAAAATTGGTCATTCATTTACATTCTTAAACAAAGCGCGGAAGCAACATTATAATTGCGGCTGTCACGTCTTAGTACGATGCAAATGGGTTTCAACATTTATATCTGCCTTGGTAGCTTAAAACGTCCGTTGTTTTCAGCCTGCGGTAAGAAATGTCCGGAAAACAACATCTGCGAGGAACAAATATGCCAAGTCTGCGTCCCAGGTAAGAAAAATGTGCTTCCTCGCTATGTAAATAACCTAAATTGCACGACCGTTTAATAATGCAAAATACCGTTCCTCCTAGATAGTTATAAGCTAGCGAAATGGTTAGATGACAGGCACAAAGAGATAGGCGGACGGTGTCCTGCGGCCGTGTGACCAAATGGTCCGGTCCAGACCGCCTGACCGATGTTATCAAGTGGTCAAGACCACAACAGCGTAAGCGATGTCGTAAGTTCTGAACCATGCGTCTCTAGAAAATGTCAGCGTAAGTACAGGTCACCGGGAGGTCTCTGTAATGCTTTGCTTGGTGACGAAGTGCCTAACTAACAAACAATGACCGCCGAAGGGTCGCCGGGTGAGGAAACAAATTTGATGTCTTTTGTCCGGTCAAGACACCGACAACCGAATGGCCGTTCATGTACAGCAGCATGAGATATTTCCTTCGTGTCATATAACGTACGACATACATTTGCGTTAATTGTCTACAGCGTAATGTCCAATGTTATTTAACACATATACATAACGTGTGACAACACTCTTGGCAGCTGCGCCGACCTGCAAAACATGGAAATGCCAGGACTACGAGAGATGCGAGGACAGACCCACCGGTCCAGTTTGCCTCCGCGGTGAGTAACGGAAGACCGCGCAACGTGTCCATGTCATGAGGACGTCTCATATGTGCACGTACCGAAACAGAAAACAACATCTTGATTGCCAAGTCGTGAACTGGTCCGTCTGATTAGTTCGACGCTGCCTTTCTATCACGGCTCTGTTGTCTATGTACCGCTAAGGTGACCGTCGGTGTTCCTGTTGGCAGTAACCTGTGCTGACGTCCAATGTGGCGCCGGCGAACTCTGTAACGAGCTGCCAGACGGCCCTGCCTGCGTACCAGGTGAGTCCTTTTAAGCGTCTTACGTCATGAACCACATGATATACAGCGCTCGATGCCATTTTTGTACTTCCAATATTATTTGCAACTCACTAGAGTCTCATGAATGTTCCAGACATACCGTCTTGTGAAGGGTTCTACTGCCGACGCGGTACCAACTGCTACGTCAGACATGACTCCCCCATCTGTCTGCCCAATACGTGCCAAGTTCGTGTCTGTGAGCACGGACTGACCTGTATCGACACACCGCACGGCGCTCTCTGCCGACGCGGAAAAAGTGAGTCCGTTGGCAAAGGACGGAGGAACACCAACGCGTTTGTTAAAACATGCGATCATTCCTGCGCTTAATGCTCGCTCGAGCTGTGTTTGGCTCTATCCTACGCATTTATCTATGCATGGTGAATACCCCCAACTCGTGAACTGGTTGGGTTATGCACCACGAAGGTGGAGAGGACCAATCCAGCCATGCCAACCGATCGTCGCTGCACCGATGTACACTCTCAATTCGGTCGCGCCGACGAGAATACTTAGCCTGGCTACCCAGGGACGAGCGCCATTTCCTCAGTTACGTTGATGGAGATCATTCCACATATGATGATTGATGGTAATTGACACTACACATTATCCTCTTCCAACACACGCTAGTTGATTATCAGTGTTATCTGTTTCTGACTCAGGCATCCATGTGTCCGCAGAAACTCGTGGCTGCGAAGACAAGTATTGTCCGACCAACTCTAAATGCATCGAAACGGCCAGGAATGGAGCACATTGTGTGACAATTTGGTGAACGAGCAATCACAACGCAATGTTATTCTGCACGCATGTGCTATGGCATAAATGCTTCAGTTTGCACATCAGGGATTTTGTGATTATCGTGGAGATGCTCGGGAGTTCTTGAAACATGTCGGTGCTGGCTCGTACAAATACAATTCGTGTGGCATATTTTGCTTACTTTTTTATCGCCTCCGGGAGAGCTTCTGTGCAGGTCGCCAGAGCTGCCTAAGCAGCGAGCTTCAGATCACACCAAGGCAGCGACGTCACGTGCATTGTCACAGTAACGTGCAGCTCGGTGACACAACGGGTCTGTCTTAACGCCATACAGTGACTAGTTATCTGACCGCACAAGCTGGAAATGATGATGTGACCTTGACACACCACCTGCCGTTGAAATCGTGACCTCCCAGCTCCCCTCGGGTTCCAGCAGTGCCACTTCGTACCTTGATGGTGTGCTCGAACACCTGCAACTTACCGTTGAGAAACACCAAGTCTCTTAAAGGTACTGCTAATTTCTTCATTGAGCACAGCACCCCAAACCCTTCGGCCATTGGTAGATGAGCTTAGTACTGCATCATGGATTATGTTAAAAATTCCCGATAGTTCAGTTGGTAAGCTAATGCTCGATGGGCGCGAATGATAGTATAAGTATAGTATAGTCTAGTATAAGCGCAAATTCCACTTCGCAAAGGAAGAACAGGCTATGCATTTCTTTGCACTTCGGAAAAAACATAGGGATTTCAAGAGTATGGTGAACTGGTCAAACTCCGTGTAGTTCTATATGCAGGGGGTGAAGAAGGAGATTAATGTTGCCGCAGATCTCTGAGCAGTGGTAATTCCTATTTTTCAACAAAATTTCACCCTCTCAGCTTCGCTACGACATTCAGTTATACTGCGTATCACACGAGGAGTCCTTATCGATGGTGGCGCCGTCTATACAATAGTGCTACAACACCCGCACGTGCAATAACGTGGCGCTAATGTCGGCAGTGATGCATGGCGCCACCATGATCAGGATTCCAAAAGTGGAACAAACTATTTTGGCAACTTTTTGCGCGTACATCATGGGTACGCCAACTAAGTGGAAGAAGAGGTGGATGGACACTACGTTAGCCCCCATCGTGAAAGCATCTCCTCTCTTCCCGTAAATTATCTGAATTTTACACAGAAAATCGGAAGTCAGAATTTCGGATGGGTTTCTCACTACACCTTTTTGCGTGCAAGTTTGAACAGACTACACTGATATCAGGATTAAGCGCATCCATTTTCGGCGTTTCAGATCATTGTGTTCGAATATGACACAAGACGGAGAACTTGGGCTGGTAGCGTGATTTAAAAAAAATAGTGCAATCAAGTTCGGCATAGTGCATTATGATTCAATTAAGTGAGCATGCTGTTCGACATGAAGGCTTGTTTCGGCACGGCAACAACCGAATTCAGCTGTGTGCAACCAAATTGGACCAAAAAATAACCGTTCAAAAGTCAAGAGTTTGGTCACCATTTGGTTTCGTCATCTGCGTATTACGTCCAGTGCTAGTGGACTTTTTCCGATAATGGCTTACTTCTACATATTCTGATGTGTCAACTCGTTATTCAGGTACTGCGGTACTGAGCCGAACACTGCTGACTAGAGGGTGTTTTTTAACCCCCTCTCCCACACTCGTTTGACATTTGGAAGTGATGTCTAAGGAAGCACCTCACTGGTTGCTATCGCATCATGCACATAAAACGTTAAAATTTGGTCTTTTATTGGACAATATGTATTCCTCTCTTGTGTAAAAAATAACATTGCTGGTTATGTTGAAATCGTATGCACTATAAACTCGTACATACATAGAAATATACAGATATAAAATAGCATGCATATGAAAATGTTATTAATTTCGCTTGAACGTCTTACAACGAAGGGTACAAACAACGAAGTGTTCGCAATAATGGACACATGTCGTACCTCACACTCCAGAGCACAGGGTGCACATCAAAGTTACCTAGTCCGTGAGTGACAGTCACGTGGTCGAAAATGTTTTCACGGGCTGCGCTGGCCTGCAAAAAGTATCCAGGAGGACGAGCATTGATGATTGCCCAGCTTTCCCCTTTGGTTGGGTTCCTGGACCCCCCCCCCCCCCCGCCCCCTCCCGGACGTCCTTCGCCACGTGGCGTGGCGGCGTCCAGCCGAACTGTGACCTCCTGACCTTGTGGTTGTGGCATGCTCGGCTTCAAAGAAAAATTACTGGCTTCTGACTGGTTACCATGCGTTGCCATGCTGAGGCGCGCCGCTTACCCGCTGATCAATGTCGCATTATGTATTGGATATACAATTACATACACGAAACGTCAAAAATTGCCCTTCATTGGACAATAGGTACATACTTAGTCAAATATGACAAACACAAGTATATTAGCGGAATATTTTCAGTATATCAGACAAACACAAGTATATTAGCGTCGAACTCGGTTCCACTCTGCCGAAATTCATCGCACTATCGGTGAATTATCCACACATGCCGAAATTCTCAACGGAAATCTGAATTCGAATGCAGTATTGCTGAGATCGGTTGCACTAGTACCAAAATGAATGCTGTTGAGCCGAAGGTGGAGCTGTGATTTTAAAATTGGATGCGCTATGCTGGACTGTCGAAAATGGATGAGCTTATAGCCGAAATTGATGCACAGGCGGCGAAAATGGACGCAAAAAGGTGTAGAGCTAGCCCACAATCCCAGGCATAATGCATCGACTGACACAAAGCCCGTGAGAGCATTCCAAAATATTTACATGCTGGGCGTTGCCGTGATTGTGCACCACATTGTCGACTTCTCAGCAGTGATCAGCAGATGACGACCAAGTGCCAGGGTATCACATTGCCTAATTGTACCGGGCATGATTGACTGAGTATTGCTCTTTGAGTTATCACGACTAACAAGCTACCAAATTAATCTTGCAAATTCCTCTGCACTGAAGTTTATCGAAGTCCAGTGATATACTACATATTGACATGACTTCTTTTTTCCTCTCATTTCTCACTAATACAGTCACATGATACCAGTACTTATCTTTGTCTACCGAATGTTTGGTTTATTTCTATTTTCGTTGCTAGTGCCGCGACTATCGTAATATGTTGTCGCTGTTAATGTAAGGGATTACTGTCGTTGCTCTGTGTCGTTGGGATTGAGGATGGGGGCACTCCTGATCTTCCGTTCATGGGTGGTGGCGTACAACAAAACATGTTAATGGACAAGTCGAACTGATTCATATGGTGATTAATAGCCTTGCATCACGTGTGTTCAAGGGTACATACATATGTATTCCTGAAAGAAAGTAATGGCGTCACGGCTCCGACCAAGTAACAAAAGCGGCAATTAACATCTTCCCACCACCTTTATAAGCACCTAATCGACAGGTTGATACAGTTGAGACGGCCGTCAGTGGTCCGGAACGCAGCTACTCTCATGGGTGCACAAGTACACGTTAGGATGACGAGTGAAGTTACAACGGCGACGTGGTGAAAATGGGGGCTATTCGAGTCGCACGCTCTGAGCAGCTCATCTCCCATTGGATACATTGGGGTACACCACAACTCGAAGAATTGCACAAAGCATCCATGCACAGCAAGTATTGTACCGCCTGGGTAACCTTCAGCAGCCCACTCATCATCGGACCACACTGATTTGAAGAGGAAGAGGGAAAAGCGACGGTCTCCACCGAACAGTACGTTACAGCGCTATTGAAGTTTTGGAGACGTCACAAACATCAGCTGGGGAGTCACGGCAGCGAACGGTGGCCCCGCACACTCCTATCCTGACGGGTGAATGGCCTTAGAAGAGGCTCCGAGGTCAGGTTGTTTCGCTGAAGACGCATCGCTAGTAGTCTGTATTTCGACATCATTCTAGCCTCAGCCCACTATTTCTTCTTGTGAACCTGAAGGATTATTGCACCTAAATATATCACAGACAATCGACACCTCAAGTTGTCGGTCGTCACGGCAGTTCGGGCATCTCGAAAGAAGCGTGATGAAACATTGCGAAACGTCGGGCATCTGCCGAGGACGCCGTGGGGTCTATTTGCCACGTGGTTTTTTTTTCTCACGTATTTGCGAGTACGTAATGCATTGCCGGAGTATGGAACTTTAATCTTCCGACACACTGCGTTTCAATCCCCTTGTGCAATGGCATGTCTTCCTTTGTATATTATGTAATGTTTTCAATGGTTAACTAATTCATGTTCTTTATACTATGTTTAGAATTGGACAATTATGTTTAGAGTTGTGATATTTTCCAATAGTTCACTCACTTTTGCTAACTCTACCTAACAATGATTAAATTATAATACCGTCAACTCCTTTATTTTATATTCTTCCCAAGTAAATTAGATACCTTGTGAATCTGACGAAACATTTGAGCTTAGACAAGTTGGACAGGGTTTATACAGAGCTTAGACAACAGCAGATCCAGGAACCGGGGTCGGATCCCGTGATCCAGGAGACGAAATTATATTTCTGGATTTGTATCTTGGACCGAGCGACACGTCGCATCACGATGTGCACGTGCCGAGCGCCGCATGCTGTCTGGGCGCACCGCCTAGGTACCCAGACACGCAGACACGCAGACACGCAGACACGCAGACACGCAGACACGCAGTCGTGCGTCATGTCGGCCCACTCTCGGGTGCATCACGTGTGGACGATCTCAAGCTGCACACACGTCGCTGCGCAGCACAATCACAAATCGCAACATCAGAAAGGAACCGCAGCTGGGCTGGGCTTTGCAGATCTACAGGGCGTCGGCCTCGTTGGGCCGCGCATCAGCGAACAATTACCTGATGCTAAGCAAGCGGATAACCGAAAACATTTGGTCGGGAGGGACGTCGAACCCGGTACCATCACACGACTGCATAGTGATCCCGCAGAGTCATGCAGCCAGCGCAGTCTTGAAACCCTGAAACCTTGAAACCAAGAAACCCAGAAGCCCTGAAACCCTGAAACCCTGAAACTATGAAACCCTGAAGCCCTAAAGCCCAGAGATCCCGAAACCCTAAAACCCACGAACCTTGAAACCCTGAAACCCTGAAACCCTGGAACCCTGAAATCCTAAAACCATAAAACCATAAAACGATAAAGCCATAAAACACCAAAACCATGAAATCATGAAACCCTGATACCCTAATACCCTGAAACCCTACAGCCCAACAGCCCCTAATTGTTGCATCGTGCGGCCACCGCCGGTGCAGATAGCAGCGCTTCACGGTGGAGGACAGCTGGCTGGTGACGGCTTGGCCATGAGGGAAGACTGGTGCCAGCTTCACCGTGAGGGACGAGTGTTCCACGCCAGCTCGGCCGTGAGGGATGACTGGTGTCAGATTAGCTGAGAGGCGACTGTTCGGCGCCAGCTTTACAGTGAGGGACGAGTGTTCGATTCCAGCTCGACCGTGAGGGACGACTGGTGCCAGATTGGCTGAGAGGCGACTGTTCGGCGCCAGCTTTACAGTGAGGGACGAGTGTTCGATTCCAGGTCGACCGCGAGGAACGACTGGTGCTAGCTTCGCCGTGAGGGATAACTGTTCGGCGCCAGCTTCACAGTGAGGGACGAGTGTTCGATGCCGGCTCGGCCGTAAGGAACGACTGTTGCCAGATTGGCTGAGAGGCGACTGTTCGGTGCAAGTTTCACAGTGAGGGACGAGTGTTCGGTACCAGCTCGGCCGTGAGGGACGAGTGTTCGGTACCAGCTCGGCCGTGAGGGACGAGTGGTTCATGCTAGCTGGTGATACACAAGATTCCTTTTTAATTGCGAATTGTACGTCAATTTTGTGACCATAATCCCCTCAATATTAGATGAGCTCCAGGAACTGATGTTTACAAATCCAAGATGCTTCCAGCAACAAATTAAGCTCAATATTTGTAATAGAACTAAGAACGGTGTTTAACAAGTTGCATCCGTTTTCATATATACTCGTTTTCAAATGAATGTCGACATAACCACCTTCCTCACGTAAAAAAAAACATGGTGAAAAAAAAACTGCGAAAAGGTGGTGGGGGCAGTGGTCATTGCTTTCCGACGCTTTGACTAGATTGGGCATACAGAGTCACCAATCTCTCACGTCAACCTCTCACGCCGATTGGTCGCGGCGAAGGGTAGCGAATGGTGGGACTTGAATGTGCAACCTTTCGGTTGGGAGACGGATGTCTTACTTCTGGACTACTCACTCCTAGCTGTGGTAAAATGGTTTGCAACATGACACCGTGCATGCTTCATACAAGCTCAACAGCAAACATTAGTCTGCCATCGTATCTCAACACAGAGACATTATCAGCAAACACCACGCTCGACGCTCGAATTTCTTGCCACAAATTCCGCGCACTGTGGGACAAACTAACCAAATCAGAAAATACGACAGCTTTTGAAGTGATGAATGATGCAATGTAGACGAACAAGAATATCGCAACTTGAAACACTTCATTCGCAACAAAATGAAGCTACATGTGAGTGCTCCTTCCGTCATTCCAGGTTTCGCCGGTGCACAACTAAAATTTTATTTAAAAAACATTTTGCCAGCTACATCTCCATTGAGCATGACTTTTGAAGTCTGGCAGGCAAAGATGATGTTCCGTGTTGACTACATGTAAAAACACAGCTTGTAGCATTCCTTCCAAGTGAGTCTTGAATGGATGATCGCCGCAAACCATATATGACCAGCCGCAGCGACCGGACTTCGAGCGGCTGAAGGGAATCCGCGCATCCGCCCGCCTAGCAGCAAGACTGGCGAGAGAACGGCGCCTCTCCAACCTCCAGGCATGGAGAACGAGCGATCGCACAGACGAAACCTGCGACACTCACTCACGGCCGTCTGTATCATGATTTTCGTGCCTTGGTAATTATCCATGGCATGCGTTGGATACCCAAGTTCTGTTGCCAGGTGACGTGCTATGAACAACTTCAGACAGAAGTAAAATTAACTGAAGTAAGCTGCAATGGATGCGTTGGATTTCGACTGGAAACAAAATGTATCTACTTATTCCCACATTCTTATTCGACCGGAAAACTTGGAAGAGAAGAATCCTAAAATTCCTGTAAATTAATAATATAGGAAAACGTCAAGCTCATTCACGTTACGCTGCCAAATCCGTTTCCTATGAATGGTGGAGGGGTGGGGTATTTTCTCCGATCTCAGTAGCTATCCGCCAGTGTCAAGCGCCCACAGTCTTGCTCAACGGCACAGTTTTGTGAAAGGCTGTCAGCGGTTCAGCTTCCGTAGATGATGCGTTTACGACTGCTCTATTACCCTCCACGATACTGGCACCTTAATAGCCGTTGTCCTGCTTTCCTGCACATAACTGAGTAAGAAAGCAACAGGACTTACTGATAACCGATAAACAGGGCTTATCGGAATGGATCCGCCGGAAGAATGCAAACAAGTGTGTGGCAATCGACCGGCGCGCTCGGCACTCCCTCGACGCCGCAGGCAGCGCGTTCGACTGCAGTTCCCCGACCTGTTTGTGTTGCCGCCGCGTAGCACGCAGTGCCTGCACAGTACGCATCGACGGGGATAATCCTCCGTATAAAGGCCAGATGATGACGGCAGTAATTCTCACTGTCTCTCGAATGCGCTCTCTATCTCCCTCACTCAAGTGACGTGCTTCACACCACATCTACTGCTTGTGCTCAGCGCCTGGCGCCTCAGCTAGTGCTTGTGCTCAGAGCTTGGTTCCTCAGTTAATGCTTGTACTCAGTGCCTGGCCCCTCAGCTAGTGCTTGTGTCGCTTGGCGCCTCAGCCAGTGCTTGTGTTCAGTGTTAGGCGCCGGCGTTCGCTGACGACCACACGTCAGCCAAGTCAGACCAGCCCCGTAGAACGGCAGTACTGACGTTCTCCGAGGACCAGGACGGCTCCAGCCATGCGCGGCATCATGCTGTCGATCCTGGTCATCTGCACGGCCGCCCAGTATAGCCGCACGCGCGACGGAACTGGCAATGAGCGCCACAGCACCGGCAAGCACCGCAGAGCTCAAGACAGTAATACGAATTAATTTACATCTCGCTTCTTTCTTCTGATTGGCGTGCACACTCTCTTCTCGATGTCGTGTATGATTTTTTTCTATGTTTCCCGATTCACATTTAAAATGGAAAACTCTGGAAACGATGACGAAAGGAAGTACTCTAATTTATGCACTAAGCCACATTTTATATTACCATTGGAGGCATTTATTTCACGGATGTCAGCACAACGTACCAAACTATCGTGATCTGGCAATTCCGGGTACGAAGAGCGCCGGCACCGTTGGGGTCCCTGAGATCTGGACCACACCTGGGACAGGTGCTGGACTCTGTCTTTCTCCTCTGACATAGCAATTATTCCCGTGTCCCTAGTGTTGGACCCAATCTGCAAACTGAACGCGACGACGCACCTGCAGAGCATCTTATTCTTGCGATACTTTTGTAAGATTCCAACCTTCTCAAACTACTTTAGCACTGCACTGGAAAAGATCACCGATTATGTTGACCCATTTCAGTGTGCAACAAAAGCTGCCCACCTAACATAAAGACATAAAGACATAAAGACATAAAAGATTAGTGCAACTCTGAGCCACAAGGGCCCTTCTTGGTTGCACTCTGTACACTGAACCAGTTGCCCACCAAATCTGCCAATCAGCCCTCCCTGTAATACTGAAAAGCAAGCCCTCTATTCTTATAATGATTGTCTATGTTGTTTTTAAAGATGTTCAATGTGCTGCTACTGACGATGTTTTCTGGCAGCTGGTTCCAGTGTTCCACTACCCTGTTGGTGAAGAAAGTTTGCCTTAACCTTGTTCTGCTGTGGTTAATTTTAATTTTGAATTTATGACCTCTAATTGCATCATTTCTGTTAAATTCAAACATTTCCCCAAGGTATCCCCTCTCCAGACCATTGACAAATTTAAAGACCTCGATGAGATCTCCTCTCAGCCTTCTATATCTAAGTGAAAACATATTCAATTTCTTCAATCTTTCCTCATATGGCAGGTTGCTTATGCCATTAACCATTTTTGTAGCCCTCTTTTGTACTCTCTCTAAAAGCCAACAATCTTTTTCATAGCTAGGAGACCAAGCTTGGATGCAGTATTCCAAATGTGGCCTGACGTATGCACAGTAAAGCTTCCTGATCACTTCCTCACTTCTGTATGATACATTCCTATTTATTGCCCCGAGCATTCTCAGTGCCTTCTTCCTGGCTTCCTTGGTCTGTTCTGATGCCCCCAATTTTGTGTTTAGAATAACACCTAAATCCTTCTCCTGTTGAGTCACTGATAGCACTTGGCCACCCATCAAGTATGGAGCCTTCATATGCTGCTTACCTACATGCATGATTTTGCACTTATCAAAGTTAAATTTCATTTGCCATTCTTCGGACCACTTCACAAGTTCGTCTAAGTCTTTTTGCAGCAAGATATGCTCATCCTGACCTGTTATTGCCCTAAAGACCTTCAAATCATCTGCAAATTTCAAAACTTTACTGCTTAGGCCACTTTCAATGTTATTTACAAATATAATGAACAGTAATGGCCCTAGTACTGACCCCTGGGGGACTCCACTAAGAACATTTTGTCATGATGACTTTGTACCATTTAGCATCACTCTTTGCTGTCTATCTGAAAGCCACAACTCTATCCATTTTAAGATGCTACCTGCAATACCATGGGACTGAAGCTGTATCATTAACCGTTTATGGGGTACCTTGTCAAAGGCCTTACTAAAGTCAAGATATGCTACATCAACCTGATTTCCCTGATCAAATTGTTCTGTGGCGAAGTTCAAAAAGTCCAAGAGGTTTGTGAGACACGATCGTCCTTTTCTAAATCCATGTTGAGTATCTTGAATCAATCTGCTACCTTCCAGATAACTAACTATTCTATCCTTGATAATTGATTCGAGTACCTTGCAGACTAGGGATGTGAGACTTATTGGCCTATAGTTTTCAACTTTCCCTCTTTCTCCTTTCTTGAAAATAGGAACTACATTTGCCCTTTTCCAATCGGTTGGAATTTCATTATGTGAAACTGATCTACAAAATATTATACTAAGTGGAAATGCCAGTTCCTTTTCAGTTTCCCGCAACACCCTAGCATAAATATCATCAGGTCCTGCGGCCTTATTTGGCTTTATTTTCCTGATATGATTGTAAACAACATCACTACCAATGAAATCAACATCATTTGTCAGATCCCATGTAACTGAACTATGGTGTACGGTCGGCAGATTGGTCATATCTTCCAATGTAAACACTGATTTGAACTGCTTGCTCAGCTCCTCAACCATCTCACTATCCTCACCCAATGTAGTCCCGTTTACTTCCAGTGGACCAATTGTGCTAGAAACTTTACTCAGCTTGTAGAAACTAAAGAACTTTTTACTGTCCCCATTACAGTTTCTAGCTAAATCCAGTTCCTTTGCTCGCTTTGCTGCTCTGGTTTTTTGCTTCACAGTGTCTCTAGCTTTTTGATACGCCTTTAGATTAATGACATTTGAGGCTTCTTTAAAAACTCTAAATGCAGTTTTCTTAGCCCTAATTGCTTTTATCACGTCTGGTGTAAGCCATGCTGGCTTTCCTACCCTTCTTTTGCGTCTTTGCTTTTGGGGGACATGTCTAATCTGAGTTTCCTTTAAGTAAGATTTGAACTTTTCCCACATTTCACAGGCATTTAAATTGGAGAATTCTTCTTCCCATCTGATGGCACTTAAAGCCGCTCTCATGCCGTTAAAGTCTGCTCTGTTAAAATTTGGAACCTTTACCAAATTATCCTTGATAATTTCCCCTACATGTGCCTTGAATCTAACTATGTTATGGTCACTTTTACCCAGAGTTTCGCCTACAGTCAAGTCTTGAACCAAGTCACTTAAATCCGAGAATACAAGGTCCAAGAATGAACCATGCCTGGTAGGTTCCGATACAAACTGGTGTAAGAACAGGTCCTCTTCAAGGCATTTCCTGAACATTTTGCATGACGGGGAGCCAACACCAGCATTTTCATAACCTTTTAGATTAAAGTCACCGAGAATAAGGCACTTCCTCTTAAAGTTTCTACTGATTTCCTCACAAATCACCTTGTCAAGCTCCAGTTGCTGAGAATGTGGCAGGGTTCCTGATCGGTAGAAAGCTCCTATCCTAAGAGTATTGCTGTTGCCTTTTCCCACAGTGACATCAAGCCAAATGGACTCCACAGACACATTTTTATCCCCACCTGCTACTTTTTGAGAACTGAATAAGCTATTCACATAGAGCATTACACCACCCCCTTTCATTGCTGGACCCCTATTGCACGAAAACATATTGTATCCCTGGATCTCATAGTCCTGTAAGTTATCTCCAAAATATCCTTCACTGACCCATGCCTCCGTAATGCAAACAAAATCCGGTTCCTCCTCAGCAACATAACACTTAAACTCATCAAATTTGGAACGGATACTCTGAGCATTAAACATCATACACTTAACAAATGCTCCATAACCACCTTTGGCTTTTTCATATTGAGGAGTTCTTTTATCACTAGATGAACTATAACTCTGTCCCCTTGAGTTGCTGCTGTCCCTATTTGCGGACTTTGAGGTTCTATTGCCTTGGCTGACACTATTGGAATATTCCTGAGTTGGCAATGCAATTTCATCCCTCCCCACCCCATTTCCTAGTTTCCCTGAAGGACATGCTCATATACTTTGCCTAACACATGGACCCCCTTCTCAGAAAAATGCAGGCCATCCCTCTGATAGAGGTCCCACGATGCATAAAACCTGCTCCACTCGTCTACAAATGTAAAACCTAGCTCCTGGCAGAGCTTTCCTACCCTGGTGTTAGCTGCCAGTGCCCTAGAGTTCCACTCAGGGGAGGCTCTAGCCCTAGGCAAAATTCCTGTTACAAGCACTCTATTGGTACCCTTCAGGGTGGCCAGAAGGGCCCTGTACTCCCGCAGAAGCTCCTCGCTCCTAGTATGACCTATGTTATTTACCCCTACATGCACTATGACTGTGATCTGAAACTGGTGATCACTGGTGACCTGTGCCACCGCAGGTACCAGGTCCTTCACCTTGGCACCAGGCCTGGTGATGCACCTCCTGTCCCTCCTACCTTTACAAAATACCCGCTCTAAATGACGTACACGAGAGTCTCCTATGACAAGCACTGACTCCTCACTACTGCTATCCTGGGGGCAGTCATCCAATGCCTGGAACATATTTGTTGTTACTATGCCTGCTCGCTGGGCCGGTCGGCTACACTTCCTCCCGCTCCTACCACCTGCCACCTGCCACTCACTGACCCTTTCCTTAGGTTCGCGTCTCCAAATCCTCCACCCCCTGACCTCATGCCACTTCCCCTCCTGTGACCTACCAGAACTACCCCTCCTCTGTTCACTATTAACACTATTAACACTCCCCTCTTGAGAGATCCCAGCCACCTCCACAGTAGGGGAAACCTCAGCTACCTGGTGGCCTGCGACCACCTGGGCATATGATGTCCCTGCTACGGATTGACCCCTTGTTGCTTTATCTTGCCTACCCTGTGCAACAAGGGCAGCCTTGAGGTTGGAAACCTCTGCCTTAAGGGTCCTAATTTCTTCCTCTAGTGCCTGCATCCTGGTCGAAACCATCCTAAACGCTGCAGCTTATGCCTAGATTTAGATTCAAATTAACTTGCTAAATTAACTTGTTAAACAACCGACAAAAAAGCTAACTATCATTCACTATAAATCGCTACCTCCTATACTGTCAGTTAAATATCTGAGTGCCTCAAGAAAAGCATAAACTATTAAACAATTGTTTGTTTTTTTTGTTTTGTTTTGTTTTTTAAATAAATTAAATAACTAAACAAGATGTCTAATCTAATTGTCTTCCACACAAGTAGACAACTATATAAATATCCCTTTGATATAACTTATGGCTAGACAGAAAAATGAACAGTCACACAGCACTTATGAATACCCCCAACTTACTACTAATTAAACTATCTTAAACTTCAAAACCAAACACACTATGCACACCAAAAAAGAAATAAAGTATGTTAGGATAGTATGAATGTTGTCTAATGTACTTATCAAATCTACACACTTGTAATATCTCCTACTACAGAAATCGAAGAGTCCATCATAGCGCATTCTTGGAAGAAAGTTGCCGAGGTCGGTTAGGAGGATTCCGTAAGCAACGGCGACGTTCTTCCTGATGTGGTGCAGCTGAAGATCATGCTAAAGAGTTGAAACGAACGGCAAATTTTGTTCGGATATGCTGTTGCCCAACATTAGGTACCACACGGGCGTAATGCCAAACCACGGAACAATATATTCACTACATTTACGTCTTGCAGTTGGACGTTTCAAATTGTTGAGACTGCTACACCAATCCGAGCTGATTTGAAGGACGGTAATGCGGAGTGCGCCAACGTGATGCAACCTTCGATTTAACGACACCGACATCCCACATGCTCGCATGAGCGTTGCATTGCGCGCCCACACAATCCACACGCACGGCACTAACCATGGCCGTCTCTTCACAGAAGCGCCGACGTGCAAAACGTGCATTGCAATGACAGCCAGAAATGCGTCGACACTCGCAACGGTCCGGTCTGCAAGCAGTGTGAGTGGTGGTGACGCGACGGAAGCCGCTTCCGACAGTCTGGAAGCCGCTTCAGACAGTCTGTAAGCCGCTTCCGACGGTTTGGAAGCCGCTTCCGACAGTCTGGAAGCCGCTTCCGACGGTCTGGAAGCCGCTTCAGACAGTCTGGAAGCCCCCTTCGACAGTCCGGAAGCCGCTGCTGCAATCCGAAATGCTTCAGACTGGAAAGTTCAAAGCGCATCAGTTGACGAATATTTGAATATTTGTGACATGGAACTAAACGCGTTTCACCAACTTTCCATTGGTAGGTGGATGAGAAATGGATGCCACACCTTCACCAATCTAGGTTACTAACACCCTTTGACATTGAGGAGGGGGCGGCCGGCGAGACGGCACGGTGTGACTATCTAGTAACACGAATGCCAGTCATGCCTTTCCACAGTACTAAAGCGGACGAAGATCTCCTTAACACTCGCACACCCGGTGGTCCGCGCCAGCTTCGCATGTCTAGGTGGGAGATGTCTGCCCCTAAGATCTCTAGAACTATGCTAGCTAGCGACAAACGGAAAACGGCGTTGGATAGCTGGTGAAAGGCCCTATCGAAAGTGTTTGGTCATTTTTTCGCTCAGGTCAATATTCAGGTCACTGGGTCATCATAAGTCAAATTCGACCGGATCGGGTGGGACTCTCAGATATTGACACATATCTCAGGACCTGTAACAGATAGAAACAAACGGCAAACGCTATTCGACAGTCCTTAACACACGCCCTGGAGGGGGGGGCGAAATCCGCCCACCCCTCCTGTTTTTCGTCGATAACTCTAGATTTTACCGGCCGATATGCGTCATTGTTTGTGTGCCTGCTTAGAAATGAACGATACGCTGTTTAAAGTAAGAAAAACGGAAATCGATCGACAATTTTTCGGGTTAGGGGTCCGTAAACTAAAAGAAAATTATCAGCGCCAGACCACAAATATCGGCGCTGATGCGCTTCCCCTATATCGACAAAAAGGAAGTGTTCTTGGCAACACTAGCGACTTGTTTGATGTATATTGTTATGCTACATTGTTCCAAAGTCATGTCAGGTCACCGAGGTCAAGTCAGGTCAAGTTCATGACAGGTAAACACACGCCCTGGAGGGATGGATGGCGAAATGCAACCACCCCTCAGATTTTTCGTACACAACTCCATATAGTACTGACCGATATGCACCATTTTTTTCCGTACCTACTTAGAAACGACCGGCGCATTGTTTAAATCAAGACAAATTAAAATCAGCCGAAAAGTTTTTAAGTTATGGGCCGTTAAAGTGATTTTTCTTTTAATCGCAGCACCAGACCTTAAAAATCTGCGCTGATGCGCTTCCCGTATATTGGCAAAAGGGAAGTGTTCTTGACAAAACTAGCGGCTTGTTTGATGGATATTGTTATGCTATGTCATTTAAAAGTCATGTTAGGTCGCCGAGGTCATCATGACAGGCTAATGGAACCAAGCATGGTCAACTGGAATGTTGTCATAAATGGAAATGACTGTCATGCGATTGACGTCACTTTGCATGTTACTCCCTACACATCGTACTGTTTGTCATTGTGTGCTTAAGTGTTTCTATACTTTATTCATGTATTTCACTCCTTTCTTTGCGAAGCCGATTGTGCCGAGCCGCCCAACGGAGCAGTCAGGTGGGCAGCGCGGTTCCGGTAACTGGAGCAGGTAATGACCTGATAAAGTGATCCTATATAGGTGACCTGAGGTCAAATGGCGGATCTGGCACATGCATTACATCATTAGTAAGGTCTAAAACATCATTAATACCAATTTTGGAACATTTAAACACAATCACAGCGATCCATACCAATGACAAGCCAAGCCACGCAAAACCAAAACAATTTTCTATTTTGACCTCATCTGACCTTGAAGATATTGACCTAAGGTCACTAAATTTGCACACAATAGAGTTAACTATCGTGCCCATCCACCCTGCGAATTTCGTTGCTCTAGCCTCAATGGGAACCGAGATCTTATTGGGGGCGGAATCCGTCCCCCCCCCCTCTCCAGTGCGCGTAATTTTCAGAGGTCCTCCAGTGCGCGTGTTAAAATGTGCTCTCGACAACAGGCGGTGTGATTTAAGGTCAGGTCAACCGAAACTATAACCTCAGGTCAAGGTCATGAAGTAGCCTAGGGAGGGCATGTAATGTGTCAATCGACACGTCTTGGCGATACAAGCACAATGACGGTAATTTTAGCCGTCTACCTCAATGTAGTGCGATATAATGCGCAGAAATGTGCTAGTGGTCTCAGGTGACCTCAGATGGCCTTGGTGAGGTCACTGAACAAAAATGTCAGCGGTACCATTGAGCATAGCTTCCAACTACACGCTACACCGTCGTGAGGTTATTCCGAGAGCAAATATGTAACCAGGAAACATTTGTATATTTTACCATAGCCCTATACTGGGGGAAGCCATGGCCGCGACCTGAACTCAGGTCAATGCTACGAAATACCGATATATGGTCCCTGATGAGATCATGACGTGTTATAAGTTTTAAATCAATCGCCAAATTGTTGTGGAAGTTATGCCAACTAGAACTCCGAGGGATGTTGGGTCACTTCACCTGACCTGGTAACCTGGCCTGAGATGACCCAGGGTAAACATCTATGAGGATATGTGGAAAAGACTAATGAGCAACCATGCGAGGTTTGGCCTTGCTAACCCGATTAGTATGGCGGCAAATTAGGAAAAACCGCAGGAGGCCAGATATCTGCCACCCCCGAATGTGCGCGTGCTAAAAAAGCCTCTAGCTGCGACCAAAAATCAACCAGATGTGACTCTCAAGGTGACGTAGCACAGCAGCACGGGAGTGGGAGAGGGGGGGGGGGGCTGCAGCGCGCCGTTGCACGGTGATTGCGATAAAGCCGCGTAAATGTGACGTTACCCTTCGGCTCGCGTGAGACGTCAAGGTGACATCGACTTTCTGCTCGTGTGAGTCGTCAAGGTGACGTCACCCTTCGGCTCGTGTGAGTCGTCAAGGTGACGTCACGCTTCGGCTCGTGTAAGTCGTCAAGGTGACGTCACCCTTCGGCTCGCGTGAGTCGTCAAGGTGACGTCACCCTTCGGCTCGCGTGAGTCGTCAAGGTGACGTCACCCTTCGGCTCGCGTGAGACGAGTCAGGCATGCGCAGCACAAAACTACTAACTTCGCCAGAATTGAGTGAGCCTTCTACCTTGTTTGAGGCATGTACCCAGCTCGTTCAGGGCCACAAAACTATTACAACGATGCCAGGAGCTATCACAGGATGTGCTACAAAGCTGCCCGGAACTACAGTGAGGTGTCACAGAGTAACGACAAAGAAGTCATAAAGCGACTGAGCCACTGTAGAGGTGCCATCCTTTCAGCATCAGGCAAATCCCCGTTAAATAATGTATGAAATCAGCAATGCAGAGCTCATCCAGACATAGCAGTGTCCACAAAAGCCACACGCAGGCAATTCATTCCATGACATCAAGCACCGACCCTGATCTGTCAACGACTCCATGATTGCGTTTGGCTAGTGTTAAGCGGATAAATCAAAGTAAATCACTTTCCTTGAGCTGTTGGTGGAAATACCTGGTTTACTACGAAGCAGTCCAGATCCCTTCAATTTACTTCGGAACATTTCGCTTCAGTTGTACTCGGTCAGCAATTCCAAGCAATTCCCAAAGCGATGAACAGAAGTATATGCATGTACAGCGTTGCTGTTTATGATGTTCTGCTATGCTCACGTGTCGGCAGTGAGATAGCCACGCCTCTGATGACCCGCCGTCGCCTGCAGTGACCTGCGAAGACATCAGGTGTGCTGCCGAAACCATATGTAACGAGCTGCCAGATGGGCCAGACTGTGTGCCGGGTGAGCTGCCAGATGGGCCAGACTGTGTGCCAGCTGAGCTGCCAGATGGGCCAGACTGTGTGCCAGCTGAGCTGCCAGATGGGCCAGACTGTGTCCCAGCTGAGCTGCCAGATGGGCCAGACTGTGTGCCAGGTGAGCTGCCAGATGGGCCAGACTGTGTGCCAGGTGAGCTGCCAGAATGAACCCGACTGTGTGCCAGCTGAGTTGCCAGATGGGCCAGACTGTGTGCCAGGTGAGCTGCCAGAATGAACCCGACTGTGCTGCATGTGAGGCCGGGAGAAGTGAGAGTTCACCGCTTTGTCACCTGATGAACGCAACAGCATCTGGATCATGTCGAATGCAAACTAAAACAGCAAACAGCAGCAATAGGCATGACATAGTTGTTTCAAAATGTAATAACATAAGATGTTATATTCATCGGAGAAACACACCGACATTTCGGTTGAACACCTTCACCAGGATGCTTCATCGAACCCTCATCTTCATGAAGGCGCTTAGCTGGAATGTTGGGGTACATTTCCTGTGAATATAATATCTTGTTCCATTCCACTTTGCGTCCAACTTGTCCATTGAGGTATTAGCAATGTGACATATTGTTCAATGTGGCAGAAGCTTAAATTGATCTTAACTGGATTCAGCATGGATTCAGAATGATCATTTCTAGATGGATAGTCATGACATACCCCAGAGGCCACGATATGCATGCATTAACTATACTTGCAAATTGGTCCCTGAGGAAATTTGGGAGAATTTGTAACTGGGAAAGCTACACAATAATTCCATTTTGCCGATACTCAAACCAATAAAGCTCGAAATATACGCCCACTTGGTCACCAGCATGCAAGACAGAACACTCACCTTCTTCGCGCGAAGGAAACACGTGGTGAACAAGTATTCAAAGTGCTGCGTTTTGTGACGTATAAATATAATTAACCATGGCAAGTCGCAGAGCATCGTGGCGCCAGCCTCAACTTTCCGTGCGGCGCGACAATATACTTCAACTCGCGTACGCGACCTCCGATGCCATCTCGCCATCACGGAATCCTCATAGTTCACCACCATATCAACGCAGTATTACGTGAGTAAAACTCCCGTGCTCTTCATTGAATCGCATTCGGTCTGCGTTGCAGACATTCCATCCTGCGAGGGGTTCTTCTGCCGCCGGGGCACCAACTGCTATGTGCGCGACGGACATCCGATTTGTCTGCCCAACACGTGCCAAGTGCGTCGCTGTCCCCTCGGTCTGACCTGCGTCGACACGCCCAACGGCGCCCTCTGCCGTCGTGCCAACAGTGAGCGAGACACTCGGACTGGAGACCATGCCTACTGGGAAGATGGTTCTTAGTTAATCGATGCTAATTTTGCTTCGTGAATCGTTGCACTGTCATTGGCAGATTTTGAGTTTCATTGCATATACTTCTTGTTCCATTTGTTCGTGCATACGTAATGGTCACATAAAATATTTAAATTCACAGACAAACTGTTAGGAAAGCTCGTGTTCTCTGGATTAGCATTTGAACTGCATATATTGGCGTGTTGTCCGTGGTTGTTTTCGAGCGTACATGCGGTTAGTGTTTCAGTTAGCACGCTTTCTGACCTCATCAGCCCCTAGAATAACGCACTTTTCTGTTGCCTGTTCACAGAGACGAAGGGCTGTTTCGACAGATATTGTCCACGAAACTCCAAGTGTATCGACACTTCGCCAGAGGGACCGCACTGTGTGAAAATCTAGCGGCCATCCACACCGCCCGTATCAGACTCCGTACCGTGCCATGGGCCCGTGTGACGTGCAGTGGTTAGGGTGCGTCACGCCCCCGTATTGTACCGGCCCGCTGTGCCATGGGCCGGTGTGACGTGCAGTGGTTAGGGTGCATCACGCCCCCGTATTGTACCGGCCCGCTGTGCCATGGGCCGGTGTGACGTGCAGTGGTTAGGGTGCATCACGCCCCCGTATTGTACCGGCCCGCTGTGCCATGGGCCGGTGTGACGTGCAGTGGTTAGGGTGCGTCACGCCCCCGTATTGTACCGGCCCGCTGTGCCATGGGCCGGTGTGACGTGCAGTGGTTAGGGTGCGTCACGCCCCCGTATTGTACCGGCCCGCTGTGCCATGGGCCGGTGTGACGTGCAGTGGTTAGGGTGCGTCACGCCCCCGTGTTGTACCGGCCCGCTGTGCCATGGGCCGGTGTGACGTGCAGTGGTTAGGGTGCGTCACGCCCCCGTATTGTACCGGCCCGCTGTGCCATGGGCCGGTGTGACGTGCAGTGGTTAGGGTGCGTCACGCCCCCGTGTTGTACCGGCCCGCTGTGCCATGGGCCGGTGTGACGTGCAGTGGTTAGGGTGCGTCACGCCCCCGTGTTGTACCGGCCGGCTGTGTCATGGGCCGGTGTGACGTGCAGTGGTTAGGGTGCGTCACGCCCCCGTGTTGTACCGGCCGGCTGTGCCATGGGCCCGTGTGACGTGCAGTGGTTAGGGTGCGTCACGCCCCCGTGTTGTACCGGCCCGCTGTGTCATGGGCCGGTGTGACGTGCAGTGGTTAGGGTGCGTCACGCCCCCGTGTTGTACCGGTCCGCTGTGCCATGGGCCGGTGTGACGTGCAGTGGTTAGGGTGCGTCACGCCCCCGTGTTGTACCGGTCCGCTGTGCCATGGGCCGGTGTGACGTGCAGTGGTTAGGGTGCGTCACGCCACCGTATTGTACCGGCCCGTTGTGCCATGGGCCGGTGTGACGTGCAGTGGTTAGGGTGCGTCACGCCCCCGTGTTGTACCGGCCGGCACTGAATGTGACCAAAGTGGGTTGATATGGAAATACACGCGTGCCGCCAGAGCTGATGGTGTTTTCGTTCGTTGCTGGCATCATGACATCATAAGCAATGGGAATGTGCGTGGCCACATGTGGGATACCAAGGGCGTTGCATCCTGAACAGAGATGCGCAGTACCGCTCGCGATGTTTTACTTGATGCAATCTTAGGCCAGCATTGTTGCGCACTTCAGCCGTTCCAATGTCTAAACTTATTCTCCTGTTATTACTATACCATATTACTATTTTGCAGGCAAACGCTATACACTATGTTAGTATACTGAACGTATTCACTTCGTTACGGACCCACCCGCTCATTTAGCCGTTCTGGGCCTGTTCTAAGAAGAGTTAATCCGCCAAAGGGATATGTACTTAAAATCGTGATGTAATCGGTGTAGCTAATAACTGACGTGGAAAACTAAAATTCGACGCCTGGTTCCAAGTGATGCACTAGATGCACTACTCCGTGTGGGCGAAGTGGCCGCACTTAAGAGGCCAATTTGAATGAAAGATTTGGATGTAAGCCGACTTTAACATTGGATATCCATGAACGTTACATAGAACCTGACCTTATTTCGTCCTCACCTTAACGGTGTGATCATTTTCAATTTTCGACGCCCACTTTCAAGTAAAGCAACATCTAAGGCAACTGCCAAAAACATCCCGGATGTTGTGATATTTTAACTTTAAAGGCCAAATTGCATTGCATGTGCAATTTGTTGTGCCCCTTCAGTGTGCTCCAGTGTACCCCTCCCCGAATAAGCGATATTTTCCGCCGAATACCCCTCTGAGGAAATGTGCCCCCTTCCAATGATAATCATTGGATCCGCCCCTACCAAGTGTAACCTTTAAAATGCTTAAATACTGAGATTAAAAGCTAATTAAATCAGTGCTCGGAATTCGTGGCACTCGTTTTAGTAGGCGCAAATACACGTGCCGTATTACGAACACCGCTTTTCGGTTCGGGGAACACACGGAAATTCACCTATGCTGTTTGCCGAACGCTTTTTTAATCCGATGAAGACGGTGTTAACCCTCTTTGCCTCTCCGGTCAGATCATCACACCACGTTTAAGGGGAGGAGGTTAATAGGACCTAAGCTAATCGCCAAACTAAGCGTCGCACAAAAACGAAAGAGATGTCATCGGAGAGCGCTCGTTGAGTAGGGCCCGACGTCTCCCCGAAACTCCACCTCGAGTGTCGTCACTAGGGGGTCTAGTTTTTCACGACTTACATCACGTTTTTGGCTGTAGGTAGATCATTTTGGGGGATATTTGAAGAAGAAGAAGAAATATTTGGAATCAGGAAAGGGGAGCGAAATCGACCAGGACCATACAGTTATTGGCTATGCAAAATATTTTTTTAATTTAATAATTTTGAGTTCTCACGTTGTCTTAAATTTTCCTTTTCTAATGCGTAGAGCGGACCGAAAAACGTTCGAAGTCAACTCGCTACCATCAAAATGCTTGCCTTAGCCAGAATCTTCTATTTGAACTTTAATGGACAAATATACAAAACTAATAAGTAATCAAAAACTGAAGAAGAAAAAAACGCAAAATTCCTCTGGTGCGTTTAATTCCACCCTTGAAGATAAGCAAACGCTGGAAGTTTCGTTAAAATATTTGTATCCGTTAAAGTGTGACGACTGGTTGAACGTTTTTGGAGGTGACCTCACTTGACCTGGACTGAGTTGTTGACCCTAGATGATCTGACCTCAAAACGAAAAATTTGACACAACATGCCAAATTGATGTGGGAAATGTCATCCCAATTTTTGGCGCGCTGCCATGCGCCGGTCTTTCACTATCCGCGGAAAACCTTAGGGGGCGGTTGAACACCCCGAGACGGTTCCGGTTGATATATTTCAGTCAAATAAAACATGGTTCCACTAATCGCTTATGAGCAAGTGTAATGGAAAGCTCAAAAGTCGGAAGGCTATCATCAAAAACGAAACGTTTTCTTTAAAAATGAAAAGCTTTGCGTGAGACGAAATGTACGACCCTCAATATACCAGGAGGTGCTGTGTTTACATCAAAAGTAGCGTTAGGGATTATGCTATATTACTCAACGTTTCGGCCAGAGGACATCGTCCTTGAATACTATGCTCGTCGTCGTCGGCCCATCATACTATGCTGATTTGGGAATATGCATAATCGTTTCAAGTTCGTCACAAACAAAGTCACGAGAAG
Organism: Imbricaverruca yamaguchii; assembly: GCA_034440575.1. Taxonomy (NCBI): domain Eukaryota; kingdom Metazoa; phylum Arthropoda; class Thecostraca; family Neoverrucidae; genus Imbricaverruca; species Imbricaverruca yamaguchii. The sequence goes on from JAOTOL010001521.1 coordinate 892,063, forward strand.
ATAGTTCTGACCTCAGGATTGCTAAACAGCTTGCCTACCTCAGTCTTTTCCAGGAACATTTCCCATCCAAACTCTGTCTAGCATGCCTAGCACCGAAAGCAAGTAAATAATCATCTGGCTACCTACGTCAATCCATAATACTTGCTATCTCCACATATCGTAATATAGCATTGAGTAATATAGCATAATCCCTAACGCTACTTTTGATGTGAACTCAGCACCTCCTGGTATATTGAGGGTCGTACATTTCGTCTCACGCAATGTCTAAACCCAGGAGCATTTAAGAGCCATTCTTCGTTGTATTAAACAATTAAAAGTATTGCACTTCTAAATGTCAAAAGGTATGTAGCTTATTGTGACCAGGCCTAAGCTTTGCAAAAATAAATAGGTCGCATGATTTTACATTGAATTAACACCTATTAAGCCTTCTCTCATACTATGCTGCTTTGGGAATATGCATAATCGTTTCAAGTTCGTCACAAACAAGGTCACGAGAAGATAGTTCTGACCTCAGGATTGCTAAACAGCTTGCCTACCTCAGTCTTTTCCAGGAACATTTCCCATCCAAACTCTGTCTAGCATGCCTAACACCGAGAGCAAATAAAGAATCATCTGGCTACTTACGTCAATCCATAATACTTGCTATCTCCACATATAAATGAAGGAAGGACGCGCGGCACACGTACAAGTAACAAGGGTGGGACGCCTCAAGACATGGCTCCAGCATAAACGAACAACTAGAGCGAATGTCGTACGTGCGCTAGAAATGTACAACTCCACCTGCAGGTAAGGGCAAACGAAAAACACATATTACTAATACATTTCACTCATGATCGCTCAGAAATCCACTAAAGTTTGAACTTGTTGACTTCTTCTGAGATATGTACAGCATGGATTGAGGAAAATGAGATACGGAATGGAAGGTATGGAAAATTTTCGTGTGATGTTCGGCTAGCTGCTCAAGAAGTTGCCTGATATAATAATAATAATAATAATAATAAGAATAATAATAATAATAATTTATAATATCCAGCAAATGGTCCTTAAAACCATCGATCCCTAACGTGGCTTAAGTTGCTCTCAAGGCTTTTCCTCAGCTCTATAGAGTTATTCCCCGTCACGCGCTCGCGCACACATGCTCGAAAAAGTGCATTAACCAACCGAAGCGAACGCTATCTCCGGATCAAGATCCTCATCATCCTTTCAGGTTTGATTACTTCTGCTGGAACTGATCGTGCGGTGGGGTGACAGATCACAAATCGTGTTGAGCACAAATTGTGTGGATCGATTCGTACGCTCCCCGTCTGAGTGAGAACGATAGTGCAGCTGCGTAGTCTGATGGATAGTATGCAGCAGAAGCGGGGAACACAGCCTTACCTAACCACGGCACATGTATATTCCAAACGGCAATAATGACAATACCAAAATCGACAGTAGCATAGGTAGTATACATTTCAATCAAGCTGTGGCGGTAGCCTGTTGAATGGATATCTTATTGTACTACTATGGGACAATTTACAATACGATTGGGGACTTTATTATGAGGTGACATCCCGTCTCCGCATCCGCTTGATGGCGGAGGATGTGTCGATGATGGTGTGCTTGCCTTCCCCTAGATCCTGGTTCGGACCATCGCCATGCGATGGTGGTGTGCTTGCCGTTTTCTAGATCTTAGCGCAGTGTGTCCCGCGCTCTGGAGTCTGAACACATTCTGAGTTGGCTGGACAGTACTTTCCCTCACAACCTCGCTTCACTGGAAACAAAACGACGATGTCGTGATCACTCGGCCCTGGTGCGAACACCGTGGTACATCAGCTCATCATTCCGGGGACTGTAAATTGTACACTCATAGTGTGCACGCACAATCCATTGTGAAACACGTACGAGACCAAATCATAAGCATGTTTTGAAGAAAAAATGGATGATCGTGACGTGGTAGATTTTGCTGGAATATGATAATTCTGGTTTGAGTATGGTATGTACCAAGATATCCGTTGCATATAAAAATTTCCTGGGTCATGGTTTTTAAGCAGCACAAGTCCATTGGGACAGTTGAACACAACATAGAATTGCTAAATATTATATAGCCTCACGTGCGCTAAACATTCTGGCATGCGTCTAGCTCTGGCTCAGTACTAACCAACCCCACGACGACACAGGGCACCGCTGCGAGTGTCGATGAAGGTCAGGCCATGACTAGCACTAACTCGGTACTAACCGACCCCACGACGACACAGGGCACCGTTGCGAGTGTCGATGCAGGTGAGACCGCTCCGGCACTCCCGGACCTCGCACGTGTTGGGCAGGCAAACTGGCGAGCCGTCTCGGATGTAGCAGTTGGTGCCTCGGCGACAGAAGAAGTCCTCGCACGACGCCACGTCTGCTGACGCAACGGGCGCGCTTAAAGGACGAGTCACGACGTCTTCATCGGTCATGTCAGACTCTTATGACCATAACGAACATTTCATATCGCAAGGATGGAGTCGCCAAGGCATGAAGAGAAACGCCATGCTGCGCGATGCTATTACAACTTTTAAAAAGTTTAATACACTTTCGCGAAATACCCTTCCGTCCTTGCGGTTTCTCAACATGCCCATTGGACAGTGTTGCGAAGATTGAATCTGGGAGGCCAAATGGACGAAGAAAGAGCAGCGAAACGTGTTCCGTCCTTGCATGCATCACATTTCAGCATCAATAAAACATCGCTTATTCTGCTTAATCGCAATGCATTGAAGCATGATCTGCACAGGAAGACTCGTCTGAGAGGGAGCGACCCGAGGGATAAAAGCGATAGCCCATGCAACGGCTGATTCTGAACCAAGCGTTAATCCAGAAATTATCAGATTGACAGCAGCCAAGTGAATGGTCATATGCATAGTTTCTGACTGACAGACATGGACCTAGGATACCAGTATGCGAGTGCTGGCACAAAGCAGAGGTGTGGGGGTAGATTTGCCTGGCGCAGGGTGAGGTCACTGACCTGGCACAGAATGAGGTCACAGACCTGGCACAGGGTGAGCTTACTGACCTGGCACGCAGTCTGGTCCGTCCGGCAGTTCACTGCAGATGTCTCCGGCAGAACACCGGATATCAGCGCAGTTCACTGTAATCAGGCCATGACAAGATCACCCGCCGCACGCTGCTGGTCGGCCATTCTTCGCAGCGCCATCACATCGTGCAACAAAAAATTGCAAGATGGGCATCAGCATCACTAAGTGGAACACACTGCAATACATGAGTCAAAGCTAGAGTTAGACATTGTATGAGTGCCTTGGTCAGATTGGTGTACGAATGAGAGGAAACGGGAAGTAGTTACGTACTTGGAATACAAACGGGTCCAGTTGGTCTGTCTTCACATTTTTCGTTCTTTTTGCATTCCCATGTATTGCAGGTTGGTGTCGCTGAAAATAAGTGAAAAGTATACATACAGGATATCATTTGCAGCATGTACATCTATGAAGCAATGCGCGTTATGGTTGCTTTGCGTGCACCGTATGACAACTGGAAGCCGAAATATTTGCATTAATTAAATAATTACCTCAATAAGCGGAACATAATTTGTCGCTGCATAGCCCTTACCTTGTCAAGAATTACAACGTATAAAGTCTAGGAGCGTTGTGTTGGTCAACACTCACTTTGTGTTTCCTAGGGTATTCGTAGCTCCAAGGGACACTGATTTGGTGAGATGAACAGTACATTTTGTGGACCATGCAATATTTTAATGCAACATAAGTGATCTATAGTGGAACATCAGCGTACTGTATATAAACATTGCGCGCACACCTAATGACGTGTCAAGATTATTATTTCTGCCCGGTTTGGTTTCATGGGACGGACCGACATGTTTGACATAGAATCTCCTTACTTGGAATGCGACCATGAAGCAAATCGTCTATTTCATGTCTGTTTGTCCACGGGAATGACAGCATGTAGTATCACCTCATCAAGAAGCCATTGTGTATTTACCTGGTACACAAACCTGACATGTTTGCTCTTCACAGACATTGTTAGGCGGGCAGTTTTTGTTCCACGGGAATGACAGCATGTAGTATCACCTCATCAAGAAGCCATTGTGTATTTACCTGGTACACAAACCTGACATATTTGCTCTTCACAGACATTGTTAGGCGGGCAGTTTTTGTTGCAGCCTGAAACAATGGAAGTGTGGACATCAGTTGGTGTTTGTCATCTCCTTCATAGCTGCTGATGAACTGGAACAATGTCTCTGCGATTAGTTATTACAAAAACATCAACACGTGGATTCCGAAAATACACATAGAACACAGACCTACCGTTATTCTAAAGGTAAGAGAGTAGGTAGTTTACTGCACAAGCACACATGCGTAACGCACGAAGTGCGAGCGGACATAAATGCATCCAAAATTGTCCAAGTTACGACATTGATATACATTTTGACTTATACTTGAGGTAACAAATAGAGGGTAGCTGAAATGGTCTGCATAGAAACTTAGTCCTGTCACTGTGCAGGGAATGCTCTCTCCTCGACATATTTTCCGCATATGCTAGCGGATACACCCGCATACACCAGAGACCTAAAATGTGGTGAATTTTCTCATTATCTTTTTTGAACATCCTGTCAAAAGTGACAAACTCTACTCATACTATTATTGACTCTATAACGCAACTTAGGTACACATGCTTTGACATTCGTGTCGTCTCTGTCGATGTCACGTGACGCGCTGATACTGTTAATACCGTAACCGTTAGATCCGATATGTTCATACGTGGCCGTTATATCCGCCATATTGATACCATGACCGTTATATCCGCCATATTGATGACGAGACCACAATATCCGATATATTGATACGGTGACCGTTATATCGGATATGTTTTTACCGTGCCCGTTATATCCGCCATATTGATAACGGGACCACAATATCCGATATATTGATACGGTGACCGTTATATCCGACATGTTTTTACCGTGGCCGTTATATCCGCCATGTTGATAACGAGACCACAATATCCGATATATTGATACGGTGACCGTTATATCCGATATGTTGATACCGTGGCCGTTATATGCGCCATGTTGATAACGGGACCGCTATATCCGATATCTTGATACGGTGACCGTTATATCCGTCATGTTGATACTGTGACGGCTATATTAGTTGTGCTGGACACAAGGGTGACGCACATGGATTGCTGATCATTTATTGCTGATACATCATGCGACTGCCATACATTTCCTCAGAAAATCGATGGCATGTTCAGGAATGAATAATGGGGAAATTTGAAGCTGGGTAGCAAAATAAAAGTGGATTTTAGCGCAGTGATAATCGGAGAAAGCACCGTTTGTAATTTCAAACTTCCTCATGACCATTGGCATTTCCAGGAACATTTTTTGGATATGGCAGCCTGAGCAGTTTTACTTCCAACATTACAGATGACGCCATATGCACCTCAACCTGCCTTGTGTTGGACTGCATTTGGCAAAGCCAAGCTGTAGTGAATCTCTAATTATCATTCATGCCGGCTCCAGGTAGGCAAAGTTAAAAGATCAGGGTACGACAAATTGCATTCACTGGACTGTACGTGGGCTCTGACAAAGTTGAAAACGAGGATTGCAACGAAAGTCGATAGGAAGGAAAACTCTCGCCGAGTATTTCCCCCGCTGTTCGCTTCTGTCTGTGACATTAATAATATTGCAATCTTCCGAGATTTCCATGTCAGCGCTAGGAGTTCTAGGCGACTGGACATGTGCCTCCTGGTCGGAACTAAATGTAAAACATGACGCCTGGGATGGCACTGGCAACTGGCACCATTCGTGCCTTCTAAGTTAGTTGGTTATTTGAGTTTAAAGGTGCTTCGACCAAAACGTGATCATTTAGCGCCCATTCGTGCCTTCTGAGACTCCCAGGAGAAACAAAATATACACACCAAGAGCAAATTGCATGTTCGATGCTGGAACTCCGGGTGACATGAAAATGAAACATAGAATATCTAGAGCATTCTGCCAGCCTGCATCAAACCGTGTTGCTTGTAGACTAGGCGCTAAATTCAAACTTCACTACACAGACCACTAAACGTCAGTCCACTCATTACAAGCAGCGACTCGATGGCTAGTTTTCCAAATATAGGCTGTGAAATTAACAACACATAAAGACATAAAAAACATAAAGACATAAAAGATTAGTGCAACTATGAGCCACAAGGGCCCTTCGTGGTTGCACTCTGTACACTGAACCAGTTGCACACCAAAACTGTTAATCAGCCCTGCCTGTAATACTGAAAAGCAAGCCCTATATTCTTATAATGATTGTCTATGCTGTTTTTAAAGATGTTCAATGTGCTGCTACTGACGATGTTTTCTGGCAGCTGGTTCCAGTGTTCCACTACCCTGTTGGTGAAGAAAGTTTGCCTTAACCTTGTTCTGCTGTGGTTAACTTTAATTTTGAATTTATGACCTCTAATTGCATCATTTCTGTTAAATTCAAACATTTCCCCAAGGTATCCCCTCTCCAGACCATTGTCAAATTTAAAGACCTCGATTAGATCTCCTCTCAGCCTTCTATATCTAAGTGAAAACATATTCAATTTCTTCAATCTTTCCTCATATGCCAGGTTGCTTAGGCCATTAACCATTTTTGTAGCCCTCTTTTGTACTCTCTCCAAAAGCCAACAATCTTTTTCATAGCTAGGAGACCAAGCTTGGATGCAATATTCCAAATGTGGCCTGACGTATGCACAGTAAAGCTTCCTGATCACTTCCTCACTTCTGTATGATACATTCCTATTTATTGCCCCGAGCATTCTCAGTGCCTTCTTCCTGGCTTCCTTGGTCTGTTCTGATGCTCCCAGTTTTGTGTTTAGAATAACACCTAAATCCTTCTCCTGTTGAGTCACTGATAGCACTTGGCCACCCATCAAGTACGGAGCCTTCATATGTTGCTTACCTACATGCATGATTTTGCACTTATCAAAGTTAAATTTCATTTGCCATTCTTCGGACCACTTCACAAGTTCGTCTAAGTCTTTTTGCAGCGAGATATGCTCATCCTGACCTGTTATCGCTCTAAAGACCTTCAAATCATCCGCAAATTTCAAAACTTTACTGCTTAGGCCACTTTCAATGTTATTTACAAACATAATGAACAGTAATGGCCCTAGTACTGACCCCTGGGGGACTCCACTAAGAACATTTTGCCATGATGACTTTGTACCATTTAGCATCACTCTTTGCTGTCTATCTGAAAGCCACAACTCTATCCATTTTAACATGCTACCTGCAATACCATGGGACTGAAGCTGTATCATTAAACGTTTATTGGGTACCTTGTCAAAGGCCTTACTAAAGTCAAGATATACTACATCAACCTGATTTCTCTGATCAAATTGTTCTGTGCCGAAGTTCAAAAAGTCCAAGAGGTTTGTGAGACACGATCGTCCTTTTCTAAACCCATGTTGAGTATTTTGAATCAATCTGCTACCTTCCAGATAACTAACTATTCTATCCTTGATAATCGATTCGAGTACCTTGCATACTAGGGATGTGAGACTTATTGGCCTATAGTTTTCAACTTTCCCTCTTTCTCCTTTCTTGAAAATAGGGACTACATTTGCCCTTTTCCAATCGGTTGGAATTTCATTATGTGAAACTGATCTACAAAATATTATACTAAGTGGAAATGCCAGTTCCTTTTCAGTTTCCCGCAACACCCTAGCATAAATTTCATCAGGTCCTGCTGCCTTATTTTGCTTTATTTTCCTGATATGATTGTAAACAACATCACTATCAATGAAATCAACATCATTTGTCAGATCCCATGTCACTGAACTATGGTGTATGGTCGGCAGATTGGTCATATCTTCCAATGTAAACACTGATTTGAACTGCTTGCTCAGCTCCTCAACCATCTCACTATCCTCACCCAATGTAGTCCCGTTTACTTCCAGTGGACCAATTGTGCCAGAAACTTTACTCAGCTTGTAGAAATTAAAGAACTTTTTACTGTCCCCATTACAGTTTCTAGCTAAATCCAGTTCTTTTGCTCGCTTTGCTGCTCTGGTTTTTTGCTTCACAGTGTCTCTAGCTTTTCGATACGCCTTTAGATTAACGACATTTGAGGCTTTTTTAAAAACCCTAAATGCAGTTTTCTTAGCCTTAATTGCTTTTATCACGTCTGGTGTAAGCCATGCTGGCTTTCCTACCCTTCTTTTGCGTCTTTGCTTTTGGGGGACATGTCTAATCTGAGTTTCCTTGAAGTAAGATTTGAACTTTTCCCACATTTCACAGGCATTTAAATTGGAGAATTCTTCTTCCCATCTGATGGCACTTAAAGCCTCTCTCATGCCGTTAAAGTCTGCTCTGTTGAAATTTGGAACCTTTACCAAATTATCCTTGATAATTTCCCCGACATGTGCCTTGAATCTAACTATGTTATGGTCACTTTTTCCCAGAGTTTCGCCTACAGTCAAGTCTTGAACCAAGTCAAGACTTGACTGAACATGCCAAGGTAGCCATCATAGCTTCAGCTACACTCCAAAGGTATGCACCAGAATATTTATCAGTGACCTCGAAACCTCGTTGTTCCGACCTGACATGATTGTCACCACGTCGCCGTCTCTCCCAGCTACTCGCCTCACAGCACTAACTGCTGCGGTACAGCATCAGCCGCCTTGCGACGTGACGTGTCGCCACTTATGGTCTGGTGCGCGTGAGCGACGAATATCACAACGTTGAACATCTCGTCATATTTGGGCTGCGTGCTAGACACACTCGGCTGTCTAGCAGGCATAGTGTCCGTCCCACACTCCCACCGGTGGACGCCTTCTGTTTAATTTTGGTATTCATAAGTCCTGCCGTGTCCGGATTATCTAGTGTCAATTCTGCACTTCCTTGAGGTAAGGAGATCCCTGATTAACACTCCCAGAGATCCCATGGTCTGTCCGAACATGTGATAGGTATTTAGCACTGATCGTATGATTGCAAATTCAAGGGAATGGTATTCTCATTTTAATGGGACAGGTAATACACAATACTTTGCCCAGTTTTGCAACTGTCTTGTTGTTGTCTTGTTGTCTTGTGTTCAAGCAAGTTTAACTTTTATATCAATGGTGAAATGTACGTTAGGCGTCAGACGCAGTGTTAATGCGGACATCAGGGGATCTCTAGTAAAGAAAGAAAACAGATAATTCCTGATGCAATAATTTCCTGATGCAACTCACTAGTGTGTGCGCGAAGAATATAGTTATAATTTATAAGACTGTCTCCATAAAATATGATGCGAAGTGCATTTACGAAAGTTAGCTTGCCTTCAAACGTCAATTTCATTGCCAATTACAGTGATATATTCGGCATATTCTTACTTTGCGTATTGCGTTCTCGAACTATTTCCCACCGTTGACGACCGGCTGCCGACGGCTATGCCGGCGGCTCCCGGCCCGTCCCCGGCCGCACGCCGCCATTCATAATATGGTGGGGTGCGGACCATTCACTGAACGCTAATCTGATCCAATGCCAAAGCTACAGGCAGATTTTCAGACTTGAAACTACAGGCGATATGCCTGACATGAGTTACGCCACCATTGTAGTTGAGGCTGACTGGTTTTTCTCGATATCGTTTAAAAACATTACGCCATGGCCGTTAAGTGGAAAGAATGCATCAACAGTCGTGAATTTCTCCTGCACCATTGTGGCGTGGCAGAACCGATTTTGCTTAGTGTTGTTGAAGGGTGGAACCTCACTTTTTGTCATATCATCGCTCAGTGGCTCTCCAGATCCTCTGGGGAGCAACCGTCGACGCTCGACGTGCATCGATCTATGCCAGAACCTCAATAATGCTGAACAGCTTCATGCCAAGAGGTAAAAAGTGACAGGGTTAGTTATCAATAAAAGTAGTCGAGTATGGCATGAGAAGGCAATTGATTTAATGCCAGTTTATTTGAGACCATTGAAAATCAATTCGCTAATGTAGAACATCTGATATGCAAATGCAAGTAATACAATGTGATAATTCGAGACGGAAATCATGGAGCTGAATGCAGAAATGACAGGATTAGGTATCTATAAGAGTAGTCGAGTATGGAATCAGAGGGCACCTGATGTTCTGTCAGTTTATTTCAGACCATTGGAAATTAATTCGCTAATGTAGAAAACTTGAATATTCAACTCCACGGAATAGATTGTTATAATTCGAGGCACAAATAATGGAATTGAGTGCAAAATGGCAGGGTTAACTGTCTATAAAAGTAGTTGAGTATGGCATCAAATGGCAACTGAGTTTATGTCGGTTTATTTGAGACCATTGGCTTATAATTCGGTGAGGTAGAACATCTGATATACAAATTGAAGTAGTAGGATATGATAATTTGGGACACATATTGTGGAATTAATTGTAAAAGTGACAGGGTTAAACCTTCATAAAAGTTATCCAGGCTGATATAAAAATGTAGCACGTGCGATTTCCGTTTCGTTAATAACATTGGAAATTGTCAGCACATCACACAGAAGATGCATGACGCGCTTTTATCACAGGATGTTGGGTGGCCAATTGCTCCCATTTCACTTTAAGTGCAAAGTGACAGGGTGAAATGATTTCATAATATAACGAACTACACATCATAACAGAGTTTGTTTCAATGTTGTTCAAATTTGAGCATTGAAAATCATTTGCACCTTCTCTATAAGCCAGAATATAGCATTAATCATAGCAAGCCCACACTGGTGGTATTCCTTCACAAACCCGCCACCAGAGGCGCCACCGGTGTTATGTCCGCAAATGACGCTTACGAATTGGCAATGCTCGGCATCGAGATCAAGGCAATCGAGAGAACCACACATCGGCGAAGATACAGAATGCTGCGAGTACTAGGCATCCGGACACCTACTGGCTATATTCGGCAGTGCGTTTGAGCCGGAAGGCGGTTGGAGGTTGTAGCCGTGGAGTTTGTCCGCCTGTACAGTGGCACAGAGCGCCAACACCATCAGCACCACCAGCACCACCAGCAGCGCAACACGCATGGCGACAGGATCGAAGGCGACACTGAAACCGGAGGTAATGGGACGTCTCAGCAACAGAGAGAACGACAGCTCAGCTCTTCACATGCGCGCTGTGGGTGTGTCTAACGCTGTGCAGGTGCATTAACAGTATCGACGAAATGCGTTCATCGGGAGTCCACCAGCGAGGGACCACAGCTCACATGCAAGCTTGTCCGGCTTCCTTCCTCCACGGACTATTCCGTTTCCTCGTGCCTACACCAGCGCCGGTGTAAAGGCTAGGTACTATTTCTACATCTAGGATTTGATCTGTGGGTTGGAAAGACAAATTGCGACTGCAAGAACTTCCAAGCACGTCGTCAGCGTTACGGTCAAGCGGCTACAACACACGCTTCGCACTATTGTTGCAAGTTATGTGATCACAACACAAAATCGTTCAGCTATTCATCGGAGCAGCCAGTGGCCGACCACTCACCAGACCACGCGATGTAGAGCGGCACCTCCGACTCGCTCCACCTTCCGCCCTCTTTATACCCAGCCTAGGAGCCCGGGGCAAGAGGTTCACGCACTCGGACGACACGGTCGCACGCCAAGTGCAGCGACCACCGGCCACGCGCGCCAACCCGAGTCAGAGTCAACGGACGGGTCAAGCTGGCCCACGAGGCGGCGGTCGCCGTCCGACCGGCCGGCACGGGTCGGGGCGCCGCGCGCTCGCCTCCTGTGTGGCGCCCGCCGGCGCCGGCTGGTTTCCCCGCAATCAGCGGTCGTCATTGTCCGTAGTGGACGCGATATGTCGGAGGACCGGCGTGCCGGCGGTCGGCGTGAGTTGAGCGCTGCTTCTCGGGCGGGTGCTGCTGGTGCATGACGCCGGTTGATATTAGCCCGTTTCACGACGTCCAATAAACACCGGAATGCAATGTTGATGACTTCGTCTAGTATGAAGGGCATATTATTGAAATATATGTACTTTAGCTGTATATATGAAATCTGTCGGAAGTTTTACATATCAAATAATAAATTAAATATAAAACTGAACCAAATTATTCAAATAGCGGCACTAATTTGAAAATAAGCACTTGACTCACAGAACCGACTAGCAGAACCGACAGAACCGACTAGCACAGCACAGAACCGACAATCTGGCAGCATCTGGCACCATGGCGCGCGATTTGAGAGTTGTCGGATATAATATAAATTTGTCATTGCATTACCAGCAAACATACAATATTGGGGAGGAAGTGGTAGTTCATACCATGCTGATAAATATTTTTAAACTTACGTTTTATTTCATGGATGTAATTTAGCAGCAGTAGGATAAATTGGAACTTATATCATTTCCAGATAGTGCCATCTTGACGGTCCCGAAAATATTATATTCCCTCCATTTTACAAGCGGACTGTTGACAGCTCAAATGCCGTCTACTGCAAATCACGATACGGGGCTCGGCTCTTAGATATCGTTTTAGCTTAGTGCATAAATACCTACCTGAATAAGATTCAATGAGTCTGGGATTCGGTAACGGTGGACGCGTGCGTTTCAGATGTGGGTTGCGAGACTCTTTTGAGTGGATTCCTTTCAGTCAACGCCTTAATGCTGATGTAAAATGACTATTTAAGGGCGGTGTTGCATCCTGGCTCCCCATACCTTACTGCATATCTACAAAATTACGTGTATCCCCACCCCAAGCTAATGTCAATAGGGTTTTAATGCAACTCACCAGGTACCTCACGAGTGGGGAGGGGCAGCGGGGGCCTCGGCCTTCCTGGAACCCATCGGTAGAGTTAGTTTAATCCGCGCCGTCTGGGGGTGGGGGGTCGTTGACGACCCCCCCCCCTCCCCCGAGGGCTTTCCGCGAACAGTGGAAGAATGGCGCGCGGCAGCGTGCCGAAATTTGGCATCCCTTTTTCCACATCAATTTGGCATGCTGTGTCAGAATCTTGATGTCAGGTCATCTAGGGTTAACGAGTAAGGCCAAGTGAGGTCACCTCCAAAAAAGTTTAACCTCTCACGCTTTAACGGATAAAGACATTTGAATGAAACATTCAGCGTTTTCTTATCTTTAGGGATGCAGGAAAACTCACCAGATTAATTTTGCATTTTTTAACTTTTTGATAACATTAGTTTCGTACATTTGTCCATTAGAGGTAAAATAGAAGATTCTGGCAATAGTAAGCTTTTTCTGGGAGCAAGTTGACTTCGAACAACATTTGTCGGTCCGGTCTACCAATTAGAAAAGGAAAATGAAAGAAATATTTAACTCAAAATTTTGTAATTTCAAAAAAATATTATTTTTCGGTAGCCAAACATTTCATGATCCTGGTCGATTTCGCTCCCCTTTTCTGATACCAAATTATTTCTTCTGCAAATCTCCCTCAAAATGAACTCCCCAGAGCCACAAACATGTCAGTTGTGAAAACCTTTTCGGGGTGGTGTTTGACCCCGCTCGTCGAGCGCTTTCCGATGACACCTATTTTGTTTTCGTGCGACGCTTAGTTTGGATATTAGAGTGTGGGGGATCCCTACCCCTCCCCCCCTCCCAGGCGGGGTGTGAGGATCTGATAGGAGAAACTGGACGGGTTAAACAGTTTTCAGATAGCATCTATTGGACGTGCACCCACTTCCTCCACTCCTTCCTGGCTGGTCATTGTCCCCCCCCCCCCAAGACATAATTTTGGCCATGGATATATTTAATGGGAGGTAGGTGGGTGTGGGGGGGGGGGCAAGAGTACCCACGAGTGCCATCACATGTTTTTTTCCGGCCGGGACCTCGTTGATTGCACACAAGCCCAGGGTGGTCGGCGGTGCCTTGCAGCGGGCCAGGTCAAGCGGCAGCGCCACCACCCCGGCCGACCAGCCCACCAGGTCGAGCGCAGCCGACGCCCCCGCTGACCAGCCTGCGAGGCCAGGCGCCGCCGGAAACTGTCCAGTGGATGCTGGCCTTCGAGCGGAGCGTCGTAGGCACCGACGTCTGCGTCCCGACGACATCGATAGCCGGATCCTGGGCATTTTGGATCGCATGGACACCAGGGGAGAGGAAGCCTTGGCCCTAGAAAGGCAGAAAGCTGACCTGCTGCGGCAGCAAGTGGAGACGGATCAGCGCCACCTCGCTACCATGGAGAGTCTAGAGGGCCAGATTAAAGCTGTTCGTCGCGCCATGATCAACAGACAAGATAATCTGGGCTGATAATCCTTGCTATTCTTGCTACTCCTTGCTGAATTTCGCAACCATGTTTTCCGCCTCATGTCATCTGTTTCACCCATCCCGTATTCACGGCATACATGGCAAGTCAATGTATGTGTACATCTTTACATTCAGTTATCAAACGACAATTGGCCGCCCGGCGTGGGCGGACAGCGGGACGTCATACCATGGCGGTGGTGATGGACAGCATTGATTACTCGACAAGCTCGCGATTACGTGTTCTCGGTTCGCTAAAATGAGTTAGAAAAACAAAAACAAATAGACCTGAACTAGTGGGAAATTGCATGACTACTACTCGCTATTCGGGCTGGATTACAGAGTGCACCTACGACCAATCAATGTGAGAGATTGGAAACGCCATATGGCCTGGCAGTAGAATGAGTCATAAAAGAACTCACGGTTGTTCTTCGTTGGGCAGGTTATATCATCAATTCAGCTATACATACGCACGCACGAATGAACTAAGTGAATAAAAACGAACCAATGAATCAAACATAAACGAACACATTGATCTCAAACGAATGAGTCCAAAAGACACAACTTCACAAACTGTCCTTGATATGATCGCGTATGCCCGCGGCAGCCATACTGTCTTCGGCTGGATGACACCTTGCTGTAGGTGGCTGTTCGCTTGAAGACAGCAGCTCGGCTATGCGCAGTGCACCTGCTGGCAAGTCGTCGTGGTACGACTCTACCACGTTGTGTAGGATAGCGGCGGCGAATGCTATCCGCGGAACAAAACGGAAGCTGTGTTCAGACGGCTTCAAGACGCGTCGCCACCGACACTTCAGCCGCCCAAACGAGCGCTCCACGACCATCCTAATCACACCAAGCTTGGCGTTGAACGCGTGCCTTGCTGCACGGTCGGGCTGGTCCTCTCGGCAACTTGGGAACGCCTTCAGGAGCCAGGGCGTGAGCGGGTACGCTGCGTCGCCAGTCAGCATGAGCGGCAGCTGTCTGCCGTTGACCTCCACAGTGCTCTACCAAGATAATTTCGCATTAACAACAATCATGTGGCATTTTTGTAGGAGTTGTACTCGAGCGCCCTGGATGGGAATGTTTTCAGTCAGCGTGGTGCTGAATGAAGAGTATGGCGAGGGGCTTGTCCGTCCCCGCCCCCACCCCACCCCATTCCCATACACACACTAACTACGGCCATGCCAGATTGTGTGCTGGCTCTCCCGGAACATCACTCACTCAAGCAGCATGTGGAAGAATTGAAGAAAAAAACGTGCATAAATATAACCAATAAATAATTGTAGGGAAATAAAACAGATGTTGGCAGACTTTGGGCACCACCACATGTTCCCTACCACCTCCACAGTCAACTGGATGTAATATGCCTTAAGAAAAATATGATTCACATTTGTTTTCTTCAGGGCAGATAATGGCATAAGTTTCTCAGAAATCAAGAAGAAAGGTGGCAATAGCAAGAAGCTGATGTATAGGAGGGTGATGAATAATACATGCACACAAGGCAGCACTGCCTTATTCCTCTTTATTTATACTTTATATATTCCTCTTTGTACAAATGTATTAGTATAAATGGTCATTAGTAAAACTGTATGATAAATAAACACTCTTTGACTCGTTTTGGCATACATTAAGTTAGGGGTAGAGAGGGGGTATCTGAACATGTTCTGTTTTCCGAACACCTACTTTTGGGGTGTCACCTGCGGCATGTCCAGTGCATAAATAACAAAAAGATGGTGGTATTTATAAATGGTGCAACTGTCTACCAAAATATGAAGGCCTGATTACATAGTTCTACAAATTCTTTGTGAATGGAGCTAGCAAAGTTCATAGGCACCATTTAGGCTTCCAATAGCAGTTGGTTTAAGGAAACCATAAGGAAGTCTCAATATGTTTTCCAATTACACCAACATTTTTAGTGGCTATTAATAGCTCATACCACAACAGCTATAGCTACAACAGGTAATCATGCACAACATTTGTGTTCAAAACACAGCACACCACTACAAAATAATTGTTTTAAAGTTGCTCTTTGCAAGTGGTTAGAGGATTTTCAGTGAAAGGAATTGTTTGAATATGGATAGCCTGTTCATTTTTGTGTTCAGTAAATAAAGTACAATGACTGGTTCAGCCATACAGATGCAGCAGTAGAACTATTTCAATTTCTTGCATGCCTTAAATGTCCAGGTTGGTTGGTTATTGTGGGTCAAGGGTGCTTTGACTGTTTTGGTCATGCAGCACCCATCCCCTGCCTTAAGTGTCCAGAAACCTCCATCTTCCCCAATGCAGGCACACCATAAAAGCACAAGTCTGTAAAACTGAATTCGTTTGTACCTTGTTCGAAAGAAACAAAATATTGCTTTCGTTCAATATTTCATCCCTCTAGATATCATCTAATACTCATATAAAGACATAAAGACATAAAGACATAAAAGATTAGTGCAACTATGAGCCACAAGGAAGCCACTGTTCTTGGTTGCACTCTGTACACTGAACCAGTTGCCCACCAAATCTGTCAATCAGCCCTCCCTGCAATACTGAAAAGCAAGCCCTCTATTCTTATAATGATTGTCTATGCTGTTTTTAAAGATGTTCAATGTGCTGCTACTGACGATGTTTTCTGGCAGCTGGTTCCAGTGTTCCACTACCCTGTTGGTGAAGAAAGTTTGCCTTAACCTTGTTCTGCTGTGGGTAACTTTAATTTCGAATTTATGACCTCTAATTGCATCATTTCGGTTAAATTCAAACATTTCCCCAAGGCATCCCCTCTCCAAACCATTGACAAATTTAAAGACCTCGATGAGATCTCCTCTCAGCCTTCTATATCTAAGTGAAAACATATTCAATTTCTTCAATCTTTCCTCATATGCCAGGTTGCTTATGCCATTAACCATTTTTGTAGCCCTCTTTTGTACTCTCTCTAAAAGCCAACAATCTTTTTCATAGCTAGGAGACCAAGCTTGGATGCAGTATTCAAGATGTGGCCTGACGTATGCACAGTAAAGCTTCCTGATCACTTCCTCACTTCTGTATGATACATTCCTATTTATTGCCCCGAGCATTCTCAGTGCCTTCTTCCTGGCTTCCTTGGTCTGTTCTGATGCCCCCAGTTTTGTGTTTAGAAAAACACCTAAATCCTTCTCCTGTTGAGTCTCTGATAGCACTTGGCCACCCATCAAGTATGGAGTCTTCATATGCTGCTTACCTACATGCATGATTTTGCACTTTCAAAATTAAATTTCATTTGCCATTCTTCGGACCACTTCACAAGTTCGTCTAAGTCTTTTTGCAGCGAGATATGCTCATCCTGACCTGTTATTGCCCTAAAGACCTTCAAATCATCCGCAAATTTCAAACCTTTACTGCTTAGGCCACTTTCAATGTTATTTACAAATATAATGAACAGTAATGGCCCTAGTACTGACCCCTGGGGGACTCCACTAAGAACATTTTGTCATGATGACTTTGTACCATTTAGCATCACTCTTTGCTGTCTATCTGAAAGCCACAACTATATCCATTTTAAGATGCTACCTGCAATACCATGGGACTGAAGCTGTATCATTAACCGTTTATGGGGTACCTTGTCAAAGGCCTTACTAAAGTCAAGATATGCTACATCAACCTGATTTCCCTGATGAAATTGTTCTGTGGCGAAGTTCAAAAAGTCCAAGAGGTTTGTGAGACACGATCGTCCTTTTTTAAACCCATGTTGAGTATCTTGAATCAATCTGCTACCTTCCAGATAACTAACTATTCTATCCTTGATAATTGATTCGAGTACCTTGCAGACTAGGGATGTGAGACTTATTGGCCTATAGTTTTCAACTTTCCCTCTTTCTCCTTTCTTGAAAATATGAACTACATTTGCCCTTTTCCAATCGGTTGGAATTTCATAATGTGAAACTGATCTACAAAATATTATACTAAGTGGAAATGCCAGTTCATTTTCAGTTTTCCGCAACACCCTAGCATAAATTTCATCGGGTCCTGCTGCCTTATTTGGCTTTATTTTCCTGATATGATTGGAAACAACATCACTGTCAATGAAATCAACATCATTTGTCAGATCCCATGTCACTGAACTATGGTGTACGGTCGGCAGATTGGTCATATCTTCCAATGTTAACACTGATTTGAACTGCTTGCTCAGCTCCTCAACCATCTCACTATCCTCACCCAATGTAGTCCCGTTTACTTCCAGTGGACCAATTGTGCTAGAAACTTTACTCAGCTTGTAGAAACTAAAGAACTTTTTACTGTCCCCATTACAGTTTCTAGCTAAATCCAGTTCTTTTGCTCGGTTTGCTGCTCTGGTTTTTTGCCTCACAGTGTCTCTAGCTTTTCGATACGCCTTTAGATTAACGACATTTGAGGCTTCTTTAAAAAACTCTAAATGTAGTTTTCTTAGCCTTAATTGCTTTTATCACGTCTGGTGCAAGCCATGCTGGCTTTCCTACCCTTCTTTTGCGTCTTTAGGACACAAAAGGAGGCCCCCAAAACGGTAGCGAGTATGTCAGAGAAAATGAGACGAGATCCCGAATGAGAAAATGAGACGAGATCGTACTGTGCTAATATACTACTATACGCATCTTAAAACGGTACAATAAATGAGGCGACTAGAGTTCGCAGTTGTACCCATGCCACCCTCTCCGCTGGCGATATCCCTGGGTTAACATGTGCACCCCATAAAGTCACCCTTTTGTATTACCAAGTAGAAGAAAAATGGAGATGTAGATACAAAATGTTTTTTTAGGTGGAAAAAGATGTGCTCCACTGAAGACGGAGATCGATGTTTCAGGAATACAGGCGACAAGGAATTAAATAAATAGGGAGTTTGCCATCACAATCCCTAATTCGGTAATGTTCCAGGAGGACCCTTGATCCCCAGGAAAGCCCCTTCGATGTTCCACCTCCTCTACTCCCAGAAAAAAAAATGTTGTGGTGTCGCCCTTGAGCGAGACCAAATGCAGTTTGCCTCAGCTGAACAAGTAGACATTAATATTAGAGCACTTTGCTGGCTCATAATTTTAAAACCAGGGGGTCTAGCACAACGACATTTTCACCAAGTCATGTCCCATTTCAATAAACGCTTTTTTGCATTAACTACGGAATGTAGTTTACTAAAGTAGCGCTATCTACATCTTTGCAACCACACTCTGTGGTCAGTACAACATATTTTATCAGAAAATGGCATACCGAGGAGAACTATCAGTGACGATTTGGCAGTAACTCCGATGAACATCAGCATGCGCATGTTGAATTGTATTCCAGGTCATCCATCTAAAATTGTATATAATTTCATAATATTTCACTTTTTATAAGCATGTCACATGCCTCACGTTTCATAAACGTGGCGATACCCGAGAGGATGGCTCTTCATGATTGCAATACGGACGCCAAAAATAGCCAGATCGTCAGCAGGTAAGAAAGTAGCACACCTATCCGGAAAAATGCACCACCTCCGCTTTGTGTTCCAATCACGAAGTTTGCATAGGTATGCTGATATTGAGCTGAGGAAGTGTCAGCAGCACCATTTTGTCTCATGAGAGGAAAACAGCATCGACATTGCAATAAATGCTGCATAGAATGAAATGAAATGAAATGAAAGTAACGAAAGTAACGAAATTGTGCATCCATTTAAGCATAAGCCACACCCGGACACGCGTTGAAATATTTACAATGCAGCTTGATGAGCAATACGAACAAAATTATCAGAAACTGACTCAGCATTACGTTTCCTTTACAGTCCGCCTAAAGGAGACGTACACTGAGGGAGCTAAATATAAAGCTCAAGTATACAGGCTATACTTGTATGCATGCAATCACAGACATGCTACGGCTATCAGAATGTTTGCATGCAATGAAATGGAAAATTTAATGGTCTGTACATAATATGAAAAGAGAACATTGAATCCTGGGATGCGGATGTCCATGACGTGTCGGCAATGTGTCTATGCACCTTAACATCCCATTCCCTTCATACCTGGCTGCAATGACCTGGTTGGCGTGCTCACTTACGACATAGTGAAAGACTTCAAAAGCTTGAAAACTCGTCCCTGCCATTCACCAAAAATAGCCTTTCGCCCAGACACAAAGGCTGTATCGGTGTTCCACGAAGGGTGATCGAGAACCTGTGCCGACAAACCAGTTAGACGAATCGTTGTGAAACTGGCCAAACCACGTGTGAGCCGGCACATTATAACACAGCGGAACATGGCAGCGCAAGCTCCAGTCTGCCTGGCGACCACAGCCGGCGAACACACTGCCACCGCTCGCAGATTCTGGCTCACGCTTGAATTGGTGTTGAACCTAAACGGAAATAAAACCGATCAACTATGAGCCAATCAAGATCAATTATAATTGATCTTGGTCTGCGTGATTTATAAGGTCAAGGGTGTCTTAGCTGTTTTTAGGTCAGTTTTTCATGCTGATTCCGAAAATGGCATCCGTTTTGCTCGATTAGCTCGATTAAAAAATGTTATTTCACTCGTATGAACCAAAACATTGCTCTGACTGGTTTACTAGTGAATCCGACTGAAGCATGAATAAAGGTTTAAACTCCAAACAGATGGACCATAAGTGTATTAAGAGCGAATCCCAACAGTACACACTACTGCGGAATAAATAGCCTTTTCAGGGACATCCGACTGTGTTGAGCAGATGGGACACCCCTCTTCAGGCACCAAGAACAGTCCGCCAGAAAGTTCACATCCCACCGACCTTGGTAGCGTTCTTCCATCACCCGTATGTGTTTGTGAAAGCGTTCTCCCTGCTCTTCACTGCATTCTCCACAGTTATCTGGGAAATAATCTAGATGGGACCTAAGGAAGTGCATTTTTACATTCGAGCACCAAGTTGCTGAAAACTGTCCATCAACTCATCGACGACCTTCACGTATTCCGCACTTCTGTGATTACCCAGGAAGTTGGTGATGATTGACTTCAAGGCCAGCCATGCAGAGAGCTCAGACTATTCCAGACATTCTTCGAATCGAGTGTACTTCATGAGCTCCCTTATCTGAGGACCGTCGAATACACCAGCGTTCAGCTTCTTTCTGCTCACATGAGGAAATTAATGTCCCAAAAATGCAAATCCTCGTCCTTCTTTATCCAGTGTTTTCACAATTTTTTTTCTCATCAAACCGAGTTCGATATGGAGTGGTGAAAGTAGGATTTTCTGTGGTTCAACCAGGGGGCGTGACTGCACGTTGTGGGAGCCAGGTTCAAGTGCATGCCTGGATGGCCAGTCGCGTTGTACATAGTGCTGTTTGTCAGCCTGACTGTCCCAGAGACATAGAAAGCATGGATATTTCGTGTAGCCGCCCTGCAGCCCAATGACGAGACCTACTACCTTGAGGTCACCACAGATTAGCCAACCATGCTCTTTGGAGTTCAAAGCAGACAACAAAAGTTCCATGCTGTTATGCGTTTCCTTCAGTTGCACGGAGTGTCCAATAGGAATCGACGCGAACTTATTGGCGTTGTTCAGAAGAATTGCCTTCAGGCTCCTACTCGCGGAGTCTATGAACAGCCTCCATTCTGCCGGGTTGTACTCTGTACCCATTGCTTCTACTAGGCCCGCGATGTTGTTGCAGAAGACTAGAGAATGTTCTTCGCCGAAGGTAAAGTATTCTCTGAATTCTTTTTCGCGATTCCGATACCAAAAGAATGTCGTTTCAAGCGCCATCAAACGTTTCTCGCGGAGCCGTGAACCCAGCAGCTGAGCAGATTTCTTGGACAAGTTCAGGTCCCTCGTTAGGTTATTGAGCTCAGCTCACTTCTCTCCGTTACTGATTTATCACACTGCATTATGCATACTGATACATCAGTGTGTGTGTTGTTATCTTTGACGTAGTGTGAAAACTTGAGCTAATCGATAAAAATGGAGAGTATTTTCGGATTCAGCACACGAAATTTGTATTAGAACAGCATAATTACAGCAGGAGCGGACGGCCCACGCAAGGAACTAAGGCAGGTCCTCACCTGAGCAGAGCTGGGAGGTATTTTTGTATGTGATGTTCATAAAATGATGCTTTCTTCCCCTGGAGAATGGGAAATTTGAAAAACTGGAAACAAATATGCATTGGTGACTCATAATTATGGCGAAAATTAAAATTAATTTACATTTACAACATTTACATCTTAGCTTCCAAACAGCTCTATCACCGATCGGGAGAGGCTAGCCTCTCGCAAAAAACGCCATATAGTAAGTTTTCGTTTCATAAGAAGCTCAGGGTAGGCCGGGCCCTCCAATATTGTTTGGCAATCGGTGACGTCACATAGGCTGGATAATTGCTCAGTCCCGTAGGCGCCCCAGTGAAACTTCCGTGTTTTCCACAAGATGTTCCTGATCTTAAATACCATCGAAATGGGACAAAATTGGGTTCATTTGAAAGCCTGAAGAATCTTGTCCGCGAATATGAGCCGTATTTTCCCTAACACTTGTACTTTTCGCTTGGACGCACGCTGACTGCATTCATGTCAAGCACCGCAGGAATCGCGTGGTGCCACGGGTAGTAGCAGTATGATGAGACAGGCCAACTGAAGATCACGGCCGGGAAGGAGGGGTAGGAGCAAGTAAGAGAAGAATGTTGCAACATAATTTCTCCCCACTCGGTGCAGGGGCGTAAACAAGGGTGGGGGTACTGGGGACATGTGCCTCATGGGAGGGTGGTACCCATCCGGCTAGGAAAAGGCGCAAACATTATATTTAGGCTACCGGCGAAGGCACCTATAATAGTTGGAATAGGCGTGAGGAAGTTAGGCGGGCGGGCCGGTTCCGGCAACAGGGGCAATTAATGACCTGATACAGTGTTGCTATATGGGTGACTTGAGGTTAAATGCCTGGTATAGCATCTATATTACATTATTAGGAATTTTCAAGACATCATTGGTGTCCATTTTGGAGCATTTAAACACAATTACAGCGATTCATAACAATGACAAGCCAATCCAAGCAAAACCAGAATTTTTGAAATTTTACCTCATTTGACCTTGAAAATATTGACCAAAGGTCATGAAATTTGCACATAAGAGAGCTCACTATCGCATCCATCCATTCTGCGAATTTCTTTACCCCAGCTGTAAGAGGAGCCGAGATCTTAGGGGTGGGGGGGGGAGGGCGGAATCCACTCCCTCCAGTACACGCAATTTCCGTAGGCCATCCAGGGCCCGTGTTAGGTCCTGTTGCATTTTTAGTTCATTTTTTAAACATTGCTTTTTATCAAACTCAAAGCCTCTTTTTGGTGTTGCTTTGTCCACAAACTGAAAAGTAAACAATTGCACAGAAAACGAGTGGTTCTAATCGGTGTCAGTCACATTAATAAACATTCCATTGGAAGGATATATTCCAAGGATTCATAAAACGCCTTCAAGCATGAATTTACTACCCAAACTTGCAAGTCAGAATTTTTTGAAATATTTTTATTTTTAATCTCAAAAGCAACTAAAAAATTACCAAAACCTTGACAAACCAAATCTGTTCTTGCAGAAAATATATATATCGGAAAAATGTATCTTAAAAAGATTCTAATAATATTTTTTTTTCAACTAAAAAGAAAAGCCCAAACTCACCTAATCTAAACAAGATGAACCTAAATCTATATGCTTGCTTCACGGAGGTAAAATGTGTAAAACTTATTTTGAGGATACTTTAACCCGCATTGTACCGGAGGGGGTCTTCAACCCCCCCCCCCCCCAGGTTTTTTTTTACAGATAGTGAACGAACGGCGCGGGACAGCGCGCCAAATTTTGTAATACCGTTTCCCACATCGAATTGGCATGTCATGCCAAACTTTTGAAGTCAGGTCATCTAGGGTCAACGAGTTAATCTAGGTCAAGTGAGGTCACCTCACAAAAGTATTGAACCAGTCGTCACGCTTTTACGGATGCAGATATTTTAATAAAACTTTCAGCGTTTGCATATCTTTAGGGATGGAACAAAACGTGCGAGATGTATTATATATTTTTTTTTCCGTTTTTAACTGCTTAGAAATTTTGCTATTAAATTTTCACTATTAAGCCTATTAGTATTAAAATCGAAGATTCTGGCTATAATAAGCATTTTGATTGGAGCAAGTTGACTTCGAACAACGTTTATTGGTCTGCTGTACCCATTAGAAAAGGAAAATTAAAGAAAACTTTAAAACTCAAAATTTCAAAATTTCAAAGAAATTAAATTTTATTTGGGGTGAAATGTTATGCCCCTTGTCGATTTCGCTGTTATTTTCTGATTCCAAATAATTTTTGTTTTTCAGGTATTCCCCAGCATGAACTCCCCAGAGCCAAAAACATAATGTAAGCCGTGAAAAGTCGTGAAAATATAGCCCCCTAGTGACGTCACTTTTGGAGGAAATTGTTTTGGGGTGTTGATCTGGACCCTACTCGTCGAGCGTTTTCTGATGACGCCTCTTCCGATTCCGTGCGACGCTTAGCTTGGATTTTAGAGAGGGTCACGATTCCACAGAGACTGAGTGAGGATGTGAGGATCTGAGGGGCGGGGTTAACACGCGCCTTGGAGGGTCTCTGAAAATTACGCGCACTTGAGGGTGGCGGATTCTTTCCCACCGCCTAAGATATCGGCTCTATTAATGCTGGAACAACGAAATTCGCAGAGTGGATGGGTACGGTAGATAATTTTATTGTGTGCAAATTGTATGACCTTAGATCAATATCTTCGAGGCCAAATGAAGTCAACATTGCAAAATTTTCCGGGTTTGCCTGGCTCAGCTTGTCATTGTTCTGGATCGCTGTGATTGTGTTTCAGCCCTTCGAAATGGGCATCGATGATGTTTTGGACATTTCTAATGATGCGATACAGATGCTATACCTGGCATTTGACCTCAGGTCACCTATATAGCAGCATTTTATTAGGCCATTGCCTGATCCAGTTACCGGAACCGGGCCGTCCGTCTGACTGCTCCGTTGGGCGGCTCGGCGCAATCGTCGGCTTCGCAAATATGAAGTATGGAACATGCATGAAGTATGGAATCGTTTAGGTACACCATGAGGAACAGTCGTTTTCAGGATCTGTAGGGAGTAACATGCAAGGTGACATCAATCGCATGACATTCATTTGCATTTATAACAACATTCCAGTTGACCAAGTTTAGTTCCATTAACCTGTCATTAATTTGAACTGACTTGACCTCGGCGACCTAACATGACTGTAACTGCATATCATAACCATATACATAAAATAAATCACTTCCCTTTTGCCAATATACAGGAAGCATATCAGCGCCGATTTTTTTTAGTCTGTCGGTTATTTTTTTTACGTTAACGGCCCCTAACTATACAAATATTCGAGCGATATGGGTTTTCGTGCTCAAAGCAACGCGCCGGTCATTTTTAAGCATGCACGCAAACTATGGCGTATACCTGCCGGTAAAATCTGGAGTTATGTACGAAAAACTGGAGGGTTGGGCAGATTTTGCTCCCCCTCCAGGGTGCGTGTTGAAGTGCAATAAACCAAAAACATAAGGCAATAATCACAGGATTCTAGGAAGGTACCCATGTATCTAGTTAGGTATGTATTAAGTATGGCCAAAGCTTGTCTGGTATTGTCAGATTTGAAACATTACCGAACGAAAGAGTGATGAAGTATACCAAAGACCAATGCTTTTTTTTTCATCCAAGAGACTTCAAAGAAAATACTAACCTATTATCAGAGTATTTCCTTGTTGATCACGGCCATCAAGACTAGTATCCGAGTGCACAGTGGTATCGCCATAGTTGTAAACTTGCAGTGTAAAGTAAATTTTAGTTCTTAACATTTTTTTGGATGCAATGCTTATAAATATTGTCGACATGAAGCAACCATTCATTTGCTCTGGACGTGCATACTTTTTTCAGTTGGGAGGTAAAGTAACACTAAAAAGGTGCTTGGATTTTGGCAAGATAGCATCAAAAGTGATGTTCAAAGTAACAAAAAACAACGTAGCCTAACTTAACCCAACCTAGCCTAACCTTCCATGTAATAAACAAATTGTTTTAAAATGGAAGGTTTTTAAACAACTACTTGCATTAAAAAAAAAATCAACTTAAAAACTTTACCTAACTAATGTAGCCTGCACCATTTTTGAAGGATCAATTTCTTTGAAAAATATCCTCAAAATGTGTTTCTTTTAATAAATACTCATTTTCTCCAACTTAAAACAGAGGTCTAGCCTAACCCAGCCCAACAAAACCTAACCTATTTGTTTGATTCATAATGGTATAAGTGTAAAACTTGTCTCATAGATGTCGGCCTTAAACTGCAATAAAACCCTTAACCCTCGCACGGCTGGTGGTCTGAGCCACCTTCGCCAGGCTAGGGGGGGGGTAGATATCTACCAACAGGTATTTCACGAACCAAGCAAGATAGAACGAATCTGAAAACTGCACTGGATAGCTCGAACAAATTCCAGTCGAAAGTACTTCCGTAGTTTTTACGCTAGGATTTGAACTTAACTCTCGCACAGCTGAGGGGCTAGATACCTACCCCACCAAAGTTTCTCCGCGACAGCGGGAAAACGAGCGCCCGGCAGGATGCTGAAATTTGGCATACCTTACAATTAGCTATTTTTACGTCTTCTAAACAAAAATTCAAACCAGAAAATCAAAATAAAATTTTCCAAAATTTTGAATTTTGAATTTTTAAACTTTTTGAATTTGGAATTTTTTTATTTTTGAAATGGGCATACGAACCAAAAATATGGCATTCTAAGTCAACTTAGCGTTATACAAAAGTCCATAGTTTGTAAAAAAAACAAAAATTATAAAATTCTGAAATCGTACGTTTTTGCGCTCAGTCAAGATAAGTATACCCTGAAAGTGTCATTGTAATATCTTTATTGTTGAAGGCGTGGTGACTGCTTAAATATTTTTCAAGGTGACCTCACTTGACCCGCGATAACTCGGTGACCTTTGATGACTCGACCATACTTTTTTCTAGAACATCTAAAAATAGCTAATGGTAAGGCATATCAAATTTCAGCGCGCTGCCGCGCGCCATTTCCCCGCTATCGCTGAAAAACCTGAGGGGGTAGGTATCTACCCCCCAGCCGTGCGAGGGTTAACGTTTGATGGCCCGGTGCTATCACCCGAATCTCCCTCACCTGCGAACCCACCAGTTATCTCTTATTCAGGATCTAAATACCTACATACCTCCTCTTGTTATTCTTTTTTAAAAGAAATCAGACAACGTAGCCTGTCTCTTCATCTTAGCGACACACACCAACATACGAAACACGCTCCTCAACTGGGCTTAACTGGACACATGCACAAAACATCCTCTTCAAATTTCGCTTTCTAAATCTGGCTCACTGGGTTTGCTTGCCCGTTACTGCCTAAACTAAATGCATGATGTTATCTGACTAAAAGGAATAATGAAACTGCTGATTTTGTCAACTGTTGATGTAGGCAGAGCTTAAACAGCATAGAACCATCGATATGGGTCAGAATCTACTATGCTGCCATATTGGGCTTTCAAACAATTGTTAAAATACCTTTAAATTTGGAGATTCTTTCACCCGGAGCGCTATTTTCAAAGTTACCGTATTTTAATTTAGTTCACTTCCGTTGGTTCCGGGGGGCCAAAAGACATGATGGCCTCCTTTGAGGTGCTTCGGGTGGGGGTGGGGGGGGGAGAGCATGACCGGAATGGCCCCGCCATTGGATCCGCCAATGCTCACGACTGCATTTAGCGGGAAAACATTCATCATGTTGTCCCGTTCCTGTGATACCTGCCTTCGTTGACAGAGGTGCAGTCTTTTCTGCTGTTAAAATATTCCATTTTCAACGCCAATGTGGCGAGGGATTTCTTGCACAGAAATCCGAATTGGCGTCGTTTCCCACGAAAACCATAAGTCAGCAATTGTGTGCAATTTACCATTTTGTCTTCAACATGTGACCATTGCGTAAGCATGTGAAAAAGTTGCTTTCGGACCAAAGGCTAACACTTTATACAAATTCAGAAACTCCCAGTACAGACATTCGAAAATATTAAACAGACATATACAGTATACAGTTATCTGTTCGTAGACAGATGATTGTGTACGGTAAATGTTGGTATAAATAGATGAAGATGACAAATTACCTTGAGGGATGCGGATTGCATGCAAATGCCAGGCTGGCGAACATTCGCAAATCAACCCGTTCCGTCTCGGGAGGGGGGGGGGGGGTCTTGAACCGCACCCATCAGGTTTTTTCGCGGACAGTGAACAAAGGCGCTCGGCAGCGCGCCAAAATTTGACATACCTCTTCCCACGTCAATTCGACATGCGTCGTCAAAATGTTCCAGTGAGATCATCTAGGGTCAATGAGTTAGTCAAGGTCAAATGAGGTCATCACCAAAAACGTTCAACCAGTCGTCACGCTTTAACGGATAAAGATATTTTAATGAAACTTTCAGCGTTTGCTTTTCTTTAGGGATGCAATAAAACGTACCGGAGGAATTTTTCATTTCTTCTTGTTTTTTTTTTTTTACTACATATGCATTTTGCATATTTGCCTATTGCAGTTCAAATCGGAGTTTCTTGCTAAAGTAAGCATTTTTTATTAGTGAAAGTTGATTTCCAACAATGTTTCTCGGTCTGCTCTACCCATTAGAAAAGGAAAATTTAAGAAAACTTAAAAACTCAAATTTTTGAAGTTTCAAAATATTACTTTTTTCGTGGGGGGGAGGGGGAGTGGGAAATGTTATGGCCCTGGTCTATTTCGCTCCTCTTTTCTGATTGCAAATATATTTTTTCTTCAAGTATCCCCAAAAATGAATTCCCCAAAGCCAAAAACATAATGTAAGTCGTGAAAAGTGAAAATATAGCCCCCTAGTGACGTCACTTTTGGGGGGAAATTATTTTGGTGGTGTATCCCGACCCTACCCGTCGAGCGCTTTCCGATGACACCACTTTCGTTTTCGTGCGACGTTTAGTTTGTTTTTTTTGGAGAGGGTTACTCTCCGTCCCCCCCGAGACGGGGTGTGAGGATCTAACCGGAGAGACGGCGCGGGTTAAGATCGGCGGCGGATCAATGAGGTAAGAGAAACTTGTTCGGGAGGGTTAAGGAACTTGATCCCGAAAATAAAAATACCGAAAGCCTGATGTATTTCTTGAACTTAATTATAGGTACACACTTCTACCAAATGTTACCTACTCTCAGGTTCTACCAAATGTTAATATTATAATGATCTACCTAGATAGGTTAAATTAAATTGGGCTGAAACAATCGCCTTTTTTTGACATCTAAATAAATAATATATCAGTTAAGCTACATAAACATACTAGACATAGGCAGTGTGAAGCTGATGGACTGTTACACACGACCATAACACACCATTTTAACATTATCGCTTGTGAGTTGTCAACTCCTGGCAGCCAGTGGAACGAGGATAACGGAGTGCAGCTGACCGCTCGCTGGTCTTCAACGATACTTGTGTTGAGAGCGGTGGCATCGATGCGCATGTGAACAGGGGTGGATCCAAGTGGAATATACAAAGGACGTGCGCCTCCCGTCATAAATATGTGGCGCCCTCTGACTGGAAAAAGGCGCCCTTCCGGACGCTCGAGTGCAGTCAACTTAAAGTTTTCAGCAGCTCCTCCAGCATTTCAGCACTTCAGCTCCTCTGAATGTAAAAGGTATATTTCTGGGTACAAAAGTCGTTTCTGAAAATTAACCGGGTACACGTCCCCGAAAAACAAAAGTTGTAAAGTAAACAAAAAGTTATTGATCAGTGGTACCCCTCCCGGCAAGTGCGTCCATCCGGCCTCTCTCCAGACAAGTGCACGAATCAAAATTCCTGAATCATCCTGTATATGCGGACCATTTTCTGCCATAATATCGATTTCGGGCATAAACTCTTCACCCGGAGCTGTCACTCAATCATGCGACACTAGCCTACTGCTGCCACCTAGCGCACGGTTTCGGTCCAGCCGAGGATCAACTTATAGGTGGCAGCACGCTGCACGAGTCATCAGCAGACCAGTCGCCAACAGTTCTGCTGATGACCTGTCTGCTCAGCACGTCACAGTTCCAACTGTGCCATGTACTGAGCCGCTTAAACCACAAGCTATACGTCATGCAATGATTCCACTACAAACATGAAATCTGTTTGAAGCTTGATATTCAATCTGCGATCCGTTGATCAGAGCATGCTGACGTTTCCCCAGATTATATAATTGCGCCCGACACCTTACGTACTATGTATGTCGTTCTTAGACGATTTCTGCTTTACGAGATATTGCAGGACATCATTGGCGTGTTAATGAGGTTAATATAGGACATATATATATATATATATATATATATATATATATATATATATATATATTTGTCCGTGTGTGCATGCGTGTGTATATGTGTGCGCGTATGCTTTAGCAAGCAGTGTGTGTAGGCATACATGTACGAAGCCGCTTTGTCTCATGTTTCGGTGAGGATACTCTCTGTAGGGATCGTGAGCATGACGAAGGTCATAGCAGTGACCGAAAGCTGCAATAAAAACATCACTAACTGAACGTTTCATTGCTGGACTTCGAAGAGGGTTTGTGGGATTGTCTGGGTATGAAGGCGTGAAACGTAAACATTCATGTGCTGTTTGTGAGATTTGGCGGCTCGGCCCACCCACAATCATTTTCAGCCTTCAACTTGCTCAGGAATCTGTTCAACTTCCAATCATATAACGTCACTCACCTGCCTCGGATCAAAGAGGACCACCTCCAGCAATGTTTGATGATCGATTACTCACACACATGAAAAGATATTCAAATTAAATATGCTACTTGAGTGCAATTAAGCTGTGCCTTCAAAACGAATGTATCGGATTCATGTTTCAGTTCAGGTCAGCGACTGGATTTCATGGTCAAATTTTCTCCATCGTGGGCCAATTTTCCATGTTGTGTAATATGCCAGCTCTTCTATCGTGATTTTTACTTTCAATATGCAATCAGAAGCAACAGAAGTTCCTTGTCCCATTTGTTTCATATTCGTCAAGTAGCCTGGAGAGGTTATGTCGCTACATAGTACACAATGTAGGCTAAGCCAAGTTAAGCACTGTTGTTTTCATGATTTATTTAGAGCTTTCACGCCCTAAATAGTATAATATTTACACTCCACGACCGAATCTTCTCTGATATCCTGATAGGATTTTTTTTTTTAATCGAAAGCCAACATTTTGAATTAAACGAATTTTATCAGGGTGTGAAGATTTGAATGAAGAAACGGCGCGGGCTAAGTGTATTATGATGCTCAGTGGTGGATTCAGAGAGGTAGGTTTGGGAAGTGAAAAGTTGGAAGCAGTGGAAGGCACAAATGCATCAAAACTCGAAAGGTATTGGCACGTCTGCGAAATGTTGACGGAAGGAGAACCATGCAGATGGCTTAGTTTTCTCATTTATGTATCCGCCTTTGTCCCGTCGTTACGTGAATGCGGAATTATGCTGCAAATGACAAGTAAATGGGATGACAGCAGTAGCGTCGGCGCGAAATACTTCCAGGGGGCAATTTTGACAGGGCCACCTGTTTCCCGAAAAGCGGACTCCTGTTCCCGAGAGAGAGCATCGTACTGTGTTTTAGATTCTGTGTATGGTTCAAAAGTGGAAAACATGATTTCTTAATGATCTATTGTTTGTTCTTGGCACGGTGCATCATTCACATGAAACACAATAGCAATAATCATCATTTAACCGAGAACTGAGCTATACCAGGGTATAAATAAGCAAATGTTGATAAATAGCTAAGTGCCAAAACAAACCAATGTCTTAATGCTTTCTCAACCGGAAGAATCTCCAGGCTGGCCTCTAGATTCCAGCGAGCTGGCGGGGCTTGTGCTGAACATATCTTACACATGTCTCCCATTGATCAATCCACTTCTATGTCCACCAAGTCTAACTGAATATACCTAGAGCCATCATCACCGTTAGCCATTCCCACGAGTTCGATGTCATAAGTAAGCCTAAACGATCATTTCTCAGTCCTTGGACGAAAATTTCGCGAAGGTGGCAACGAGAAGTGAATTGAATTGGATTGGATATTCTGATCACACTCTTAGTGACTTATTCCTGTTTATAGCATTGGGTGCTGGCTGCAAGGCACCTGGCACACAAGCTAAACTAATAATTCCTCAGCGAATAAATTAATGACAAGAACAGGCATTGAACAACAATGCATACATGACAATGCAGCAATGCAACAGTGGAAATGCATAAATAACGCAAAACCTTCAAATTCCTCGTCGACACGCCTATGGATCTCGCTGTGCTGTACCATTCTGTAAATGACGTCGTTGAGAAGGTATTGAAGCTGGGAAGCATTCCTCCCATTTTGTATGGGGCATCGGTGTTGTTTTGTATGCTTCTGAGGGGAATTTGCCACCTCAGTGTTGGTTTTGCCTCATGGGCGTATGTCCCTAACAATTATTGGGAGACCAGTGGCGTACTTACGAGTATATTTGCGTCAAGGGGGAGGGGAAACGTATTTGGAGTGGGTCCACATACCCAATTCAAAAAGGCCTCGGATTTCGACCACTATTTTGTCAAAGGGGACCTTGTTAAACACAATAATCAGTGACCAACTGAATTATCCTATGGAAGGGCCTAATCTTCCACTATCGTTTCTGATTCGTCGAATTTCAACCTTAACTCCCCACCATGTTCGAAGTTTCTCTTTTGGTATCCCTTGTTAAGTCGCCTCACACTGTTGAAGTTCCACCTATACAAATTACTATAAAGTGTAACATTTCCCAATTTCAGACAGTCCAGTTCATAGCGCCCGACGCCAACATTCGTGCACATGCACACTCATTTATATCCCATCCCGTCTCGGGGGGTCTTCAACTGCCCCCTCAGGTTTTTCGCGGATAGTGGCCGAATGGTGCGCGGCAGCGCACCCAAATTTGGCATACATTTTTCCACATCAATTTGGCACGATGCTTCAAAATTTTGAAGTCAGGTCATCTAGGGTCAACGAGTTACTTAAGGTCAAGTGAAGTTACCTCCAAAAAGTTCAACCAGTCGTCTCGCTTTTACGGATACAGATATTTTAATAAAACTTTCAGCGTTTGCTTATCTTTAGGGATGTAACAAAACGTACGATTTATTTCTTTTCCGTTCTGTGACCATATATAACTTTTGCATTTGCCAAATTGCAGTTCAAATAGAGGATTCTGGCTAAAGTAATCATTTGTAGGGCACGTTGACTTCCAACAACGTTTCTCGGTCTGCTCTACCCATTGGAAAAGGAAAATTAAGAAAACTTTAGAACTAAAAAATTTGAAATTAAAAAAATTAGAGGGACCAAAAAAATTAGGCCCTGGTTGATTTCGCTGTCCTTTTCTCATTCCAAATAAATTTTGGTTATTCATATATCTCCCAAAATGAAGTCCCCAGAGGCAAAAACATAATGTAAGTCGTGAAAAGTCGTGAAAATCTAGCCACCTTGGTGACGTCACTTTGGGGGGGGGGGAATTGTTTTGGGACTGGACTCGGACCTTAATCGTCGAGCGCTTTCCGATGACACCTCTTTCGTCTTCGTGCGGTGTTTAGCTTAGATTTTAGATGGGGTTACTAATCCCCCAGAGACGGGGCGTGAGGTTCTGACCGGAAAGACGGCGCGGAGTACCCTGCCAAAGCCTACCCATCTTGAGGGCAGGGGCGTCGCCACCGGGGGGGGGCAGAGGGGGCAATTGCCCCCCTGCCGTGAGACTGGGCCCCCCCTGAAATTTGAGGAGGCCCCCAGGACGAAAGGGAGGCCCCCAGGACGAAAAGGAGGCCCCAGGACGAAAACGAAACCCCCAGGACGAAAAGGAGGCCCTTAGGACGAAAAAGAGGCCCCCATGACGAAAAGAAGGTACCTCAGGGGGAAAAGGAGGCCCCCCATGACGAAAAGGAGGCCCTCCAGGACTAACGTGAGGCCCACAGGACGAAAACGAAACCCCCAGGACGAAAAGGAGGCCCTCAGGACGAAAAAGAGACCCCCATGATAAAAAGAACGCACATCAGGACGAAAAGGAGGCCCCCAGGACGAAAAGCAGGCCATCCAGGACAAAAAGGAGGCCCCCGGAATGGAAAGGAGGCCCTCCAGGACGAAAAGGAGGCCCTCCAGGATGAAAAGAGGGCCTCCAGGATGAAAAGGAGGCCCCCAAGACGAAAGAGATTATACAAATTAGGGGCCTCCAGGAGGAGGCCCCTAATTTGTAAAAAGAAGTCACCTAGGAGAGGGTAGGAGGCCCCAGAAATCAAGCGAGTGCCAAATATTGACACAGAGGCCCCAGGACGAAAAGGCCACCAGGACGAAAAGGAAGTCCCCATGATGAAAAGGAGGCCCCCAGGACGAAAAGGATGCCTTCTGGGACGACAAGGAAGTCCTCCAGGACGAAGAGGAGGCCCTCCAGGAGAAAAAGGAGGCCCTCCAGCCCTCAGTTTCCCATTCCCGAACCATACTAAGGGCCTAAAAACAATAGGAGGCCCTAACACAATGGAGGCCCCTTTTCGGGGAACAGTGGGCCCCCATTCGATCTCGCCCCCCCCCCTGGAAGAATTTCGTGACGACGCCACTGCTTGAGAGCATCTTCAAGTTTGCAAACCGCACCTCCTTCCATACGTGATACCATTGCCATACTAAGGGCCTCCTGTCATTTCCTGGGAACTCCTTCCGGTCTTCGAAGCCTCATTCTGCCCTGGTGACTTTCTATTCCGTCTTGAGTGACGCCTCTCGAGTCCGACAGGGGCATCCTTTTCTTCTCTAGAAGCCTTCTTTTTCAAATTGGGGGCCTCCTCTTACGTCTTGGGGCCTCCTGCTCCGCGTTTTGATTCGATCTTTGCCCAATTGAAGGGTGGCCTCTTATCTCCTGGTGGACTCCCCTCTACCAATTTCCCCCTCTTCCAAATTACAAACAACCTCCTATCTTAGTGGCCTTGCCATTTTCTGGGGACGTTCTTAATCGCCTTGGAGCCTTCTTTCTCGCCTGGGAGCGATCCCTTTTAGGTAATGGTCTTTCTCTCGTATTTTAGGTGCCTCCTAGTTCATCATGGAGTCTCATTTCCAATCTTGTGTTTTCCTCTTTCGAATAAGATGCCTCCAGCCACGTTTCTTGATCACCCTTTTCTATCTTGGTAGAACCTTACCAGTTTTGGGGCCTGTTTTTGCGTCTCCGAAACCTCATATCGTATACATTGGCTTTCTCCTCCGTCTTAGGGTCTCCTGTCATTTGCTAGGGCCTCCCTTCCCGTATTGGGGCCTTCTTTGCAATCCTGGGTGCCTCCTTTGCAATATGTGGGCATCCGTGCCAATTGTTGGCACTATCTTGATTTCTGGGGCCTCCTATCCTCTCCTAGGTGACCCCATTTTCAAATTTGGGCATCCTCGCACGTCTTGGAGGCCTCCTCACTTGTGTTTGGAGCCTCGTTATCCTCTTAACGGGGTGCCTTTGTGTCATTGTCCCAAATATTATCCATATTCTTCCAAAATATGGATCTCATCTGATTGGCCTCAGTGGCCTTCTCTCATACCTGCGAATACCTCCTTAACCATGTTGGGACTCTCTCTATTGCGTCCGGATAAATATCTCAAATCATTCCTTATTTTCTATATACGGGACTATTCTTCCTTCTTGGGGGCCTCGTTTTCCAAATATCCTTTATCCGATTATTATTCCGAATATCCTTCCACCCACCGGAAGCCTTCTTGTCTAATCTGGATGGCTTCCTGCCCGTCTCGGTGACATCCTTTTTGTCCTGGGGGCCTCCTCCCAATCTCTGTCCTACGTCTCTGATTAGGACCTGATTAGATTTTCCGGGAGCCTCGTTGCCAGTCTTGGGAGCCTCCTTAACAGCATGATGTTCTGTCTGGTCGACCTCCTTGCTCACCTTGTATCCTGTGCAGTTCCAGATAGGGGCATCCTCAAATTTCAGTGTGGGGCGGCGTCCCCCCAGTCTCACGGCACGATGGGAGACTGCCCCCTCTACCCCTCCCCCCAGGGAGCGGCGTCACTGGCGATAACAGATATAACATTAAACATGATACTCACAACAATATAAATAATCCCGAAGCTTATTACATGTAGGGCTGGTGAATCTACCCTTACTGCTTTCCAATAAAATATCAGTTCCAAATTATTATCTTAGACAACAAAGTGCGACTTAAGCACACAGAGTTATCGTTAGAGGAAACTGTTACCATATTTGGTCGTTGTACCTGTACAACGAATAACACAAACCAATTCACGGATTTCATTTGGTGGTTCCCATCAGTTTCTTTCTACAAAAATATGTCTGTTCATGTGCAAGGAGTACAATGGATCTTTCTGATTACCTAGTGTCACTACATAGGCATGTAGATCGGGACAGAACATAATGCGATTCTATGGGGACAAGGTATGAAATCTGCCTTACTGTGTGGAATCCCTAAGTCGGTATCTGCCAAGATTTTGACTGTCTATCAAGATTTGACTGTTTATCAAGGTTTGATTGCCAATGTTTGACCGTCTATTACTGTTTGACTGTCTGTTAATGTTTGACTGTCTGTCACAGTTATGCTGCATGTCAATATTTGACTGTCTGTTTAGCTTTCGACTGAGAATCAAGGTTTGACTGTCTGCTAAGGTTTTGACCATTTTAAGGCGCAAATAGGCTGATTTATCGACCAGGATTATCTTGCGCTGGCATACGAGGAAATCAAACATTACCATTACGAGATATCGCGTGAGGGGAGTTGAGTCGGCCCATCCTTGTACACAAATCGAGCTAAAGTAGCTGTCCAGGATTCTGCTCGAGCAGTGAAACAGGTAGGCGATCGAGCGCCATTGGTGTCGTTTTCCAACAATCACTCACGCAAAAACAAGCAGAAACATCCTGCACTTGAAACATCATAGCGCTTTAGAACCATCCTGCATAAAGCTTCCTGCATTTTGAAGTATCAGATATCTCATGTTATGGTCCCTTGGCCAACTATTGTGCGCGCTACTGTGTGTTTCCCAGTGGCTCCCGATCGAAAACTCTAACGGTAAAGTGGAAACACGAGTGTAGGTGTTGTTGGGGAGGGATGCAGTGCCGGTCCAGCGGTTCCTGTGGCTACGCATTGTGCCTGACGCATTTCCAGCACTTCCATTCGTGCTCCAGTGTAGCGATACTCAGTCCAGACGGTTAGTCATCCGGCTGGCCATTCGTGCTCCTGCATGGTGATACTCAGTCCAGACGGCTTCTGTGTACATTCGTGCTCCTGTGTGGTGATACTCAGTCCAGATGGTTCCTGTGTGGTGATACTCAGTCCAGACGACTCCTTGCACATTCGTGCTCCAGTGCAGCGATACACAGCCCAGGCGGCTGGTCTCCAGGCTGGCCCACTAGCTTCCGGCATCACTGGCTGCAGCGGATGGTACCAATGTTTTCTCCCACCCTCCCCATGGCCTCTTCTCCCGGGCCCGTGGACAGCCGTCTTCCCGTGTTGGACGGTACCAATGTCTACCCCCATTTTTCATGACCCTTGTCCCCGGCCCGTGGATTGCAGTTTGCCCGTGTCGAACGGTGCCAATGCCAACCCTCCCCCTTCCATAGCCCCTGCCCTGGGACTGCCGTATTCCTGTGTCGAACGGTATCAATATCTACCCCGACCCTCCCATGACCTCTGTCCCGGGCCCGTGGACCGCCGCCCACCCATCTCGGACGGAACAAATTTCTACCCCACCGTTGACCCCTATCCCGGGCCCGTGGATTGTCTTCTGCCAGTGTAGCCACACCATTCTCAGGAGCTCCTCGCCGCTCCCGCTTCTCCAGTCAGCTGATTGTCCCGCCCTGTCGGACGGCCCCCATTTCCCGGCCGGCCGCCTCCTGCCGCATGGCGCCGACCGCCGTCGCCGGTTTGAGAGCCGCTGGTTTGAGCGCCGCCGGAGACCGGCGGCGGCGCGGTGGAGGCGCGGCGGCACGCCAGTATCTCTCAGTACGCAGTGATCCAGTGCTGGTCGATCGCGCGCCGGGTCACCTGCTCGCAACGTCTGGCCGCCGGAACTGCATCAGGTCAGTGGAGTGCGCCCACGCGCGGCCACTGGCATCGTGTCGTGTCGTGTCGTCGTGCGTACTGTTCGTGGCCCGTTTCAGCGGCGCAAAGGGCGGCTTGGGAGTGGCCTGTGGGAACACGGCCGGGGACGGAGTTCCCCTCCTGTCCACCTCCGTACCCTCCCGTGCGAACCAGAGGTACGGGGCTACCAGCTGCCATCCGGAGACCGCCGCCTCTTTGGAGATATTCAGCGGTCACACCACTTCATCAACTGTACAATGCCAGCTCGAAACGGACGGCGCCCGAGACAGCCAGTGGTATTGAATACATATGCATATGTACGTGTGCATATATATAATCTATATATACATGAGAGGATAAACACATATGTATTAGGCTATAGCGCCCTTAGGGGCGTGAAGGGCTACATAGGTGATATAGTCGCCTCTAAAGCAAGTGTTATGCAAACAAAGCCGGAGTTCATTTATTTTCGAGCGATATTACGGTGCCGTGCGTACGTGCGTACATGTGGCTGCGACTAGGCATAGGCGTGATGCCACCATGCCCAATCACCGCTGCGCAGCCCTACCCCTCCACGCAGTCTGACAACTCACTCAAGCCAGCAGCCAAACCCCTCCCACCAGCAACCAGAAACCTCCCACCATCAGCCCACCAATGGCCTGCACTCACCGGTCGTGACCTGAAGACTTGTAGGCTATTGTCACGCTTCTGACGCACGGCGCTCCGCCCGGCCCGGTTTGAATCTCCGCGTCAGGGCGCCCGGAGGCGCGGAGAGGGGCGGAGGGGGCGGCGGCGGCGGCGGTTCGGGCCACACCCTGTCCTGTCGTGCTGCGCTACAAGCGGACGCGGTGACGTAGCTCTGCTGATGAAGTCACCGGCGTCGAGTTTCCGTGGGGTTGAGCCGTGCGGCTGCCGCACTGGAGTTGAGCCGTGCGGCTGCCGCACTCGGAGCATGCCTGACGCGCCGTTGGTAACAGTATGCTACTCCGCGCCGGGTTCTTGCCGCATGAATGTCATGCACACACAGATTCGTGAAAACCGTCCCACACGGCTCAGATTATTCGGGCAGCAGCATGTCATAACATGCAGGTGCACGGGCCAAAAACTCAACCAGGGGCCCATCCAGGGTTGTAAAACAAACACGGCGCTGGTTTTTGTTCTGCAGAACATTATACCGTCCGGAAGGTCATCCTTCCCATTTTCTCGCTGCTGGGAGGCTGAGGTGGTGATTCTTGCCACTGCACTGTCAAAATACTGATACTGTTACCCGACTCAGGACGCATTTGTGGGGGGGGGGGAAACAACACGGACCTTCTGTAGTGTCACAGACAAGAAGGGAATACACAAACAGGAACAGGAACAGGACAGTCACAAATAGGAAGGTCCTCTCCGCTCCGAATTGTCTACACGAAGAATTCCTCTGCTCATATAGGATTAAATTATTTAAATTTAGCCCGGAATTATCTGCGTTTGGGTCGTTCTGACCACCGAAAGTAAGATAATTGCACAGCAAGTGTTCATTGTTTGCACACTAGCCGATAATCCGTTGGATCGCCTATGCATATGCACTGTGTGTTTGTGTTATAAATTATAGGTGCTACTTTACATTGTAGCACATCTGCACGAGCGCAACATTCATTTATGGTATTCCAAGATATATGCTTATCGTTTTAGCAATTATAAGTACAGTATTATAACATTCCCGAAGGGTGACATGAAATTATTTAGGTTCTGCTGGATGCAACTATTGCAAACTCTCATGCATTTCCTGAAAAACTGTCCAAATTTTAGTTGGAAGAAAGCTCCCAACCAGGATTACAAGAAATTATTTTACTCTTGTCTAACGAATCCGTTAATGTTAAGACGACTTCACCATTGTCCTAGTGACAACAGGGCTGTAGTCTGGTCGGGGACGAATAGTCTATGGGTAAGTTACCCTCACAATCGAAAGATTGCGGGTTCGAGTATCACCTGTCGCTACTCTTCGTCCGCGAGTAATCCGCGTGAGAGATTGGCGACGCCACGTGGCTCCACGTTCGACGTGTCTTATAACGTACAACCGCCACCACTGTAGTGGGGCCAGCAGCAGGTCACTGATCTCGGGCACCACAGCTAAGTGATGTGATGTGTCACATCAGCCCGCACCAACGCGCACCCGCTGTCTCTGCCGCCTCATGGCCGCATACGGTCATGAAGTCATAACGGCCTTGGCTTAATGAGAGCGACAGGGGCGCATCTGGGCTAAGTCTGTGTGTCGGACGAAGCCCGCAAACCTGTTTGCATGCATTACCGGCCCGTTGCGGTTGAGCAGTGCTGTGCCGCGGCCCGAGCGCCCGGCCCGTCCCACAGTCGTCACCGCCGACGTCAGTGGCGGGGCGGCGTGTTTTGCATAGTACAGGACGACGAGGCGGCGGCGCGGCAGATGTGCTCCGTGCTCGCGGCAGATGTGCAGGTTGTGCTCCGTGCTCGGCCGACCGCGGCTGGCGGACTGTATAGCCAGCGCCATCTGTCCACCGACAGTGGCTGCGGCTCGAGTCGGTTCCCACGTGGGTGCGCCGACACGGCTGCAGAGGTCACGTGGCCGCGCGGCGCGGCGCGGCCGGCTTCCGGCGGCGGCAGTTTGGCGGTCGTGACGGCTGGACGGAGGCCGGCAGCTCGGCAAATTGCCGGCCGACTCACAACGGGACGTAACGGCACGGCCGTGCGGACTGGCGTCCCAGTGGTCACCCGCCCCGACCTCCGCCGTCGCGGCGGCCGGCTGTCGCCCGGACACGTCGCCTGGTGCTGCTGCCAGGGTAGGCCGATGTTGGGAGATGCCGGCTTCAGTGCATGCCGAGCTTCATTCAGGCCAGCGACAGGGGGGGGGGGATGGTAGGACACCGTTGAAGAGCCAACATAACTCACGACTTGCATCCGAGTATGTCCGGCCCCTGCTCCAGTATGATCACGGAGCCTCACTCCGCATCGTGTTCCATCTGGACGTTTATCGTGACCTTCACGGTTGCATGGTGTCGTCTGGTTTTTGTCGGTGACATTCCGTTCAACTATTATAACTTTTTGCGGCACGATTATTTTACGCAGGCGCTGCACGCCATAAAAAGACGCCAATCATGGTCATCTGTCACGCTTCTGTGCGCTCAGATAATCGTCCCGCACAAAGGAGGAGCAAAGCAAACAATGACTAGGTGGTGCTAATGACGTCATTCGGTGAGAACATCTTTTCAAAGTCGCTGATTTCTGACTTGACACACTACCTTCGAGTGTTCTTCACCGCTCAATCGCAGCAGGAAACCTCTAGTTTAAATGCTATTCAGCTGGTCTTACTCGCTTGTAAATTGAGACTTTCGTTTTCCTGGTAGTCGTACATCTACACAGATACCCGGAAACAATCTCAGGGTGCAGTACGTCACACGTGCAGCTGAGACAGCTGCTCCAATTAATAGTCTATGTAAGTTATATTACGTATGGGCGGCGACACTGTACGATCGTCAACTATTCCTAATTCCTGTGTCGATTGATGGAGAGTGAAATTAATCGTATCGTACCTGTGCGAAGGTGACTATGAACCACTTCAGACCTTCAGAACGTGGAATTCGCGTGACGGCCGGTCTCGTGAATTCCACCGCGGCACCGGCGCCGGCACCTGTGGCGGCGGCGCCAGCACCTGCACCACTGACACGGCTATGTCCGGTTTGTGTGTCCCACACGCTGAGAAGACCATCTACCAACCACGCCTGCGACACTGACGCAGTCCAGTACCGCTGTCGAGCCCCACACACCGGGGCGACCCTCACCACCCACCAGCCGCGCCTGACCTGGAGCTGGAGAGTCTTCCTGGGCCAGCGAGCTCGCTGTCGACATCTGAACCGCCTGCATCTATTTGGGCCATCTGTTCCCTGTCTTCTGTCCTGTCACCTGTCTTCTGTTGCGTCGTGCGGCTCGTTTGAGGGATACCGAAGACGGAGGGGTGCCGCGTCTTTGGGACTAACTTCCTCGTCTCCCCGGCCTGACACCTCAAGGCCGCTTGCTGGGGAGGGGAGAGCGCTGGTCAACACCCCTCGGTTCACCGAGTCGGAGACGGGACCCTGTTTTGAAGCCATTCGGTTGTAGAGCATTAGCTGGGCGCCTCTATGCATTTGGTTCATTGAAGCTTACACCATGCTTTGCTAACAGGTTGTACCATGTCTATGTTCTCCAATAGAGCAAGACCACATAAATCAGTTGACTGTATGTTGTCGATCCACCGGAACAGGAGAGAGGATAGGTTTGTTACTACATGGTGACAGCATTGAATGTTATTTAATGCTGCCAGTGACAGAATGTGCTACAACATGTGACAGTGTAGCGATGCCTTGATTTTACATAGGCGACAGACTGGACACGTTTTTCACTTCTGTCCTTCTAACCAACATCACCTGTCATGACGATGCTGGCATCTGTATGCAAACCTGTTCGCAAACATTCGGAATCTCGGCCTTGAAAACACGGCGGCTGCGCGTGGTGACGTCACGTCATGGCGTGACGATTACCCGCTGCCACGGAACGTGTGCTGCACATCGATTCTGCCTGTCCATATACCGCTGTCTGTGGCTATGTGGAGCTGCCAACCTGCGTGAGCGCGCGTCACGCGGTGCACCGCTCGCAGGCCCGTGAGGCGATCTGGACTCCCAGACCGCGCACTTGAAGCACGCACCGGCGTGTCGTTTCGGCGTCACGCCCACCACTAGCACGCGCCTTTAATCGTGCTGCCGACGACCAGGCGGCACTTCGCGCCAAATTTGGCCACTCTGTGCAGCGTGGGAAAAGTGGTTCGCCGACCTGGAGTCGGAGAATAAAAAATTGTATCGGAGCCCTCCAAGAAAAAGAAGATATTCCTGCCCATGGAGTCGGAGAATAAAGAAATGTCCTCAGACCCCACCCCCCCCCCCTAAAAAACAGAAAGCTACTGGTGTCGGAGCCCAAAAATAGATGATTTATAAAAAGCATACAACCCGCTTACTTACAAGCATACTTACACCTCTTTACTGGACCCTAAGTCACTTCAATCATTCCCACTTAATTCAGTCGCACTTACTAGGTTTTTCTCCGGAAAGCTCTCAAAACATTGTCTCAACCCGAGTATACCCAACCAATCGAGACAAAGATCTTCGCACAAAGGGAAGGGGACAAAGCAGCGAGGCGAAACGCGCGGTCAAAGCGTGGTCGCTGTGTAAACATGACTGCAATATTTACACAATTTCAAGACCGCTGCTTGACCTCAATTCCTGTCGCCTTTAATAGGAATTCATACGTCAATACGGTGTTACCTTTTTGCTTCAGTTGTATGGGAATCAATACACTGAAGATATATGTTCCTAATCATGCAATTACGTTATCTTTATCCTAGATCAAAACAGGAATCGGGCGAGACCGTCCCAATAATCTGTTAATTCTCCTACTCTAGGACGGATATTGTCCTGTCCTAACGGCGACGTATCCAAGGGTGGTCAAATGATGAAATGATAGATTTTTCGTAACTCTTTTAAATGACGTCTAATTGTGACCATAAATAGCCCGGAGAACGTAATAACTCCGTACATGCACAGTTACTGCAGTTGCTGAAGTGATAAAACTACTATTCAGATGCTTTTCTCTTGATGGGTTACTGTAGTTTGGTGAATTGAGGTGGAATTCATACCAAAGTAACCCAAGGTCTTTTGCATTTTTTAAAGCATTTACATGGCTCCCAAAAATAGGTCTTCTGCCATCAATGAAGTTCGCTAGCTGGTGCTATTTTATGCATTTCAATTCGAAATTGAATGCTCTATTTCGTGAAATGAACAGAAATACTGAAAACGGTCTGAGATGTCCAGAATTACGTTCTCCGGTAGTCTCCGATTGGAATTCGGCTGGAGAACAGGACCTCGGGTCCGATATGCGAGTATTTTACGTCATTGTGCATATTTCGAGTTCCACTATGGTGGCAAGATTTGGCAGCAATACGAGAGGTTTCGTAATGGATATTTTTTGGTGTAACGCCAGTATTTCCCGGAATTATGAAGAAGAATCGTGGTATATTCCAATCTTTCCTTCTGAAGAGTCATTTCGACATAATTCTGAAGACATACGAAAACCTAACCCCTCATATCTTTGTTATGCAGAATGAGACGAGATTGGCGCAAGCCGAATGACGATTCATCTGTGGTCAGAGAGTGATTGTGCTGGGCCGCCGTCCTGCCAGTGTGAAAATATCCTGGAGAGTAATAGGCTGAGGTGATAACTAGTTCAGAAATTTACATTATTTTGTTCTCTATTGTTTTTTATGCTATGTCGATCCTTTTGTTTCGGTCGGATTTCAGGGCATCGTGCACACCAACGATTACCTGAGTAACCCCCCCACGAGTTCGGCCTTGATTGGGGCTTAGACTGAGCCAGGACATAGTTTGTAACTGTGCGATCCGCACCTATCTGATATAAACAAGGTCTCCACCACAAATGTGTGGGATTTTACAGCAACATTTCCTTCATGCCATTTCCTTGCGCCTTCAATATCAGTTCTTCCAGGCAAAATAAATATAGGTACAGCCAGAGTTGAATGTATTTATTAAAAGCATATTTGCAGATTCATGCACACATGCATAACATGCAATATGTTTGACACATGCACAATGCAATCCAAACAAC
This sequence comes from Imbricaverruca yamaguchii, assembly GCA_034440575.1. Taxonomy (NCBI): domain Eukaryota; kingdom Metazoa; phylum Arthropoda; class Thecostraca; family Neoverrucidae; genus Imbricaverruca; species Imbricaverruca yamaguchii. The sequence goes on from JAOTOL010001521.1 coordinate 936,852, forward strand.
CACCACACACTTATAGGTGTTCCGATATAACATGTTTCCTGGGCAATTGACTGCAACCTGCATTTCATGCCTTATGACCTGCTATGCCATGCTCTTCTGTTCTGTTGTGCAGGCTTCTAATTTGTATGATGGACTGAAAACTACAACTGCATTGTTAGAGCTGGACTGAGATCCTGGAAACAAAATGTCATCCATTATTGGCACGTTTCATTCGGAGAATAAAAAAGTTCAACATTTGCAGTCACAATCCTGGAGAATAAAATGTCCTTAGGTCTCCATACTCCAGGAGAGGCCCAAAATTCCCACCCTGACTCTGTGTCAGCCGCATTGGCGGGGTCCGCATTGGCAGGAGCCGCGGCAACCTACCATGGCGACGCCAGCCCGCTCGCATCCCGCCTGAAACCGGGCTTTGTGAGCGGACACGACTCGCTTAAATCAAAGATGTGACGTCACAAATGATCGCTACCGCGATCCGCATGCTTGCTCGACGAGCAGCAGAGGTCTACGGCAGCCGTCAAGCCATGGTGACGTCACGCGTCGTTTGGTCGCCGGTCGGGACGGTGCAGATGATATGCACTTATATGCACTGATATGCACTTATCGTGGGGTGTTGTCGAGCTGGAGCGTCCCGGTGAAAACATTTGTCAGGCGGTTTTCGGCGCGGTGACGATGCTCGCCACCTGATGTCGAGGGGTGTCACGGCGACACAGTAGAGCCACCTGATGTCGAGGGGTGTCATGGCGACACAGTAGAGCCACCTGATGTCGAGGGGTGTCACGGCGACACAGTAGAGCCACCTGATGTCGAGGGGTGTCATGGCGACACAGTAGAGCCACCTGATGTCGAGGGGTGTCACGGCGACACAGTAGAGCCACCTGATGTCGATGGGTGTCATGGCGACACAGTAGAGCCACCTGATGTCGAGGGGTGTCATGGCGTCACAGTAGAGCCACCTGATGTCGAGGGGTGTCATGGCGTCACAGTAGAGCCACCTGATGTCGAGGGGTGTCACGGCGACACAGTAGAGCCACCTGATGTCGAGGGGTGTCATGGCGACACAGTAGAGCCACCTGATGTCGAGGGGGTGTCACGGCGACACAGTAGAGCCACCTGATGTCGAGGGGTGTCATGGCGACACAGTAGAGCCACCTGATGTCGAGGGGTGTCACGGCGACACAGTAGAGCCACCTGATGTCGAGGGGTGTCACGGCGACACAGTAGAGCCACCTGATGTCGAGGGGTGTCATGGTGACACAGTAGAGCCACCTGATGTCGAGGGGTGTCATGGCGTCACAGTAGAGCCACCTGATGTCGAGGGGTGTCACGGCGACACAGTAGAGCCACCTGATGTCGAGGGGTGCCACGATAGCGACACGGTCGAGCCACCTCGAACTGCCGCTTCACGCGACAATAATGGCGCGCGCGCCTCGCCGCTTACGGCGCATCACGACTCGGCAGGCTCAGCCCCGCCACGCTCGTTACTCTGGAGCACGGGAAATTGCCGGGAAGGACGGGACAAAAAGCTGGCGCGTGACGTGCAATTGATTCGAGCAGTTTGGCGGGCGACGGCGAACTCTGTCACCGTGACGATGCGTGTCGTGACGACGACGATTGAAGCTGCTGCACGGTCTGCTGTCGACATTTGTCGGGACAGCTGGCCACCTGGCGTAGGTTTACTGAAATAGAGTCCCCTTACCGACATGGATGTGTTCGATGAAATTAATGCGTTATGCGCTTGAAATAGCTCACACTCCCCTAACTTTTAGGACATTTTTTATTTTCATGGCATTTCAAGCTATCCTTTGTTTTCACGAGGCTCCCAGGGGACATTCCACCTTCCGTTGATAAGCAATCCGGATGCGTTCAGAAATTATTTTTTGTTTCATACGGAATGCAATAAGCAGCTGTCTGGCACCCTTGTTACATCATGTGTTCTCTCATTGCTGATGAGTAACACCGAATACTATCGTGGTGAGGAGGAACTGTCTGGACCCATGATATATATGCTACATATGCGGCTGTAGGTAGCCTCCCAGTTTCTACTGTACCAGACCTGACATGTCTGTAGAGATACATCATGGCGGTGGGCACATCAAAATAGCTTAAACCTAGCATCAAGCTCAAGATGGTGTCCATACTGTATCACGCTTCAAACCAAGGGAACGAGCTTGTTGGTCAGGGTCCAGCGGTTCCATTAAGCTCTGATCTTCTTACTTGCTTTGTGTCAGAACTAGGGTGGTCCAAGGCCAATGAGAATGTGAAGTGGGGACAAGTCCCTACCTGCAGCCCGCGAGCATGGGGTAGATGAATCTCTTCAGATTTCAAGGACGCAACATTACTTTATATTGCGAAGGTTTCAAGAGTACGCCATATACTTCGTGTTAAATATCCGAGCTGGATCCTCCGTCGTCCTCTTTCCCTTTCTCCTCTCTCTCGACCTCGACCTCGAACTCGCCCTCGAACTCGCCCTCACACTCGCCCTCACACTCGCACTCGCACTCACACTCACACTCACACTCACCCTCACTTTCTCTCTCTCCCTCACTTTCTCTCTCTCCCTCACTTTCTCTCTCCCCCTCATCCCCTCCCTCTCTCCTCCCTTTCTCTCTCTCCCCTCATCTTCACCCTCTCTCCTCACTTTCTCTATCCCCTCATCCTCACCCTCTCCCCCCATTTTCTCTCTCGCCCCCTCATCCTCACCCTCTCCCCTCTCTCTCTCTCCCTCATCCTCACCCTTCCCTCACTTTTTATCTCTCTCTCGTTCTGTTCTCCGGCGCTCTCACCTTTTCGTCGGCAACGTGTGGCGAGACGATCGATGCAGCCGTCCGCTGCGTAGCCTGGCCGACGTCGTGACCAAACGGACCACCATTTTCTCATTCTCGTCTCGGCAGCCTCCTTGTTTTCTGAGCGAAGCGCCAATGTGGGGTGGATCCGGGGACCGGTGGGTGCACCGACCAGGGGCTGCGGCTGGACGTATGTGCGCGTCGTCGTTGCTCACGTCCCCGCCTTGAGAGTTGAGGTCATCGATTGCTGTCGACCACCGTGGACGCCAGCTGCAGACACCAGCTGCAGACACCAGCTGCAGACACCAGCTGCAGACACCAGCTGCAGACGCCAGCTGCAGACGCCAGATGCAGACGGCAGCCGCGGACGTCAGCTACGGACGCCAGCTGCTAACGCCATCTACGGATGTCAGCCGCGGACGGCAGCTGCGGAAGCCTCTGGACGAGCGGCGTGGGTCGACCTGGAAAACGCTTGAGCTATGTTTACAGCCCCGGAGGGGTGTCGGAAGGTGTTGGGAATGTCAGATGGCTGGCTTAGAAACCGTGTTGACGACAGCGATGTGCGTGGTCGAGCTTTTGTGAACGGCCGGTGCAGTTGCGGTGTTTGGCATCGCCTGGCGGCCCACATGGCGCCCAGATCTGGCCTCTCTTGCCGGCTGGAGCAGACCAAAAATGACTAATTTTGTCATTAGTCATCCGAGTGACTAATGACAAAATTAAATATTAATGCTTCCCGCCAGAGCAGACAATTGCTCTCACCAATTTTTGTATAATAAACTTGGTGGGGGGGGGGCTATCACATTAAATACCCCTTAGAACACGTCAATAATTACCAAGTTATCAAAATGTATGACATTCCAAGCTCGCTGCATGCTCGTTCCTTGCATCTAGCGTGCTTGTAATGTGCCAGGAAAAATGCTTGGGACCCACAACTGATGGGGTGCTGCGGAATATATGTATAAACGAAGCCATCCTAGCATGAATGCTATACGCAGTGCAACGGTGAAATAGAACGCTTGCCTTTGGATCTGTTTCAAATACTGAACTATGGGAAGTTTGGCTTAACTAATTACACATCCAGCTCGCTTTAATGCACAATCACCGCCAGGGGCGTCGATTTGTATCCTTTTGTGGGGGCCATGACCCCACCAATCTTGGTCTTGGCCCCCTCAATGTTGATTTGGGCCCCCAATAACCACTGCTATATTTATGCTGATAAGAAAGCTAAAGGAAAACAAATAAAAAACACCATTCTACTTAGAATACCTCGTTGGTGCCAGCAAAAACACTTTGGAATGAAATGGAACAGACTTGGATTGGATAGTTGATTGACTATCCACTTCTTGGTGCAAAATTTAAAATTGTGTGAAAAAAACAAAGGAGTAAAATTTCCTTCCACTTTGCACTTATATTTAGCTCATGCTAAATTATACTATTAAATTACTCTCTGGGAAGGCTTGGGTGCCCTCTAATTTTTAAGCTAGCGCCCGTCAAAGGCAAAGCCGCCCAACACCCTTCAAGATGCATTCGAAGTGGCTCTCGGGACGTGTGTCCCCATGGTGATTCCTGGATCAGTCCCTGGCCGATGCTTGTCCCCATGTCAACATTTTAACATGCAAGATTGCAACATTGTGTTTGGTTACCTACAACAAAATATCTACCATGGCCTGCATGGCCTGTGTGTAGCTCACAATGCAGGTGACTGCCTGCCAGTTATATGAATCACCTTTCCGTCTCCACGAAATCAGAGAAGCACTTTTCCGTCCCCATGGAGTGAGAGAAGCACTATTCCGTCCACACGTACTGAGAGATACGTACTTTTCTTCAGTGCCTATCTTCAGTCACCCTTGCAACTTGCACCATGCACTTCTGGTCCACACTCGATTCATGATCGGACCAAAAGTTCGATTAGAATCGAACTTCTCAACCGGGAACGTGCCGATCGCCAGAATCGGCAGGGGGAGAGGGAGAGGGGTAGAGATAGGGCAGAGGGGAAGGGGAGAGGGAGAGATCTTTCGCACACATGCACGACGATGCCTTTATTGAAGGATAGAATTAGTAGGTACCTACGTACCTAGGTACGTAGGCACCTATATGTGCATACCGACCTGATGGCTGAGTAAACCACGTAGTGCAAGGATGTGTTAGAAGTGCTGCGTCCCAAGCTACATAAAGCACGACACAAACGCTTCCCAGATCAGATTTCCAGTTATTTTACGCTTAACATGCTGTTCTGTACCTTGACTTTTGAATGACTCCGCCGTTTTGTTGTGCCCTGGCCTGAGGCGTGCTGTGACAGACTCCTGAACACCCGGATCCCGGCCAGGTGGGCACACCTGTGGCGCAACACCGTTGCATCACACGTGTAGGCGACTGCCAGCTCTTCCTCGGCACCCAGAGCCGGAGCAGGGCGGCCTTGGCGGACGCTGAGGTCACTTTCGATTCGCCCCTCGGCCTGGCGTGGCTTGCGTTGCGACCGGGCGGAGACTCTGTCGTCGCCGGGCGGCCGGCCCATAGCCCGCAGCCCACGGCCCACAGCCCGCTGCCCGCGTCACGTGCCGACTCGAGCACATGCGGGGCTCGGCGGCCGGCCGTGACCGGCCGTGCGTGCTGCTCGTTAGACTGCTGAGGCGAGGTGGAGGGCGGCGGTGGACAATGGACGTGCCTCGCGTCGGGCGGCCTCTGCCGGTGCCGTGCGGGCGCCTGGCGGCTGGTCGTGGCGAAGGTCTGGGCGGGAAATGCCCGCGGTCGCTCTGCCTTGGTCTCTGTCTCTGTCTCTGTCTCTGTCTCTCTCGCTCTCTCGCTCTCTCGCTCGCTCTCTATCTCTACCGTCAGTCCTTGCAGCATGTATCTGCCATACATATTGATGAGAAATCTAATATAATGTCTGAAACAAACAGCCTTACCGTGAATGGTTACAGGTGCCCGCCCACCAGGGCTATTCCAAAATATATTTGATTATCTATCACTCAATGAATTGGAGAGAAAAAAATGTTGGTTGGTTCGTTATTGGCTTTACGACACATCGACTGTTGAGCCATATAGCGTCGCTAATTTCTCACGCCGATTAGTCGCAGGCAAAGAGTAGCGACAGGTGAGACTCGAACCCGCAATCTTTCGATTGTGAGGGAAGCAACTTACCCCTTGACCACTCGTCCCCCCACAACAAAAATGATTTTACTCCAGGAAAGACCAGTGCATCGCTAATGTGCTCTGCTGTAATCTGAATTGCTCTCTTACGTGCCGGCCCTGCGCCACTGCACAGCGTGATTTCCCGGAAGTTCGAGTTTGGGTGAGTTTTATTGCGATAGGACACTTCGGCCTCCTCGGGCCATTCCGTGCCGTGAAGGCGACAAAAGGAATGACCGAATGATAGCTGGATGACCGAAGCAGTCAAAGCGCCCCTAAGCCCAAATAACCAACCAACCAAGAAGGCGACAAAAGGAATATTACGCTGCACGCATCAGGTTATTTTTTTGCGGAGGTTTTTCGCAGGAACATGAATCGTGATTTCATGAGAAATTGATGGTCGTCCCCCAAGCGCAGTGTTCGACTATCACTCCTTAGTGTTTAATTTGGGGCGTATATTCCTTTAGGCCGTGAAATTATTAAGTGTAACATATTTTGCAAGAATAAGTGAAGTACATTCGTTTCATCAAAACTGATGAATAAAACCCTGTCTTTTTACATACAAGGACAGAGTACTTTGCATATGTCCGACTACACGAAGCCTATGTGTGTTTCCTGATGCTGGATCACAGAAAAAAATTAACTGCAATGTTATCTTCACACACGATTTGTGATCATCTGTGTCCTTTGGTGTTGGACCAGTCATAAAGTATGCCATGCGCAAGAAGTGATATATTTAATTTTATTTAATTCAGTTTAAGTTCGAGACAACTATTGTCGCAAACTGTGGATGTTCTGAAACAATTTAAGAAGAAAAGAAGAAATAAATACACTGAATTATTGGGTGTCTATGGTTGTCCATTGAAACACGAAATGTTGTCAGGTGTGAAGATAGCTCTGGAGCTATTTGGACCAGTTTCATATTTAAAATCCATCCGTGGAATTTTCTTCCATTGCTTTGGGTTGCCCGAGGAAGCCAAGAAGATGAAAACCTTTTTCCATGGCAATTCGTGAAGAACATCTCAATCTTTAAAAAAATGTATATGCATTAGCTATGCATTGTTTATGATTCCATATTTGAATGCATTATACATGCCTTTCTTGGTAGTAGTCTAAACAGCTCCGACCGGAGTGGAAGCTGGAGGGCACCGAATCCATCGAATCCAAGAAGCGCCGTGTTGGTCAAACCGGTCTGGAGATGGTGGTTTCCCTCATTTGACGCGCGGATTATGGTGGTTTCGTTCATTTGACGAATTGTTTTCTTGGAAGCACCGAGTTGATATCCGGGTGGAATCAGCTATCTGAACCAGTTAGTTGTGGGTAAATAGCCGTAAGCCTGAGTTGTGTGATGTGATAAAGTCGAATGATGAGCAGGTAGTGAGATTTCTCATTGTTGTCATGTGGTATCAGCCAACATAGGAAATGAGGCCCAATTTAAGGTTGTTGATATTGAATCTCTTTCTCTTTGGTGTAAAATTCGGCATCAAAGCATAACTACAGGTAGCTCAGTGGAATTGCCGTAGATGGTGTTTTTAAGAGCATTGGTAATTCAGTTCATGCTTTGGAATGAAGAAATGTCTGGGGGTTGTATTGCATATGGGAAGGTTCCTAAAATTGCATCCAGTCTGCCATCCAGGTACCCCAGCGATGGATCAAATTTTGTGTGGTATCGGCCGCTGTTGGAAAGTGGGTATCAAATTAATGGTCTTAATGATGATTGGATCTATTCCAATTGAGGAATTTTGCCGGCTTTTAGCAGATGGAGTCGGTATTGGGTGTCTCGCCTCAATCTGGACATCGTTTTCTGGTTGGCGGCATGGTTTGCTGCCGTGGCCGGAGCGCTGACAACTAATACAGCGGGGAAGACTTGAAATGAAAATACGGACTTGGTAGCGAAGGTAGCCTGAGAGGAGGGTCTTTGGAAGAGTAGTGGAGTTGAAAAGATCTAGGAGACTCGCATCACGTTTCTGTCCATATTTAAAGGAGGTAATGCTGCGGATGTTGGTCGCCCCATCCGGCCTTGATCCGCTTCAATATCTGCTCCAGATATGAAGCGGAGCTCCGGCGTGAAAATGGTGTCCTTGGTGGTGTTGCTGTTGAAGTGGAAGGTGATTGAGACAGATTTACCACACAATGCGATGGTGCAGAAGAGCACTGGTTTAGTCTTGAATTTGAGTTTTGGTGACTGAGGCTACGTTGGCCGAGGCCGATATTTCTGGATTGACTAAGGAGCAGATAGTGAGGAGGTGTTTAGCCAGCCAGAAGATACTGACAAGACGAAAGGAGAGGTTTTCCTCCACAGGCTTGGCGAAGACGTAAGAGCCAGAACTGGCGAGGTATGGTTCGGTGGATTGGATTTGGTCAGGTTGTGAGGACGTGGCCTGGCTCGAGAGCCGGTCAGCGGCATGGAAAGTGATGGTCTGATTCGGCCTGCACGTACTGAGGTGTAGTTTTGGGACGAGCCGTGATCGGCGAGACGCAACGGGCTTCCATGGCGTCATACAAAGGAGCAGATCTCCTCAATGGTCATCAACAGTTGTATCAAGATAGGAAGCATCAGGGGCATAGTCTGGAGTCAGGAGCGATGATCCAACGCAGTCGATACCCCCTGTGCCCAAATAATCAACCGGAGCGATGATATTGGGGATATGGGCATGGACATTGTGGAATTTGTGATTCTGAGTCCGGCAACTAGCTGATGTCAATATCCTTCTTGTGTAATTTCTCATCGTGGATAAAACCTCATCGTGGTAAAACCTTATGAAATATACAGAAACACAAACCTAAACAGAAATACAGGGGACAGAAGTACAACGGGGAAAGTAAAAATGAAGTGATTGGTGTCCCTTGACACAAAATATAACTGGAAAGGAAAACATGTGGCAGGTGCTACTCCGCTCGAAAAGGAAAACGATGTACTAAATCAAATGGAAGAAACAGAACGAACGACCGGTTTATTTGCCGGTAGATGTCTCTCGCCCGCTTTATCTGCATGTAGCTGCCTCATGTAGTCTTGTTCTATCACAAGCTCGACCATAAACTAGGGGAATTTGCTAAATAAACACACACACTATTGACATTTTTACACTGCTCACGATATATACACGGTGGCGGTCCCAGATTCTCGCCAGATAATGATGAATTGCTGTGGCTTGTTGACCGTTTCCCTGTACATTTCCAGGTAAACAGTTTGTTTTACGTCCAAAAATGTGTACAGAGGAATGCCAGATTATTACTGTTGCCGCGAAGCAGGAGAGGTGGGGTCCGGCCGAGCAGTTCAATCCGGCACCATGACCTAGAGACCACGCGGTGTTCAAGCAGGACGTCCGGTGTACATTTGTGGTGCACAGAACCGTGTCAACGTGCACGGTATATCCACCGTCGCGCACACAGACGCGCGGCGACAAGCGAGCCGCGTCCCTTTTGCAAACCGGAACCGTCAATCATCGGGCGGCTCGTGTTCGTGTCAACAAGCCGCGCGAGCTGGCGGTAACCTGACGCCTGCGGCCCGTTCCTCGCCCGGCCAATTCCCCCCCCCCCCCCCCCCCACCTCCGCGACTCACCACCCCCGCAGTCGTGCACTGCCAAGCCAGGCACCCCATGCCGCTGCGTCCCGGCCTCTCCGACGCGCTCTGCCCGTCCAGCGTGCGGCGTCACGCACTCCTGGGCCACGTGCCGGAATGTGACGCGGCCGGCGGTCGGCGGCCGCCGTGTCGGGGCGGTGTCACGGCGTGACCTCTCGGCTGCGGCTGGAGGTCGCCGGCGGCTGGCTCTGTGCGCAGCGCACCGGCACCGTGCACGGACGTGGAGCGCTCAGTTGATGGTCTCGGCCACGCCGGCCGCGCCCCAGAAGCGGAACTGTCGCCCGTCCGGCTCGACACCGACACCATGCACTCGCCTGCGTCCCCCCGCCCTGCTGGCTCTTCCTCAGGAGGCCGTTTGATGGACTGAACGAAATTAAGGCATCTTACAAATTCGGCGTCGCCTCCGGGATCGCATCGCTTGCCGTGGTTTGCGGGTGCGAGTGTGAGTGAGTGTGAGTGTAAGTGCAAGCGAGTGTACGTGTAAGGGTAAGCGTTTATTGGATGTGTATATCGGTGGGCGGGCAGGTATGTGTGTGATGTGGGGATGGGGGATACGAGAGGGAGGGCTAGTTCAGTCTCACTCCGGACGACGAGGGTGAAGATTGCGACCGGCGCAGTCAATAAAGCCGACGCTGACCAGCAGTCGATCCGTGGACAGACACTATCTGGCGACCTTTGCGCGGCTGTTTGCACGATCAGATAGTGCTGCCTGCCAGCTGGGAGCATACCCGCGGCGACCTCGCATGCCCCGCCCAGGGGGCGCCGTCTCGCATAGCGCCAGCGGGCGCCGTCATGCACGCAGCGCGCCGACGCCACCTCGCACAGCACCGGACGGCGCCTTCACATTCAACACAAAACTGGCGCCGTCCAGTGCAGGGCCTGCCAGGTGTCATCACACGACACCGACACACGGGCCACTGTGGTATCACCGGCCGACACGCTACAGACGACACCGACACACGGGGCACTGTGGTGTCACCGGCCGACACGCTACAGACGACACCGACACACGGACCACTATGGTGTCACCGACCGACACGAAGCCGCACGACACGCTACAGACGACACCGACACACGGGCCACTGTGGTGTCACCGGCCGACACGCTACAGACGACACCGACACACGGGGCACTGTGGTGTCACCGGCCGACGCGAAGCCGCACGACACGCTACAGACGACACCGACACACGGGCCACTGTGGTGTCACCGGCCGACACGCTACAGACGACACCGACACACGGGGCACTGTGGTGTCACCGGCCGACGCGAAGCCGCACGACACGCTACAGACGACACCGACACACGGGCCACTGTGGTGTCACCGGCCGACACGCTACAGACGACACCGACACACGGGCCACTGTGGTGTCACCGGCCGACACGAAACCGCACGACACGCTACATAAAACGACATCGGCATGGCGACAACGTAATCCGTCAGCAGAATGGCGCCGAGCGCGGTGACACCAGAGCGCGGCAACAACAACGAACGCTCGCGTGCCGCGCTAGTGGCTCCAAATACCTGACACCAGAGCGCGGCAACAACGAACGCTCGCGTGCCGCGCTAGTGGCTCCAAATACCTGACAGCACAGAAGGGACGAGGACGAATTCGGGGTCAAACCGGTCCCACAAGGACGATGCTGACCCGCGACGACCGCCACGGTGGCGGAATAAAGCTGAACAGTGGCTCAAATAATAGCGCATCCCAGTCATCGGCTGTACACTGGCTCAAATAAGAGCGTATCCCAGTCAGCCTCCTACATTGGTTCAGATAGGTGCGTATCCCAGTCAGCGGCCGCATACTGGCTCAGATAGTAGCCTATCCCAGTCAGCGGCCGCATACTGACTCAGGTAGGTGCGTATCCCAGTCAGCGGCCGCATACTGGCTCAGATAGTAGCCTATCCCAGTCAGCGGCCGCATACTGGCTCAGATAGTAGCCTATCCCTGTCAGCAGCCGTACACATACACACCACCACCACCACACACCACATACACATACACACCACATGCACACCACACACCACACACCACACACCACACACACACACATACACATGCACATACACCACACACCACACCACACACCACACCACACACCACACCACACACCACACCACACACCACACCACACACCACACCACACACCACACCACACACCACACCACACACCACACCACACACCACACCACACACCACACCACACACCACACCACACACCACACACACGCATACATACATACACACATACACACATACACACATACACACATACACACATACACACATACACACATACACACATACACACATACACACATACACATATACACATACACATATACACATACACATATACTCATACACATACACACACTACACAACACACACACTACACACAACACATACATACACATACTACACACCACACATACATGCATACACTACACACCACACATACATACATACACTACACACCACACATACATACACACACTACACACACACTACACACACTACACACACACCACACACACACATACACACACACACATACACACATACACACATACACATACACACATACACACATACATGTACATACACACACATATATGCATACACACATACATATATACATACACACACACACAATTTAGTGTCATGCAGCTTATTTGCAGAGAACTGCTTCATTATCGAAACCTGTGCAAGACGGCAGGGTGTGAGTGTATTCCGTGCACAGTGCACACAGTGCTCCTGTGTGCACTGTGCTCACAGGAGGTCCGACGCGGTCACGAGCAGCGTAGGCCCGGCATTGCCTCAACTCGGTGGGACCACGCCGCGCCTACCACTGGCACCCGAGGTGTCTTGAGCGGGCTGTGTCCATCAGTGTGTGCCCACGCTGGTGTACCGGAACTGGGGCCGATTGGAGCCCGCGCGGGTAGATCAGAACAAGGGTGGGCTTGGTGCCCATGCAAGCATATTAGAAAATCGGCGCGGGCGACACGTCAGCTTAAGCCGATGAAGACCGACCGGCAGTAGAAAATAACGTTGGCAGGCTGACATGTCGACCATGTAGGCAACAACTACCTTAAATCCAGTGCTCTTATTGCTAATGGTTGGCATGAGCACTGCAAAAAAAACTGTTCGATATCCATCAGGAATTTGGTGCACAGTCTTATAATTGACTAACTATATTGTAACACTACTATATCTACCACTACACTACCATGTACACTAGAGTGGGAGATTTACTTTCTGGGTTGGGAGTTGGAGTGCAGACAGACTTTTTCCGGAGTGCATTTTCAGGGACATTTTATTTTGTATGCACGGAATCCATTTACGGGTAGCCGACTGGAAAATCATATGTACCTAGTCAGTACCTATGTGATATGCATAAATAATATGCATTATCATTATTGGTCACACCTAAGCAAAGGAATAAGGAAGTGAACAATTAATGGCACCGCAAGGCAGACTCGTGATAATCAGCTCGGTTTCGTCGCTCAACTCACAGGAGCAATGCACTTTCCTTTTACTGTTAGTCTCAGTACAAGGCTAGCTATATGAAAAACAAACACAAATACTTCACACTTCACACTCGGCTCAGAGCGCATACCTATGGGCAGCAAGATATGATAGCGGCACCGTAGATTGATTAAAATTCAGTTATGGGCGCAAAATGTCATTTGATGTCGACGCGCCCCTGAACTCCAATCCACCACCACCAGAGCGCATACCTACCTACGCAGACAATGCCCTACGTAATACGAACCTAACACGCCAAATACCACTACCGCACACGCCACAGTCGGATGTGATAGCGGTGTGCAAAGCAAATGTCTTGTGTTTGCAAATCAGTCAAGGTCTTGTGTTTGCAGTATTACGCTGTTAAACATGTGTTAAAAGTTCATGATGGTTATGACGTCATATAAAAATAACTTGCACCAATTGGTTGACGCACAGTTTTCAGATCAGAAAACGCCAACCAAGTAAATTCTGATCAGCGGCCTCGGGTACACCGGAAGACGTCTCTTAAAACTGTTCAACTTTATAGCAAGGACGCAGGTATTGAGAGGCGCGGCTCCAGAGCCGGAGAACATTATACTCAGTGAGCATGCGCGCCGTTTTGCATGCGCTGTCGGCGCGTTGTTGTCTGCAATGCCGGTGGATGAGATTGAGAGAAGTGTGGGAAGCTGTGGTCGGGCTACTGATAGGTGCGAAAAGTGCTTAATTTGCATGGCAAACGTAAATGGAATAGGATTATAGGCCTCTTTAACAAGTTCCCCGATAACAATCACAAATCACTCGTATCCACGAATGGGTCGAAACACGATGCTAAGGTAGGCAACGGCATCACTGCACCAAGTCTTAGAATTTCCAAGCGGCTACCGGATAACTTCTCCATCTACTCCGCTAATCAATGGCCATTCTGGCTGCTATCTCCGTTATCATGAAGCGAAAAGTCAGAAACATAGTGATTTGCTCAGACTCCAAATCCGTCCTACAGTCAATTAGCAACACCCACGACTATCCTCATTACTTCATTGATCGAATCCAACAAATCGTGGCTCATAACGCAAACATGAACTTTTCCTTCCTCTGGATTCCGGGCCACGCCAACATCCCAGGTAACGAAGAGGCAGACCGGCTCGCAAATCAAACCTTAGCATCAAGCACCTACCCTAGCGTGGAATATTCGGTAGATGATTGCAAAGCACCCCTACAACACCGCATTCACCAACACCAACAGAACACATGAACACAACACAACACAACACAGCTCAACACAACACAAATCCAACCACGCCCACGCAATTAAACCAACGACAGGCACATGGAACACATCAAATCAGTCTCACCAACAAAAAGAGGTCATCCTCACTTGACGTAGAACCGGTTGCACAAAACTAACACAGCCTCGATTAGAGGATGACCAACACACAACACCTCACTGCGACACCTGCAATACCACGTTAAGCATAGGCAACATCCTGCTAGACTGCAGTAGTTGTAGCTCTCAGAGACAACCACTTAAGGCATTCTGCCAGAGAGATAGGGCATCACCCTATTGCTATTTAAATATCTGTATGCCACATAACTAACAGGAGCTCTCTGGGCACCACACCACCAACGCTCACATTACTTGCAATACATGACCGCGAAACACTCGTAGGAAACACGTAAATAGCCATCCCTGCATGGCGTCGGACGCACATGGGCCGATTTGCTTCCCAGTTAGGAATAATCGGCTACCTAGCAGTGCTGTCTGAGGTAGATGAGCCGACTTGTTTTAGGAAGAAATAAAAACTAAAACAAACAAAAAGTTAGCATAACGTAAAACAACTACCCAGAGGAGCCATCGGACGTAAATGAGCCGATTTGCCTCCAGACTCCTAACCTAAATGGGTACCCAGAGGAACAGCGGACGTAGAAGAGCCGAAATGCCAAACACCGTACTAACCCAACTGACTTCCCTGCACGGCATTCTTAGACTAACCAACTATTAACAACTAACACGCGGCAGCCGGCGTGAGAGGCGTTGTGGACAACTGCCTCCTTGTCCGCACGGTAAAAATCGCTCGGTGCTTTTCGATAAGAGAAGGCTGAAGCCTAGTGTATTAAAGTTTTTTAGTTCATTAAAACCTATCCTAACTTACCATCACCTACCTTTTGAGAACAAAAAGTCCCCCAATTTATTTTTAATGTCAAGCGATATATTTCCTGACAATTATTAACATTAAAAAGGAGACCTAACCTAGTCTAGCCTAACCTAGGCTGTTTTAAAGCTGTTTAAGTGTTCTTTTGCTAAAATGTTTGCAACATTTTTGGTAATATTTTCGGTATTATTGTGCTTTAGGGTGGTGACGAAAAGTGTTATGGGCGCTATATGACCAACGCGGCCAATGCGGCTATAAGCCCAAATAACCAAGAAAATGTTTGCACACATTTGCCTCCATAAAGCAAACAAATGGGTTAGGTTTGGTTAGGTGAGGTTAGTTTATATTTTTTGGTTGGAAAATATGTTATTTTTTGTCCAATAATAATGAATTTGTACCGATAATAAGTGGACCCATCATCTTAATCTCCGTCATGAACATAATGTCCTGAATAAAAATTCATCCCCCCCAAAAAAATAACTTCAACTACAAATTTCGTAATGATTTTCTTCAAGAGCATCTCAGGTTGTGCTAGGTTGGCTTAGGTTTTTTTAAGTTTGAAAATTTTCAGAAAATGAAATGCTTTGACTGTTTCTAATATGTGTATCATTATGCTTCCCATTCTGATCGATCTGGCGGTGTTATGCTCTTGTTGTGGCATTTGTACGAGTATTTGTATTTGTTTTGTAGCATTCAGTGTAGTCATAGCCTCGGTAACTGAAGTTGAGACGTGATATCGTTGCGGCGGTGCTGTCCGTGAAATGTGATGTCATGCGGGCAGAATCCGCCTGACCGATAGATGTAGAAATTAGGCACCACGATTGTACAGGTCAAACAGGAATGTCATCTGATCCGTTTGTGCACATTTTTGCTTGTCCGTAGAATACGGGTACTTGACCCGATGTTAAAATGGGATGGCAAAGGTCGCGATCTGGTCGAACTTTGCCATCCCATTTTAAATGTGCACTGGAATGAACGAAACAAGTTTATAGCTAACCTGGTGAGTGGAAGACAAATATGTAGAAATGTAGAAAAAGGGAAAATAAAAGTGACCATCGCGTATGATTTGAGAAAAGTTTTCCACAACCAAATTGATGTCATATTTTTTATTTAAAAAAGCCTTCGGCTGACGCCATGCGGGCTTGAAGGAAAACTTCGATCTACCATCTGGTAAAGGTACCCTTTGTTTGTTATTTGTCACACGTGCGTCTGATATTATATCTGATATCTGATATATCAGACGCGTGTGTAGTGAATAACAAATTAACGCAGTTTTATTCAGTGCAGGTGCCTATTGCGGTGCAGGGCCGTTTTCGTTCCATATTCCTTTTCACAATCACAACCCATTTCTGTGTGTTGTGTTTCGGGCACTAGGATTGACTCATGCATAACATTGATTATGAATACCAAGCTGAACATTAATAGGTACTTAATTGTAGTTGCTGTCATTAGTTTTCGGTAAATATCTCCAGTACCCCTGACTCTTTATTCACTGGCAGCTGACAACTTGATAATTTTAATGCTAAGCATGAATAATTATGCTGTGTTTTGCTCCCTACTTTGTGTCATGGCACGCTATTCACAAAGACATACGTTATATCACTTTGTCATAGCTTGCATTTGAGTCACAAGACTTAAGTGACTCATTGTGATTTGTATGATTGACTCATGATTCAACTAATTTGTATAGAAAGATGTGATTCAACTCACAACTAAAGATATATTTTGTGGAAAGGAATTGATTCAACTCATGACTCATCAAAAAACGATTGATTCACGAGTTGATTCTCGATTCAAATCTAGTTGAGCACAAGTCTGATTCGTGGTGTGTATAAACATCAGTATGACAATGCAATTGTTGTTTGGTAGCTTAGCAATGTTTTTAGGGCAATCCGGTTTAAAGTCCATCAGCATCTGCGAATCTCAGCATGCTATGATGCAAGTTGTACTTTCACAGTGGAGGGAAATCCATTTATTTTGTTGTTGGTTTTGCACAATTTTCAATTTTGCGGCAAAAGGTGGAGACTCAGTCCACTATGTAAACCAAATATATTTCTTTGCAGTACATAATATGCTGGTTAACAAACACCAACTAAGTGTTCTATGCGGCATGGTGTTTTTCTTCTTTTTTTTCTTTACCTTTCCTGTGGGCGCAAAATGACCCTAGATGTCGACGCGCCCTTAAACTCCAATCCACCACCACCACCACCTTTAGCTTTCCTATGAGCATAAAAACAGCATGGATTATTGGGGAGCCAAAATCAACATGGGGGGGGGGGGGGCAGATCAACATTGGTGGGGCCATGGCCATCACAAAAGGATGCAAATCGACGCCTCTGACAGTCAGACTGCGATGTGACAGTAGGTGAACCAAGGCATTGCTGCAGTCAATATTGTATGCATTTTTCTGAGAAACCACAAATGTTTTGCTGAGGAAAATCACCTTAAGAAATAAACCCAGCTGGTTGATTTTCTCTCGAACTGATGACGAAATGTCTTCCATAGACGACTTTTGGGACGTTTGAACAAGCCAAAGCGGATAATGCATACCGACGTAGTCTGTCCGTGCACCGTCACCTCGTCACGAAGCTTCTTCGGTCATGCGAACTAGAGCCCCGTATTTACTACTGCATTACTGACCGAACACCGTGATTGCCACAACTCAATGACTATTTTCAAAAGCTGGGAAAATCGCCAGCACTGACGATTTTTTTAGTTTATACTCGCTATTTGTTTGAAGGTTATCTGGCAGCTGTGATGGCGGCATGCGCGACGGTGTACACGTGCTTCCTTCCACCTCTGCGCGAGTGTCGTGGGCGTTGCGCGTGGAGTACATACACGTCGGGGAAGGATCTCTACCTTGTCTCGCAGGTAATGCACGGTCGTAGAGTTGCTGACTGTCTGTGTTGTTTCCATACCTGTCCTGTTGTGTCCACCTTTCTCTAGCCTGAGAGACTGTGACTGTTCGCAGACTAATCCAAGATGCCTGGTATCTGCCCCCGCTGTCAGAAGAATGTCTACTTCGCCGAAGAGAAGAAGGCACTGGGGAAGTCTTGGCACAAAATGTGCTTCAAATGCGGTGAGTTAGAAGCATCATAGCAAGCCACAACTGGCGTCTCAGCTGGTGATGGGTATGCTATTAGTTGCGACATCATGAATGAAGCGTCTCGAGCAGGGGCGGTCCGAGGCACCGAAATTGGGTTAGGCAGTCACAACTGCAACCCCCATCCCCCAACAAATCGTCGAATTTCGGCTGCTCAACTTTTCGGTTCCCAAAATTCGGAAGTTCTTTGTCCCCCCCCCCCAAATTTTTTTTTCGATGTTAGGAACACTAGACATATTTCGGTTGTGCATATGACCTCCCCCCCCCCTGAAAAAATCAGATTTTGATCACCATATTTTTCCTGGTATGACCGATAAGAAAAAGAACCTTGAAGGACTTTCAGTAGAATTTGCCATGATTGATGATGGTCTTAATTCCAAGGCTGCTCTATGAAGGCCACCAAATGAGTGGCGTTAGGGACGCAAATGGATACACATGGGATTGGAACTGTAGGGAGCAGGGGGCCGTGACCCTCAAAGAGGGCAGCAATGGTAGCTGGTATTCCCACTTTTGAGACATTTAAGTTTCATAATAAGCAGCATACACACATCTGAATATATAAAGAAAAAAGAACTACCTGTGATGCATAACTAAGCAAACGTTGCACATATCACATCGTAGCACTTCCATTCGCACAGCACATTTCCCAATTCCGCGGCCCACCGGCGAAACAGTGTGGGCGGCGCTTTAGCTGTGATCGGGCATAAAGTACGTCGGGAACCATCCTATAAACAAACAAACATCATTGCGCTTCATTGTTAAGTCATGTATGCTTGGGCACGGCCTTACAAGAACGCAGCTAATTCAGGAGTTGATGCAATGTAGTATGGACATTCAAACCTTATATTATGGCATAAAAAGTATATAAAGCAGATCATGTGCCAGGTAGTAATCAATTACATTCTTACGAGAGTTTCACTGCGGTTCTTTGACTAACATATTTAAAATTGATTTCATTAATATTGCATACAGTAGAAAATCATGGCTGAATGCAGAAGCGTAACACAATCGAAGAAAGGCATACAATTCACAAGTACGAGTTCCTTGCCTTGATTTTACATCGCCATGTAATATATTTATATAGCCTTGGTCCAAGCTGCCATACACTTCAACATTTACACGCATATCGATTCTTAAAGCATAAAGATTACTGCCACCGTATATCCATTTGGTAGCTGTAGTATGGAATAGAACGCACAAATTTCCAGTTCAATGGATTTTCACAGTTAGGCACAGCCCGTAGATATCCAACTTTTTTAGAGAGATGCATGGGTATCATCGTTGCTGGTATCCAACATTGCAAAATGTTGCTTTCCATCATTGATTATGGTAGCATAGATACAATAGTGAGGTCCACACCATATTAAATCAACTGCAAGTGAGAAAACGCCTCTTGGAATTCCAGAATCCCCCAAAGGGGATTCGACGCTTGTGATGTGACCTGACAAGATGAGTGATATGAAGAGTGATGAGTGGTGGTTGTTATGTAACCTGACAAGGCACATGACGAACATGGCAATTGACCGGACGAGATCTTTAGCTGGGTAACTGCGTAGTGGCATTGGCAGCACGTCAAACATTTAATTCAAGTTATGTCGTGCAACATAAATAATTCGGTCAGATGATTGACTCATGGTATATTCAACAAGCTCTGCTTAGCAAAGACTCTGGTCACAGAATCTATTCAATGAAAACATTTGGATTAAAAGCACTAGAACATCGAATTACAACCGAGACTTCTAGCAATGCTTTTCATCGTCCAGTGACGTGTTCGTCCAGGATGAGATTTAAGAACCCCGAAGATGAGGTGATGAATTTATGCCGATTGCAGGGTGTATATTTTGGAAAACACGACTTATGGTGCAAGCAGTTAAATGGGCATCTTAATGTTGATTTTGTGCCATGTACTCCATAGACGTCATTGTTGAGCTATAAAATTATTGGGACATGCGCAGTGGCGTACCGAAATGGGGGCATTGGAGGAGTCCCTCCACAGTATTGGCATTCGAGCAGTTCCAATCTTGATCTGCTGTCTTGATCACTGTCACCAGATCAAAGAATTTTCAACCAGCTATCACCCGTCTTTCCTGTTACTCTTCCTCTCCAGCATCAGTGATGATACTTCTTTTGCCATGGGCCAGCAAGTAAGCTACGTTCTTCCTTATTCGTCCTCACCTCCACCGGTGAACATTCACAAATTGGGCATCTTAAAGACGTGTTGTACCATATCATAGAAACTAGGGCGCGCCACATACACATGAGGAAGACTAATAAGCTTGTTACCCATTCACACACACACACACTCACCATATAGCGGAAATTGAATACATTTTATTTAAACAGAAATGCTTCATAGTTTCATTCGCACCAGGAAGATAAATCTACTATTACAAAAAACTCCATCGGTCGTGAAGAAGCGTTCCAGGTCCAGCGGGAAGTGTTAATTTGAAAATAATTATACTGCGATGATCGGTCTTTTTCAGGACCACAAGTTGCTGTTAAGCATAGGCGCGCCCAGGCGGCCTGTTCCCTCCCCCCTTAGCAATCAAAGTTGTGTGTTGACTATTCAAATAGTCGGGTTCTCTATTCAAAAGTGTTCAACCGTGGTACTTTGCGAAATTCCTGGGTGCGCCCCTGCTATTGACCACGGCCCTCCCACTTTTTGAGACGTTCCTACGCCCGCCAATGGTGAAGTATGACTCCCTAGGTTATACCACGGATTATAGTAAACGGATAGGAAACTCTCGGGCGGCACTTTGATGTTTGCGACCACCGACCGATACTAGCGACATCTATCGGACGATCGGAGAAGTAATCCTAGACAGGTGATGCGAAGGCCACCCCATCGAAAAAGCTTGACGGGATGGGGAAATATAGCTGAATCGGCCTTTTACCACGCGTCGTTTGAAAAAACTGCGACTTCGGCGCCAGCCGGGGACGCATACTCCAGTAGCCGCCATCCCTTCGGCCGCCGTATAGAACATTGAAGCTCGTGACCAACTAACCTGTGCCGACTAACTGAAGGAAGCGGAATGTCATGAGAGCCGGCAGAAAAACAAGGAAGAGCACCTGCCCCCTCCCATTCCAACCGTATATGCCTGGGACTCGTCTGGGGCAGGCCAATTCCATTCCGATTCCTTCCCCCCACAAAAAAGGTTGCTGATTGGCCAAAGACCGATTGGCTGATTGGCCCTGGCAGTCACATCCCCCCCCCGAGGTATATTCTTTGACAAACGAGGGGACCCTGAGCAGACTTAGGAGCACATGATGAACATTGATTGGGCCGAGGGGCCCCGGTAACAGCCATTTGAGCCCTCTGAGGAACTGTCGGGGGCACCCTGCATGACCCTATTGCAGCTGCCACGTCTCCCATGTTAACCCACGCACGCCCGGGTGGGTGGGTAAATACCCCCCCCTCTAGGACGTTTCGTATCATACCCAAGAAACGGTTTGCACTAGAGCTCAGAAATTTACAGTACCTTAAGCTACATCAATTTGACACATCCTCCAGAATTATCAGGTCAAGCTCATGTCAGGTCAATAACCTACAACACTTCTAGTGGCAGCATGTCGAACCAAATTGCGGAAAATCTTATATTGTGACAATATAGATACAAGATAGGTTTCATGAGCCATAAAACCTGCATCACTTGTCAACAAAAGTCAAACCTAACTCATGGCAGAGCCTGCCTACCCTGGCATTGGCTGCCGGTACCCTAGAGCTCCACTCAGGGGAGACTGCCTTAGGCAGAATAGCAGTCGCAATGACTCTGCTATTGCTATGCTTCAGGTTGGCCAGAAGGGCCCTGTGGTCCTGTGGCAGCTCCTCACTCCTAGCAGGACCTATGTTATTTACCTGCACCTGCACTATAACTGCCCTATACTGGTGCACACTGGTGGCCTGTCACCACTGGCACCAAGTCTTTGACCTTGGCACCAGGCCTGGTGATGCACCGATCCTTTCACTTACAACCTTTCAAAATATTCCGCCATGTACCTTAGGTAAAGATTGCAATATTTTATGTCAGGCAATTCCTCCTTCGGACTGCTCCACAGCCTCAAATCGGACATCCTCCAGCCAAAACCCTTGGTTTCAGAGCTGCATATGCAGGTGAAAATTCGATACATTTACGGCGCCCCCTTTGACCAATGCTTCAAGCCAAGCAAAAGCTCAAACAGACTAAGTACCACTGATTAAGATTTTCTAGTGATTTATAGTAAATAACTGGGCAATGCAATGGAGAATTACATGCTTCACTTGATCCAAAACACATAAGTTGCTCCCAAGAACACACACAACGCACCATAAACGTAGTACACCACGCCATGCGTTTAGATGTTCCCTGAAACAAAGAAACGAAGGCATATATGTTTTTCATTAATTCCTTACCGCCACAGAGTTCCATGCAGCAGAATCACGGTTCCCCAGCTTCTCCAAAAAAGCGGAAATTGGCCGAAACTAAACCACGCTTTACTCTCCAACGCGTGAATGTGCTGCTGGAATCAAACAATATCCTATCCAGGATTAGCTTCGGCCTCCAACCGCTAGGTGGCAATAGCTCGTCCTTGGTCGCCGATTCCGGGGAGTTTCCTATCCGTTTACTATAATCCGTGGTTATACCATAACATCCAGTCACTAATTGAAGATTACTCAATACAAATGAAGTGCACTGAACGACAAAACCGTGCAGCGAAGGGAGAGACTGAGGGGAGCAAGAGCCCATCTTAGAAACGGGAGGCCCCGATAAATCCCTGACTGCACCCACAAGAAAAGGAAAGGATGACCCTCGACACACCTCGGCTGTCTCAGACATACCAGGTGACAGTGGTTATATATTTACCTTCAGTGTCCATTCTATAAATTTACTTCAGTATATTATTTCATGTTTATCATGTATATTTATTCATTTTAATGCACATATTTCCATATATTATTTGCCTATAATGAAAGTTGCCAACTCAATTATTTTAAAAAGTCACAATGCCAATAGTAATGTCAGGCTACTTCACTTCCAAGTTCATATTTTCAAGGCATATTTTTACAGTACATGTGTAAAATGACAAACTAAGATTAGCAGGACACCAAACCAGGGGGTCCAGACCACATACCAACTTTGTGTCTCCAGACATGGGCACTTGCAATGCAACTATGAGGAACATGGAGAATATTATAAGCCCAAAGATCAGACAAAACATTTGGTCAGACTAATCCTGGTTTTAAATTGGGATCAGTTGAACATACCAGAACAAATTGGATGCATTGGAAGATCCTGGGCTGGTTTTAGTTGTTCAGCGGTGTCAAGCAAAACTAATTCTCAGATTTGTTTGAATATTTTTCATAGGTTTCAAACTCCTTGAATTTGGCATCAAATGTTTCTAGTTTTGAGCAGGGACGGTCGGCCCATGTAAGGCACTGAGGCAGTGGCTCAGCTCACCTAAGTAGAGCTGGGAAGTATTTTTGTACGTTATTTTCGTACGTATGATGATTTCATCCATTGGAAAATACGTAAATTGAAAAACTGGAAACAAATATGCATTGGCGACTGGTAATTATAGTGAAAATTAAAGTTCACATTAACATCTTAGCTTCAAAACAGCTCCATAACCGATCCGCAAAGGTATGCTGGGAGACGTCGCCATATGTTGCGCATTCGTTTCATAGCAAGCGCAGGGAATGCGGCCTTTTTTGGAGTGGAATCCATTATACATGTATGTAAAGGGTGGCGCCATGTATGATTCTACAATGAAGATCGCTGGGCGAGGGACACCTTTGATGAACATCGGACCTCAATAGTATTTGAGGCTAATTGTAAGTTGAAAAACTTTAAAATCATATTTTTAAGAAATTATTTTTTGGGGCATAGGCACTTCAGCTTGTACTTACGTCTCAATAAGCAGTCATTTCATGAAGAAAAGAAGGTATTATTGTGTTTTAAGGTGGAAACAAGGTAAGTTCTTACATACGTTTTCCCCCATGAAGCAAACCAATTGGTTAGGTTCAGTTAGTTTGTTTGTAGTTATATAATTTGGGGAAAATTTTCGTTCTTTTGTAATCTGGGAATGTTTTTTTTCTTCCAAAGCAGCTGATGTTAGGTTACATTAGGATGGGCTATTAACATGTTTTCATTTTAAAAGTTTTCAGAAAATGAATTGTTTTACATATATTTTAATACTTAATCCTCCAAAGTGAGGTTAGTTTGGATGACGTCATGTTGAATTTTATGTAATATTTAAACATTTCTTTTTAGGCTATGTTACCTAATTAAAAGTACCCTTTTAGGGTTATTTTGCCCATAACCTGAAAAGCAAGCATTTGCACACAAAATGAGTGGCTCCATCATCTTATCACATTCATGTCACATTCATAAACATTGCATTGGAATTATACGTTCCGTGAATTTATAGGGCATTTTAAAGCACATATTTACCAAAAAGAACATAAAATCAATGAAATAACATGTCAAACAACCAAAGGAAAAACATTTTCTGTGACTATGAGGATTTAGGGCATACTTCATCTGCACTTAAACATAACATGGGAAGTATAGAAAAAAGTGTTGTTGGGCAGCATATGTTGAAACATTATATCATTTTTCAATAAAAGCATAACCTAACCTAACCTGACATAACCTAACATAATCCACTGATGTTGCATCACCTAATATGACTATATCACTGGCGTATCATCAATGTATGAATGCATTATCCGCAGTATCAATGCTAGATGACATGATTTCAAAGAAAAAAAAAACATTGCTTACATGTTATTTCCCAAAGACATGGCACCTAAACAATCAGCTGGGTAAGCTTCAACTAGTCCAGTTCATGCATTCTTGTTTCTGATTTGCTCTCAGGAACTTCTATATCAGTAAACAAAAATTGTTTGTTTGCCATAAAAAAACTGATTGGATTTTCCTTAAATAACTGTTTTTGGTGTGCGATGCTTGCGTGAAATGGACATAAGTAGTCATGCCTATATTAGGAAAATATATTAGTCTATACAATATATTTTTTTGTGTGCGTGTGTATGTGAAGAATTAGTCATATAAAACAACTATTAGATGTAAAATACCTCGTTTTGCTTCAGTTTACCAAAGTGCCTGCACAACTTCACATGACTATAGGAAGTGTATTTTGGACAATTGTGATCAGAAAATGTTCATCTTAGCCAATATCATGCATGGATCTGCACATGGATCTGTGAAATAAGAAAGTGTACACACACATACACACACACACACATATATATATATATATATATATATATATATATATATATATATATATATATATATATATATATGTATATAAAATATCTGGTACCCATAACATAATCACAAATATCGACCACCATCAAGAACACGGAATCTGGTTGATGAATAATTGAAGCATAGTTTCTTATCTATCATATATGGAAAACCTGCACGTCATCAAGAAAGGATCAGGGTAGCCAGCGCTGTTTTGGGAAGACCACACAGGGGCGGTTACAGAGGTACCTGGAAGCTTGTACCCCCCATGGAAGGTTGTGCCCCTACTGCGGGGAAAAAGCTCTGCTCCGGGAAGGCTCAAGTGCATCCTTACCTCAAAATTTTCAGCTAGAGGCATTCCCTGAGAGAAACAGCTGTTATTTTTTTGAACCAAAGAAATATAGTGGAGAAAATCCGAGGATATTTTGTTTGGGTATAGTCGCGATTTCTCTCTGTCTCACCTCACCTCATTTTAGTGCGTCGGACCGCCCCTAATCTTCAGTGCTGCAATCTTGATTTTGGTCCATCAGGGTGCAAGGCTAGAGTTCATCAGGGTCTAGACTTAGGTGTCCGGTATCACCAGAATCTCCTTTGCACACAGCGCAGCTCAGAAAGCTCGCACCGGGACCACAACAAAATCGTGCTGAGGCCCCCGGAGATCGCGCTCGGACGCCAAAGTTCCCGTCAAAACATCGAAAATATCGTTGGGGAGTCTAAAGTTACATCGGGAACCCAAAAACTCGCGTCGCGGACACCAACTTTCAAATTCCACGTGTTTCTACGTTACCTTTCTGCTTTATATTGTTTGTTAAACTCTATTTATTTATTTATTTATTTCACGATGCATGCCATCCACGTGCAGTGGCTATTATGGACATTCTGGGTATAACTCAGATATTTACAAAGGATATATTTGTGGTAAATAGTGGACAAGATTCGCAACAAACATTCGTACACCAACATAATACAATACCCATATCACTAGCTGCACTACACACACCGTGCTTGCAACACGAGCTATACAAGAGTGATTTATAGAAGTGATAGGAAAGCAATGACGTAAAGATAGGTTCATACTGTACACACATCCATTGTGTAAGTTTTTTTTTGTTCAACTAGTGTTGTTCGTGGGGATAATCTAGTGCATTTTCTTGAATTTAGACAGCCTCGATGGGCGCTACATGACCAATGTAGTCGATGCGCCCTTAAGCCCTAATAACTAACTAGACAGCCTCGATGCTTTTGTTTCAGTTGGAAGTTTGTTATAGTGTAGGACAGACGAGTAGAGAAATCTCCTGCGGTCAGCCTCTCTGTGTATGGCTGGCAGGTGCACGTGGTCGTTTGCACGTGTGTGACGGTTTCGCAGGGTAGAGTTGGCGGTGATTTGGCCGGCAATGTGCGTTGGCTCACCCGTCAGAATGTTCTTGTGGGGAAAAGTGAGGCTGTGAAATAGATGCAGATCAGCTGCGGTGAGGAGATCCAATTCGGTATGGGCATCAGAAATATGATCAAATTTTCGTAAACCTGACACGACTCTAGTGGCGAAGTTAATGATCTTGTCTAATCCGTGGATGTTTCCTGCCGACTCGTTCCCGTAAACAGATAAGCAATAGCGGATATTTGATTATAACTAGGCTATTGACTATAGTGAAGAGGGTACTGATGGGCAGATGATAACGCAGATGGCTCAGGGCCAGGAGTACAGTGCACTTGTTGACCACAACAGCTACATGTGAATCCCACGACACGTGACAATCAAATGTCACCTCAAGGGTCTTACACGAAGCCCTCTCATCCATCACGGCGTCCCTAGAGTTTTCGTATCGGGGTAACATTACGAAGATTTTGAAGCGATCCGAACTTGAGAAGCTGACCTTTATTCGGGTTCACCTTCAAACCGTTAACCAGGAAGTAGTCGTAGAGTTGGTTCTGACATGTCTCCAGCTGAATTATCCGATTTCGAAGATCAGATTTGCGACCGGAGATGAGGACCTGGGTGTCGTCTGTGATCTGAGTGACGTGTGCTTCCGGGAGGTGTAAACTGAGGTCGTTCGAAAAGATGCAATAGAGGAGTGGACCTAATGATGAGCCTTGCAATACACCTATGTTGTTCCAGAAAGGAGGAGAGATGTCTGTTTCCGCGTTGATCTAAGATGCCAACATCCTGTGTGTCCTGCCAGATGTACCCTAAACCAGTCGGTATCGATTCCATGGAGTTCTAGATTAATGAGCAGTTTGGTGTGGTCTATTACGTCGTAGCATTTACTGAGGTCCATAACGCAAAGGAGAGCTACTTCCGAACGGTCCATTGCTGCTAGTATTTTGTCTGTGACTGAGATAAGAGCGATTTCCGTAGAGTTGCGTGGTCTGAAGCCGTGCTGGACTGAGTTTGGGCCAGTAGCTGGTTTGAGTTCAGGTAGTGATCAAGTTGTTTCTGCACTACCCTCTCAGTGATCTTGGTGATAACCGGAACCAATTAGATTGGCCTAAAATTAGAGGCATCCGAAGGATCTCCTGATTTGTGAATGGGAGTTACTATTGACTGTTTCCAAGTGGATGGGATATCAGCTGTAGTCAGGCGTGTGTTTATAATGTCGGGCAGCACTTCGCCGATGAAAATAACAAAAATTTGAAAACCTTAATACAGATTTCGTCGGGTCCGCAAGCACCTGTGCTTCTCATGTCTATGACGATTTTGGCTAGCTGTTCAAGAGATATGGGTGATACTTTGGAGGAGCTAGTAGAGACGCGCGATACCCAGCAACTGGGAGGTGGGCGTTCGTGCATGGTTGCCTGGCGTTTGACCTCTGCTGATACTTTTAGTCCGACACTAATAAAATATTGATTTAGCTGCTCAGGTAGGACTTGAGGTGTGAGAGCCTTTTTTGGAGTCGATAATGGGCTTGATAGCACGCCACGCAGCTGGCGGGCAGGCATGTGACTTATACAGGTACTTTGAGTTTGTGGTGGGTTCCTTCGCAAGCATGGCAACACGGCCGGAAAATATGACAATGCCGATGAAGTCCTACCATAGTTTGAAACTTTCGTCGACATTGACCATGAACTCCAGTATCTTGAAGACATGAATATATATGTGTATATATATATATATATATATATATATATATATATATATATATATATATATATATATATATATATATATATATGAATGCGCCGTGTCTGATACGCCATCCTGAATAGCGAGTCGGGAAAGCCAGCGTTCATCGCCTATTTTTCCCCGCGTTTTTGTTGAGAAAGAGGGTATGGAGAAGGGTGGGGCTCAGTCTACATGTGGCGAAATGCTTCCACCCAGCAACGTACACCATGCGTCACGCGTCACGTCTGCAACAAATACGGATAACCTGGACGCCGTCGTGTATCCTGCCCCACATGCTGCCATGCCGGAGCCCTCCCGCCGGCCCCATCTGACCTGTTTTCGACATCG
The DNA here is from genome assembly GCA_034440575.1 of Imbricaverruca yamaguchii. NCBI lineage: Eukaryota > Metazoa > Arthropoda > Thecostraca > Neoverrucidae > Imbricaverruca > Imbricaverruca yamaguchii. Next base: position 965,807 of record JAOTOL010001521.1, read on the forward strand.
CCAGCGGCCTGCAACAAGTTGATGGACTCGACGAACGTGACTCAGAGGGAGGAGGAGCTGTACTGCAAAACTTGCTACGGTCGCAACTTCGGGCCCAAGGGCTACGGCTTCGGCGGCGGATCGGCCGGAGTCCTCAGTATGGACGACGGCAACAAGTACAAGGTGAATTGCGGTTGTTGTTGGTCGAACAAAGCGTTAGGTCCGGTTCGCTGATCAAGTAGTTATTCGGTATTATCAGTGTAGTAATGCGCAAGTGTTTGGCAATATAAGTGTTGTCAAAGCTTCCAAATATTTATACACTTGTCTCCAGTGCAGGCACAAATTTGAGCTGAACCCGTAGAATTGTAGAGGAAGTCGATGTCTGTTGAACGGTACGCTTATTGTCTGACAACGGGGCTTGGTTGAGTCACTATTTCCTCACCCAGTAACCCAAACTAACAGGCAGTTCTGAATTCATCTACCCCGGTTCACTTTCTCAGCAGTATTATCGGGTCTGTATCGTAACTCCTAATGTATCATAACCTCTAATGTGCCATAATCTCAAATGTATCATAACCTCAAATGTATCATAACCTCTAATGTATCGTAACCTCAAGTCTATCATAGCCCCAAATGTATCGTAACCTCAAATGTATCATAGGCTCTAATGTGTCATAGCACATACTATCAGCTGACAATGGAGAAATGTGGCGTGCGATTTTGGCCCGTACTAAATCAGAGCAGGACTCAGCTTACGGAAAACCATTGCGAAAAAGAAATGAACTTGAAGTGTACGGTATCCTCGCTAGGTGTCAGCATGCTATTTTATTTGCACCATGATTGTTTTCAATGACCAAGACTATTATGTGTTTGTGCAATTTTATAGTTCATTGATTATCAAAGAGGTTTCCGGATAAATGATGATTCGAGTCATGATTTATTGATGCATTGCTTTGTTTACGGGCCATGCAAAGGCTACAGACCAACACGTTAGTTCATGCGTTTTTTGTCTAGTTCAATAAGTGCTGCCAATTTTGATGTTTTCCTACGTCTGAGGGTTTTTTTCCGTTTTAGATTTTAGATTAAAGTCACCAAGAATAAGGCATTTCCTCCGAAAGTGGAATCTACTGCTTTCCTAACAAATCACCTTATTGTGCTCCAGTTCCTTAGAACGTGTCAAGGCTCCTGATCGATACAAAGCTCCCATTCTCAGTTTATTGCTGTTGCCTTTTCCTACAGCAACATCAAGTCAATGGACTTCAAAGACACATTTTTTTGCCCTATCTTCTACTTTTTGCGAACTGCATAAGCTATTCTCGTAGAGCATTACACCACCCCCTTTCACTGCTGGACTCATATTGTATGAAAACATATTGCATCCCTGAATCTGATAGTCCTGCAAGTTATCCCCAAAATATCCCTCACTAACCCATGCTTCAGTAATGCAAAGAAAATCTGGTTTCTCCTCAGGAACATAACGCATAAACTCATCAAATTTGGATCGAATGCTCTGAGTATTAAGCATCATATACTTGACAAAAGTTCCATAACCCTCTTTGGCTTTTTTTATGTTGGGTAGCTCTATCATAGCTGGATGAGCTACCAGAGGGGCAGAGGCCCCTCTGCTACTCCTATTTGCTGATTTTGAGGTTCTATTGCCTATGCTGTCATTATTGGCATATCCCTGAGATGGCAATGCCAATTTTGGTATTCTTTTACTTTCTGCCGTAGCGTTGTTTTCACTAGATATGTAACCGAATGTGCCGCATGTAGGCAAGATATGCCGCACTGGTCAAATATATGACTATATGGATGCAACGTTTTGATGACGTCACGAACAGTCGGTGATACTGGCCCACTGAGAAATCGGGCAGTTTTGACCTCACCTCGTGACCTCACGTCCTGTGTGACGTTTGGCTGAAATGCTGGCAGGAGAGAGGGCAGGGTGGTATTTCTGGTAAATAAATCAGAAAATTATACCACATTATGTACACGTTAGGACAGCGTGAAACCACTATAGAGCAATCGCAGTGGCTCCAGATTATCGGCCCCTCATCCCATAGATCCAGGGATCATATTCTGGTGGTATTTTCACACGGAGATTCCAAAAAGGGCATGACTGCAGAAAGCAAAACAGGCTATATCACATTAGGTATATGTTAGGGCAGCAAGAAACCACCATGAGACCAGCGCAGTAAGTCCGGATCATCAGGATATCTTCCAATAGATCCAGGCATCATATTCTGGTGGTATTCCCACAAGGGGATACCAAAAAGGGCACGACGGCGGAAGGTAAAAGAGATGCTTATATCACATTATGTGTGTGAATAGAAGTATGCGGTCGGACAGCGTGAGACCACCATGAAACAATCGCAGTGGGTCCTGATCATCAGGACCTCTTTCATCAGGCCGAGGGATCATATTCTGAAGGTATTTCCACATGGGGATACCAAGAAGTGCATGACGGCAGAAAATAAAGGAAACGGCTATACCACATTATGTATCCGTTGCGGCAGCGATTAACCATCATGAATCCAGCGCAGTGGCTCCAGATCATCAGGACTTCTTCTCATATATCCACTGATCATATGCTGAAGGTATTCCCACATAGGGATCGCGAAAGTGCATAGCGGCAACAAGTAAAAGAGACGGATATATCAGATGATGTATATGAATTAGAAGTATAGGGTCGGACAGCGTGATACCACCATGAAACAATCGCAGTAGCTCCAGATCACCTTAACCTCTTCCCATAGATCCAGTGACCATATTCTGGCGGCATTTGCTCATGGAGATATCACAAAGTGCATGATATCAGGAAGTAAATGTGAAGGTTATATGTGTATAAGGGGGTAATACAGAAGGTAACAAATAAAGAAGGTAATATAGACAGGAAATAGGAAATATTCAAACCTAAGGCTATATATATTTTAAGCATGGCAATCCTTTCATCGTACAAATTTTGCAAAAGGACGAGGAACCATGGCGACATAAAAATATGTGTATCAATTGGTATTGGGGATAGGAACCGAACCCTGAACAGCAATGTAGAATCGTGCTTTTTGGTGTGGCTTTGCGACGATGTAATCTGCAAAGGGCAGTGTCATGAGTCCAAGCCACATGTTATGTCCATAGCAACGTATAACTTCATTAGTTGCTATGCAAATTTATATATACTGGCTTATTGCCTCACATCGAACAAGTCTGCATTATTGACCGGGATACGTCAGTGCATGCACCAATTTACCCCACCCTTAACAAACCTGTCCTTAGCCGTGTAGTACCATGTTCAAAACGTTAGCTTGTCTACGGTTATCACTTCCTACATGAAAGCTGAAACATCGAACATGATGGTCAGAATATAGCCCTATGTGTGGTGCCAAAATGTTACTGGATTGCATATGCCATATGCCAAATGCAGTGCATATGCCAAATGCACTCATGATAAATGCACGTAAGAGGAAATGAACATTAGATCAGATGCACGTATGGCATACGTACCGAGCCAAACGTACGTAAACTCAAAGGTAAATATATGCAAATGTGCATACATTAACTCCTACGTACATTTACGTTTACGTACATTCGCGCTTACATACTTTTACGTTCACGTACATTTTCACTTACGTGCATTTGCTTACATATATTTGTGTATGTACATCTGCCATACGTACTTTCGCTTCAAGTATATTTCTCCGGTTGCCGGATTACAGGAAATGTACATTCCACCTGCGAGAACCGGTTACCCATAATTAAATTATAACTTGCCTGTAGAATATCGGTTCACGTGCATTGCGAGTTGGTTCTGATTTAATCACGCGGTGTCAGAATATCCCTTTTATTTTTGGATAGCTCTTGCTGTGCGAAGTAATTGCTTTTTATATCTGAGTGACCATCAGACCAGATCACCTTCCGTAATTTTCAAGAGAAGAATTACTTATGTTTGACTGAGTATATGTGCGCACGTCTAAAGCACCTCGGTTCAATCAGTGCAGTACTGGTGAAGTTTCTGCACAATGCAAACACACGTTAAGTGCAGAATGTCGCATGCAGAATTGTTCGATGTGTTCCGGGGCGATAAGCTATTATACACAAATATACATCGAAACTAATGAAGTTCTGCGTTGCTATAGACATAGCGTGTGCTTTGGATACCTGACAGTCATTTGCAGGTTCCGTCGTCACAAAACCACACCAAATACCACGATGATGCATTGCTTTTCAGGGCTGCGTTCCCATTCCTAATGCCAATTAACTGATATATTTCTCTGTCGGCATGGTCCCTCGTCTTTTGCAAAATTTGTATGCTGAAATGATTGCCATGCTTAACATATATGTAACCTTAGGTGCGAACATTTCCTACCTCTCGTCGACATTACCTTCCTCATATGCGAAGATTTCTCCTCTACCTGTGTAACCTTCACTTTGCTTCCTGCCATGATGCATTTCTCGGTATCTCCATGTGGAAATGCCGTCAGAGTTTGACCCCTGAATCTATGGGAAGAGGTTCAGGTGATCTAGAGCTATTGCGATTCTTTCATGGTGGTCTCACGCTGTCCGACCCTATACTTCCAATTCATATACATAATTTGATATAACCGTCTCTTTTACTTGCTGCCGTTATGTACTTTTCGTGATCCCCATGTGGGAATACCTTCCGAATATTATCACTGGATATATTAGAAGAAGCCGTGATGATCTGGAGCCACTGCTATGGTTTCATGGTGGTTTCTCGCTGCCGTAACATATACATAATGTGGTATAATCGTTTTCTTTACTTTCTGCCTTCATGCACTTCTTGGTATCCCCATGTGTAAATACCTTCAGAATATGATCCCTGGATATATTGGAAGAGATACTGATGATCTGAGCCCACTGTGATGGTTTCCTGGTGGTTTCTTGCTGCCGCAGCATATACATAATGGGGTATCGCCTGTGTTACTTTCTGCCGTTATGCACTTCTTGGTATCCCCACATGGAAATACCGTCAGAATATGATCCCTTGGTCTATTTGAATAGGTACTTATGATCTGGACTTACTGCGATGGTTTCATGGTGGTTTCTTGCTGCCTCAGCATATAAATAACGTGGTATAAGCTTCTGTTTTATTTTCTGCCGTCATGCACTTTTTGGTATTCACATGTGGAAATACCTTCAGAACATGATCCCTGGATCTATTTGAAGAGGTTCTGACGACCTGGAGCCACTGCGCTTGTTTCATGGTGGTTTCACGCCGTCCGATCGTATACTTCTATTCCTATACATAATGTGATATAACCATCTATCTTGCCTTCTGCCGTCGTGCGCTTTTTGGTATGCCCATGTGGAAATACCTTCAGAATATGATCTCTGGATCTATTGGAAGAGGTCCTGATGATCTGTACCCATCGTGATGACTTCATGGTCGTTTCTTGGTGTCCTAACATATACATAACGTAATATAACCTTCTGTTTTACTTCCTGGCGTCATGCACTTTTTGGCATCTCTATGTGACGATACCACCAGAATATGATCCCCGGATCTATGGCAAGAGGTCGCGATGACCTGGAGCCATTGCGATGGTTTCATGATGGTTTCTCGCTGCCGTAACGTATACATAATGTGGCATAACCAAACATATACATAATGTGCTATAAGCGTCTCTTTTACTTGCTGCCGTTATGTACCTTTCGTGATTCCCACTATGTGGAAATACATACAGAATATGATCACTAGATATATTGGAAGAATTTATGATGATCTGGAGCCACCGCGATCGTTTCATGGTGTTTTCACGCCGTCCGACCGTATACATAATGTGACTTAACCATCTATTTTACTTTCTCTCGTCATCCACGTTTTGTATCCCCGTGTGGAAATACCACCGGAATAGGATCCCTGGATCTATGGGAAGAGGGACCGATAATCTGGAGCCACTGCGATTGTTTTATAGTGGTTTCACGCTGTTTTAACGTATACATAACGTGGTATAATTTTGTGATTTACTTGCTGCCGTCATACACTTTTTAGCATCCAATGTAGAAATACGGCTAGAAAATGGTCCTCAGATCTATTAGAAGAGGTCCGGATGATCTGAAGCCACTGCGGTGGTTTCATGTCGGTTTCACGCTGCCCTTAGTCATAAGAAATGTTACAGAACCATCCGGTTTCTCAATGGGCCAGTATCACTGTGACTGTTTGTGACGTCATCAAAACGTTGCATCCATATCGTATATTTGACCAGTGCGGCATCTCTTGCCTATATGCGGCACATTCGGCTACATATCTAGTGCAAACAGCGCTGCGGCAGAAAGTAGAAGAATACCCACCCCATTCCCAGAGAAGTGCAGGCCATCCCTCAGATAGAGGTCCAATGAGCTATAAAACCTGCACCACTTGTCAACCAATGTCAAACCTAACTAATTGCAGAGCTTACCTACCCTGGGATTGGCTGCCAGTGCCATAGAGCTCCACTCAGTGGAGACTCCAGCCCTAGGCAGAATATCTGTCACCATAACTTTGCCATTGCTTAGAGAACTGGGTGTATTCCTTGAAATCTACAGGTTAAATATATATGGAAGATATCCTGCGTTCGATCCCACTACAATGCCGCACAGCGCGGAGTTGGATTGAATGATTTTCATATTGGGAGCGCTTGTCTGGAGTGTTCAAAAGACGATGTCAATCATGGCGCACCTGAGACAGACTGGCTTTAGGCGTTTTCGCAGTCCACACCGCATAGATTCTGTCTCGCTCGTGTTCGCAGCAGGACAGTCAGCGCCCAGTAGAGTGACGTCATAATTCTTTCAATCACTACGGTTCTCGCGGCAGTTGTTCTAGCGGTCGCAAGGGCCGCGAAAGTAATACAATTCCAAGGCTGTATTCTTGTTCAGAGGGAGCTGTTGCAATTAAAAAAACCCAGTTCGACACCAGTAGGAGTTTTAATATTGCAAATACCACGAGAAAACGAAGGCGTAGAACGATGCTATACGCACATTAGAAACCCTAAACCATTTTTGTTGTTCTTGAAATACTGGTACAAAAGGTAGACACCTTCGTGCATTTGGGTATTATTGCGCAATATTTTTCCCCACATTTCCTAAATTGTGAGTGGTACCATTTGTGAGGGGTCTCTGAACATCTGTATTTCCGAGATCAGGCTCGTGTGGTCTGACTTCCAGTTTTCCGACTAGTGACGTCCCAGGTACGGAAGTAGGTAGATATTTTCAGGGTTTGTGCATAAACAAATTATTGCTAGTCGAAAAACTTGTAGTATTATGTAACTGAGCACCCTCTTCTTTCTTTATTCACATATTAAATTGGTCCAATCTCCAGTTTAAAAGTTTAAAGAATACTGTGATTAATATGGTCTGACTCCGCCATTGGGATGTCATGACGATTACTTCCTGCTAGTGCACGCGTGAAACCGCCTATTAAGGCAATACTTCTAAATTAACACATATGGATAAAAATAAGGTGCAGGGGTGAGCTCAGGGATGTGCTGAGGGATATTAAGTTGAACTGAACCGGTTGCCCTGCCATCTGCCGATAAAAGTTTTGACGTGCACATTTGCCCTTCCTTTCTCCTCCAAAAGGACCCCAACAAAAACCACCAAATTTCACCAAGATTTGCAAATTTCCAAAGTTGGCAGCATCCAGGCGCTGTAAAGCTAATGAAGCGAACATCTGGCGGGGTCAACATCAGGTTCCTTTCACTGGCGCCACTAGGCAGAGTCCAGAAGAACATGGGACCTCCGTACGGACGAAAATCGTCCGCCATAGCCCGACGTCGTCAGCTGATATTAGAGGTTTGTACGTCAGGAGTTGTGATACATTTGACGTTATGATACATTTGAGGTTATGATACTTTAGAGGTTATGACACATTAGAGGTTATGATACATTTGAGATTATGATTTATTCGGGGTTATTATACATTTGGGGTTATGGTACATTTGAGGTTATGATACACTAGAGGTTACGACACATTAGAGGTTACGACACATTAGAGGTTATTATACACTTGAGGTTATGATACATTTGAGGTTGCGATACATCCCCGTATTATCGCTATCGATCACGTCAGTCAATCGTTTGCGAGTATCGGTCCCTTCAGCCAAACAGCGTGCGAGTTGTTACGAGTTGAGTTGCGAGCACAGGCAGTACAGCTATCGATCATGTGCCGTTGATGCTAATGGCAACGATGCTGTGATATCCTCATATTTATCAGGTACAACTGTAGAAAATTCGTATCATTTTGCGTGAACAGTTGCCTATTTGTTCTTGTTCTTACTCAAATCAAGTACAGCGGGCCATTAAGCAATGTCATTTGGTTTGCTTTTAGTTTAGAGATATAGCATCGTAAACACGCCATTGGTCATGACATGCATTAATTAAATATATATATATATATATATATCCAATCTTCGATTTGTTGAGCTGTTGGGCGCTAAATAACCAACCATGGTCGATGCGCCCTAAACCCACAATCACACACACGATTTGTTGAGCTGTGCGATTTATGCTCTACAAGCGTTTGACCAAAAGTTCATCAGTGCAATTCGATATAGCCAAGCTCTTTCATATACCTATGTTTATGCGCATGTGCACAGCAGGCATGGAATTTTGCATGGCAACATCTACCAATATGCCCGTGTGCACGCGTTTTCACTATTTTCAAATCAGTTTACATGTAGCGTTAATGGCTATAAATCATGCTTGGTCGGAACATAATTTTTCAGCCTGCAAGTGCGTATCTCTTGCATCGTTGGCCCATTGCTTTGAACGACTTCACAACGTCCTCTATTTGCAGCAAGGTCTTGCAAGGACATGGAACTGCATCCTTGTCTCACTGGCGCTATTTGCACATCGCTTGCATTGGGTAAAATGTGTACACTCGCTCCAAAAGCCGGCAGCAGACTGGCTTTTAAGCGCAGTGCATGGCGGGATCGGCAGATAAATGTGTCCGGTTTTCCGTCAGCACCAGCCATGTGACGTGATGTGACGTGACGTGACCTAATGTGACGTGATGTGACGTGATGTTTGCCTGCTTACAGGGCGGGCCACCCACGTCGAACATACCTCAGACGGCGCAGGCGTACGTGGCGCCCAAGACGAGCGCGCTCCCCGCTGCCGCCGGATACGGCATCAAGCCGAAATTTGGCGGGTCGGATGTCTGCAAACGCTGCGGTCAGTGGTGCCCAGTCGGCTCGACTCCCGTCTTCCGGCTCGTTGTCCCGTCGGTACTGCATCGCACTGGATGCTATTACATCGCTTGTGAAACTGCGGGGTATGTTGGCTAATTAAATGAAGACAGTCGGGCTATCGCTACTTTATGCGGTATTTATTTTTATGGGGGTATCTTAAACATCGAGAACTGACTTTGCCTCGATTCTTTTGATTCAATTTTATTATCAGTAGACTGTCTTTCGCACTGAATATGCTTTGCTATATATCTGAATGCAAGATGGATCCTAACCCATCAAACCAAAAGTATTTTACATCAATATTTTGAATATGTTGCCTTATATCTGAGAAGCCGTAAATACCTGTGACTCCTAACTTAAAATAACCAGTGGATCATTCCCCGACATTTGTCCACTTTACATTAGCAGTGTCCTGAATGAAGAAAAATACGTTAAACCCAAAGAAAGATCGATAATTTATCTTGTTTGTGAAACTGCATTCGTTGGCACATTCCTTCTGAGAATAAAGGGAAACGCCTTTCCCAACCACTTCCATAGCTAGATGTCACTGCCACGCCATGTTTTCTATGTAAATTGCTTTGACCATGCGTTCTGACCACAGGCAAGGCCGTATACATTGCCGAGAAAATGCTGGGTGGTGGCGGCATCTACCACAAGACCTGCTTCTCATGTAACAGCTGCAACAAGCGGCTCGAGAGTACAAATGTCACGGAGCACGAGGGTCAGATATACTGCAAATGTAAGACGCAACTCAGTTCTCCGCGGTACTAGCACACATGATATGCTCGGTGAATTGAGATATATTTGCACTGGTGGTCTAAGAAGATGTGTAAAAATACGCTACATAGGCAACCTCTACCGGTGCCCACTGATTTCGACTGCTAGATTGCTATATTTTGATTATGCCATTGTGTTTGCAGCCGAGTCGTGTCATTTGCCGTGAGAGTCGATGCAAAAAATCCGATGTCATAAAAGTTATCCTCGCCTCCAACTTATAAGTCGCAGTGTTGCGCTTGATAAATATTGATGATCTTTGTATGTCATTTCAGCGTGCTATGGAAGGAACTTCGGCCCGAAGGGTTACGGCTACGGCATCGGCGCAGGTACTCTGCAAACAGAGGCGAAGTGAGCTACCTCCATAGCCACCTTTTTCTGAGTGTGTGAAACAGTAGTGCGTACTTCTGCCGACAGGTCACAGCGCGTGTCCTGATAAGTGGTGCCAATCGTGGCGAGTGTCGTCCGACGTCTAGACCGTTAGGGTGTGGTTCGTGAGGGAACCGTCTGCACCGTCTATCTTCCACTAGCTGACGTGACACGGTGCGGTGCTTGTCGGGTTCTGAAACTTGTTCCGTTGTGGGCCCGTGGTGGGCTCAAACGTTTTCCGAGATTGTCATTACTAGCCTGGAATCGGTGGACGGGTTCGTCACATACCATTCCAGCATTAAACGCGGTAGGGTTTCATGCAGTCGTTCACCACGTAGCTGGCATGTGTGAATTGTAGGCGCCCCTCAACACTATTTTAACTAACTAACTACTCTGCACAAGAATATCGGCTGGGTGCCACTGCATATGATGCGATATTTAATTCGATGCTTTGTATGCTTGTATCATTGTATTCAGAACCACGTAAGGAGTTGTAGGCCCCAGCCAGTTCTAGTTCGATAAAATGTACCACAGCAAGGCATAATTATATTGTGATTTTGTACTTCAGCTTGCTGCCATCGCAGGCTACCAGTGTTGTCAGTGTGCATCTTCAAACACACATTCCCGTCCGGTTGACCCATGCGTATCACAACGGATGATCCAGGTGTGCTCGTGGCGGTGTAGTCCATCCCCGGCGATTGGGTGGCGAACTACTCCACGAGACTTCTGCTGCGCTAGATCCGCCATGTGACGTGAGAGTGTGCGCGTCGGCGTCCACACGTGTCGCCGGACATACGTGTTCACGGTTGCATCCTGCGAACTGCCGCTCGAACTTCAGGCGAACAGTTCACTATCGTTCGAACTGCGAAACGGCAGCTAATTTTCGTTGTATCTGCCAAATGACTGTTCGCCATCGCTTTAGCTGACTTTTCTCGCTCGAACTGCGGACAGCCCTTTCATAGTCGCTTTCACTGCGAATCGACATTCTACTCTCGCCAGAACTGCGGACCGATATTTTACCCCCGCTTGAACTGCGGACTGAGAGTTTTCTATCGCTTGAACTGCAGACTGAGATTTGGCTGCCATTTGAATTCCGGACTGCCATTTCACCGTCACTCGAACTGCGGACTGCCAGTTCATCGTCGCTCGAACTGCGGACTGAGAGTTCACTGCCACTTAAGCTGCAGACTGGCAGTTCACAGTCACTCGAACTGCGGGCTGCGAGTTCACCGTCACTTGGACTGTGTGCTGGGAGTGCTGACTGCCGGCTGTAGAGCTGTCGGGTCTGCCAAGCCCTTCTCTGCGCGCTCGCCGCAGTTACACTGGAGGCGCATTGGCTGGCCGTCGCTCGTCTCGCGTATGCCGATGCGCAATGTTAATGAAGTAGCATTGAAATACACTGATACCCATATATGTGATCTATTTGATTACGCGGCGAGGCAAGCTCGCTACTCACAGAAGACAGTAGAGGACCACTACAACAAAGTAAAGCACATTGTACTTCTTTTTAAATGCGGGGTTCGCAAATCTCTTGGTATCGAATGCCGGGTAAGTTTGTCGGCGATGAGAAACAATAGTCAATTTGGTGATGGAAATGTGGTTCAGGAAATAAAATGCAGCATCTTTTTTTCAACATGAATTTTATCTGAGCTGTTGCTGGGTGGCTTTAGGAACCAGGGTTTTATTACTAAGCAGAGCTTCTTGCGTGAGCCCCCGTCCCACCACCCAATCCACGAATTCCTGTTCAACGGCAGAATTTGATCGAAAGCTAGCGTGCCGCCAATGCCGCCCGGTAGCTCGTCCCCGGCCTTATCGGGCCACCTGCCAACTGACACTCCCGGCCGGGGGCTAAATGCGAGCGCGCGAAGCAACTCGAGCCCTCCGTTGCCAAGACAGGGGAGACCAGCGCTCTAACCAACTGAGCAACAGGAGCGGCAAGGTTGCTATATGTTGTTGCTCCATAGCACTGACAACCTGCAAGGGAAGTTAGGTATCAACAAATGCTCCCATTAATTATTACGACGTCTGAAATGAAGCCTTCCAAAGTTGCCTGCTGCAAACAAAGGTTCCTGTAAAATAACAGGGATGCAGCGATAGCAAGAAATAACACAGGCAATAACAGGGATTTTGTTCCGCATGATTGGCTGATTTATTAATTTATGGTGGGTTAGTGCCTTAAAAGTCTGCACCAGTCTCGAACAGATGTGAAAATGCCGTAAGTGGGCTGAAATTTTGGGATATGGGTGGTGTATCATTGATGGAAAGGTTAGCAGGTAGCATGATAACGGGCGAGGGGAAGTGGCCCTAGAATGTGATGTCTTCTGCCCCCCCCCCCCCCTCCTCCCGAGGTCCACAGCAGGGTCCCGAGCCTGTGACCTGAGATCCACGGCAGAATCCTGAGACTCTGACCTCAGTCCGTCATAGCATGATCCAAGCCTCAGTGATCCGAGCCTTTTAACAGGACTACCAGCTCGACGTTCATTGGCGGGCGCTCATTGTGACTGCCGACCATTTCGGGTGCACGTTGGGCATCCCAGTGTAGTTCTCCTTGTCACAGTCAGTGGAATCAGATTGCGTCGTATCGCGCACTGCATCGATTGCCGACACGCTGCGGTCCAATGGAGATCCACTGGAGCGCACAGAGGGGGAGGTGCATCCGGGACCGAGCCTGGGCAGGTGTGCCTCTCCGCGCCTCATCTATTGACGATTAACCCTAAAGCTGCAAAGACATATTTTGTCTAATTGTTCGTCTGATATACCTACCGAACGTTTGGCGTGATCGAGCTCAAACTTGACAATGTAAAAGCGGATCTATTGCTATTTCAAGGCTCATCTGGAGACCTGCGGATACATTTTAATCTGGGGGGAGTTACCAAGTTAGACGAGCCACGCCATCGGTTTCGATAGTTATCACATGTACCGCACCACTAGCTGTACAAATTAGACTTCAAAGGCTATCTAAAGAACTTGCATATCAATACGGAGATACGGATATATACAATACGGAGATCTACAATAACATTAACAGTACCATCCACCATGACCGGCATGAGCACGCTACCTGTTAACTGAATCCGAACCGATCCCGAGGATTTTTAACTCTACTAGACCTCCGCGGAAGTGGACGGGGGGTACACTGTGGCTCCAAACCTGCCACCTCCTCCCCCCGTTCAACACAAACAGGCGGCGACGTAGAGAACGAAAACAAAACTTCTGGTTCGATGTGGTCGGTGATATCCGTCCTGGCTGGTTGGACGTCACACATCGGGGTTTCGGCAGGCCGGCTCGCTTGCCGCGGCGCCGGTCTCGGGCGGGCTCGTCGCTCGGCTGGCCTAGGCGCGCACCCGGGTACCGGGTCAGGGATAGGGGACGCGGTAGAATCGGAAGTCATAGGGCGGGGCTCCGTGCTACGTTGCGATATACAAGGAGTGGTGGAGTCATTGAGACTGGATGACTGGCGCGGCTTCAGCCTGTTGTGATGTACCAACAACATTATTCCATCTTCCAGTCTGACTCTGTAATTAAACTCTCCCTGCTTAGCTATAATAGTCGCAGGCTTCCACGGTCGTACGAATTTATAGTACTCTCCTCGCTTCACTACGTTGCGATACAATAGTACCTGGTCCCCTGGTTGGTAACTAAAGCTGTTGAACTTCGTTTCGTAAAGTGTCCGATTTCTCACGTGGCTCGCACTAGACACGTGTATTGCCCCTCGGTATGTCTCACACAGACCTCGGCAGAGACTATCAACATATGATGGCACACTGTTCGATTTCAAGGATCGCCGTGCATCGATTTCCACGTCGACCGGCAGCCGTGCCTGGCGACCGAGCATCAGTAGAAGGGACGGTAGCCCAATTACTTATGGATCTGACTGCGATACTCCAACATTAGTAGCGGTAAGTGTTCGTCCCACACACTGTGATTTTCACAAAGATATTTTGACAGCATACCCAAAATAGTACAATTTACCCTCTCGCATTTACTGTTTCCTTGAGGGTGAAAACTAGTAGTATTCGTTCTCTTTACGTCCATTATGCGGCAAACCTCTGCGAGAATCTGACTCCTAAAGTTAGCCGCGCAATCCGAATACAACTGCTTGGGGCAGCCAAAGCGAGAAAATAGCTCATGAGTCAGAGTAGTAGCCACTGTGATGGCCCTCATGTTCTGTAATGGAAAACTTCCACCCACCTCGTAAAGTGATCGCAACAGACGAGCAGGTGCTTGTTACCTCGACTGGAAAGAGCTAAGTCGGTCATAAAGTCAATGGACAAAACCTCCCAAGGTTCAGACGCGTACAGCTCGCCCATCGATTCCCTAGGTGCCGGAATCGGACTGTTACGCGCGTGACATCTGCCACATTCTTTGCAAAACTTATCGACATCGGCGGCCACTGTCGGCCCAAAAAAAAAATATATATATACATATACAAGGTGTGTGTGTGTATGTATGCATGTGTGTGTGTGTGTGTGTGTGTGTGTGTGTGTGTGTGTGTGTGTGTGTGTGTGTGTGCGTGGGTGTGACCCTGAATGCCGTTGCCTGGAGGGCAGATCGGACTCACCGGGCGGCGTTTTCCCCTCCACCGCTTGGATGGGCCACGGCTTTTTAACAACCCGGAGCCTCTCCATTGGCTTAGAGGCTCTTCACGTTGCACCGAGAACCTGCACCAGACCGCTTGTGCTTTTGCCCGGACCGTCTCCATAGCCAGTGGGGGCATCTCCTTCAGTGTGAGGCTTGTTGTCAGCTCTGACCCCTCTCCATCAGCATAAGCTAAAGCCGATCCAATGGTCCTGTGCGGCCTCAGGTACCATCTTTTACGGCTCAAGACACTCAGAATGGCCGGATATCCCTCTTTCAACAGCTTGGGCCTTCGCGATCACGCAATGACTCCCTATTTCTTCAGACCCCTCCGTCGGTCCATGTGTCCTTTATGCCGGCTCTGGGCCATCTCCGACGGTCCATAGCCCTTCAGCTGCTAGGAATCCTCTTATTCTTTGCACGGGTCCTCCTGAGCGATCTAGGATCTCCTTTGCCTGACTGAAGGAATTTGTTGCAAAATTCCCGGTAAAATATGTCATTGTTCTCAATCTAAGTCTCTGCCTCTTGATTTCCGTATGAATATCTTCCTGCCTCCATCACTATATTGATCTCATTCTTGGACGAACGCTCGGTACCAGTTTATCTCTCCGACGCGGTCACGATCTCGATATCTGTCTCTGTCTCATGATTTCGATCTAAATATCTGTCGGTCCCTTCCACTGCCACAATCTCGATTTCTATATAGGTCAGCATCTTTTCCACTTCCTCAACCTCGATCACAGTTTAAGTCTCTGTCAGTCTGTATGTCACCGTCTCGATTTTGACCACGGTCTCGGTCTTGTGCCCGTGGTCTCGAGCTCGATCTCGGTCTAAATATCTTCTGTCCCTGGCACAGTCCCAACCTGGTGGCCCCCATGTTGTTTTGCCTGAACCGAGCTATGAGTATGCACTTTGCTTTATGTATGCTTGTCGCTTTTATGTGCTTATATCGCGAGAAGAAATATAGCACATATATGAATTTATTTATCTTACGCCTTCAATTTTTCCCTATCTGGAACTGTTCTCGTTTTTTACTTTTGTTGCAGTCCAGAAATGCCTGAAGAAGCTTTACATTGGAAGTAGAACCATGTTGGTCTCATAAAACACGACCCGCAAATATGCGCACAGTGACGACTCACAAATGCCCTACAATATTGCAGTTTTCCTCCCATGACACCTGTAAAAGAAGTAGCCCTAGCTGCATCGCTCTTCTCAAGACGAATGAAGCGACGATTCTTTTTGCATGCAAATCGCACTGGCAGTTCTCGAAATTATTTGGGCTGCAGGATTTACCTCTCACCGCTCACGCTACCTTAGTACCGGTCAGCCCACGCGGAACACGGCTAAGTTATGTACCATCACGATAGCATGTGCGAGGAGGAGTGCTTCTTTTCCCAGCTGTAGGAAGTCTACATGTAATTGAACTTGGGCCGGCAGGCCACGAGATGCGTCTATCAATTGCATCCGCTTTATTCTAACAGTAAATCATCTGGGCACTCCCAGCGACGTCGCTGCGTGCTAGCTAGCGACGTCGCTAGCTACGTACACCTCATAAGATATATGTGTATTGGCTTGGCCCCTTCACCCTCCGCCCTCCACACACACAAACAGATCCATCCAGTTCGTCAAAGCAAATTACCTTAACTCAGTGTTTTTGTCTTTGTCTTTCCGTTTAGTTGATAAATCCAGATGGTGCCCGCGCCTTTTCTTAAGCCCCAGCGCTTTTGAACTTTATGGAACTGCAGATACAAAACGTTAATGCTAGTTTCTGTAAGAGGTAAATTGCTGTTATGCAAAAGGCAAATGCAATGTAATGCAAAAGGTAAATGTAATGTAATGCAAAAGGTGAATTAATGTTGGTTTCTGTTCTCTAATGCCTTGTCTGGAGTGTAAGCTTGCTTATTTCCATTACAATCTCTCATTGCATATTTGTTTTTTTATGTCCCGGCCGGACTTTGAGCTTAGGGGCTCATCTACTGCGTCCGGACTCGATATTCGCGAAATTTTCGATATCGGTTTTCTTTTTTTGTTCTGTACTTTTCACTTACAATTTTATTTTTGAATGAAGTGGGTCCATGTCAGATTGCGGAGTCCAGGTCATTCATGTAGCTTAGCGCACCTTTTGCCAACCTCATAATTCATACCTGATTTAGCGTAGGTAATGTCCCCAGATGATCCATTTCATGCTCTCAGATGTTTTTTTTAGACCATGTCGTTTAACACGCGCCCTGGAAGTCCTCTGAAAATAACGCGCACTGGAGGGGGGGCGGATTCCGCCCCTCCCTAAGATCTCAGCTCCTATGAAGGCTAGAGCGACGAAATTCATAGGGTGGGTGGGCACGATAGTGACCTCTATTGTGTGCAAAATTCATGACATTAGGTCAATATATTCAAGGTCAAATGAGGTCAAAGTAACACAATTTTATAGTTTTGCGTGGCTTGGCTTGTCATTGTTATGGATTGCTGTGGTTGTGTTTAAATGCTCCAAAATTGGCATAAATGATGTTTTGGATATTACTAATGATGCAATACAGATGTCAGATCCGCCATTTAACCTCAGGTCACCTATATAGGAGCACTTTATTAGGTCATTACCTGCTCCAGTTACCGGAACCGGGCTCCCATCCGGAATACTCCGTGGGGCAGCACGGCACAATTGGATTCGCAAAGAAAGGAGTGAACTACATGAATAAAGTATGGAAACGCTTGGGCACACAATGACAAACAGTAGATTTCGTGATGTATAGGGAGTAACATGTAAAGTGACATCAATCGCATGACAGTCATTTGCATTTATGACACATTCCAGTTGACCAAGTTTGGTTCCATTAGCCTATCATGAACTTGACCTGACTTGATCTCGGCGACCTAACATGACTTTTAAATTACATAGCATAACAATATGCATCAAACAAGTCGCTAGTGTTGTCACGAACACTTACCTATTGCCAATATACGGGAAGCGCATCAGCGCCGAATTTTGTGGTCTGGCGCTGCGAATTGTTTTTACTTTAACGGCACCTAACTTTAAAACGTCTCGGCCGATTGTAATTTTTCTTGCTTTAAGCAATGCGCCGGTGATTTCTAAGCAAGTACGCGAAAAATTTGGTGTATATTGACCGGTACAATATTGAGTTATGTACGAAAAATCGTAAGGCTTGGCGGATTTCACCATACCCCCTATAGGGCGTGTGTTAACCTGTTATGAACTTCACCTGACTTGACCTCGGTGACTTGACATGACTCTGGAACAAATGTAGCATGACAATGTTCATCAAACAAGTCGCTAGTTTTGCCAAGAACACTTCCTTTTTGCTAATATACGGGAAGCGCATCAGCGCCGATATTTGTGATGTGGCGCTGAGAAATGTTTTTGACTTTAGCGACCCCTAACTCGAATTTTTTTTGGTAGATTTTCATTTTTCTTACTTCAAACAACGCGCCGGTCATTTATTGGCTGGCACACAAACAATGACATATATCGGACGGTAAAATGTGGAGTTATCTATCAAAATCCGGAGGGGTGGGCGGATTTCGCACCCCCTCCAGTGTGCGTGTTAACGTGTTAATAAAAATATTCTGCTAGTTACATGAACCACTCATTTAGAACAACATTTTACTCAACATGATTTAAAGGGCATTAATTCACCATAGGCATTGTAGTTCAACGGCTAGCTTTATTACTGTGCACTCCATAGCAAACTATAACCCACCGCCGGCTATGTCCCACTATCTCCATAGCCGACATTGAATAACCCACTAACGACTCACTATATATCACTATACACCACTCCCTAAGAGACATTAGTAACCCAACGCCGGCTCTATCTCACCAGATATCGCTCTTTAGGAGGAATTTGAAATTTCACAATCGGCTATATCTCGCTATATATCACTTCATAGTAGACGTTGGCAACTTCACTACCTACTGTGTTTCACTATATATCGAGCATGGTCCGAACTAGACGGATGTGGCACGATGGGCACCGCTAATAACTAACCAGGAGCTCTTTTAAGATGACGACTGTGGCCCTGTCCCTTGATCAGGTCGCAAATTCTCAGTCGAGGAAAATGTAAAAGGTAGGACGAGAGAAATTAGAAAGAACTTCTCACTAAGCTGTCTGTTTGACAGCATGACAAATATTGGCTGAAACTGTGCCGTCGTTGTGACAGATAATCATTATTCGATAAGTATTTCGAATCATACAGATAAGTATTCATCACATAAACAAGATCTAGCACTGTAGGAAAGACATCTTAACGCAGAAGTACTTCATGGACAGTTTATTTTCGGTTAGTTCACAAACTAGTCATTTTTATTTCGGTAGGTTATCACTGCAATTTCGAAACAGGACATACGGCAGCGCTAACTCTTTTGGGACTGATCCCGGTGCACAATATCTGCTGCACGCAGCCAGCACCATTAGGCTGAACCATGGCGCAACATGCTGTCACAGATACGCCACAACAGTTGATAGCGTTCGATCGCTGCACAGTTCTCAAACGTTTGTATGGGAAATGCGACAGATTTATGAGTTTCAACGCTTGCAGGTAACATTCTTGACGCTTTGTGCACCTCTGATACAAAATTGTCTCACAAAGTCGACCCTATGTATTTTTCAACTAATATTGTATTGCATCAAAATGACGCAAATATTGTGGCCGTAGTGACTCCAAGGTTAGCTTACATATAGCCGTTGCACAACTCGCCGTTTCATTGCATAACTATTCCACACCAGGTAAACATTTACGTTCGCTGGATGGGTCTTACCATCTGACTCATATCGCGCACACAGCTACAAACACACACACACACACACACACACACACACACACACACACACACACACACACAAACACAAACACGCACGCACGCACACGCACACATACACACATTCCTAGCACGTGCAAACAACTTTCAGTTTGGACGCACAGATGACGCATCCCAACAGATATTGGCCACTCTGTGTGCGCGATATGAGTCAGATGGTAAGACCCATCCACCGTACGTGAATGTTTACCTGGTATGGAATAATGATGCAATGGAAAGGCGAGTTGTGCAACGGCTATGTGTAAGCTAACCTTGGAGCCACTACGGCCACAATACTTGCGTCGTCATTTTAATGCAATACAATGCTGGTTGAAAAATACATAGGGTCGATTTTGTGAGACAACTTTGCATCTTACGCCTTCCCGTAGTCCTCCCTTCCGTCCGCTCCCCTTCCTACGTGGACAATGACGTATCTGACAGCAATGTCTCATCTTCCGTCACGCCCTAGACGCTGAGCCGGAAAATCCGGACCATCCGCGGAGTGGCGTGCTGGAGGTCTGGCGGTGGCAGGGTGCACTCCACACCCCCGATAGGTGGGCGGAAGGTCTGGCGGTGGCAGGGTGCCCTCCACACCCCAGATAGGTGGGTGGAAAGTCTGGCGGTGGCAGGGTGCACTCCACACCCCAGATAGGTGGGCGGAAGGTCTGGCGGTGGCAGGGTGCCCTCCACACCCCAGATAGGTGGGTGGAAAGTCTGGCGGTGGCAGGGTGCACTCCACACCCCAGATAGGTGGGCGGAAGGTCTGGCGGTGGCAGGGTGCCCTCCACACCCCAGATAGGTGGGTGGAAGGTCTGGCGGTGGCAGGGTGCCCTCCACACCCCAGATAGGTGGGCGGAAGGTCTGGCGGTGGCAGGGTGACCTCCACACCCCAGATAGGTGGGTGGAAAGTCTGGCAGTGGCAGGGTGCCCTCCACACCCCAGATAGGTGGGCGGAAGGTCTGGCGGTGGCAGGGTGACCTCCACACCCCAGATAGGTGGGTGGAAAGTCTGGCGGTGGCAGGGTGACCTCCACACCCCAGATAGGTGGGTGGAAAGTCTGGCGGTGGCAGGGTGCCCTCCACACTCCAGATAGGTGGGTGGAAGGTCTGGCGGTAGCAGGGTGCCCTCCACACCCCAGATAGGTAGGTGGAAGGTCTGGCAGTGGCAGGGTGCCCTCCACACCTCAGATAAGTGGGTGGAAGGGCTGGCTGGCAACGTGCACACCAAGCCTTCCACATACCTATCTGGGATGTGGTGGGCACACGCGCGGTCGAGACGGCGACATGACCCCGACCGTTCTCCGCATCGCACAGCAGACCGGCCGGGCCAGGAGGGTGGGGGGGGGGGGCATCCGACCGTCCTCCGTCTCACACAGCAGACCGGCCGAACCAGGAGGGGCCATCGGACCGTCCTCCTCCTTAAATTGGGTCAACCGACCGGCCGAGCCTGCAGGGGTGAGGGGCGACAACCATTGCCGCCGATCCCGCTGTGCCTCACTGCACCGGTGACTTCCGACATGTCCAACCTGTTTTTATAGAAGGCGCTCATGGACGTTCAGGGGCGCATCCAAGAATGGTCATGGATGAGGGCACTCGTCTGGGGGGGGGGGCGTCATTGCTAGCGCGCCAGGAGGGTTACCTTTGGCTGAAAATTTCGAGGAGGCATTGGAGCCTTTCGCAGGGTATAATTTATTTCCAGGCCGGAGGTTCACGTCACTTTTCATGTGATGGGGAGGGGTGGAGGGCACCCAGTTCCTCCTGCATCCGCCAGTGTGGACGGTGCATCTCTTTTCTGTCTCGAACCGCTGGTAGGCGCTTTCAAATAGGGTTATATTGCGGAAGTACATTAGTTAACTAAACGAAGCAATACCAGAGTATTTTATATGCTTGCATAATATACTCCGCCTGGTTAGGTCAGCGGATGGAGGACTGGCCAGTAAAGGTCACCCGGTATTGGAGAAGAAAAAACAATGAGCTTGAGTCGCTTCACGCGCTCGCTATTAACGTCTCTGGTTGCGGTAACTAGTTGGCAACTGGCTAGGCAAGGTCAGGGGCGTAGGCACCAGGCGACCGTGACCTACTGTGTGGGCACGTTAAGCTCCTGGTCAAAATTGTGCGAAATACTGCTGAAATTTCTCGATCGGGAGGTGGGCTCAGGTTCAATGCAGCAAGCTTCAGCTTGGTATTGACTCTAGCTAGACACAGGAACAGTTCCAACTAAATGTATTTAAATGCATCAAATTATTGCAGGCCGTTTACGGTACGATAGCATCAGAATACGTGTGGTAGTCTCTGTTCGCACGGGACATCTATGGCAATCTCTGGCCTGCAATTCAATAGGTTGGTGGGCGCTTAGTTGTGAGTGTCAGTATATGTATGAATTTGAGCACAAGCTATCATTACTTCATATCTTCCGTTTTGGTGCAATCGACTAAATACTGGTTGCCAACGAAAATTAGGTCGTGAATTAACTTCATCTACCTTCACCTACCTTTTGTCTTGTGCCTTTGCCGATCATGATGCCGTCGTTGTTTCTCGGAAGTTGGACAAGCTGACTCTGCACATTTTATACTCTGAGATTTCTCTGAAGCAATCCGCCACTTAGCGTCTTTGTGGGCCTTCACGAAGAAGGATCAGACTCTGATCCTTCTTACTGTACTCTGATCATCAGAGTACATGCAGTCGGGAGCGTTCCAACGTTGAATGTAAAATCAAGGAGTGTCCATAGTCATGTGTTTCAACCTTTCTACTCCTTGAATTCTCGTGAAGTGCCTGTCATTCAAAACGAATACTTTGGTAACGTCTCAACGAATAAACTCGTGTTTCCTCAAGTTTGTATATTTTCCAGATTTACATGTGTATTGTTCACACAAGGCAGCCAGAGTATTTAACGCCCAAATCGGGGTGCTCTGAGGCATATCATAAGCCAGACGTCAGAATCTATCTCGTTCTCTGTCGTAATCAATATGTCCTACTTGAGGTCACGAGGTATACACAGACTTTCTAGAATAAATACAGCTGGACTGATCAACCGCATTCTGTTTTGGTTAGATTGTATCAGATAGTATGAAGCTACAATTTCAGGCGATAAAAACATGTGCGATCGAATTTGTGATGCAATTAGTGACTTGGTATTTTACCTGAAAAGACAAATGTGTGCTTGACCTATGCTGACTCCACAGGAGAGGATGTCCCTGGTTACCTATATATCAACTTCATGACCGCTTGAATGTCTTTCCCAGTCTTAAGCGGACACTACATTTATCCCGTCCCGTCTCGGGGGGTCTTCAACCGACCCCTCAGCTTTTTTTCGCGGATAGTGGACGAACACCGCGCGTCAGCGGGCCCAAATTTGGCATGCTTTTGCCCACATCAATTTGGCATGCTCTTTCAAAATTTGGCATGCTGAAGTCAGGTCATCTAGGGTTAACGAGTTAGTCAAAGTCAAGTGAGGTCACCTCCAAAAAGGTCAACCACTCGTCAAGCTTTAACGGATACAGATATGTTAATAAAACTTTCAGCGTTTGCTTATCTTTAGGGATGCAACAAAATGTACGAGTGGAATTTCTCATTTTTCCCCGTTTTTGACTACATAAAATTGTGCATATTTGCCAATTGCAGTTCAAATAGAAGATTACGGCTAAAGTAAGCAATGTTTATTAGGGAAAGTTGACTTCCAACAAAGTTTCTCGGTCTGCTCTACCCATTGGAAAAGCAAAATTAAAGAACACTTGAAAACTCAAAATTTTAAAAGTTAAAAAAAAAAATTATTTTTCGGTGGCCAAAAAATGTTATGGCCCTGGTCGATTTCGCTGTCCATTTCTCATTCCAAAGGATTTTTTTCACATATCCCAAAAATGAACTCCCCAAAACCAAGAACATAGTGTGTCTTGAAAATCTAGCCCCCTAGTGACGTCACATTTGGGAGAAAATTGTTTTGGGGTATGGACCCGGACCCTACCCGGCGAGTGCTTTTCGATGACACCTCTTTTGTTTCCGTACGACGCTTAATTTGGATTTTAGAAGGGGGTACTATTCGCCTCCCCCGCCACGTGACGGGGTGTGATGATTCGAAATATTTTTAAGTAACTAAAAAATAAAGTAATTTTATTTCAGTAATTAGGAATTTTCAATCGGTATGTTCATTAGGCATGTTCATCAGGTATATTCATCGGGTATAGTCAGTAGGCAATTAGGCCGTGCATTAGGTATGCTTATTGTAGGAAGTGAGGTATATTCATCGGGTAT
Organism: Imbricaverruca yamaguchii; assembly: GCA_034440575.1. NCBI lineage: Eukaryota > Metazoa > Arthropoda > Thecostraca > Neoverrucidae > Imbricaverruca > Imbricaverruca yamaguchii. The sequence continues at coordinate 989,749 of JAOTOL010001521.1, forward strand.
GTCCATCAGGGAAGCATCGAACCAGCTGGTTTGTGGAGTCCAGTGCCATGCACCTTTCAACTGAGAGCATGGAAACGAATGCCTGCAGGCGACCAGTCAGAACTCTTCTGGAGGCAAGCCGACGATGAAGGAGGGGGTAGGATATTACGGCGACCAGCCGTCAATGGAGACAGTAGGGGAAGATGGCGGGAAAGGAAAGTCCATTAACCCGCGACGTCTCTCCGGTCAGATCCTCACAACCGGGTCTCGGGGGGGGGGGGATAGTAACCCCCCTCTAAAATCAAAACTAAGCGTCGCACGAAAACGAAAGAGGTGTCATCGGAAAGCGCTTGACGAGTAGAGTCCGTGTCCACCCTCCAAAGCGATTTCCCCCTAAAAGTGACGCCACCAGGCCCATAATCCTCTATTTGAACTGCAATTTGGCAAATACGCAACATTTATATGTAGTCAACAGCGAAAAAAAGACAAATTCCACTCGTACGTTTTACTGCATCCCTAATGATAAGCAAACGCTGAAAGTGTCATTAAAATATATGTATTCGTTAAAGCGTGACGACTGGTTGAACTTTTTTTCGAGGTGACCTCACTTGACCTTGACTAACTCGTTGACCCTAGGTGACTTGACTCAAAAGTTTTGAAACAGCATGCCAAATTGATGTGGGAAAAGGTATGCCAAATTTGGGCGTGCTGCCGCGCGCCGTTCGTTCAATATCCGCGAAAAACGTGAAGGGGGTCGTTTGAAGACCCCCCGAGACGGGATGGGTTAAATGAGATGAATGAAAATGACGCCGAAAACCAAGTCTGCGTTGCGTGGTAATAAAATGTCTGTGGTACACCGATTGCATCTGCATTGATCGGTCATTATGTATTAGTCCAATTGCATCTCATAACATCAAGCAGCCACTTGAGACGCTAAAAATAACGCCAGGAACGATTAGTTGGCATCATTCAAACATGACGTAATATGACACTGGTGCCAACTTTTTTTTGACGCAACTTGCACCATAACATAAGGAGTTCATTTCAAGGCGTCGAAAGTCCCAAGCTGTTGTCTCTATTGGCTTGACTGCTATGGCGGAAAATTCAAAGGGGAGGGGGCGCAAGAACCCTTCCCCATTGAGTTGCTGATTAAGCAAAACACTGGATCCATTACTTGCGAGTCATTACTTGGGACCTAGCAAGAGGATGGCTATCTCTAGTTTCCTGTTGTGAGCATGGGCGTTGCCACCGGGGGGGGGGGGGGGCAGCGGGGGCAATTGCACCCCTGCCGTGAGACTGGGAGCGCCGCCCCCTGAAATTTGAGGAGGCCCCCAGGACGAAAAGGAGGCCCCCAGGACGAAAAGGATGCCACCGAGACGAGCAAGAATCCACCCAGGGTTACACGAGAAGGCTTCCGATGGGTGGCAAGATATTTTTAATTTGGTAAACGATGCCCACATGATGGAAGAGAAGGTCCCTACAATAGAAAATAATGACAAAATATATTTATCCGGACGCAAGAGGGGATCCCAAGAGGTCCCTCTAGGAATGGGAGAATGCCACTGAGACCAGTCCGATGAGAGCCACATCTTTGAAGACGAGTACCCTAGAAGAGAAGATTTATGACTAGGATGCAAAGGCAACCTGCTAAGAGGATAATGAGGCTTCAAACACAGATGGGGAGGCCTCCAAGACGTGAAAGGAGTCCCACAATTTTTAAAAGGAGTCACCTGGGAGAGGGTAGGAGGCCCCAGAAATCAAGAGAGTGCCAAAAATTGGCACGGAGGCCCTCAGAAGTGCAAAAGATGTCCCAATACGGGAAGGGAGGACCAATTAAGTGAGATGAGGCCCTAAGACTGAAAAGAAAGCCAGAGGATATGAGATGAGGTTTCGGAGACGCAAAAATAGGCACCAAAACGAGTAAGGTTCCTCCAAAATAGAAAAGGATGATCCAGAGACATGGCAGGAGGCACCTAATTCAAAAGATGACGACACAAGGTTAGAAATAAGACACCATGATGAACGAGGAGGACCTGAAATTGGAGAGAAAGGCCGTTGGATAAGAGAGTTAGCACTCAGGGGGAAACGAAGGCTCGCAGATGGCCAAAGGGAAATAAAAAGGCCACTGAGATAGGAACGGTTGTGTATAATTTGGAAGAGGAGGAACCTGGGAGAGAAGAGTGGTCCACCAGGAGATAATATACCAAGATGGGCGATGTTCGAATCAAAATACAGGGCAAGAGGTTCCCAAGACGTGAGAGGAGGCCCCTAATTTCTAAAAAGGACTCTAGAAGAGAAACGAGGACCCTGCCGGACTCGAGGAGTCCCCAAAAAGGAGTAGGTCCACAGGACTGAATGAGGCCCCGAAGACCAGAAAGACTTCCAAGAAAATGAGAGGAGGCCCTTAAGATGGGAGTGGTAACAGGTATGAAGGGATGTGAGGTTTCCAAAATTGAAGATTCCCTGAAGACTGGTAAGGCTTTGCCAGGATAAAGGAGGAGGCCCACGAAACGTGGCAGGAGGCCCGTAATTTGGCAGGTAATGCCCCTGGGACATGAGAGGAAGCCCCATGTCATGGCAAAGAGCCCCAAGATGTAAGAGAAGGCCCTTCAAGACGAGAGAGGAGGACATTGAATATTGGGGAGGGTAGGACATAAGACGTTGAAAACCGGTAAGGAGGCTCCAGGAATGGGACGAGATACTTATGGTGCGAGATGAGGCCTATAATTTTCAAGAAACCCCTAAGAGATGGTAAAAGTCGTGCCGGAGTGTTTCAAATTTATTACATGGACCAAAAAATCCAGCCGGAGACCTTGAAAATCACGCTGAGCTTGGGTGTACCAAAAAATTTACGACCGCACCAGGAAAACAAGTACAGCGGAACGACAGGTCGTACCATTCCACAAGAGTCTCAATGGAACCAAAACAAATGAAGCCAGAGCAACAAAAAATACTCCTGACATGGGTCCAACTCTGAAAAACACTCACAAAAACACACAAAAAAACACAGACACTCCAATTCTGGGGCCCGACAATGACGCCAAAAAACGTAAGACGTTTTAGACCCAAAAAAGTGTCGAGGCAGCTAAAGTTCGAGCTAGGGATCCAAGCAAATGACGTCGGGGCCCAAAAGATCACATTGGACTATATATAAAAAAATTTGCGTCGCAGCCCTTGAAAATCACCCTGGAGGCCCAGAAGGGCGCGCCGGGCCCCAAAAGTTGCAGCTGCTCCCAAAATAAATTCTTAGCCGGAATGTCACTCTGGTAAAAAAAACATATTCCTTCAGTGGCCGCAGTGCCATATCAAAGGGGCAAATGCCCCATCTATCCTGAGAGGCACAAGCTTCAAATAATCGTGCCGGGGCTCCAAAAGTCGCGCTCGGACCACCAAACTCCCGTCGGTCCACCAGAATTCGCGCAGGGGTCTCCGAATAAGTACTTCGAGCCCCTGAAAACTCGTTCCGAGGCTCGAAAACTTGCAATAGGTACCGCCAAAAACGCGTTGGGCCAACAGCTAAGTACAACGCTTCCCACAAACTCAAATCTGTCCCCAAAATATCGCGCTCGGGATCCACAATTCCCATCCGTAGCCCCGCTGAAGCTCCACAATTTGCCATTTAGGCCCACACGTAAGAACAGCGTGACTATAAAAAAAACAAATCGGTATCCCGAAAAAAATAAAGCTGGAGCCTTCCAAAATAAGAACTGATTTAACAAAATAAATGTCCTGCTCAAGAACATGGCTCTGGAGCAACCATGGCTGGCTTGCATGCAACGAAATGCATGCAAGCAAATTGCGTATGGCACTGAAAAACATATCGTATCTTTAAAAAATCAAGGTGAGATGCAATACGTGGCGCCAGGGACTACAAAAATCAGGCCGGGATTCGGAATTTACAATAGCAACAATAACAAAATCCACCAAAAATTTCGTTGAGCCAAGAAAACTGCCGTTGGGTCCCTGGAACCACGCGGCTGGGCGCGATATATCGCGCTAGGACTAAGAAGCACCGCACCGAAGTCACAAAAGTGTACTGGAGCACCACAAATGTGTGTCAGAAGCCCCCCAAAACACAATAGGAACCTAAGAGCATGACGGGGGCCGACAATACAACTGGCCCTCTAAAACGCACATAGTCTCCCAAAAAACGACGGGGCCTTAACGCATGCGTTGCAGTCATAAATAAACATACCTGGACCTCTAAGAAATAACAAGAAGCTCTTATGGCACACAGAGGTCATAAGGACACACCAGGGCCTGGAAAAAAGGCTGGGGCCGCAAATGGCAACATGGTTCCAAAACGAACAAAAACACCGGGCGTTAAAAGAAGACATCGGGATCTTCGAAAACGCCCTGACACGTACAAAAATAATCGGTGCCCAAAAAGCAACAATACACTGAAACGCCGAGGGGTTTCGAAAATGCATTAGGCCGCTGCGCAGAAAGACGCAGCGGATCCAACAAAGAGCATTGAGGAAGGGCCTCGGATCGACAGCCATTCTGGGAGGATAGCAGCAAAGATATCAGGTGCGTCAAAGCTGAGCGGAATCTGCATTTCGTAACCACCAGAAAATGTGGGAGATAGGAAATTAATTATCGGATTTCATTACTCGACTTTTCGCAGCTAGCGCTAAGCATCGCAGCACGTCAAATATGGCGCAAGTTTATCATGTGACAGTAATTAGCAAAAGTCAGAAGGCCCAGCAGAAACCGTAGCATCGTACGGAGTGTTGCGAGTGCGCCGAATGTGCAAGAGGAGTGTGCACGTGCACGAACGTTGGCGTCGTGGCGACCGGATGATATGAACTGGAACTGGGAAATTTTACATTTCAAGATGATGGGTAATATGTTTTAAATTCAAGTTAGGGGTTTAATACATTTTCTAAACTCCTGCTCGTTTTAGGGCTTTGTTGCTTTTATGCACCGTGTATATTTTTGTGTGTCCGGGCGTGTTCGAAGATCCCGATGTGCTTATTTAGACCCTGGTCCTTTTGCTCGATTTGAAACCATTTTGCCTTTTGTGGTTCCAGCCACTAGTTCAGACCCTTGTGCGTTATCATGGTCCCTGCGTGCCTTGAGAGCTTCCAGTGTACTTTTTTTTAGAGCACGCAGTTGTTTCGTTAAGCGGCGCTAAGGTGCTAATGTTCCCGCCATTTTTTCACGCTGCTCATTTGAACTACCCAGGTGCTAACTGTGAGCAACCATAGAGCGTTCAAGGTCCCGCCAAAAAAGCGAACTGTAATAGTGGTAGATATAACCAGTGAAATTATTCTGGATTGCTTGACATAACACACATGGCTGCTAGGATCAAGTATCCTCATTATTGCAGTCTGGCATCTGCAGGCTAGAATTACCCCTTCCAGCCAAATAGTGGATATGGTGCTTGTTATTGCTTGAATGGTGCTTGTTACTAGCATCCTTAGCGAACAGCTTTCTTGGAAGCAGCCATTTAGCATGCAATTAGCAGCAAAAGTGCTAAGCATTTTTTACAGTGTAGTCTGGCTGCGGTCCCGTCTGCTCTACTACGGCTTTCACAATTTCTGACACCGAAAGTTGCCGCTTTTTGCGTCGGACGCGCCCTCACTATTGATTCGCCAGCAAGCCCATCGCCGGCATCCATCGAGACGCACTCTCCCAACTGTAGGCTGGCAGCTGAAGGCCGGTCCGCACCACGGATCACTCGCACACTGCGGAACTTAGCGACGCAATCACCGCCGCCGTGGAATTTCCGATATTAGGCTCGTCAGATTTCGTTTCAATGCCGCTCCGGTTCGGTGCGGCATTGAGTGGCGGTTCGGTGCGCTCCGGTTCGGTGGCGTGACTTAACTTTGCTTACGTGGAACCTGCCTCCCTCGACCACACGCAGGACTACCTGGCCACTACAATGGAGGCTCGCAGAGAGGGCAGTTCGTTCCGAACAAAATCACCGTTTCCACTGCATTCTTAGTTGTTAATCGATGGACGACTTATCAGGTTTCATGACATGAAGTAGGGCAACTGGGATTTGTCTGGGGCAAGGTCGCGGATGCACCTTCTACGACGGTTGACGTGCTTTTGTCGAAAGTCAAAACTAACATTGCAAAAAAGGGTTTTGATTCTGGTGGAATCTACTGACGCATGGGACCACCCTTGTCTTTGTTGTGCCAAACCAAAACAATCAAGTCACGTCTGGGGCGTTCCACGACAGATCGACAAATAAAATCTCGATTTTGCACCCCCACATCTCAGATTTTGATGAAAATGAGTCTATAGGGTTATCAGCAGCCCTAAACACGCCTGTGACATTTTCAGGCCTCTCCGACTTCCGGTTTTGGAGCTACAGCCTGCGACATTTTTACATTCGATGCATACATGGCTTTGTTTGGCAGGATTTTTCCCTGCTACATTGAATGATAAGTAGGTGAGTTTGTACATCAAAATGATTGCAATCCCATGAAGAATGAACGTTTATCACTATCGAAACCATAGCAATTAAATATATGTCAAATATAACACTTTAAAAAATGCCAGGTTCTCTTGAGCAACTTTCCCCTTCGATATTGTGATTTTTGATATTTTTTAATGAAAGAGCGTTGATTATTACCTATATTTCATCAATAAAAAAAGTGGTTATCGGCTTATAAATATTTTAAACATAATTTCAAACACCAACCGCCGGGCCTCATTAAACCCAATACGGCGTCGTTCAGCAACGGCCGCGGCCAGCTGCTGCCAACCGGGGATAGGGGTGCTGGCGGCTGTCGTCCGCGGCCCCGTGGGATTGAGAGGACACTGCAGATTATTTATAAACACCAGGCAGGACGTTTTAGCACTTCATTTATTATTCACACAAATAACAAGCCGGAAAGTACATGTACATTTGCGAATGCTAACGAGATGGTACAATGAGCCTTATCAGAGGTACAAAATGCATAACTTAACATTAGCTCACTTCACATTGTACTTCGCACATAAACAAACGGAAATCAGCTGCCGATGTAGGTCACGCTAACCATTAAACCTAAATCCTGTAGCAAATCAGGCCACCATCACTTCTCTTCCTTCACTTATGGCAAGTTCTCGCACAACGACAATGTTTGCCTTCACTGGAGTTACCCTGTGTATTTTTAGAGTCCCTTTGACAGTTTTTGCCATTGACAGTCTATCGCCAAGCTCATGCCGTGTACGACTAGCCTCTTCTTTCGCTACAAAGTAGCACTCGGTATGCAAATTACCCTTGTCCTGTTGCACTTTACATAGCTTTTCCGCAGTAAGAATGTGGTCCGAGTGTGTCCGCGAAAGACTGGCGCTAGCTGCAACCCTTTTCAGTGTACCCCCAACACCGTCGCACGAATTTTTTCCCATGCAACGTTGCAAAAAAATTCCAATCGCACTGGACTCCGAAATCCTCATCATGAAAACTCACATTCACGAAATTAAACTTATTCTTGTACTGGGCTACCCATCCGAAAAATAATGAATCTTTTTCAAGTTCGGGACTATGCCTTTCACTTTCGGTACAATGTGCTGCAAGAATGTGTGCACAGCGACGGTGTCATGCTTCAGTTCGTTTGATAACACGCAAAACTGTGGCATTCAATCTTTCCAGCCTCTCGCCAATAAACAACAAACGGATGAACGGTACACTGTGGTGCGTTCCAGTGATATGACTGAATTTCGTCTTGAACTACAAAAGTGTAGTTTTCTGAAAAATATAATATGATCAGTGCTTCATGCTCAGGTAGCTGCTTTTTTAGATTGTCGAAATATTTGCTTTGATGCTGACTCGTGAAATGATGCCGAGTAAGTGTCACAATGGCGTCAGACAGTTTGTCAAGAAACTCGTCCATAGGAAGAACAATTTCGGTCAAAGTGCAACGATCCGTGCTTAGCCACTGACTAAATCTGACTTCGTCCACCAAGTCTGAGATTTCCCCTGCCTGCGCATTTAAAGTGTCGAACAAATATGACCTGACACCGTCCTGACCTGGACAGTTTTCACACTTTTGCAGCATACAGGCTTCCCTCCCGACATCACAAACCGCGTGCTTCAACAGGTCCTTGTAGGTAATGTCTTTTAAGCCCAGAGACGCTAACATTAACTTAACGTTCTGGTGATAGCAACATACACAAACCGTATGAGTGCCGTTGCTTCCCAACAGGACACAGTGTTTGGGGCGGAGGCTGGCGAACTTAGAAAACCCAATGCGCGGGTTGCTACCGTTCTCTTTATAAAGTTGGTAAATTTCCTGCAAATTACCTAAAATCAAACGTTTCTGCTTCTTTACTTTAACCCCATTCTCATCTCTACCGTCACATAGTCTTTTTTCCAGGACATATTCTTGACATCCCACGCTTGGCTCCCCTTCCCTCCCTCCCCGGCAGGCGTATCGCGAGGCAGCGGCAGGCGCGCGCCGGTCCGGTGAGCGCAGCGCCCGCATTCACCGCATTTGATTCGTCTTTCAAGTCGATAACCACTTTTTTATTTATGTTTCTAGGGTAAAAACCTACGCTCTTTCATATGAAAGTGAGAAAAAATACGATATCGGAGGGAAAAAAATGTTTTTATTTCTTTTCAATTTTTTATTTGGCTAGAGTCGGCAACAATTACGTAATGAAAGTTTAAATGGTGGCATAGTCATATTCTTCAATGTTTTGTCTTCATTTTGACGTATAAATTTGTTCAGTTACTGAAAAATGACTCAGAGAAAATTAGCACCAAAGATAGTCATGCCAGTGCAAATTGTAAAAATTATATAGTTCATAACTAGAAAACGGTAAACCTAAGAGACTTCAAAATGGCACAGGCGTGTTCAGCGATGCTGATAACCCTATAGAACTATTTTCATCAAAATCTGAGGTGTGAGGGTGCAGGTCACATGTCGATTTGTCGTGGAATACACCGTCTGTACAATGTCGACCTTCATTGAAGACATGATGCAATCAGGCTGGCTACACAAACTTGCACACTTGTATTTCACCCAAACCCAGTGTTCGTTTGTTGCTCTAAAGCTGACTGTGGTCTGCATGTTTGTTACTTTTCCTTCAGTGGTATTTAAAACATCGCCGTAGAGACAGAGAGGTTTAGAAGGTCCAAAACATTCTTTTTCCCAAGGCCAGGCTTTTTAAGACGATTGACATGATTTTTGGGCCTCCAGTATGATTTGCTGACCCTGGATTAATTTCTCTTTTTTTTCTGAGCCTAGACTTCATCTTTCCCTGGTCCAGGTGCGCATTTTAGGCCCCAGCGTGACATTTTAGGCCCCTGCGCGGGTCTTTGTACGCATGCCACCTCTCAATGGAAGCAATTTCCTCCTACTTCTCTCTCTCTCTTCGTTACGCCGTTGGCGTGGGGTAGACATTACCCAAACGTGGAGGAAATATGTTGCAGGAATTATCGACATTTGCTCCTATTCCTCCTTGCTAACCGTCTTCTTTTCGTGATCTGTCTCGTCATACTACTTTTACCCGTAGTACCTTGGTATGTGTGATGCACTCGGCTGAAAAAAAAGATGTCGGCATAGATCCAAGCAAAGTGTGGTGATTTTAGAGAAAAACAAGGTTCGTATTCATGGAAAAAAACTTTTGAAGGTTTCCAATGAACACAAGGTGTCCATTTGCATAATATCGTAGTTTAGAAATGTCGTGTGGAAAACACGAAGTTCCGTGAATTGCATGTGGAACGGCCCAATTGTTCAGCCCACGCGACGTCACAGGCTGTTAAACGATATCGGAGGACTCTGACCGTTACGGTTCGATGCACGACACCTGGCGGCATGACTTAGCTTTCCTGGCGTCACACCGTCCCGCCCCCGACCACTCGCAGGCCACGTCATGGAGGCCCGCAGCGGGGGTCGCTCCACCCCGACCACTCGCAGCCCCCCCCCCCTGGTCACTGCCATGGAGACCCCGCAGCGGGGGCCCTTGCTTCCGAACAATGTCACCGGTTCTACTGCATTCTCAGGTATTAATCAACAGACGTCTTACTTAATTTGATAACATGCCGAAGGACAGTCGATGTTTCACTGGGCAACCGAGATTTGACTGGGGCAGGGTCGCGGAGCACACATGCTGAATTATGAAAAGTATTAGGGGGCAAAATTCATATTGGCAACGGGTGAACCAAAAAAATTGGGAAGGGGAGGCAGATACTTCATAGGATTCCAGGTTTTTAACCTGGAATAATTTAAATTATTGAGGGGGCAACGGTAACATCGAGAGCCATTTGCATTTTCAAAGGAATATAAAACAACACTCCTGTCACAGATAAACCGTCTGCGACAGTTGACATGTTCCTGTTGAATGCCACAAACTAACATTGCAAAGAAGTGTTTGCTGCTGACGGAATTCACTGACACATGGGACCGCCCCTGTCTACATTGTGAAAAAAATCAATGTGCAAAACCCGCCGAAAAACAAGTCACGCCGGTATAATGTAAGCATTTATTGAAGATGACAAAATCGAGATCGCCATGAAACGTGACCCTTGTTACTTGTCCCCAAAAGCGTGCCCTAAAGCTGACTGTTGTGGTTTGCAAGTTTGCTGTTTTTGCTTCAGTGGTACTTGAACATAGCCATAGAGACAAGAATGCAAATGTGCATCAGCCTAGGGCTATTGGGTACCTGGCAACACGTATTTGGCTTCCCTCAAATCAGACCGCCGATCTACCACTTTGAGGTACTGGTTTGTGAAACAAAAGCTCCTCGGCTTTTGAGAATCAACACTCGTTAAAAAGCAATAAACTGGAGCATGACCTCCACAGTGATCATTTCAAGAAGCTTACGCTTGGTCGGAAGAAACACCGGGCACTCAGATAACCCATGTGGTGCGCAGTAAGGTCGTGCCCCCGTCTCGACGGTGGCGACCGCAGTGCTGGTTGGAGGGGGGGCTAAGCGCGTGGTCCACTATAGCAGGGCCGGCGCGGAACTACTGTGTTTGTCATTGGTGCAACGGCGCCTATCGCCGGCCAACCCTCGCTGACTCGTCGCTAGCGCAATACATGGTTGTTTGCAGGAGCCTTTGTTCCGAAAACGTACTTGGATTACAGCTTATCTTAAACCGGGGATTCGACACGCTCAGTACAAAGACTCACCTCTTGCAGTAAACTGAATCTTTGCATTCAGCTCTCTAACCCCTAGTGATGCCAGACTTGGCGCGCGGGGAGGAACAGCGTAGGTTAGATTTAGAGAAAATAGTGAAGAAAACGTATTTATTTTGACTAGCTGCCATGCCAGAAATAATTGCATCATAAACTTTACAGCTGACAATATCCACAGGTTGAAAACCTCCACAGACTCTGTGATCTCTCCACAGACTATGAGACTCTCCACAGATTCTTCACAGACTGATCTGTGGAAGCTATGATACACCTCCGGTATAGACCGCAGACGTCCCTCTAAGCAATGCAAATATTCTACAACAGCAAGACCAAGGCGACAGATAGCCATATCCTAGTATTTAGTCCCTCGGGAGCATGCAGAAACAAATTTAATTTTGGTCTTTATTGGCGTACCATTGCAGAAAAGCCTTGCGTGCCACCTTTAATTGACTACGATCATGCCGTTTGTGGCTAATCATTACCCTTGGGCACATTTTATGGTTTCGCTCATACACCGGAAATTTTCCCCTCAGCGGCAATAATGGGAACACGCCTCCACTTCATTGGGTTGGCCCATTGTAGCATCTATGAGCTCACTACCTGACCAGTTTCCACAGACGGAAGACGTGCTTAACACCGCTACCGTGGCGCCGCCCGGCTTCTGCCGAGCTTCCAGAACCCGTTCATGTCGTCATCGGAAGCTCAACAAAAAATATCCTGCACGTCGGTGTTTCCCAGTACGTGACGGTGTCGGCCCGCCACCGCTCGTGAAGTGCATCTCGTGATCCGTCCAGATCAGTAGCCATCGAATCGACAGTGCTGCTTTCCCAGCGCTTTTTAAACGCAACGTTCCGAGAATACGCTGCAGGATTGCTTTACGGAGTGCGTGGTCGTGTCACGGGTAGTAATTATAAACCATGCAAGATAATTACAAAACGCAAATGCTGCCACTGTTGTCGTTCCCGGGAGCTTCGGGAGTCGTCAGTGCGCCGACACGATCTCGCCGCCGCCGGGCATCCCACCGCGTCAGGTCAGGTCAGCTGACTTCTTCAGCAGGTGCCTGGATGTGAGCACATTCAGCGGTCCGATCACTGCCTGAGGGCAGAGCGGACGGTGATGTCCAGCGCTCACCTGTTTTGCTGTTGTGGTTGCAGGTTACCACCACGGGCTCATATTTTTGTTAGTCTGGCATGATAAGAATACAAGCCTGCTTACAAGGCCTCGAGCGAACGTCTGCAAACCTGGGCGAGCACCGGCTTGCCTATTGCAGTCCTGAGAACTACTCAGGTTCTGGGTAATGACATTTTGTTCTTTACCACAGTATTGAGGAGGGTACCTCGTGCTGCAATTCTGAGATCAACTCAAATATATGTGGCCGTTGCCAAGATAAGACGCATAATAACTCTGGTCGGAATAACACCGAACGTAACCACCCACCACAACAGATCCATAATGACTTTCCTAGAAATAATTCCGAACATAACTACCGACCACACGAGATATATAATAGCCGTTCTCATAGCAACACCGAACATAATTGCCGACCACAACATATCAATAATAACCGTTGTCATAGAAACTCCGAACATAACTACCAACCACAACAGATCTATAATAATCGTTGCCATAGCAACGCCGAGCATAGCTACCGATCACAACATATCGGCAAATGTGATTATGAACGTACGGTCCTGGCCTGGGATGCCCAAGCTAATTGCCACGGTTCTGAAATTCTTACCCCAAGCCCGTCTCTCCGGACATGAAATCTGCTGCAACAGCTCTGCTGGCATCACCAATGCCGCCAAACCGGTCGCCGAGCGTCCCGACCATCTCCGGGAGCCGGCGCGGCTGACCGGTGTGTACGTACCACGGGAGGCGGTACTGGCGGCGGTACCCCCGCAGCCACCCCTCCATCCGTCCCTCCTCCCCCTCCCCCCACACACTCACAAGTCGGACACACTAGCATTGTTTCCACGGCAGGCTTGAATTTGGATTGGATTTCCACGTCGTTGCATGAGAGACTCAAAGAGGGCTTACTGTTATTTGCGAATTTATTATATTTTATTTTATCAGATTATATTGTATTATATTATATTGTATTATATTATATTATATCTTACATTATATCTTATATTATATATTATAATATAAACCCGGCCAGAATTCACCTAAAGCCTTCCAAAAACAACGCCGGCGCTGACGACAGGGAAAGCAGGAAAAGGACGCTGAGTTAATGCCACAATATGCGTCCAACTCCTGGTAAATCCAGATTTCCTCAGGAAATCTTCTCTCCAAGCAGGCTTCGGAAATCCAATCCAGTTAGCTGACGAAGGCGTTTCCATGACCTCGGAGATCCGGATTGGTAAGGAAGTCGTGATTTGCTGGTGACATGGGAGCGGGCCGACATGTGCCCGCTCTATAGTCGGCCGCACCTGTTGCAGCCGGTCAGCTGCTGGACAGTGCTGGCGGTCGTAGTGGCAACGGTGTTGCCCTGGCAGGTCGGACAGACTGACGTCGGAGCCACGAGCGCACTGAGTCAGTCAGGGCTTCTCTCCGGCTAGGAGGACACCTTGCGAGGGAGAGGATCATACCTCAATACAACAACCCGGCATGGACCGTGACCAATTGTGCTCGCTCATCACGTGATGGTGCTCGGTACATACACACTGGACCACAGCATCACAAACATACACACACACACACACACACACACACACACACACACACACACACACACACACACACACACACACACACACACACACACACACACACACACACACACACACACACACACACACACACACACACACACACACACACACACACACACACACTCACATACACACACACACACATGCATACACACACACAAACAAACAAACATACATGACACGCTTATTTCCGTGTTGACAGTGCGCTACATCCTGCACCGGCTACTCGGCACAAACAAACACGACCTCGATGTTGTCACTGGCATATCCAGGTGCCCGTGGGCGGACCAGCGTGTCCACGCCTGAACACACCTGACGACAAACACGCTCCACGACAGATGCTGGTGGGGGCTCACTCGTCTTTGCAGGGCGTTCTCAGCACCACTGTCGGCAGACGTCCGCATACCTGGAACTTGACGATGTGGCTCTCGGAAACGCTCCAATCGCACTGGTGCCACTGTGCGCGTGGACCACATCAGAAAGGAGTCACAGTGCGCAACATCGCAGCGTTGACCTCACAGGCCACACCCGCACGCTCGAGTAGCTGCACGCCGCTGGATCACTGGATCAAGAGCAGGCGCCGGCGCCAAGAGCCAGTGCTCCTGCTCTTATCCGGCTTTCTTCGTCCTGCCCCGCGCGCTTGCTTGTTCTCCGCCGTCCCCCACAGGGTGTTCTGGATGCCCCAATTGCAATTCTTCAGAAACTCGACGGCACTGTTCCACAACATGACACCCGTGAATGGCGAAGATGGTTCTTGATGGTGAACCTAAGATGGTTCTTGAGAACTGGCGAAGGGTGCGAGAAATACTGGGGCCCAACCTCAAAAATAGGATATCCTTGAGAGTCAGAAATGATTCCGAGGACTGAGAAGGTCAGCCACCACTACCTTGGTGGTGGCGTTCGCCCCTGTGGCCACGGCTATCCAAACGGCCACAGCCGTCCCAGGGGTGACGACCTCCCGTGCGGCCACAACAGTCCTTTTGGCCTGACCACAGATACCCTGGCAGGTACGGTCACTACAGCGATGACGAAAAAGTCAGCCCAACGGTAGCTGTGACAAGAGCCTCTCCAGCGATGCCAGTTGGTTCGCCTCGGACCAGGGTGACACCGGCTAAGCGAACGGAAATGAAAAAAAAAATGCAAGTTGCAGGTTACTGTGGGTTTGGCATAGCTAGTCAGGGATGTTGCTATTCATTCCACTTGTCCCAAATCTTGCACTTAGTTTCCGTAATAGGTTTTCTTTTGTTGCTTGTTGTCGACATCTGAACGGTTTTTCTGGCCTTTTCCAGACTGTTGAACCGTGACTGAAGGTCTCGCATTGGCCACGCCAGCGTAGAATGCCTCATTTTTGCACCCATTAAACTATTTCTTCTTACAGACACACACACACACGTACACACACACACACACACACACACACACACACACACATATATATATATATATATATATATATATATATATATATATATATATATATATATATATATATATATATATATATGTACAGCCCTAGTATAGACTAAATGACTTCTGGTGGGTGAGCTGTTATCTTGCAATGCCTATAAATACAGCATGGCTTCTTTAATCCTGGTGTCTTGTGCACTAAAAGATCAAAGCCGACAAAGCAACACCATTTTATGGAGAATAACAAACTGCTCCGGCCACTGGTGAAGCTTATCTCAGTTATGGTAGTGGCGAAAATAAATGTTCACAGTTTTGTGATTCAGACGTGAAAAGCATAACATGACAGTGCACTTACAAATACTGATGCAATGCTATGCCACCAGATATTGATGCCTGTTGCAGTTTACCAAAAAGTTTTTTAGGAGTTGTATTAATCTTCCTTTGATATATAATGCGCAGTTGGTGTCGCTCTCTCCCGAATAAGAAGTACCTGCAGCTGCAGTCATTCCCTTTGATAGAATAGTAGTTGGAATTGAATCACTCCTTTCAATTTGCCAAACTCGAGTACACTGCGCGGCACGCATAGTGTGCCTAGGCGCCTACACAAGGACTGGCAGCGGGTGGTGCAGCTCGCCTCGCTGCCAGATGGGCCGTATAGTGCAGCACGTATAGTGCAGCACGTATAGTGCGACACGTATAGTGCAGCACGTATAGTGCGACACGTATAGTGCAGCACGTATAGTGCAGCACGTATAGTGCAGCAAGTATAGTGCAGCACGTATAGTGCAGCACGTATAGTGCAGCACGTATAGTGCAGCACGTATAGTGCAGCACGTATAGTGCAGCACGTATAGTGCAGCACGTATAGTGCAGCACGTATAGTGCAGCACGTATAGTGCAGCACGTATAGTGCAGCACGTATAGTGCAGCACGTATAGTGCAGCACGTATAGTGCAGCACGTATAGTGCAGCACGTATAGTGCAGCACGTATAGTGCAGCACGTATAGTGCAGCACGTATAGTGCAGCACGTATAGTGCAGCACGTATAGTGCAGCACGTACGTAGTGCAGCACGTATAGTGCAGCACGTATAGTGCAGCACGTATAGTGCAGCACGTATAGTGCAGCACGTATAGTGCAGCACGTATAGTGCAGCACGTATAGTGCAGCACGTATAGTGCAGCACGTATAGTGCAGCACGTATAGTGCAGCACGTATAGTGCAGCACGTATAGTGCAGCACGTATAGTGCAGCACGTATAGTGCAGCACGTATAGTGCAGCACGTATAGTGCAGCACGTATAGTGCAGCACGTATAGTGCAGCACGTATAGTGCAGCACGTATAGTGCAGCACGTATAGTGCAGCACGTATAGTGCAGCACGTATAGTGCAGCACGTATAGTGCAGCACGTATAGTGCAGCACGTATAGTGCAGCACGTATAGTGCAGCACGTATAGTGCAGCACGTATAGTGCAGCACGTATAGTGCAGCACGTATAGTGCAGCACGTATAGGCAGCAGCACGTATAGTGCAGCACGTATAGTGCAGCACGTATAGTGCAGCACGTATAGTGCAGCACGTATAGTGCAGCACGTATAGTGCAGCACGTATAGTGCAGCACGTATAGTGCAGCACGTATAGTGAGCACGTATAGTGCAGCACGTATAGTCGTATAGTGCAGCACGTATAGTGCAGCACGTATAGTGGTATAGTGCAGCACGTATAGTGCAGCACGTATAGTGCAGCACGTATAGTGCAGCACGTATAGTGCAGCACGTATAGTGCAGCACGTATAGTGCAGCACGTATAGTGCAGCACGTATAGTGCAGCACGTATAGTGCAGCACGTATAGTACAGCACGTATAGTGCAGCACGTATAGTGCAGCACGTATAGTGCAGCACGTATAGTGCAGCACGTATAGTGCAGCACGTATAGTGCAGCACGTATAGTGCATCTACTACAGACTGGCGGCTGATGGTGCAGCTCGACCGACTGCCAGATAAGCGGTGCCATATTTGGGGTGAGCCGTGCCGTACCTACTCTGCACGAGCATGCCCGGATCGATGGCGAGGCCGTGGCGTGCCGGCTGCGTTCTGACACTCCAGCAGCGATGCCTCGGATGGCCACCGGCTGGCGACTGTCGGTGACGTCCCCACTTCCCAGTCACACAACGTGCTGTCTTCTGCCGTCCGATCAAATTTCTACTTCTTCCGTACCGGCACTTCGAATTTCATCATAGTTGCGTGTCGTAGTAATTCTGTCATCACCTTCACATCGGGCACAATGCATGGTGCCGCATTGTTACAGCGTGACTTGGGACGCTGATTTGTCAAGTAACCCAGAATGTATGAAAACGGCAGACAATGGTGCAGTTTAGGTTTTTTCGAGAGCACGGCTGGAAACACGTGCCACTCTACTGGAATACCCCATTACTTCCGTCTGGGTGCCTTCCAGCGATAGTATTATGACATGACTAGGCGCCCCTCTCTCAGAGGGTTGTCTGTGCAGTGGATGAGGTGCCGCCGAAAATCGTACGGCATGGCTCTACGTATATTGGTAGAGATTCTTCATGTTTTTTATTTTGTTTGGGGAGGGGCGTGAGACAGTGCTTCGCGCCGGACGTTCCTGCTAGGTCTGGCCACCCAGCTTAACTTTCGTGGTATATTGGTGAAAATAAATGGGAAAATGGATGATACGTACCTTGGTGCCACCAGGCCAGAAATTCGCCTTCATTCATGATGTTGGTCAGCCGTTTAGTTCATACCGTGGGCATCGCTAACTGAAACGTTAAATAATAATGCAATTCACTTTCATGCTTCCTTTATTCTGCAACATTTACCGTAGAGACATGTTAGAGGCACAGTGAAAATGCTATTTTCGAACCGATTTAGTCCAGTGTCAATGTCACAGTTCATGTCTTATGAGCTGGAAATAATAGGCCATGGAATGTGACATGGCTTCCATCTTGAAGTCAAATCTAGATGTGATGAATGTATATGTATATATATATATATATATATATATATATATATATATATATATGTATATATATATATAAATGTATATATATATATATATATATATATATATATATATATATATATATATATATATATATATCGCGGTTCCTTTTAGCCAACGAATTGAAACAAAATGTGCACCTGTGGTATTATATCCGAAATCCCTAAATCACATTAGGTCACGCCATACTGTCAAGACCACTAAATCTATAGCTGAATATCCATGGTACTTCACTGAAGCTAAAGCACTATTGCTCCTAAGAAGAACCGATATGATAAGATATGATGTATATATATATATATATATATATATATATATATATATATATATATATATATATATATATATATATATTGTTACATTGCAAACTAAACAGCTTTTGACCTCGTCACCTGACCCTAGGTCACGCTTAGTCGATATGTAGCTTGACAAAATGATTATTGTGATCAACGCCTCAGTGTGCATGGTTTGGAAAGTAATTCAGTAGAAAGCTTTAACCAGGTCATCTAAAGGCAGTGGTCGCGATATCAGGTCATCTCAGGTCATTGGTTGGCTATCGAAATCCATGTCGCAAGATTTAGACGCCGCTGAAAACGAATTCATAATATATATGATTTTGGACCTGACCTGATATTGACCTTCTGCATGTTTAAACCATAATGCTCAATGCATGCTTTTGAACAGTTTCTACATGGAAAATTATCCAAAAAATTATCTTACATGGAAAATTAATTATACTCTCCAAATACGCTAAAAATCGGGGAAGTTTGCACGCACATCTCAAGCCAGTAACCTTGACCTTGATTAATGGTCCTTGACCTTAATTTGACTTTCCGAATAGCAGGGTTGTTTGCCTTGATGGAAAACAGCGTAATCTGAGTTGGTGTTGCCTTGTAGCAACTTCTCCCAATTGCGGCGCTTCGAAGACTTTTTAAGCATCAATATATTCGACCAGTCCCAGATGCATGGATTCTGATGGGTTCCCGGGATATACATCTGATCTGAAGATCAGATGAATAATAAGGTATTGGGAGTTTGTGTCTCTGCGTTTTCTCATTTTTCCACAAAGCCATATTCAAAACATTCACGAAATGTGTCCATCCCAAATAGCGTTAAATCGTAAAACGTCACGACGGACAGTCGGCGATATCGGATTCTCATATGAAGAAAGAATGTCCATCTTAATTTACAGCTATGTCATTTCCGCCTTTGTTTCCGCTGTCAAATGTCTTATTTCGGTGGGCGAGGAGTTACGAGAGGTCACGGAATCACTGGTCACGATGTCAAAGGTTATACATATTTATATTTTATTTTGTGAATGTTTTCCTCCGTCCCATTCTCTCGCTCAGATGGATAATATGCAGGCGCATGATCAGATTCTGCTTCTTATCGACTATATATCCGTCTTCAAATCTGCCCATATCGTTTGATCCCAAGACACTGCCTGATGCTACAGCTACGAAACCGTGAGTCAGAACGAGTTTAAACTGGTACAGACGTGTTCAGAGACCAATGCTCTCCCGCATCAGTGCTCTCCCGCACACAAAGTTTTATCTAAGTACAAAATTTAAAGGTGCAGAATTGGGAAGTATGTGGTAAATCTGCAGTAGAATTATCCAGCTGACCCCAGCTGGTGCTGACCATGACAAATGAGCCAGAGAAGTGCATTCTTATGTAACGAATATCGTCCGAAAATTGAGTCATGAGATAACCAGACGAGTATCGTCCACCTGCTCAAGGTTTAAGCCCGTGACATCCAACGGGCTTTGACTTCTTCACTCGGACATTTTCGACGGTCACCAGAGATGAGCTTCTTTGATAGCAATTTTAAGTTATTTATCTCAATGTAAAGATACAACCATATATATCCTTCAAATGGCCATCGGCCGATGATTCATGCCGGGCATTGCTGGAAAATTTCCACAAAAATCGTGGAGTTAAGCCCATGACAAAAACACGTGGCTTTTTTAAATGCGATTTTTTTACAATCACATTTTTCTTCTTCAGGATGTGCCCTGAATTACTAGCTTTCCATTAAGTAATAAATAAACCATACACTTATGCCTACAATGAGGTATATTATTATTTCTACTTGATTTATTATTATTTTATTTATTTAGTTCATTTAAACTTTTGTGCATTTCGTTTTCTTTCCTTCTTCTGCCTTCTGTCACAAATGTTCCAGGGAAGCAGCAGCTGTGTTGGAGGAAAAGGGCGTAGGATGCTCCTGTGTAATGCAATATATATATATGCATTGTTTCAGCTTGATATCCTTCAGATATTTTAATGCTGGTTTACATAAAATTATCCATCGTGAAGTATGGGGCATAGAAGATTGAACGTTCAAAAATCAAACCTTTCTCAGGGAAAAAAACAGAAGATATTTAAATAGGTAATGTGATCTTTCCAAACATCTCCGGTCAACAACTTCGGCGCGAGTCGAGTAGTCGATATCACTGGACACCCTGCCGACGATCACTTTGCTTGAGTGCCTGAGCATGTATGCAATTTTCAACACATCGGCAAAACGTCATTTGAATGGCGGGCGTGATTTGAACGGAGCGTGAGAAAGTGTATGTGCCACCAACATTGCAGCTGTAGTCACTGTGAGACCCTTGTCCTTTGTCGCTTCATACCATTCTCCAGAATCATAGGAGCCACACTCGTTGCGATGCGACTCGGTGCAGCTGCGTCGTACAAACCATTTATTGCTCTTGCTCGTGCAAACCGGTCCTCCAGCAGTCGTCATGCCGTGACCACATTTTCCTTTGTCACGAACTTGAAACTGATGCCACTAACGAGCTCATTCAGAAATGCCAGCATGTCCCTTGCATTCCACATCTGATTTCGGCACGGACGCCGCAGGCTCTCCAATTACATCGTTCGCTTTACCGTGCCACCGACACCGTCGCAGACCACGTGAAATTCATGTGAAATGCTATGAGAAATTCCAAGAAAAATCCGTTCACATGGAATCCCACAATCTACTTCATGCCAACACACATTCGAAACTTGTTTTGATAAAACCGACGTATACTTGGTAACGTACAATCTTCGGAGAAGACTTTTTCCAACTCATGGAGCAAGTAGTTTTACCTTTAGAAGAAGCACTTGAGGGAAGGCGTGCACCATGGATGTGCTGTGTTTGGTGCTTTCAGATAGTAAGCAAACATTTCTGTGCTTCAACTCATCGCTCGACCGCCAGTAAATTGCAAAGGGGTGCATAGTGCATCGCGATGCATTCCAGTGGGTATCTTCGGCTGCATCCAGTGCCACGAAGGAACTGTTTTCCGCAGTCACCCGTGCCCGAACGTCGTTCTCACCTACAGTTATTCTTTCATTGTTTTGAAATACTTGCATTGTTCACTGACGATGAAGTGATGTTTTGTAAGCTTTACTCTGTGTCTACTCAATAACCCAAGACATTTGTCCTAGGTTTCAACTATGCTCACCAGTGCACAACAACTAGTAATGGCGCAGCTTTCATATCCAGTCTCTTCTTTCATGTCTAGTCCACCTTCACCATCCCCGAGACAGAATTGCAAAAAAGCATCACCCCCTTCCCTAGTACAATTGTTCTACTCCCTCAGCTTGCAGTCCATGCTGCTCGAACTAGAAGTGGCAAGATCGATAAGAACATTGGTGCTTGCTCCCGATACGTGGTGCGCACTGTATAATTAGTTTCTGATTTTGGTGATACGTGCCACGCACACTGTGCATTAAGGTGTGTCGCCTGAACGGTTTTTCTTATGCTTAGTGAAATTATCGTGCAGATCACCTTAAAAAAACCTGTGGTCGAAACCAAATCGAAATCAAACAATAAACAAAATATGCGACAGGCCGATAAAGAAACAAATTTGCCGGGCGCCCGGCGTTGAAGTCTCCAGTGATGGCGCTCCGTTGCGATTGGCATCTAACACCACGCGTCGGCCGCCGTCGGAGCGCCGCCGCGGCGCTGTGACGAAAAAGGCGGCAGTCGGTGCTGTGGATGTCTTATGAATGGATTCTGGTAATTCAAAAACAGATCAGGGGAGCCGGGATATATCTGATTGTAAAGATTAGACTTACTTGAAGGACTGATCGCTCCACTTTCCTTTGTCTGTGCTCCACCTTTCACAGTGCTATGAATCATCATTCGAATAAATTGCGTACGCACTAACGACACAAAATAGCTTCGCATGCCATACATCCCTGTTTTATTAGTCAATCCAAGTCTCCTGTTCCTTTCGTTACTCAAGTTTCAAGGGAAACTGGGATTATCAGCAGTAGGGACAACCTATTAACGAGGGCGACACGAGCCGTGCTGACATCTGATATCGATGTGCTGAAATGTGATATCGCGATATCGCGAAAATGTGCTGATATCGATAGCTGCAAATGTGCGATGGCCGACAAAGTGCCACGAATGGAGTTTCCCTTTGTCCAAGACCAGAGAGGACTTCGCCAAATGCAAATCGGCACCGCAGATATCCGTGAAACCACTCGTCGACGCGCCATGAACGAAAGGAGGCGTCTGACCGCCGAGAGAGTCACATCACCACAACCGGGACCTTCTGGAATGGCCCAGGTATATTCTAATTCAGACCAAGATTCCGCCACAGATTCATCATCGCTCACATCTGTAGTCAATGAGTCAGAGTATATGGTGAACAGTAACACGAACTGCTAAATACGGCTCTAGCAGCAGATCGGTACGGAGTGTCTAATCGTGCGTGTGCTGCGATCATAAACGGTTTCCAAGTGGACATTGGTCGGATCACTTCTGACGATATGGACTGCCACAGATTCATCATCGCTCACATCTGTAGTCAATGAGTCAGAGTATATGGTGCTGCTAGAGCCGTATTTACACGAACTGCTAAATACGGCTCTAGCAGCAGATCGGTACGGAGTGTCTAATCGTGCGTGTGCTGCGATCATAAACGGTTTCCAAGTGGACATTGGTCGGATCACTTCTGACGATATGGACTGCATAGTGGATAGCAAAAAAGTATGGCGAGCAAGGGATCGGATTAGAAGAGAGGTAGTAGCCCAGAGCCATGAGGATCATGCAGGTCGTGTATCTGGTCTCTACTTCGACGGTAGAAAAGACGACACGCTTATGACAGCCAGTTCAAAGAAGACGGAAGAGCACATTGTGGTTGTATCCGAGCCAGACAGTGCATATTTAGGACATTTTACCCCAGAGACTGGGAAAGCTGAGGACATTTTTCAGGACCTGAACGCCGTGGCATACGAGTTTGGTGCAGATGTTTCTGTGCTTGGCTGTGACGGCACGAGAGTTAATACTGGCCAAAAAGGTGGTGTTATCCGTTTGTTTCAGCTCGGACAAAAACGCCCCGTCCACTGGTTTGTGTGCCAACTTCATGCAAATGAACTTAATCTTCGTGCAGTATTTAGCCAGTTAGATGGAGTCACAACAGGACCTAAGTCGTTTAGTGGGCTGATTGGCCGGGCTGCTGCAGGCGCAGTAGAAACCTTGCCAGTGGTCGATTTTGAGCCAATCGATGGCGGACATGCTTCAGAAATGACGCAGGAGATTCTCAGTGACTTAAGTTCAGATCAGGCTACTCTGTACAGTCTGGCGCGTAGTGTCCAGACGGGCTGTATCTCAGATAGAACTGCGAAAATGAAGATCGGTCCACTAAACCACTCCAGGTGGCTGACTCTGGCGGCGCGAATTCTCCGGCTCTACATATCAACCGAACAGCCATCAGACAGTCTGAGAATGCTAGCGGAGTTCATCGTGTGCCACTATACTCCCATGTGGTTCTGCATCAAGAAGAACTGGAAATGTTCTGACGGTCCTGGCAATGCGCTGCACAGCGTGCAACTTCTCAAAAGTTTGCGACCTGAGATAGCGGCCATGGTGCAGCCGGTAATACAGCGCAACAGCTACTGGTGTCACCCTGAGGCTGTACTGCTAGCAATGGCAGCGGGCCAAGATCAAGCCACACGGGAATGGGCGGTCACTCAAATCCAGCAGTGTCGCAGAACTCAAGTCGATAGTGATACTGACGAAGTGCGGATGTTCAAGCTTCCAAAAGTGAATATGGGGGCAAACAGCATCATGGAGCTGATTGATTGGTGTAATGAGGCGATAACCGAGCCGCCCTTGACGCAACAACTGTCCAATGATGACTTACTGGACATCATTGCGAGTCCTCTCGAAGTACCGCCATACCCCGTGCACAGTCAGACGGTGGAATGGATGGTGAAAGTGGTGACCGAGGCGTCTTTGAAGGTAATTGGTGAAGAGGCCCGCCACGGTTACATTGTGGCGAAGTTGAAACACAGGTCGGCAATGCCAGTGCTCAGCAGCAAAAAGGATTTCATGTCGGGTTTTCTGTCGAGCATGTAGACAAGTAGTACAGTTATAAAATGATAGTTCGTACAAAAAATGTGGCCGCTCGTACAAAAGGTGACGTCGCTGTATGCCCGTCTCCTTCGGCTGTAGTGGCACGGAGCATGATGCCGATTTCGCCTGGTCTATTTGTCATAACAATAAGATATCAAGTGTCTCAGAATGATTTAATTGGTCTTCGATGTAAACAGACGAGGAATTTTGAAGATGTTCAAGCTTTCAAAAGTGAAAATATTAGCATTATACGCCGATAGATCTACTGATTGAAAA
The DNA here is from genome assembly GCA_034440575.1 of Imbricaverruca yamaguchii. Lineage (NCBI taxonomy): Eukaryota > Metazoa > Arthropoda > Thecostraca > Neoverrucidae > Imbricaverruca > Imbricaverruca yamaguchii. Next base: position 1,014,587 of record JAOTOL010001521.1, read on the forward strand.
TGGAACGAACAAGCGACGTAAAGTGAACCTTTGTTTCATGCGTCAGATATCCAGGCAACTTATTAAGCGACTGGTGCTTATCAAAAGCCTTTTACCCCACTAAACACTTTCATTGAGTTTTATTAATGAGCTTCATCACCAGAATCCATTCCTCAGTCATCCACAGCACCGACTACCGCCTTTTTCGTCACAGCGCTGCGGCGGCGCTCCGACGGTGGCCGGACGCGTGGTGTTAGATGCCAATCGCAACGGAGCGCCATCACTGGAGACTTCAACGCCGGGCGCCCGGCAAATTTGTTTCTTTATCGGCCTGTCGCATATTTTGTTTATTGTTTGATTTCGATTTGGTTTCGACCACAGGTATTTTTTAGGTGATCTGCACGATAATTTCACTAAGCAAAGTGCAATTTCCAAAAAAAGGTCCTTCGTGACACACCCTACTGTGCATGCGTGTGTACTGAATGCATGCTGTTACGGTCCGCGCGAAGACGCATTTCTTTGGTCTCAGTTCAGTGAACTTCGCTGAGCCAATTAATGATCGGTAGCACTCGCTCTGCGTCTTTTCGGATGCTGGTACCATCTTCGGAAAGAGCGGCGCCGCTTCTGTCCGATCCGTTGGTGCTGCTGTTTGGCTGATTCCGGTCGCTTCCGATTTTATCGGCGACAGTAAGTTTGGTTTTTATCCAGGGAAATGGTGCGGCTGGTCCGCAAGGCATCGCTTTTCTTTTTTGCGGGGTATCAACTCTTGCATTGAACTTGTGGGGTATCCCTTCAAAATCTTCCTAATCACACTTGTCACACTTGTCACAAAATCTTCCTAATCACAATCACACTTGTCAGGTACATCTGCCAGCCCTGGATGAAGTCGCGGACCTCCACGTCAGACACCCCGAACAGCCGCTGCGGACCGTCATAACACAGCTGCGGACGCTGTCCGTGGCCTTCCCCGGGGGCGCCAGTCGCGTGGAGGCTGCCGCCAACCCGCCCGAGCAGCCACCTTAGTCCGTTACCACGCAGCTCTGCGGCGCGCTGCGCGGGCTTCCCCGGGGACGCCAGTCGCGTGGATGTTGCGTCAGACCGTGGAAGCGTCACTCCCGGAATACCATGCCATTTGGCTTGAGATCTGGTCGTCCGTGGCGTTTCTCCTGCCTCTGCGAGACAGGGCCTAGACTGCCGCACGTGCCAATGCCTGTCCCAGCTGGAGAGAGTCGGCCGATCGCTAGTCCAGTGCGCAGGCAGCGGCGTTGTGGCTGTATTGGTGCACCGCCGACACGCCAAGCTAGTGCCAAACTGAACCCGCCGGCCGGACGTCTATCCCACGATCTGAGCAGCACAACGCTTGGCAGAGATTCCGCTCCAGGACGCTGGTCTGGCCAACGTGCCGTGCAATCTGGATTTGCATCTGCATCGACACCGAAACGCCGCAACGGATACGGTGCCTCTTTAACACGCACCCTGGAGGGCCTCTGAAACTTACGCTCTCTGGAGGGGGGCGGATTCCGCCCCCCCCTAAGATCTCGGCTCCCATTAAGGCTAGAGCAACGATATTTACAGGGTGAATGGGCACGATAGGTAACTCTATTGTGTGCAAATTTCGTGATCTTGGGTAAATATCTTCAAGGTCAAATGAGGTCAAAATAGGAAAATTTTCTGGTTTTGCGTGGCTTGGCTTGTCATTGTTATGGATCGCTGTGATTGTATTTAAATGCTCCAGAATTTCCATCAATGATGTTTTGGACATTACTAATGATGCAATGCATATGCCAGATCCGCCATTTGACCTCAGATCACCAATATAGGAGCACTTTATCCGGTCATTACCTGCTCCAGTTACCGGAACCGAGCTGCCCACCTGACTGCTCCGTTGAGCGGCTCTCACAATCGGATTCGCAAAGAAAGGAGAGCAATACATGAATACAGTATAGAAACGCTTAGGCACACAATGACAAAAAGTAGATTACCGGATGTGTAGGGAGTAACATGCAAAGTGACATCAATCGCATGACAGTCATTTAATTTTTTTGTGATAACATTCCAGTTGACCAATTTTGGTTCCATTAGCCTGTCACGATGACCTCGGCGACCTAACATGACTTTTAAATTATATAGTATAACAATATGCATCAAACAAGTCGCTAGTGTTGTCAAGAACACTTCCCTTTTGCCAATATACGGGAAGCGCATCAGCGCCGATTTTTGTGGCCTGGCGCTGCAATTTAAACAAACAATTTAACGGCCCATAACTTAAAAACGTGTCGGCCGAATTTCATTTTTATTGCTTTAAACAATGCGCCGGTCATGTCTAAGCAGGTCCGGAAACAAATTGCGTATATTGGCCGGTACAATATGGAGTTGTGTACGAAAAATCGGAGGGATGGGCGGACTTCGCTCTCCACCCCTCCAGGGTCATGAACTTGACCTGACTTGACATCGGTGACCTGACATGACGTTGAAACAATGTAGCATAACAATATACATCAAACAAGTCGCTGGTGTTGCCAAGAACACTTCCCTTTTGCCAATATACGGGAAGCGCATCAGCGCCGATATTTGTGGTCTGGCGCTGATAAAATTTTTTGACTTTACCGACCCCTAACTCGAAAAAATATTTCGGTATATTTTCGTTTTTCTTTCTTTAAACAACGTGCCGTTCATTTCGAGGCAGGTACACAACAATGGCGTATATCGGCCGGTAAAATCGGGAGATATCTACGAAAACCGGAGGGGTGGGCGGATTTCGACACCCCCTCAAGGGCGCGTGTTAAGTGCACGTTCAATGCAGCTGCCATGAGCGTGTGTAAGTGGGTGGGTGCATTGCTGACGGCGACGGCACCTCCACCGTACTTCCTCACCGGCAGGACTGGACTTAGTTTGGTTTCTGAGTTCTGATGGTGTAGCGACCGCCTTGACCTGTTTCCACTGATCGTGAGCTGCTCGGAAAGTCCGTGTGGACAAACATTCTTGGCATTGTCTGCCACCCGGCACCCCACACACGCCGCCAGCTGTGCAGAGGTGTCGGCGTCCAGATGCCAAGCCGACCTCCGCATGGTGCACGACAATCTAAGCGAGGTGACTCACTCTGGTCTGGTCTGAAGTCTGGCAGCGACCTCTGCACGGTTCGGCAGGACCCGCAGTCTCCGACGTCTGGCGGTTGATCGAAGCCACCTGCCTATTGGTCGGCATGGGTCGAGCGTCGCGTGCCGCGCACACTCCACGGACAGCATACCCGGCCGGCGTCCGGGCAGCACACCCGGCCGGAACTGCCAGGCCCGGTCCAACCGAACGCCCGCCACACGACGCATCTTCCCTCCGCCCCCCCGCCCAGAACCGCCCTCCATACGGTGCATCTCCCGCCAGAATCGGCCCTCATCCGGCCACACACCGCCACCGGCGGCCGCCGAAAGCCGCCGCCCGATGTCCCTGGAAGCAGGTCGGTGACGCCGCAGTCGCGGCACACCGGGGCCCGGCTCGTCGCCCGCGCCTTCAGGCTACTCTGTGACGTCATCGGAGTCGACCAGAATTCCCGCGCGGCCGGTGGCGGCGCGGTGGCGGCGCTTCTCGCCCGGCCGGCCTGGCCCGGCTGCATTCGCGACGGCCGTATTAAAGGCGACCGCGTCCAACCGGTTTCCATTCGGCAGCCGACGGTGGAACGATCAGGTAAGCCGGAGAACGCCGCCGACGCCGTGGACTGCACAGGCTGGCGTGTGAGCCGGGCTGGCCGTCAGGTAAGCCAGGCCGGCTGTCAAGGTAGCCAGGCTGACTGTCAGATAAGCCAGGCTGATCGTCAAGTAAGTCTGGCTGACTGGCAGGTAGGCCAGGCTGACTCAAATAGACCAGCCGGATAGTCAAGTAAGTCAGGCTGACTGACAGGTAAGCCAGGCTGACTGACAGGTAAGCCAGGCTGACTGACAGGTAAGCCAGACTGACTCAGGTAGACCAGTCTGATAGCCAAGTAAGTCAGGCTGACAGTTGGGTAAGCCAGGCTCACTGCCAGGTGCATTTGTTCATTGTATTTGCTGTTCCTTGGGTACAATCGGGTACACCATTGTATAGTTCACATGAGTTACACCTGCACCATCATCTTAGAGAGGAAAACAAAAACATACCAGGAAAGACAAACATGTTCACAGTGCTGCATGTAGCACAACAGAGTGAAGCACACGAGCAATGAAGCTGCACTTATCAAGCGAGTATGCCCAGGCAAGAAGACGGATGTTCCACAACGGTTGGCAGTGTGAGCGTTCACCGGCAGACCTTAGATAGCTCGATGTAGCACCATTCACAAAGGTGAACAGTTAACAATGGTGCAGCGGTAGATAACAATTGCGCCAGCCCGAGTCGACAGAGGACATCCGGATTGCACGCAGGACGGTCACTAGCGGGGTAATACAAGGGCTATCCAGGCGTGGCGGCCGGTGACAAGGCGGCGGTTCCTACCAGCAGTCCTTAATGACGACGCCGGGGGGAGGGTCGTGCCGGCCGAAGACGGCGATCGATACAGGTGGCCGGTACTAACCAGTAGAAGATGAAAAACTACACACTGTTAGGCACATTGGGTGGCGTTGGTGTTGCCAATTGCACACCGTTAGGCAAATTGAACCTGTCGACGACCGCTCCGAGAGCTGGATCAAAATTCCGGTGCCACCATAAACACTTTCATCTTAGGAGAGGCAAAAATGATAATTATTATAGGAGATACCGCATTCCTCAATGAGCAAAGTTGAGCACACGCCTAGCTCAACGAAACCTGCATTCGGAGCATCTGGGCTCATTTTGCACCGATAGGACAACGGCCCGCTTTGCTCCTGGCTGGTAACTCCAGTTGCTGCCGTCAGCGGCCTGACCTGAGCGTACCTGGGCGCTATCTGGGCAACATATGCTCGACGTATTCGATGTGCCCAAAGCCTAAATAACAAACAAACAAGCGATAACCCGAACGCACGCCCGGCAGGTTACTTCAGCCACATCGGCGCACGATGAGACAACTGCTGTTGGTGATGGCGCTGGTGGCGGCGGCTAGCGCCGGCCTCGTCTCGCACAAGAGCTCTTCGGCGGGCGGATCGTCCCAGGACGGCTCCAGCGTGCACACACAGCGCGAGACGAGCTCCACATTCGGCGCGGAGCTCGACACGCGCGGCGCGTTCCGTCCGCGCCGCCAGCAGACACCGCTGCCCGACACCGCCACCGTGCCGCCCCCTCGTCGGCAGTCCGAGCCGCAGACGACGACCGACGGCCGACAACGGGCCACCGGCCGGCCTACGATCGCCCCCGCAGCGCGGCCGGCCGCGTCCGGCCTGGCCGCTGGTCGGCCGGCCGCGCCCGGCCTGGCCGCTGGTCGGCCGGCCGCGCCCGGCTTCGCCGCTGGTCTGCCGACGTTCCCGCAGTTCACCATCCCCCAGATCCCGACCTTCGCGCCGTTCGGCGTGCCGGCCAGCGGCGCCAACTCGATCGGCAACAGGATCAACACCAGCAACCGGCGACCGGCCGGGCCGTCCGTCACCCAACAGCTGGCCAACCGCATCAGTCAGATCACCTCCCAGCTGCAGGCCACGTCCCAGTCGCTGGGCAGGTAGGCCGGCCACGCGCGCGAGCCCCTCTCCGGCGTGGCCGGGCGCGAATGTTCGCTGTGAGTCTTGCTCGGTGCCTCAGCCGTGTTTGTCTGCATCGGAACACGCACTGGGTGGGCGTGTTTGCCTACACGGGTGTGGGTGCGTGGTGTCGGCGTGCGGAATACACAGGTAGCGGGCGGCAGCTGCCTGGTGGACTTGGGGAAATGATGGGAGAGTGACAATGAAGGCACCGCCACCGCCCAGCCATGGACAGCTTAGGGAATGCAATGCTTGAAGTCTGTGACAAGCGACGTCGGGTGGTGCACGTGCAACCGAGTTGTCTGCACATACATTTTGACTATTTGCACTCGGGCAGTTCGCGTGCACTTATGCACCGTGGTTTTGGTCGCGGCCGAACAGGTGTGGACTGGAGCGAACTTGAACAACCTGTTGTGGCTATGAATGAAGCAACAGGTGCTACGCAGTCTGTTTTCACGGTACATGCTGCAGCTACATGAAGCATGACTATTGATGTGGAAATGCAAATATACGAAACCTCATCGAAACGACTACATTTCAACTGCGAATATTGTTGGGATCTCTTGACAACAGGTATGAAAATTCAAGTGTTGCTAACGCATGTCGTCATTGCAGAATATGAAATACCTACTGGGAATTATTTTATTTAAATTTGATTTCCGACCCTTTCTTCCTTCCTATCTTACAATTACCTAACAATAATAACAATTATGTTTTTATCATGATCCTGAGATGTTCTATTTTTCTCAGTTAAGTCAACAGGCATATGTCTGCATTACGATATTGCCCCATATATAATTGGTGTCAAAGGCCACAGATGATGTTCATCTCTCGATAGGAGCCCACCCTCACGTTGGAGCGGACATTGGGGCACTGCGGTCAGCCAAAAAGAGAGCACCATGCCAAGATTTGTTTTCATTGTTATTCTGTCAGACGAATTTCAAACGATTTCATCGCCGCGTTGGTCGACACGCATCGATATTTGTTCGCTAGAAATGTAGATTTATTTCAAACATGAAGATGAAGATGAAAGAACGCTAAATCAAATATTTTGATACATATATTGTATCAAAATTGAATTAAGATAAGCAATCTTGCTTATCTTAAGCATGGAAAGTAGTGTGTAGAGAATGTCAACATGTTTGTGGTTCCTGATTTTAATGTAAAGTGAATGTCGTTCATTACAAGTTGATTGACATGGGCATCGGAGCTTGACAATGTGATGTATAATGTAAATAAATGTTTAAATAGCATCTGTATTAATATACATAAATGCAGTCTTTTTTTCCAAAAGCTCTGTGCTTATGACAAGGCCCAATGTTTATAACGTGGGAAAGCTGGTGAATGGAAAATTAAAGTAGTGCGTGAGATAGTGATTTGACTACCATGAACTTTGGGTCAGGACCACGTTTTTTTCTGATGTTTTTGGCCTCACAGTCATATTGTGGAATTCCTGGAAACCTTTTGGAGATCTAAAATGTGTAGATGGAGCTATCGACAATCAATTATCTACAGATGTAGGCATAGGTGTAGGCAATTAGCCATAGGTGTATATGATGTGATCAATCGTCAGGTGTATGGCAAAGCAATCCAATATCCATAGCTGGTAAGTGTGACATAATGCAGCATCCATGAGGGGTGGATAGATTACAAAAATGCGTCATTTCCCCTAGTATTCATACAATATTAACATTCTGCAAACATTAACCATTGGAGCTAGTCAGAATATTGACGAAGATAGACAATATTCAAGTGGAATGTGCTAGATGAGATCACTTTCTAGCTTCTGAATCCCATCTAAAGTTCTGTCCATTAAATATTTCGGAGACATATTAACCCGTCTCTTCTGTCAGATCCCCACCCCGTCACGAGGGGAAAGGTCAATAGAGACCCTATCTAATCTCCTAACTAAGCGTCGCACGAAAACGAAATAGGTGTGATAGGAAAGCGCTCGACGAGTAGAGTCAGACACCACCCTCAAAATGATTCCCCCGAATAGTGACGTCACTAGGGGCCCTAGAGTTTCACGACATACATCATGTTTGTGGCTCTGGGGGGTTCATTTTGAGGGAGGTTTGACAAAAAAATTATTTGCAATCAGAAAAGGAAAGCGAAATCGACCAGGGGCATGATATTTTTGGCCACCCAAAAATCAAATTTGTTTGATTAGAAAATTTTGAGTTTTCTAGTTTTCCTTCATTATCCTTCTCTAATTGGTAGAGCGGACCGAGAAACGTTGTTCTAAGTCAACTTTACATAATACAAAATGCTTACTTCAGTCAGAATCTTCGATTTGAGCTCCAATAGGCAAATTTCAAAATTAATAAGTAATCAAAAATGGACAAAAATGAACAATTCCTCGCCTACATTTGGTGTATCCCCAAAGAGAAGCAAACGCTGAAAGTTTCATTCAAATATTTCTATCCGTGAAAGCGTGACGACCGGTTAAACGTTTTTGGGGGTGACCGCACATGACCGTAACTAACTCGTTGATCCTAGATAACCGGATTTCAAAATTTTGACACAACGTGCCAAATCGATGTGGGAAAGGGTATGCCAAATTACAGTGTGCTGCCACGCGCCGTTCTTCCACTATCCGCGGAAAACCTTATGGGGGTCGTCAACGACCCCCCTCGAGACGGCGCGGTTAAAGGTTTTAAGAATGGTAATAATATATCTGGGATGACCCTTTTTAAAGTAATTCATGAGCTTCCGGAGCTCTCAGCAGCTTCGTCATCAGATGATACATTAACCCGCGCCGTCTTTCCTGTTAAATCCTCCCACCCCGTCTCGGGGGGGGCGGTTGAATACCCCCTCTAAAATCCAAACTAAACATCGCCAGAAAACGAAACAGGTGTCATCGGAAAGCGCTCTACGACTAGGGTCCGAGTCCACCCCCCAAAAAACATTTCCCCAAAAGTAACGTCACCAGTGGGACTATATTTTCACGACTTTTCACGACTTGCATTGTTTTTTTACTCTGGGGAGTTCATTTTGGGGGATATGCGAACAAAAAAAAATTATTTGGAATGAAAAGGACAGGGAAGTCGACCAAGCCTAAAATGTTTTGGCCCCCCAAAATAATTTTATTTTTACTTCAAAATTTTGAGTTTTCAAGTTTTCTTCTCATTTTTTTCCTTCTCCAATGGGTAAAGGAGACCGAGAAATATTGTTGGAAGTCAACTTGCCCAAATAAAAATGCTTACTTTAGCCAGAATCCTGTGTTTTAACTACAATATGGCAAATACGCAAAATTTATATGTAGTCAAAAACGAAAAAAATGAAAACTTCAACTCGTACGTTTCGTTGCATCCGTAAAGATAACCAAACGCTGAAAGTTTCATTAAAATATCTGTATCCGTTAAAGCGTGACGATTAGTTGACACTTGACCTTGGATAACTCGTTGATCCTAGATGATCTGAACTAAAAATTTTGAATCAGCATGCAAAATTGATGTGGGAAAAGGTTGCCAAATTTGGGCGCGCTTCCACGCGCCGTTCGTCCGCTATCCGCGAAAAACCTGAGGGGGGGGGGGGCGTTTGAAGACCCCCCCGAGACGGTACTGGTTAAGAGAGAAGTAAATTATGGTTTTCCACAATATTTCTAAAACAGGACACGAGGAGTGAGGAATGCGGAACTTTAGTGGAGTAAAACACGGCAGAAACTGTAAAAAAACACACTCCACGTAGTAAAAAACGGTAGATTATAAAATTCATCACGATTGACATTCCCAATTCTCCCCCACACCTCCACAAAAACTACTGCTCGTCAATATTAGCCACTCTCCAGATTGTTGACGATTCTAACCCCCTATATCGATTCAGCTGTGGTCGCGACTTTGTACAATGTTAAGATTATAATAGTTTCGTTCTCCTATACTGTGTTTCACATCCCAGAATCTTCACGCCGTTCCAATAGATATCGTGCCGTGTATCTACAGGGTGTTGAGCAACTGCGCACTTTTCTGGTTGGGTCCCGGATAGAGCGTTCCGTTGTTCCTTCGGTCGCTTGTTCAGTGGCCGACCACTTTCGCCAATGTACGTTGCGTTGCATTATCATATTAGGCGGTAGATGGTTCCCGAGTTTTGTCCCCGATCTCTTCGGTCTTTGAGACGTTGGTACCGCATGTGTGTTAAGGATTGACCAGACGCATGAACGATTACAACTGCCAGGGACCTCAGGCGTCGTCCCAGGCGCTCTACAATGCCCGGGTAATATGGAACTGAAGTATATCTCACCCTGTTATCCGTTTTCAATTATTGGTTTTTGTGTTTTCGTGCAGCAGACAAAGCCCTTTTCTTTCGGAAGCCATCAACAGTGAAGACCTTGTCGATGGTAAACAGTTCGAACTCAATGCTATCCTGGCAGCGCACAAAACCTTGCTTCACATTTCGCGGCTGATTCGACTCTTGACGCAGGTAGACGTTGGTGTGGTGTGACGTTGGTGTGACGAAGCCGCTAAGAGCTTCGAAAGCTGATGAATTGTTTTTTTCAGGGTCATCCCCTAAATATTATTACCAGCTCTGTCCATGTTTTGGAAATGTGTCATTTACCAAAAAAATACCCTGTTGTCTGCCAGCACTGGTTGCTCACATACCATTGATGTCTTTCTCTCATGGCCAGGCATCGCTGGTGTACCTATTATCTTGTTCTCACAAATCTGTTGTGTACATGTAACAATATATATCATCAATTCCTTCTAATTTTATTATTGCAACAATCTTATTTGGGATACAGAAAGATAGCACTCTTAATAGTTAAACTGGTAAATTTCATTGAATTTCTGTGCTGTAGAATTGCATGCTAGGTTGTTAACCATATTTGAATAAGAATGTTTAAATACCAAGTATATTGATGTGATTAAGATGCAGTGACTACTCGTTTTTATTCCAAGTGCTTGCTTTTCAATTGGTAAACTAAATAATACCCAAAAGGGCTTTGTTTGACGATCAATAGTGATGTGAGTGTAATATTTTCCAATGAATCCTAACATAACCTAGACTAACCTCCTCTTTTTAAAGAAGAATGAAATGTATATTGAGCAAATTCTTAAATTTCAGCACACAAATTTGCCTAGTCTCATCCAGACTCTGCTCTACAGAAGCAAAGCGTGTCATTAACTTATCTTGCGTTTCATCTAAGCTACGATAGTACTACAAAATGTTGCTTGTGTGTATGTGGTATGTGATGGGAATATAATTATTGATAAATTATCATCTTCTCTCGAAACTTACCCAAAATGTTGTACGTTTCTCTGAAAATACCAAGATAGAGTGGCCAAGATGAAGGCGCCAAAAATATTGTGGTAATTGGATCGAACTTTTCTGAAAAAAAGAATCATCAAATATCTATACACAAATACTTGTTGGAAGACTTCACTGACGCAATAATTTGTTTTCGTAAATTCTATCTCCTGAAAACCCTGATGAACTTCAAACCTTGGAATTGAATCGCCTTATTTTCAGATTCTGAAGATCTACTCTTGTAAAATTTACACAACAGCTTCTTTGGGGCTGGTGTTATCTGTGTGGTCATCTGTGCTGCTCACTACTTCTAGGTGCTCCTTGGAGCAGGCAACAGTAGCCACTAAATATATTGTCAAGGCCATGAATAAAAGTGGTGTATTTATGCTTGTTTCTCAGAAATTATACATGCTAAGTAAATTGTGCTTTCAAAAAGCATGCTGTACTGTCAGCCATCGGGTTCTTGGAAACCAATGATACCATTTATGGCCATGATATGCTGTTCACCATCTACCTGGAATCAGTCAACAGAAAATATAGTTTATCAATGATAGCCTAACCAGTATCAAAATTTTCAGCCCTAATAGGTGACTCAGGCAATTCCTCTAATCTTGTATCTGGTTTTAGTATGGATTGTCACGCTCTGATGATTTTTTAAAATGCCACTAACGTGCAAAAATATAGACACTGCAGGTGGCTTGGGCTTTCATTCCACTTGCTGTGTGCATTTTATTGACCAAAATAATTTATATCCTGATGTGTCTTCCCGGGAGCAGGCAAGTCCACCAGGTGTGACACTTATAGCCAAGCCCTGCTATGTAAATGGTTGGTAACTGTTGCCTTGTGAAGTCTCGTTGTTGCCTTTTGTTGCTGTCTGTAGTTCGTGGATGCCACCAGTGCATTTATGGGGGAAAACTGGTGCTTTTGGGAAGCACACAATTCATGTGTGCTCCAGTAATGTAATGCAATGTATTTCAGATCCTCCAGAGCAGGATTTTACAGTTTCCGTTTCAGGCGCACCAATGTGCAGCACAAAACATCGTCACGAGCATAAAGGCATCACACGGAAACACTAGAAATTAGAGCATACACGGAAATTAGAGCCCGGACATGCACAGCATGACCGCAATCCTCCGCCTCAAAACATTGTAGCCACCTGAGTTCCTCACATCTGAAGGCAGATTGTTCCACGTTCATACCGAGCTGAGCTGAAGTTCAGGTGATCGCGAATGAGTTCTGAGCCAGTGAACTCGTTCATGATTTTGAAAACTGAGTGAGCATCTGCCTCGGATATGCAGTCATCGAATTTCAGTCATCCTAGTTCTTTCAACGTTTAGTCCAGGCATTTCGTGAAAAAAATGTGGTCAACCTCGGACAAATTGCAACAGAAAGTCTGTCAACTGTTTTATACCCAGAAATGTGTCCTCTATGACCTCTATGATCAAAAGTCTTAAGGAATCCTAGTGGTGGAAAGTGCCATGGCAGCCATTTTTCAAAATGGCCGCCATAAACCTTATATTTCCCAATATCTCCGCTTTTAAATAACATAGAGCTTTCATTTAAAGTGCTAAACATATATTTTCTGGGGCCAGGAATCCAATGACACACATTTCAATAAGCTAAACCTGACCAAAAGCGAAAAAGGTAGCCATTTTTCAAAATGGCCGCCATAAAACAGATATTTTACAATATCTCTGCTTCAAAGTAGTATAGAGATTTGATTGTAAGTGCCTAAACATACATTTTTCTGAGGCCAGGAATCCAATGATGACGCCTCTGGACTGGTGGTAGTGGTGGTGGTAGCTGGCCGTGATAAACGGAAAATGTTTGCATACTACAGTGGCCGCAAAAAAATGTACACATTAACAATATTTGACCAATAAAACAACAAGTTCAGGGTGCTTCTTTTTAAGCGCTGATGCGGTAATTGCAGGCTCTGATAGCACAGCTCTCTTCAGAATATGGTCAGTGCGTTGGGAAGTCTTGTGGGGTGCTCCAGAGCATTTCGTTCTCTCCGGAATGGTGCCTGGGGGTAGGGAGGCGGCGGCCATTTTGAGGCTGTAAAGAACCTGCCTCGTGACCTGTAGATCTCCGGCAACACGTATCACAGACATGCCCTGCTCCAACAGGGTCAAAGCCCGACTCTATTTAACATCCGTGAGCTTCTTTCGTCCCATTCTGACCACTGAGAGCAAAGTCATTGGCATCTAAAGTCGGGCGTCGTAGCAAAAAACAGTACCCAGAAAGGCATCAAACAGTTGCACCCACCCCTCTCAGAGCCCATCGCTTACTGAGCAGAGGTCAAAAAAGCAAATGGTAGTCACCGACGGACCTATGTAGACCAATCTGGTCGCCGGAGGAAAATGTGCATTTTTATGGACGAGGACACGTTTTCGACGGCTCAACAGTGGCGAAGAAGTATCAAAACTAGAACCTTTTTATTTGGTCACCAGCCAAACTTGACCGACCGCAACGAGCGCCGTGTGGAACCCACCATTTGCCTCGCAGGCCAACATTTTACCTCGTCGCTGCATGAGACATAAATATATTCGACAAAAAAAGTTCACAGCAGATTCACCGGGCATCTGACTCACCACACAACAAACATGTCAGGCAGCAGATCCGCCAGGCTACACGTCAGGCAGCAGATCCGCTAGGTAGTACATGCCAGGCAGCAGACCCGCTTGGTAACACAGCAGGCTCGTCAGGCAGCAACACGAAGCGCGATTTTTAATTACAGTACAGATAGTCCTGGGGCTTTTTTGTTCCCTTGTGCCTGGCGATAACTGTTCCCTCAAGTGTTGACTTGAGGCTCAAAGTGCGCCTACTGAAGTTAAATCGGTGCTTGGCTTGCACCTTTCGGAACAGCCAATCGGAGTGGCACATGTCGGGACCATTCCATCGGATGATCAGCTCTTTGGCTGCGTTTTGGTGGTCTAGCTGCCGATGAATGCCAAAGACGGCCTTGACTGAGCTTCCCATGCTCTCTACTACGCTCTCGGGCGGGCTCATCAGCCAGAGCCTGATGACTACATTGAAGTAGGGTTGGAGAGCGACATTGCTTTGAGCACGCTGCCAGAGGAGCTTGAGGAGTTTCTGATTTGAGTCTGCGCAGCTCCGACTCATCGTGACATACGCCTCCTTGACGGCAGCTGGTGGGACAACGTCCGGGATGAGCCGGCGACCTCTGAGGCGGTCAATAGCACATGCTATGTCTCCAACGATACTAGAAGTTGGAGACCGTTGGAGGCTTGCCAAGTTGGCCACCAACTCGATGTCTGCCATGGACTGCAAGAGCTTGCCATTGTGACAGCCCTTACTGTCGCCCTTGGCATCGTCCTGCAGTGCACTGCTGAGCTGTGCCACTACTGCATAGACATCAAGCAGTGCTGAGACACGAACCCTGAAGGTGGAGTCGCGCCCTCTCAGGAGCTTGAGCTCCTCCTCCATCTCCTCCAGGACATTTGCCTTCGCCTTGGAGTTCTGCAGACGATTTTCGAGGGCACGAGTAGTAGCCGGCAGATTGGTGATAAACGCCTTGAACACTTTAGCAGCATGTGGGGCGAACCGTGTGTCTGACCAGAGGAGTGGTTTGCGCGTGGCCAACCCCATGCTCTCCCCACAAGCAACCAGCTCCTCATATCCCTTGCCATGGGTAAAACGTTTGGTCATGCGAGAGACCATGGTAATGGTGTCGTTTACCCATCTGCAGGTTGGGGCTGACCTGGGATTCCCATCTGCTAAGTTGAGTAGGTGCGCACCATCCCAAAAGCATGGCACGCAGGGCGGCTTTGAGCGGACTGCAAGGTCTTTGTCGCTGTTGGCCAACTTCCTCAGAAACTGGACTGGCACACCTAGCTGATGGTACTGACCATCTGTACATATTGCCGCCAGCTGCTCCACGCGCTTGATGCCTACACAGGCGGTTGTCGCCAGCCACTCCTCCGCGAGTGAAGCACCGTCGTGGTTCTTCACGATAGGAGCGCCGACGATGAAAGCCTGGACCATTGCATCATCAGGCGCCTGGGGAACGATGGTTATGACAGCAGTAATGTCTATGGTGCGGTGATTCAGGGTCACCTTGTCTGCCACAAGCGCAACACACGGCGAAGACTCAACGTGACGGGTCACGGGGCTGAGAATTTCATCAGCGAAGGCATCGCGGAATCGTGCCATTTGAACAGATGAGTGGCAGATGTTGCCCACATCAGCACCACTGAGCTTCAGCAACACGATTAGCTTTTCAAATTCAGTCTGCGGCAGTGACTCCTCCAGCACGTGATAGGCCACACGCAGGACTCGCTTGCTGACATCTGCTGCCTCCTTGCTCTCCTTCGTCTTTCTGGTGCTCTTATCTTCATCTGCTCGCATATACTTCTTGTGCTTGGTGGACGTCAGGTGGCATTTCAATGACGCTTTGAGCAGCACGAACGACCGAGGAAGTGTCATGGGCTTTGGAAAGGACGTCCCGAGAGAGAAGTCATATCGATAGATGCCAGCGACGTTGGTGGATTTCATGTCAGGAAGCTGGTTAGGACTGAAATCCGGGTTGCAGACGTCACAGTAGATGACACCGAGGTCTGGAACACACTTGAGGTGATGGGATGAGGCATGGATAAAAGATTCGAGGTCCATTGCAAATTTGAGGGTCTCGAGCTCATCCTTATCACTCACTTCATGCATGACGGTATCACCATGGATGCGAGGCCCTTCCATCAGCTGACAGAGGCGGGAGACTGTTGACTCCAGCTTCCCTATCTTGGCCGTGCACGCACACACTTCGACCGCACGATGAGACGTGCCGGCCGCACCCTGCCCAGGAACCGGAGCGTCTCGCACGGGAGCTGCATCACCTGGTGCGTCTCGCCCGGGAGCTGCATCGCCTGGTGCGTCTCGCCCGGGAGCTGCATCACCTGGTGTGTCCCGCCCGGGAGCTGCATCGCCGGGTGCGTCCCGCCTGGGAGCTGCATCACCTGGTGCGTCCCGTCCGGGAGCTGGGTCGCCTGGTGCGTCCCGTCCGGGAGCTGGGTCGCCTGGTGCATCCCGCCTTGGAGCTGGGTCGCTGGACGCGTCTCGCCCGGGAGCTGCATCGCCTGGTGCGTCCCGCCTGGGAGCTGCATCGCTGGGTGCGTCCAATCCAGGAGCTACGCCAAAATTAACACATATCAGTGCAGGTATCAATACATCAGGGTTAAAATATTGGTTTTTCGTTAGGTGTGAAATGTCGAAACGAGCATAGCAGGATGTCTAAATTTGGCATGTAGGTAGTGTAATTTGAATTGCTTTTGATGTCTTTCAAACCAAAATTAGAGTTGATGGTGTAGGTAATTATGACTGGACCATTATCATTTGTTTTGAGGTTTATAATTTAGGAAGAGCTGTATTTCATGAACGAGATACTGTTAGAAAGGAGACATGAATAGTTCATATCCAGGAGCTGGATGCCGATACTTCTTGGAGAAGGATGTTGATTGAGTGTTCAGAAAGTGGTATATTCCACCCTATTTCGCGAATAATTTATAACTGCAATACATTGACAAACGACAAATGTCAATAAATGACATATCTTTCCCATTATTCTAAAATATGCTCAGAGCACTTCCACTAACAATGAAGTTAGGTAGCTACTTCCAATATTCAACTATTCTGTTGGTGAAGAAAGGCTCTCTTAGCTATGTCCTGCTATGGCTAACTTTAATTTTGAATTGATGACTTCTAATTGTATCATTTCTGTTAAATTTCACAAATTGCTTGCAGTATCACTGTATATCTCCCCTCAGCTTTCTATAACTGAGAGAACATATTGAATTTTTCAAACCTTCCCTTGTGTGCTAGGTTGTTTACACATTAACAAGACATTAACTATTTTCGTTGCCCTCTTTTACACTCTCTTGAAGAGCAAACAATCTTTCCCATAACCAGGTGCCCCAAACCTGAACATGGTATTCCAAAGGCAGCCTGACATGTGCACAGTAAAACTTTCTGATAACTACTTCACTTTTGTATGATACATTCCAATTGATTGCCCCAAGCATTTGTACTATCTTTCTGGCTGTACATTTTCAATACTATCTACAAATATAATGAACAATGGTGATCCCAGTAATGACCTCTGGCTGACTCCTGTAAGAACGTCTTCCACAAGACTTTAATTATCTGGTGATGTTGAAACTATAACACTATTTCCACATTAGGTTTGTAGAAAAATATAAAAAAGTCCAAGTGATTTGTCAGACATGATCAATCATTCTTAAAATCATGTTGAATATCACAAATAAATATGTTTCTTTCCAGAAAACTACCATGCTATCCTCAGCAACTGCTTCAATTGCCTTGCAGACTAGGGATGCGAGACTTGCATACTGGTCTACAATTTGCAACTTTCCCTGTCATGGATTCTTAAAAATAGGAACTACATTTGCCCTTTTCCAATCTGATGTAATTTCTTCTAGTTAAAATGACCTACAAGATATGATACTAAGTGGAATCTCCAATTATTTTTCAGCTTGCAATGCCCTAGTACACCTTTCATGAGAGCCTGCTGCCATCATGTGACTTTATTTTAAGACATAAAAGCAGAGACATAAAGAATAAATGCACCTACAAGCCACAGGAATCCTTCTGAGTTGGATTTTGTGAACACCAGGGACTGGTTGGGCAACAGATTTGTCAAATATGTATTAACTATCCCTGGAATGCTAGAAAATAACCCCCCTCTCCTAATAATATTTGCAATATGCTATTTAAAGGATGTTAATGGAGTCTGTTAGCTGGTTCCAATGACCAACTACCATGTTGGTGAAGAAAGATTGTCTTAGACATAAAGACATAAAAACATAAAAGATTAGTGCAACTATGAGCCACAAGGGCCCCTCTTGGTTGCACTCTGTACACTGAACCAGTTGCCCACCAAATCTGTCAATCAGCCCTCTCTGTAATACTGAAAAGCAAGCCCTCGATTCTTATGATTGTCTATGCTGTTTTTAAAGATGTTCAATGTGCTGCTACTGACAATGTTTTCTGGCAGCTGGTTCCAGTGTTCTACTACACAGTTGGTGAAGAAAGTCTGCCTTAACCTTGTTCTGCTGTGGTTAACTTTAATTTTGAATTTATAACCTCTAATTGCATCATTTCTGTTCCATTGAAACATTTCCCCAAGATATCCCCTCTCCAGACCATTGACAAATTGAAAGACCTAGATGAGATCTCCTCTCAGCCTTCTATATCTAAGTGAAAACATATTCAATTTCTTCAATCTTTCCTCATATGCCAGGTTGCTTATGCCATTAATCATTTTTGTAGCCCTTTTTTGTACTCTCTCTAAAAGCCAACAATCTTTTTCATAGCTAGGAGACCAAACTTGGATGCAGTATTCCAAAGGTGGTCTGACGTATGCACAGTAAAGCTTCCTGATCACATGACATGACATGACACATGACATGACAATTTTTGAATGGCTTTAAGGTGTAGCAACAGGTCATTTTGCACCCAATAAAAGCTCGGATTTCAACATGCTAAAAACAAGCATGATTTAAGCACTGTTGTGAAACAGGTGAAGCCTAGTATATTTGCCTACTGTCCAGGAAGACTTACCATTCTGTAGCCATCCATCCAATGGGCCTGTCTTCTTTTCCTTTGCGGGCATGCCTGGATGTTTACGCCTTGTATGCTTGGGCAAGTTTTGAGATGACCCATAGAAGTCACAATATGTGCAAAATACGTTGCGCCTAGCTCGCTTCTTTGGCCCCTCGAGTTTGCTGCCTTCACTCTTGACCATCGCGATAAAGATGATATTAACAGGTGCACTGTAATGTCGCACAGCAGCCTGGTTTTGAGTACACAAAACAAAGGCTTAGCGCAGTAAACAAAAATAATATATATTTCAGAGCCGTCAATTAACCGCCATCACATTCGAGCAACACGAACCAGAAGTTCAAATCGAAGGTCAATCGTAATGCTGGCTTGTGATTGGTTCATTCCGCCAGCGACAGCGGTTCTCGTCGCACCGAACAGGACAATGTGCTGGCAGTTTTGGCGACAGCGAAGCGCCACGGTGGCGACCAGATCGTCGCTAGCAATCAGGCGTTTTCCCCAATGGTTTTGTACAGTGGTCGCCGACCGGTCGCCGATGAAAACGACGCTCCGGTCCAGCGCGGTGCTTTTGCGAGCAGATTTCTGTTCGCATGTTTGACATGTGCTTGAGGATATGAAATCCATCCAATTGCTGAATGAAAAACTAGAAGTAGCTTATAAAGTCACAGGGATGGCTAGAAACTGTTGCCAACGTGCTTTTGTTCCAAATGGGCTCTTCCTCATGCATACTTATGTTAGCAAATTATCTTTTTTCAGAGTATAGCTATTTCAGGAAATATAATTTACGAAAGCAGTCACTCCAGCAGACATAATTGTCCAGCTCTTGACATTGCCAAGCTATTTAGGTAATTTTGGTCGCCAAAATTGCTGATAGTTGTAACCACTTGGGCGCCGACCCCATCTACCATATCGGAGGGTTTTTTTTACCTCTGTTACTGAGCTTTCCAGCTGTGTGTGAGTCAGGGTAGTGATGGCTAGTGATAGTGATCAAGCTTCTTGATTGATTCCCTCCACAAGCTTGGCTTCAGCTGCTCCTATCAGGAAGTTCAAAGGTTTGAACGGAATGATGTGATGTCACATGGAACAGACATACCCGACTTCAGTTCGGAGTTTGCCCAGTATGCTGCAGACAATGTAGACCACAACATCCGTACCCTGGATGGTAACAATACCTTCCATGGCATGGGGATGATTGCTGCCATAACTCCAGCCACCAAGACCAGCAGACCTATCCTCAGGGCGCAGGTCACCTCTAGTGATATCTCCACGGTGGGACGAATTCCTATCCAGTACCACAAAGAAGAGAACCGCGGTATGACAACACTGGCATACCAGAAGCTGGTCAACAAGAAGGCAAAGGATCCAACAGCAGACCTTGATCTCCTCTGGAAGACATCCATCATGTTCACCTCGTCAAGACCGGCATGGTCTGGACTGATGCAGCTAGTGCATCATGGTGACCACCCCGGGAAATCATCGGTGATGTTTCTACCAATGATCGACATGAATCCCAGCGATGTCACGTGCATCTATTCCACACTGAAGTTCGTGTGTGAGCATGCTCGTCACCATGGTGTTGCGCCCATCATCACCTTTGACCAACCACTGTGGTGGAAAGCCCTCATGATCATCGAGACTGAGCCCACAGGAAGTGTCTTGAATGACATAGTCTTGCGCCTGGGGGCTTTCACACAGCAATGAGTTTCTTGGGAAGCATCGGGCACCTCATGGCTGGATCAGGACTGTAGGAAGTCTTGGAGTTAATCTGCGCAGACAACGCGGTGGTACACATGATGACAGGCAAGACTATTGCACGAGCTGTACGAGGACATCTCCTTGTTGATGCAGCACTGAATGCCCTGATTTTGTCAGATGCACTTGGTGTGCCACTCCCTCAACCATCTGCAGAGCCACATGAAGTGGAGGAGACCAATGAGGAAGCAGTGTCACCAGATGATGAGCCTACGACAGTCGGAACTGGAAACACTGATCTTGATGAACTTGCTGCCCTCTACAAGAACCTGATGGAAGGTTCTGTGTCTGCAGAGGAGTTCTGCAAAGTTGATGTGTTAACCAGGATCAAGGAGCTCCTCAGGGCAAAAACCGAATCCTTGAAGTCCTCTAGGACTGCAACACTTTGGCTACAGTACATGGAGTTGGTGGACACACTACGGAAGTTTGTCAGAGCAGAGCGCATCGGCAACTGGGCGTTGCACCTTGAAGTGTCAGAAATGCCGCCCTACCTGGCAGGCTCTGGGCACAACCTCTTCACCAAATCAGCCCGCCTCCATGTGCCGCGGATGAGCAAGCTCAAGGATGAATATCCAGATGTGTACCAACGATTCGAAGAAGGGTTCCATGTTGTCAGAAGAAGTGATCGCCTATGGGCTGGTCTGTCTGTAGATCTCACCATCGAGCAGGTCCTGATGAGGAGTATGAAGACCAGCGGTGGCCTGACGAGAGGACGAGGCATGACAGAGCAATAGCGTCTCGTATGGCTGTTCTCCATGCCTGCCTGTGCTGATGTCAGCAATGCTATGCAGCAGCTCGCAGGTGTCAACTACAACACTGGTGAACAAAACAAGGACATGACAAATGCTAGACAAGCACGTGACATGAAAGACACACAAGCGGTTATCAGCTATCTGCAAGAGATAACAGCCTTCAGCTCAGATCCGAGCTTGCGCAGCATCTCGACAGGGGTGTATGCAACCAGCACAGTCAATGTTGACTCAGCGAAAACTGTTGGAACAGCTATCCTGACCAACATGGACGGACAAACTGTTGCTGACTACACATTAAAGAGAAAAGATCAGGCCATCACCTTGGCTGCGAAATCGGCAGTAAAGGTAGATGGGGAGGCAGTACAGGTGGATTCCCAGCTGCTTTTCCAGCGACTGACAATTGCTGCAAAAGCTACAAATGATCTGGAGTCTGTATTGAAATATGAG
Source organism: Imbricaverruca yamaguchii (assembly GCA_034440575.1). NCBI lineage: Eukaryota > Metazoa > Arthropoda > Thecostraca > Neoverrucidae > Imbricaverruca > Imbricaverruca yamaguchii. Next base: position 1,035,963 of record JAOTOL010001521.1, read on the forward strand.
TTGTGCAGTTACCCACCAGCTCTGTTTGATTCAACACTGCTGCTCCGACAGGCACAGAAGCCAGTGCTAGCAGATGCTATCTGGACACTCCTGACACACGATGCACCAGGAATCACAGGCCAAGTCCACTAAGTGTTGGATGGTGGGGCACTAGTCCAGCGCATTCCATGGGCACGTGGCTCAACATACAAAGGTATCTGCACGCAATACACATAGTATGTCACAAAGAAGTATGGACAGGCAAAAGTCGTGTTTGATGGCTATGATGGTATATCAAGAAAGGACACTACACACCAGAGACGTACGATAGAGAATGCTGGAGCAACGATGACGCTTGATGAAGATATGCAGGCCACAATGAAGAAGGAACAATTCCTGGCAAACAAGACAAACAAGCAGCGCTTCATCAACATGCTCAGCGCCAAACTACGGGCACATAACTGCCAGACACATCATGCTGCAGGTGACGCTGATCTCCTCATAGTGCAGAAGGCAGTGAAGTCCGCAGCCACCACAGATACTGTGCTTATCGGAGATGACACAGATCTGCTCATCCTGCTCATCTACCACACCAACCTCAAGTCATGTGACCTGTTCTTCCAACCCGAGCCAAAGAATAATGTGAAGAAACCGCGTGTCTGGAACATGAAGTCTGTCAAGGAGCAGTTAGGCCCCGATGTATCACAGCACATCTTCTTCATGCACGCTCTCCTGGGATGTGATACTACTTCCCGCGTGTATGGCATTGGCAAGGGAGCTTCTCTCAACAAATACAAAACCAGTGCGAACCTCCGTGAACAAGCCAATGTGTTTGCCAGACAGGCAGCGTCCACCGATGATGTTGTAGAAACAGGAGAGAAAGCCCTGGCATGCCTGTACAATGGGAAGCCTGGAGAGTCACTCAACGTGGTGCGACATAAACGGTTCTGCCAGAAGGTCGCCTCCAACACTTTTCATGTGCAACCCCAAAGTCTACCGCCCACATCAGCAGCAGCGAAACACCACAGCCTTCGTGTCTACTACCAGGTCCAGCAGTGGAAGGGCATTGCAGCTAATGAGCCACGGCCAGACGACTGGGGTTGGTGGGAAAGCAGTGGAGGACTGGACTGATGAGTGATCACGATGACTAGACTGTTTGAGGAAGACTGATCAATGCTTCTGTACATGTATCGACTACGGTAGTCTGAGGCGATGTTCTGAGGGTATGGTATGGTAACTACATGCAGTATTATAATAATTATGACATATATATGTATGTCATCCATCGAATATTGCTTTTTGGTCAGGTGTAGCTCATTCAAATGTGTGTCATTGGATTCCTGGTCCCAGAAAATATATGTTTAGCACTTGAAATAAAACCTCTATGTTATTTAGAAGCGGAAATATTGGGAAATATAAGGTTTATGGCGGCCATTTTGAAAAATGGCTGCCATGACACTTTCCACCACCAGGATTCCTTAAGACTTTTGATATGTTATAGAGGACACATTTCTGGGTATAAAACAGTTGACAGACTTTCTGTTGCAATTTGTCCGAGGTGATATCAAATAATGCCTGGACTAGTTTGCGACATATGATGCCGGTAGTGCAAGCTGGCGACAATCCTTGCACCAAAATTGATATATTTTTTAATGCGTCGTTTCTGGGCTCTGCCACAAGCTCCCCAGACAGACGCACAATATCTTATATGGGGGAACACGAGTGCCTCAATTAGCACCCGTCTCGTAATGCGAGAAAACTTATGGAGCAGTCTAGCGAGTCCAATGAGTATGCGGTTACACAGACACACAACAGAAGATACATGCACATCCCAGGGCAGGTGTGAGTCAATTCTCACACCAAATAATTCCACAGACATCGTGGGTACTATTTCCAACTGGACCAGACGAACAGATGGTCCAGTTGGAAATAGTATTCCAATTGGAATTCCACAGGCGTCTAGAAGAATGGAGAACAACCATCTCAGTTTTGCAGGGGTTTACTTTTAGTCGATTCTGGATGAACCAGTTAGGGGCGACTGATAGTAATTTATTCAATCGTTGACTGATGGCTGTGATTTCGTTTCGCCTCCCGGAGTCGAGGAACTGCACATAATCGGCATACATAACGATCTTGCTGTGTGGGATATGCTGTGGGAGGTCATTGGAGAATATTTGGAACTACCTGGGCTCAAGATGGAGCCCTGCACCACACCATGTGTTACTGACAGGGGGCTATAATTCTTCACCGTTTGCGAACGGCCCTCAAGCCACGCTCAGAACCATTCGGAGTTGACGCCATGCCATCCGAGCTTGTCCATGAGGCGACTATGCTCCACGCTGTCGAACTCCTTTGAGGTGTCAGCTGCAACCAGTGGAGTGATATATCATCTCCCCTTGGTCGATTTTTGGGGTAGCGTGGATGGCCGTGTGTAGCAGAGCCATATCGGTGGACAGGCCGGACCCTAATATCGATTTTGGCCTGTAGTTGTGTGGGATTTTTGCGTTACCACTTTTGTGCAGGGGTGCTACCATCGCCGCTTTTCATGACGGTGGCAGTTCACAACTGTCACAACTGTCTTTCATGACGGTGGCATGAGTTGATGTTATTTAACATGTGCGTACCCACCACGCTAAGCGTCATCTTAACCCGCGCCGTCTTCCCGGTCAAATCCTCACACCCCGTCTCGGGGGGGGGCGATTGAAGACCCCCTCTAAAATCCAAACTAAGCGTCGCACGAAAACTGAAGAGGGGTCATCGGAAAGCACTCGATGAGTAGGGTCCAAGTCCACCCTCTAAAACAACTTCCCCCCAAAAGTGACATCACCAGGGGGCTAGATTTTCACGACTTTTCACGACTTACATTATGTTTATATTCCGGGGTGTTCATTTTCGGGGATATATGAAGAACCAATATTTCTTTGGAATGAGATAAGGACAGCGAAATCGACCCGAGCTATATTTTTTGCCCGTCCCCCAAATTCTTCTTTTATTTTTGTAATTTCAAAATTTTGAGTTTTACATTTTTTTTATTTTCCATTTCCAATTGGTAGAGCAGACCGAGAAACATTGATCGAAGTCAACTTTTCCCAATACAAAATGCTTACTTTAGCCAGTATCCTGTATTCGAGCTGCAATTTGGCAAATACGCAAAATTTATATGTTGTCAAAAACGGACAAAAATGAAAAAAATTCCCCTCGTACGTTTCGCTGCATCCGTAAAGATAAGCAAACGCTGAAAGTTTCATTAAAATATCTGTATCCGTTAAAGTGTGACTACTGGTTGAACGTTTTTGGAGGTGACCTCACTTGACCTTGAGTAACTCGTTGACCCTAGATGACCTGACCTACATTTTTTTAATCAGCATGTCAAATTGATGTGGGGAAAGGTATGCAAAATTTGGATGCGCTACCTTTCGCCGTTCGTCCGCTATCCGCGAAATACCTGAGGGGGCGGTTGAAAACACCCCCGAGACGGGACGAGTTAAGCATCTGGATGGTGATGCCATCAACTCCAGACGCTCGTGAGCCACCCATGCGCTGTAGCGCTTTCGACAGCTCTGGCATCGTCACAGGATACGGCGTGAATGCGCCGCTACAGACACGGTGATAGTCTTGACCAGAGGGGCTCCCCGGGCGGCGCCATCGCTAGATCGGCAGCTTCTGCGGCACCGACGCCGGTGAAATGCCGGTTGAGCCGTTCATCGGCTAAAACAATACAGACCCCTAGTGATGTCGCTTTTGGAGGGATAAAATGTTGTGGGGTTTCTGGCCCTACTCGTCGAGCTCTTACGTTTTCTGTGATGCTTAGTTTGGAGATTAGAGAAGGTGTGTATCACCCTCCCCCCTCAGAGATGGGGTACGAGAATCTACAGGGTTGAGGTAAGCATTGGGGTGTTACAATGGTCATCGCTGGGATCATTTTTGTTCAACATTGATTCCAATGACTCATCTCCAATATTCCTGCTTAACCATAATCACCGTACGGATCGAATTTCCCATCGTCCCATCAGATTTTCCTTCGTCATGCCTGAACCGTTGAATATGTGGAGTTGATACCTGACGACGATTTCTCACGATTTTGTCTTGTCTACATAACACGTTAAAAAATCACAATCATAGCATGACCAGGAACAACATATTCAAATACGAACCGAGACGCGCTCTAAAGGTTCATTTTTGCTCATTTTCCGACGTCTTCGATGTCGCGTTAAGCAATATACGCGCTGGTGACAACGTTACATGCATTGGCAATACCCGAAAATCAACTTGTGGTTACATGCCTAAATCTCATTTTTCTGCGCAACATGATTCCAAAAAGTCCGAGATAATCAAGGCCACGCTATTTATTTATTTTCTTTGCTGCGGGTGGATAGGCTAGATATGGGCACCTTTGAAGGTCATTAGGTAAAACTGGTGTGAATAGCATTACATCGTATGTTACATGCCAGCTGTAGAGCTTCACAGTGACTTTGCTATTAATGACGACTCCAGGAAAATGGGGAGCTGCCAACGTCAAATTGGCCGGCAGAGTTGACGATTGCCATGATGTGGTCGGTTGCGATGTTCAAACTCTGAGAACCACCTGGTTTTATGTCATGCCCCAGAACATCAGAGTCAGAACCAGGGAAGATAGAGCCAAGGGAAGATAAATTGTGGAATGCAAAGTTTCCGTAAGGCATACAGGTATGTCTGTGAGTGCTAGATCTAGCACTTACGCACGTGCGCAACATGATGCATTTTAAGTCGTTTTTTATCAGTGGCAGATTCCGTTAGATGTTTTACGGTGGCATTGCATCACTTGGTCCGGCATGGCTCACGGCGGTTGATTTGGCTTATGTCTACCTGTTTTAATCAGGTGACCAGGTGGAACTCCGTCATATTAGTATATCAGAGGCGAGCCTAGAACATGAATTCAGGTGGACCATCTGAACAAGGAATTTCTGTTGGAAATGACGATGACGTGATAAATGATCAGTTATTTTTGTTTTCATGATCACATGGTCCTTGACTATTGCCCAATTGATGCACAAGCCGATTGTTGGGGGATCACTGACAAAATGCTTTCATCAGGGTGAACAATCAATAATTGTATCGTCACATGACATGACCGTCAAGTATTTTAAGAAATTGCTTCGCATATGGAGCATGTAAAAGTTATAATTAGCTTATGGTCAGTGACGCCTCCAGACAGATGCTTCAGGAATATGTCTGCATACTTCTTAATGTCGCTTCCTGTGGATAGGCAAACATGAGTTCCCTTCTCTTCTCATGCGATCTTTCTACGTCGATCTTCCCATGAATTTAGGCATGTATGGGATACATCAAGGTAGGCCACACCACTCCTCCCTCGTTCTGCGTTGCACAAATGACCTCACTTCGTTTTTGTTGACCTACTCAAAGTGCTATGGATCATATCATACTCTCCACAAAGAGACAATCTTTTTGAATGGGTAATTATTATCTTAATGCTGATTTGGATCCACCTGTAGAATTAACCACATAAAGTTTGGCAGTCCCATGCAGCGCACTGCATTGCCTTGTCCTGCCAACCGATTTCCTACAACAGCGGTGCTTCAAATATAACACAAGCAAGCGTGTCGATCTAGAGGGTACCTGATGTGATCCATGAACAAATCACAGATCTGCAGCATCATCGAAGCTGTTGACTGTCGGCGGTAGAGAGCGAGGGCATGAACAGGCCGAGAGAGTGACGCGCACACAGCAAATCATTCTTCGAATAAGCTCTTGCGGCCACCAGGTCGATTACATGACAAGTGGCAAAGTCGCCAGTACTGCGGGGTTTTCCAGAATCCAGCCGGAGTCGGGCTTTTCCAGCCGATGTGGACGATAGCCAGTCTGACGGCCTGTCCGACAGAAATCCACACACACCGAAATAGTCCGCTGTTATTCCTGCCCTATAGACCGTCTCTGAATCTCGGTCCCAGAAGGTACGTAAGTCTGCTGGAACCGCGGCTCCAACAGCCGAATGACGGTGACATTCAACGGTCTCGTCGCTGGTAGAAAGCTCGCGCTGAGGTCACTGCACCGGCTCCGGCATTTACCTGCCAGCTGAAGGTGCCGACCTGCACATGACCCAGTACCGGTGCATGGCCGATTGTACCGGTACGGTACAGTCGGCAACTAGACAGCGGGGCTCCCGTTAAACTGTTGGCTGAGACCATTTCCGCGCCACTCGACTGTACTCTCTGTACCGGCTGGTGGGCAAGATTACTAAGTCTTTGTCAACACTGTTAAACCGGTTGGATTAGCAGAACTGATAAGGTTTTGTCGTAGAACTAAGGTCTTCCGATCATGCGGTATGCTCAGAGTGAGTATGACATAATCCACCCGGCGTGGACACCCCAGCAAGCGCCTGGAAAAAAACGTTTTGAAAAAATCAAAACGTGTGCGCTTAACTTCCTCCCTCAGAAGGGATGCCACATCTGGCCATTTTGGCATGGCCATACAAAAACCGTGACAGCACGACACCGTTTAACATGAGTAACGATGCATCATACTTAGGATATATATAATATATATATATATTATATATATATAGATATGTATATATGTGTATATATATATATATATATATATATATATATATATATATATATATATATATATATATTTTTTTTTTTATAACAATATATATATTACAATAATATAGTGCAAATATCAAAGATCCAAAATATAGAAGGATTCCGGTAAATGAATGTCTGAGGAAAATCGCTCCTTAGCCAAAACATGCCATTGGATGCTTTCACAAATAGCATACGGCACCAGAAAACGCACCCGAGCTCGAAAAATCACGGCGGGACATAAAAATTTGCCGGGGCCAGGAACAATCAGGCCGTAGCTCGGACTTTACGTAGTTCAGAAAAAAATCACAAAAAAATATGAGCAGAAAAAACTACCATCGAATCCACCCAAAACCACGCGCCTGGGACTGAAAGGTCGCAACGCCGTTTCTGAGGATCACGGGGATCGTGATAAATTATACCGGAGCCCCCAATATCGTGCTAGGGTTACACAAACGTGAGCGAAGAACCATAAATAAATGCAACAGAACTGTGAGAGCACAACTGGAGGACGAAAATTCAAAGCGTACCGAGTCTGACGAAAAGCGGCAGGGACTTAACATGCGTTGTAGCTCAAAATAATTACACCGGCAGCTGACAAAAATACAAACAAACACAACTGGTCCCTCTAAGCATATCGGAGCTGTAAGACCGCATGTGGGCCTCAATAACAGGCTGGGGCCCTAACAAATCGACACGTTCCAAGAAAAGAAATCGACGTGGTCAGACACACCGGATAAAATAATTTTAAACCAGTGATCCAGATTTTCAACCAGTCTTTCCTGTTCCTGAACCCCTAAAGCATCAATCATGAGACTTATTTTGCCATGGGCCAGCAAGTAAGCTACGTTCTTGCTTATTTTTTCTCTTCACCAACATCGGTGAACATTTACAACGGAGGGACATCCTAAAGACGTATAGTACTATATCATGGAACGTTAGGCGTCAGACGCAATGTTAATGCGGACATCGGGGGATCCCCAGTAAAGGAAGGAAACAAGTAGGTTCCTGATGCCATTCAAGAACTTTGAAACATGCACCCGCGACAAGCACGCCCGAATGCTCACTAGTGTATCCGTGAAAAATATAGTTACAATTTATGTGACTTTGTATCCATAAAATATCATCCGAAGTGTATTTATGAAAGTTAGCCTCTCTTCAGACGTCAATCTCATTGCCACTTACAGTGATATATTGCGCATATTGTTACCTTGGGTATTGCTATCCTTGACTATTTTCAACCATAGCTTCCGGCAGCGACGCCAGCGTCCCCGAACCGTCCCTGGCCGCCCGTCGCCATTCATAATATGGTGGGGCGCGAACCATTCCCTGGATGTTAATGGGCCCCAACGCCAAAGTTACAGGCATATTGTCATGTTTGAAGAGATAGGCGATGTGCTTGGCATGAGCTCCGCCACCATTGCAGTTGAGGCCGACATATTATTTTAACTTGTTTAACCCTTTCCTTTTTGGCTTTTCCGGTCTTTCCGGTCAAATCCTTCCACCCCGTCTCGGGGGGTTGAAGACCCCCATCTAAAATTTAAACTACTCGTCGCACGAAAACGAAAGCGTTGTCATCGGAAAGCGCTCGACCAGTAGGGTCCCGGTCCCCCTCCAAAACAACTTCCCCCAAAAGTGACGTCACCAGGGGGCTTGACTTTTCGGGCATTTCACGTCAAATCGCACAAGAATTGGCTATTTTGAACCCGACCCCCTCCGATTTTGATGAAAATTGATACACCTGTAGTGCCAAGTGAACGAACCTCACACGCCAACTTTCAGCCCTGGGTGACCTCTGGGGTCAGATTTAGAGGTCATCCTATGTCGCCTATTTTTACCGACTTCACAACAATCAAATGCATATATCTTAGATATTAATTAACTTAGCGGAACGACATTGGTGTTAAAGTGTGCAGAAACGCTTGGCCATTCAGAAATATGGCAAAAGTTGCACGTGACCTCTCCGTGACCCTTGACCTAACGAGGTCGAAGTTTAAAAATGCATTTTTATATATGTTTGCCTGCCCCTAATTCGACTAAACGTAGCTGAATCAATGGTCGTGATATTATCTAAGAACGTGCAAAAGAGAAAGGCGGAGACTCTAAAGCTTTTTTAGATATCGGCCTTTGAGTAGGTATTGTCATGGGACCAAATCCAAGCATGCCCCGAGGCTATTTACCATATCATCGATGATAACTCTGGTTTCCTTGGTCCGATTATCGTCAAATTTGGTGGACAAATCATCGGTGGCAAGCTGAACTATTTCCCAGATTTTCAAGTTGACCTGACCTCACATGACCTGGCAGTGACCTCTCCATTACAAGCCAACAGGGAAACAAAAATATTTTCCTGAACAAAGAACGCTGAATTTGGCTCGTACAGGCTATATTGCCTAGTTTTAGGTTAGGCTACTCCAAACTAGCCAAGTTTGATTTTGAACAAGTGTCCTCTGCAAGGTCACGTGAGGACACCTTGAGGTCATGTCACACTTTCGTCAAGAACTTTACATAGAATCAAGATAGATAAATAATTTTAATGCCACCGAGATCCTCTGGTTAATCATGATGTATAATATGATCTAGCTACGTCATCACTTGACCTCGGTTTAGGGTAACCTGGAGGTCAACTGGGGTCAGGATCAAATGTTCAGCTAGCTAAGTCATGTGATGCATCAATCAACGCGGCCTGACGAGGAAAATACGATTGTAACAAAATTATATTTCTATCTTTATTTTGGCAAAAGTTAATCGCAAAAAAATATGTTTACTCGGTTTTTATAGCCTGAATATATTGTTTCAGCTCGCGTGCGTTTCGTACTAACATTTTATCGGGAGGGCCAGTAAATTTTTCTGAGATGCAAATAGCCGCGACCATAAAACAAGTTGAAAAGCAGTACAGTATATTCACGAAGAACTACCAACCTTTTTCGCCACACGTGCCTCACTGCCGGAAAACCATCTCCCAACCACCATACCATTACGTGGAGACGGAGTAACACGATGGACATTCCTTGTTCCCGGTATTGTGCGAGCAGCTGCGAATCTGTCATTCAACGCTTTGGTTTCTTTGACCCACTCGGTTTTGGGAAAATACTCCACGTCCGTGCCGGTGGCATGGTTTTTTGCAAACTGATAAAACTGGTCCGGGGTCTCAATCAGAGTTCCTTGCAAACTTGCCTTTTTAGCTAACCTTTTCAACGTCCCACCAATGCCATCACACGGTCCCTTTCCGTGAGCGGTTGCGAAGAAATGCCACTCGGCGTCTATTCCAAAGTCGACGGAATGCTCTGCCAAATTTAGGAAATTCTTACAATTTCTGTATTGCGAGGCAGCCCCATCTGAAAAATAAAATATCTTCTTGGGGCGCTGGCCTAATTCTGCTTCCAGGCGCTCAATGAGTTTTCCTTGAAACAGGTGGACAGCCACAGTATCATGCGTCATGCAGTCGGAAATGGCAGAGTAAGAAAAATGTTTGAGGTCCCCTGCGTTGTTTCGCCAATAAGCCACAAACGGATGGATTGTCACCTGCAGTTTGTTCCAGTGATGGGACTGTACCTCATCCTGTGTAACCATAGCATAGTTTTCGGAAAAATCTCCAATAACAATTACCTCTGCAGGAGCTAGTGTTTCCTTTAGGCCTTTCAGATAATTGCCTAGGGCACGGGCGACAAAATCATGCTTTGCAAGTATTTCCAGCTGCTCGCAAAATGATCGCAAAAAATCTTTAGAATTTTGCGTAACCACCTCTAAGGTGGACCTATCAGTATTAGTCCACTTTCGGTACTCAATGTTATCGATTTATCGGTTATCATACTCAGCCAAACTTTGTTCGCCGAATTCCGACACTTTTGGGCATTCTTCACATTTACGCTCCTTACAAAGAAACGATGGCGGGTTACACTGAACCTGAGCCAAACAATGATGATAGGATGCCAGCTGAACCCCATTCACAGTGATGTCGCTTACCTTGCCACCAGCCATCATTAACTTCACGTTCTCATGATGCACGCATACGCACACACAATGGGTACCGCTCGCACCTACCAGTACACATTCCCCCGGACGTAGCTCCGCAAATTTGGAAAAAACCTATTTTTTGTTGCGGGTACAGATCCTTGAAACACCGATAGGCCTCTTTTAGGTTGCAGAGGATAAGGCCTTTCTGTACTCGCTCCCTTTTGCCTGTAATTTTGCTCCGGACAGAAACGAAGTCTTTAGTTCCAGGCATTGCACGACTCACGTCTTCGCTTCTGTAGAAGTCCCTCACTAGTTCTGCAGTCTCACTTTTAAGCACTTTTCCAGGCCTCGGATTCGGAACCGAGAGGCACCCTGATGCTTCTTGCAAGCGTTTGACGCACCTTGCTTGATGGTGCGACGCACCAAACTCTTCCATCAGTTTGTGAATTGTCCATGAACTTGGCGCTACCGTCAATATTTTTATTTTTCACTTGGTTTATCAGTGGTTCTGAATTTCTGTCGCAGCTGCTCCATCATTTCTACAAAACTTCTTGCTTTCTGTTTTCGTCTTCGTCGGTGCAAGGGACGGACTCTGTATCGATACTTGAAACTCGTTTCTGGAAAGCCGCTGTGATTTTGGACATCTTCGTCCGTCTGTACTTCTTTGAAGTTCGTAGCCGTTTCCGCTTGATTGGGGTCTCACCAAGTGCCTGTGCGGACTGGTCTATGGCATCTACTGTTTGGTCTACATCTGTAGAATCGGTATTTGAAGGTGCTGCCTCTGCATGGAGAGATCCGTTACTGTCATCGGCCGTCTGAAGCACTGATGTTCCCGGTTCCGCTGGTGGCTGCTGCGGCTCCCGCTGTTCGACTGGATCTGACGGTCTTCTCTTCGAAAGCGCAAGTCGGCAGGAAGTGCATAAGTATTTGCTCCGATCTAAGTCGAGATCCGGGTTTTGTTCGATCCATTTTGTAATCACCGGTCTACAACCATGTTTTACAGTTTTACCCCTTTGTCGAAGTAAGGGATCACAGCACTTCGTCCACCTTTCACTTCGCCGCTCGTATCCAGACGCCTTGCCCATTTCGACCTCCGACTTCCAGGGAATCACAACAAACACTGAGCATGGCCGACTTTGCCACAGACCACCACCCACACCTCCATTATGTCGTTATCTTTCTAAAGGCTTATCTACTGTTGTCAATACACGCACCTCCACCTCCCCTCTCACGAGCGGCGCGTGTAATCTCTCCCTCGCCGCCCGCTCCTTATCACGCCGCGAACGCATGACGCCCCCCCCCGCAACCGACGTTAGGGTGCACCATTTTCATTTCTTGGTCACCGGTCCAGTGTCGGCCTCACCTGCAAAAGTGCCACAAATAGTTAGTTGAAAATTACTGGCGTGAATATTCACGTAAATTGCAATATTCCATGTATTTAGGCAATACAAACTTCCCAAGGTCATGTTAGTTCATGTGAGGTCATGTCAACCTGAAAATCTGGAAAATAGTTCAGTTTGCCACCAATGACTTGCGCACCAAATTTGACGATAATCGGACGAAGGTAACCAGAGTTATCATCGATGATATGGTAAATAGACTCGGGGCATGCATCCATTTGGTCCTATGACAATACTCAAAGGTCGATATCTCAAAAGTTTTAAAGACTCCGCCTTTCTTTTTTGCAGGTTCTTAGATAGTATCAGAACCATTAATATAGCATAGTTTCGTTGAATTAGGAGCAGGCAAACATATAGAAAAATATATTTGTAAACTTTGACCTGGTTAGGTCAAAGGTCACAGGGAGGTCACGTGCAACTTTTGCCATATTTCTGAATGTCCCAGGGCTTCTGCGCACTTTGACACCAATTTCATTCCGCTAAGTTAAATAATACCTGAGATATGTGCAATTTATTGATGTCAAGTGGGTAAAACATCGTGACTGAGGATGACCTCTAGATCTGACCCCAGAGGTCACTCTGGGCTAAAAGTTGGCGTGTGGGGTTGTTTCACTTGGTACTACAGGTGTACCAATTTTCATCAAAATCGGAGGGGGTCGGGAATTTTTTGTGCGATTTGACGTGGAATGACCATTTTACGACTTTTCACGACTTGCATTGTTTTTGAATCTGGGGAGTTCATTTTGGGGGATATATGAAAACAATTGTATTTGGAATGAGAAAAGGACAGCGAAATCCACCAGGGCTCTAATTGTTTTTGGCCCACCAAAAATAAAAAATATTTTTTGGGAAATTTCAAAATTTTGAGTTCTCAAGTTTTCTGAGATTTTCCCTTTCCAATGGGTAGAGCAGACCGAGAAACGTTGTTGGAAGTCAACTTGCCTTAATAAAAATGCTTACTTTAGCCAGAATCCTGTATTTGAAGAACAATTTGGCAAATACGCAAAATTTGTATGTAGTCAAATACAAAAAAAAATGAAAAATTCCACTCCTACGTTTTATTGCATCCGTAAAGATAAGCGAACGCTGAAAGTTTCATTAACATATCTGTTTCCGTTAAAGCGTGACGACTGGTTGAACTTTTTTGGAGGTGACCTCACTTGACCTTGACTAACTCGTTGATCCTAAATGACCTGACCTAAAATTTTAGAATCAGCATGTCAAATTGATGTGGGAAAAAGCAAACCGCGTCTCGGGGGCGGTTGAAGACACCCCCCCCACCCGAGACGGGACGGGTTAAGGACATTAAGCGTATGGGCATTGAATGGAAATAATTAATTTCTACTACACAATGTTTGACGTGGCAGAGCCGAAGTTTCTCAGTATTGTTGATGGGTGCAAATTTACTTTTTGTCATGTCACTGCTCGGCGGACCTACGGATTATCTGGGCAACAACCGTCGGCGCTTGACGTGCATCGAGCCATGACAGAACCCCAATAATGCCAGAAAAGTTCATGTCAAAAGTTAAAAACATGACAGCCTTAGATGTATATAAAGGGAGTCAAGTGTGGCATCAGAAGGGAGCTAATTTTATGCCGGTTTATTTGAGACCATTGGGAAATAATTCGCTAAGGTAGAACATCTGATATGTAAATAAAATAAATATCACATGGTATTTATTTTATTTACATATAATAAAATAAATACCATGTGATACCATGTGATAAACAGAAGTCCTGCAGCTGAGTGCAAAAATGACAGGGTTAGATGTCTATAAAATAGTTGAGTATGACACCAAAAGGCAGCTGATTTCGTGTACGTTTATTTGTACAATCGGGAATTAATTCGCTAATGCGGAACATCTGATATACAGTTTAAAATAATATAAGGTGACAATTCGAGACGCAAATCCTCGAATTGAGTGCAAAAATGACAGTGATAGATATTTATAAAAGTAGTCAAGAATGGCATCAGAAGGCAGCTGATTTTATGTCAGTTTATTTCAAACAACTATTGGAAATTAATTCGGTAATGTAAAACGTCTGATGTACCATTTAAAGGAATACAATGCTATAAGTTGGGACACAAATTATAGAATTCAGTGCAAAAGTGACAGGGTTAAACCTTCATAAAAGTTATTCCAGGTGACATAAAATGTGGCACATTCGACTTTCGTTTAGTTAAGAACATTGGAAGTTGTCAGCACATCGTACAGAAGCAGTGGCGTCGCCACGAAATTCTTCCAGGGGGCAAGATCGAAAGGGGGCCTCCTGCTCCCCGAAAAGGGGCCTCCATTGTGTTAGGGCCTCCTATTGTTTTTAGGCCCTTAGTATGGTTCGGGAATAGGAAACATGGTTTCATATTAATGCAGTATTTGTTCTTGGCATGGTGCATTATTTACTCAACACGCAATATGGATTTTTTTTTCGCTGAAAACTAGGCCATACCAATGTATAAATAAGTAATATGTGGATAAATGCCTAAGTGTCAAAACCAACCAACGTCTCAATGCTTTCTCGAACAAAAGAATCTTCCCGCTGGCCTCTAGATTGCAGTGAGGCTGATGCTAAGCATATCTTTCAGATATCTCCCATTGATCAACCCACCTCTATGCCCTCCAATAATAACTGAATATAGCTGGAATAATCACTCCTGTTGTTCATTACCACCAGCTTGATGCCCTCAGCAAAGCTTAAGAGATAATTTATCAGTCCTAGGACGATAATTTCACGAATGTGACAACACGAAGTGGGTTACATGGGTTTTCTGATCGGAATCTTAGGAATTTGCGAATTTTTCTAACATATAGTGCTAACTGCAAGGCACCTGTCAAAGAAGTTAAAATAACAAATTCTTCTCGAATTAATTCACGCGCCTAAGATTTCGACCTCAATTTTGTCAAAGGGGACCTGTCGAAATGAAATGATTAGTGATCAACTAAATTATCCTGTGGACGGGACTAATCAACCACTATCTTTCCTGATTCGTCGGATTTCAACCCTAACTCCCCCACCTAATTCTACGGTTTTATTTTGGTATCCCTCGATAAATCAACTCACACTGCTGAAATTACACCTATACCACAACAACCGGATTGGTATCCGAAAATGTCAAGCTGGAGCCCTCCAAAATAAGGAGGGATTCCCCAAAATTAAACGTCATGGTCGGTAAAATGGCTCTGGAGCACAAAACATATTACCAGATGCATTCAGAAATTGTGTACGCCGCCGAAACACATACCGAATCTCGAAAAATCGAGATCGGATACAAATACATGGCGCCAGGGTCTCGAAACGTCGGAGTGGAATTCGGAGTTTTGAGAGAGAGAAAATCAGAAAAGATCCACAAAAATGGCATTGAGCTCAGAAAACTGGCGTTGGGCACCCGGAACCACGCGCCTGGGAGCAATAACTCAGGCTAGGTCACCGAAAAATCGCACCGAAGCCCCAAAACCGAACGCCCACAAATGTGCGTTTAAAGCCCAAAATAAGCACAGGAGGACCCCAAGAGCACAACCGGGGCCGAAAATACAACTGACGCTCTGAAGCACACAATCTCCCAAAAAGCGACAGGGCCCCAAAACGTGCGTTGGAGCACTAAATAAACATACATGGAACTCTTTTTTTTTAAATACCCTGGAAGCTCTCAAGGCCCGCAGGGACCATGCTAACATGATGCATTTTCGAAAACGCCCTGACACGTAAAGATATCCTCTGTGCATAAAAAGCAACAGAACCACAAAACGAGCACGAGTTTAGAAAATGTATTAAACACCTAACTTGAATTTAAAATATATTACCCACCACATTGAAATATAAAATTTCCCAATCTCAGGCATTCCAGTTCATATCACCCGGTCGCCACGACGCCAACGTCCGTGCACGTGCACACTCATTTTGCGCATTCGGCGCATTCGCCAAACTTCGTGCGATATTACGTTTTCTGCTAGGCCTTAATTTGTTAATTACTGCCTTTTGTTAATTCCTGCCACATGATAGACTCGCGCTATATTTGACGTGTTGGAATGCTTAGTATGAGCGTTCGCTGCGAATAGTTGAGTAACTAAAGCCGATCATTAATTCCCTACCTGCCACATTTTCTGGTAGTTATGAAATGCAGATTCCTCTCAGCTTGCATGCAATTGATATTTTTGCTGCTATCCTCCCAGAATGGCTATCGGACAGAGGCCCTTCCTCAGTGTTCTTTGTTTTCGACAAAGAACTGTCCCTCTGCGTCTTTCTGCGCTGCGGCCTAATGCATTTTCGAAGCACCTCCTGGTTTTAGTGTGTTGTTGCTTTTTTGGGCACCGATGATTTTGTTATGTGTCAGGGCGTTTTCGAACATCCCAATTATTCATTTAACGTCCGGTGCTTTTGCTCCTTGTGGAACCATGTTGCCATTTGCAGCCCCAGCCTCTTTTTCAGGCCCTGGTGCGTCCTTATGACCTCTGTGTGCTTTAAGAGCTTCTTATGTATTTTTTAGAGGTCCAGGTATGATTATTTATGGCTGCAGCGCATGTGTTAAGGCCCTGTCGCTTTTTGGGAGACGATATGCGTTTTGGAGGGCTAATTGTGTTGTCAGCCCCCTTGTGCTCTTAGGTTCCTGTTGTGTTTATTTGGAGCTTCTAACGCACATTTGTGGTGCTCCAGTACGAAGTTGTAGTTCTGTGCGGTGCTTCTTAGTCCCAGCGCGATTTATCGCGCCCAGGCGCGTGGTTCCGTGGACCCAACGCCAGTTTTCTGGACTCAGGGCGTTTTTTTGTGGATATTTTTTGTTTGTTGTAAAGTCAGAATCCCGGCTTGATTTTTCGACTCCCTGGTGTCTTTGCATCTCACCTCGAGTTTTTTTTAGATACGGTATGTTTTTCAGTTCCATACGCAATTTGTGAAGGCATCTGGTAGCTTGTTCCGTGCTCCAGAGCCATTTTCTTGAACCGGATATCTATTTTGTTGAATCCCTTCTTATTTTGAAAGGTTCCAGCTTGATTTTTTTCCCGATACCGATTCAGTTTTTGTGGTCACCCTGTTCGTGCGTGTGGGCCTAGACGCCAACTTTGTGAAGCTTCGACGGAACTACCGATGGGAATTGTGGGTCCCGAGCGCGATATTTTGGAGGACAGATTCGAGTTTGTGGGAAGCGTTGTACTTAGCTGTTACCCAACGCGATTTTGGCGGTTCCTATTGCAAGTTTTCGAGCCTCGGGACGAGTTTTCGGGGCCGGAAGTACTTATTTGGAGACACCTGCGCGAATTTTGGTGAGCCGGCGCGAATCTTGGTGGCCCCAGCTCGAGTTTTGGAGCCCCGGCACGATTCTTGGTAGCTTATGCCTGTCAGGATAGAGGGGGCATTTGCCCCTTTGATATGCCAGTGCGGCCACTGAAAGAGTATGTTTTTGTCGCAGAGTGGCATTCCGGTTAGAAGTTGATTTTTTTAAGCAGCTGCAACTTTTGGGGCCCGGTGCGCCCTTCTGGCCTCCTGGGTGATTTTCAAGGGCTGCGACGCTATTTTTTATATCGTCCAATGTGTTCTTTTGGGCCTCGACGTCATTTGCTTGGATCCCTGGCGCGAGCTACCTCGACACTTTTTTTTGGTCTAAAACGTTGTAGGTGGTTTGTGTTTTGTGTTCCTTTGTGTGTCTTTGTGAGTGTTTTTCATAGTTGGACCAATGTCCGGAGTGTTTTTCGTTGCTCCGGCTTCATTTGTTTTGGTCCCAATGAGACTGTTGTGGAATGGTACGACTTGTCGTGCCACGAGATTGACTTTCATGGTCTGATCGTACATTTTTGGTACACCCAGGCTGAGTGTGATTTTCAGGGGCCCCGGACGGATTTTTTTGGCCATATCGTAATTTTGAAACACCCCGGCACGACTTCTACCATTTCTTAGGGGTGTCTTGCAAATTATAGGCCTCAGCTCGCGCCGTAAGTATCTCGCCCCATTTGCTGGAGCCTCTTTACCGGTTTTCAACGTCTTATATCCTACCCTCCTTCATATTCAATGTCCTCCTCTCTCGTCTTGATGGGCCCTCTATTATATCCTGGGGCACTTTACCATGGCATGGGGCTTCCTCTCACGTCCCAGGGGCATTATCTGCCAAATTTGGGGCCTCCTGCGACACCTCGTGGGCCTCCTCCTTTATCTTGGCAAAGCCTTACCGGTCTTGAGGGAATCTTCAATTTTGGAAAACGCACACCCCGTCATGCCTGCTACTACTCCCATCTTAAGGGACTCCTCTCATTATCTTGGAAATATTTCCGGTCTTCGAGCCATCATTCAGTCATGGAGACCTACTCCTTTTTGGCGACTCTTCTCGAGTCCGGCAGGACCCTCATTTCTCTTCTAGAGTCTTTTTTTCAAATTAGAGGCCTCCTCTCACGTATTGGGGACCTCTTGCTCTGCGTTTTGATTCGAACTTCACCTATCTCAAGGGTGGTATCTTATCTCCTGGTGGACTCCTCTTCTCTCGCAGGTTCCTCCTCTTCTAAATTATACACAACCTTTTCTATCTCAGTGGCCTCGTTATATCCTGGGGATCTTCTTGGCCATCTGCGAGCCTTCTTTTCCGCCTGGGAGCTATCTCTCTCATCCAATGGCCTTTATCTCCAATTTTAGGGCTTCCTCGTTCATCATGGGTCATAGTTCCAATCTTGTGTCATTCTCTTCCGAATTCCGCCTCCTGCCATGTCTCTTTATCATCCTTTTCTAATTTGGTGGAACCTTACTCGTTTTGGTGCCTATTTTTGCGTTTCCGAAACCCCATCTCATATCCACTGGCTTTCGTTTCCGTCTTAGGGCCTCCTCTCATTTTCTGGGGTCTTCCTTCCCATATTGGGGCCTCCTTTGCAATTCTAGGCTCCTCTGTGTCATTTTGTGTCAATCTCTTGATTTCTGGGGCCTTCTACCCTCCCCTAGGTGACTCATTTTCAAAATTATGGGACTCCTTTCACGTCTTGGAGGCCTCCTCATCTGTGTTTGGAGCCTCATTATCCTCTTAGCATGTTGCTTTTGCGTCCTAGTCCTAAATCGTTTCTTCTAGGGTACTCGTCTTCTAAAATGTGGGCCTCATCTGGCTGGTCTCAGTGGCCCTCTCTCATTCCTAGGGGGGACATTCTTACCCATCTTGGGGCCCCTCTTGCGTCCGGATAAATGTATATTTTAATCATTTTCTATTGTAGGGTCCTTCTCTTCCATCTTGAAGGCCTCGTTTTCCAAATTAAGGATATTGTGTCACCCATCGGAAGACTTTTCGTGTATCCCTGGGTGGCTTCTTTCCCGTCTCGATGGCATTCTTTTCGTCCTGGAGGTCTCTTGTTCGTCCTGGGGGGCCTCCTTTTCGTCCTGGGGGCCTCCTCACAAACTCTGTTCTATGTCTCTCATTGGTCCTGATTATATTTCCTGAGGGCCTCGTTGTCAGTCTTCGATCCTCCTTGACAGCATCATCTTCTGCCCCGTCTGGCTCCTTGCTCACCTTTTTTTCCTATGCATTTCAGAATAGCGGTCTCCTCAAATTGCAGAAGGCGTCCCCCAAGTCTCAAGGCAAGTGGTGGAGACGATTGCCCCCGCTGCCCCCATCCCGATAGCGACGTCCCTGCTCCGAAACCACATCTCCTTCCACTGGTTTCCTTTTCCGGCTTAGGGCCTCCTCCAATTTTCTTGGGCATCCTTTTCCGTAATGATACTCCTGTACAATTGTGGGGGCCTCCGTGCCAGTTTTGGCAGTCTCTTGATTTCTGGGGGC
Source organism: Imbricaverruca yamaguchii (assembly GCA_034440575.1). NCBI lineage: Eukaryota > Metazoa > Arthropoda > Thecostraca > Neoverrucidae > Imbricaverruca > Imbricaverruca yamaguchii. The sequence goes on from JAOTOL010001521.1 coordinate 1,055,621, forward strand.
TCGTACCCTCCCCTAGGTGACTTCTTTTTCAAATTATGGCCTCCTCCTGGAGGCCCCTAATTTGTAGAATCTCCTTTTCTTCCTGGGGGCCTCATTGTCCTGGTGACCTCTTCGTCCTGGGACCTCCTTCTCGTCCCGGAGGCCTCCTTATAGTCCTTGGGGCCTCCGTGCCAAGTGTTGGCACTCTCTTGATATCTGGGGCCTCCTACTATCTCCTAGTTGACTCTTTTTGAAATTATGGACATCCTCTTGGTAGCCCATAGTTTGGAGAATCTCTTTTTCGTTCTGGGGGCCTTTTTTTCGTCCTGTGGAACCTCCTTTTCGTCCTTGGTGCCTCCTTTTCGTTCTGGGGTCCTCCGTGTCAATTGCTGGCACTCCCTTGATTTCTGGGGCCTCCTATCCTCTCCTAGGTGATTTATGTTTCAAATTAGGGGCCTGCTCATGGATTTCTGGAGTCCTCCGCTTCGTCCTCCGCTTCGTCCTGGGGTCCTCCGCTTTTCTTTCTGGGGGTCCTTCGCTTCGTCCTGGAGGGCCTCCTATTCGTTCTGAGGGCCTCCGTGTCAATTTTTGGCACTCTCTTCATTTCTGGGGCCTCCTACCCTCTCCTAGGTGACTTCTTTTTCACATTATGGGCCTCCTCTTGGAGGTCCCTAATTTGTACAATCTCATTTCTTCATGGGGCCTCCTTTTCGTCTCGGGGGCCTCCTTTTCATCCCTGTGGGACTCCTTTTCATCCTGGAGGGCCTCATTTTCGTCCTGGGGCCTCGTTTTCGTCCTGGGACCTCCTTTTGGCCCTGTGGCCTCCTTTTCGTCCTGTGTGCATCCTTTTCGTTCTGAGGGCCTCCTTTTCGTCATGGGGTCCTCCTTTTCGTCCTGGGGGCCTCTATTTCATCCTGGGGGCCTCTATTTCGTCCTGGGGGGCCTGCATTTCGTCCTGGGTCCTCCTTTTCGTCCTGGGGGCCTCCTCAAATTTCGGGGGACGGCGCCCCCCAGTCTCACGGCAGGGGGAAATTTCCACCGCTCCCCCTCCGGTGGCGACGACCCTGCACAGAAGATGTATGACTCGTTTTAATTACAAGATGTTGAGTGGTCAATTGCTACCATTTCACTTTAAGGGCAAGGTGACGGTGTGAAATGATTTGATAATACAACGAATTACACATTATAAGAGAGTTTGTTTCAATGTTGTTCCAATTTGACCATTGGGACTGACTTGCACCTTCTCTGGAAACCAGAATATAGCATTAATCAGAGCCAGTCCACTCCGGTGGTGCTCCTTCACAGACCCACCACTAGACCGGCGCCACTGGTATTATGTCCGCTCATGATTCCTAACGAACTAGGGCAAACCACATGCCCATTAGTGATGCTGAAATGAGCTTGCACCCACCCACCCACATAATGGACGTTGAAGAAGTTTTGTTTGAACAGCAATATTAAATGGTTTCACTCGCACCAGGAAGATAAGCCTATTATTACAAAAGGATCCATCGGACATGAAAAAAGTTATAATTCGAACAAGAAGTATGAATTTGAAACTAAAGACATAAAGACATAAAGACATAAAAGATTAGTGCAACTATGAGCCACAAGGGCCCTTCTTGGTTGCACTTTGTACACTGAACCAGTTGCCCACCAAATCTGTCAATCAGCCCTCCCTGTAATACTGAAAAGCAAGCCCTCTATTCTTATAATGATTGCATCTATGCTGTTTTTAAAGATGTTCAATGTGCTGCTTACTGTGAAACTAGTTACACTATGATGAACGCTTTTTTCCGGACCATATGCTGCTGTGAGCCATAGGCACGCCCATAGGACCTGCCCCTGGGCGCTCAATATTACAATTATCAGGTTCGCTCTTCAAGTGCTAGACCCTAGTACTTTGCGAAATTCCTGGGTGCGCCCCTGCTGTTCACCCTGGCCCACACACTTTTCAAGACTTTCCTACACCTGACTTTCCTACACCTTGATGTTTGGTCTATCAACGAAGACCAAAATTTCGGGGAAGATAAATTATAGTATTTTACGCTCGGTGGCTCGCACCGAACTAACCATAACAAAGAAAATCCATATTTCATAAATTTATGAACATCCCGACCTGTAGGAGACAACGGAACTATCCCTTCGATATATATTTGCTAGTCCCGACCTGTATACGATTCCAAATGCGGCGCTCATCTCTTTAACTCGCATACATCTTCTACGTAATGCGAGCTTCCAGACACTTCGGGAATCGGCGAGAGCTGTGGGTGATAGGGGAGGATAATGGGATACGGCAGGGAGTAGCCTCCGGTTAGAAATAATTAATTTCTATTGAAGCACTCATTTTAAAATTAGCTTGCATTAGTGGGTAATTACCTACGCCCTAAGAAGGGGAGCGACAACGTCATCCAGCCGAAACTGGTGGGTTTTGTCTAGAGCGAAATTTGCGGTTTAAAATAGTCTGATGTCCTGTAATTTTTTATTATCTTTTGTTTCTGGCACAATTCAATATTTATTCCAGACAAGAAATATTTGCAGCCAGACATCCATGGTAGACAATTGTATATTATTAATATAATATACTTAATTAAGCTGACCCAGTAGCTCAGTTGGCTAGATCAGTGATAAATTATTTGCAAAATTGGGTGGAACATACCTACCACCTATTGAACACTGAATAGACATCCTGCAGGGCAGGGACGGCCGAGTGGTTAAGGTGTTGGGCTATGGGTACCAAAGGTCTCGGGTTCGACTCTAGCACCACTCAGGACATTTCCCAATCCCGCTGCCCACCAGTGAAACAGTGTGGGCGGCGCCATTAGCCATGAAAGTGCATAAAGTGTGTTGTGAACCAACCAATAAACAAGAATAGACATCCCACTGAAAGGAGCATGTGCATCATGTTTTTTGGTGCATGTTGTGAACCATTCATTTCGCATTTCTAACTGTATCCCATTTACCTCCAAGTAGCATGCTTATGCTCATAGCAAATCCTAGATTGTGGTAACAAACATCCCATATCACAATCCCAGGATTACCTATGGTGTGCAGTGTTATACAATATCAGTTTATAGCACAGGTGTTTGCACTGTTATTGTTGCTATCTGTGTGACAAAATTAGGTAGGTAGGTAGGGTAAAACACCTAACTCGGGCCACTGCCCAACTTGGGCCACTCACTTTTTCCAACCTCCTTATCCTGGACCACCAAAACTCTGATGGCTATGTTAAATGAAACTATTTCATCATTTGATCTTTCTTCTGTTGCCTCAAATTGAGCCAATCACATGATATGTGATAGACAACCAACCAGAGGATGGAACACTGGACAGGTCCCACTGCCATTGGTTGGCCCAAACTCTGACTTGTTGGGACCTAAGATAATACTGTGCTCTTGCAATGTGGTTTTAGCCTGTGTTTTTAAAATGATGGCATTGATGGTGCATTCAAAGATGCAAAATGTTTCATTAAATGTGTTTTATTTACTTATTTTTTCTCCAATTGTTGTCCCTCATATCAGATGCAGCAGCAGCCTATCTCCTTTGGCTGTATGTACCTTCATTGGATCTTTCAATGTGGGGCATTCCTTGGTGAGCTGCCCATAGATCATGGCAGCCAATACAAGGATGCCTCAGTATGCAAAGAAGAATGCAATGAATGTGATTATGTAAATATAATTTGTATCCCATGCTTTTTTCTTTTCAATTTGCAGATAGACCACCACCAATTAATAGAAAGGAAATGTGACTCCGGGAAATCTGCAAACTGTTAACAAGCCAGTAATGCCCACAGAGTTCCCAGGGTCACAAGATGAAAATGTTAGGGAAGTACAGAAATGTTGAGAACAGATTCATATGGAGATGACTCATGCAGAATAACATAGGTGTGTACCAGCCTACCAATATCCTCTGACACAAAAAGGAACACAGAAAAGTCAAATCAATCATTTGTACATTTTCATATATCATCAGCACTCATACCAAATCTGGCAAGGTACAACCTATAAAGGTACCTTTGTGAATTGTATGAGCTATAGTCTGACTTCAGTTTTCATTTGGTGTGTATATTCCATAAAGAGACATCTAATGCATTTCTTTACCACCTCTTTTTTCCATGGTACTTGCTCAATACTGGGAAATATTTTTTTTTTTTTTTAATTATATTTTTATAAATTTAATCCGAGTTGTTGTTGGGATGGCTTGAGGAGCCAGGGTTCTATTGCTAAGCAGAGCTTGTTGCGTGAACCCTGGCCCCACCACCCAATTCATGAACTCCAGTTCAACGGCAGAATTTAGACCGAAAGTTTAACGTGCCGCCAATGCACCGACACAGCCGCCCGGTAGCTCGTCCCCAGGCCTTATCGGGCTAGTTGCCAACTGACACTCCCAGCCGGGGGCTAAATGCGAGCGCGCGAAGCGACTCGAACCCTGTGTTGCCAGTACAGGGGAGACCAGTGCAGGCCAGAGCTCTAACCAACTGAGCTACCGGGGCGCCAATTTTACATTGCTCCATGATTTTGGAGCAGAGTGAGTAATAGCATACAGCCTATATTGTTGATAGATAAATGGTGTAGATAAATGTTGAATAATTCTTGTACTAGAAGGTGTTGTATATAAAAAAGTAAGTCATAGCATGTGGCAATGTGTCATGAACAAATTTGTGCAGAATTAATGTTTTGTTCATGCACCATGTTGGTTAACTTCAATATATTGTACTTGACAAACAATTCATTTGTAGGGTATGTATAACATCAGTAATAAATAATTATCAAGGCACGTTTCTGGAATTGAGTGACTTGGTTTAGTCTAGTAGAATAATTATTACCCCAAGTCACAGTGCAGTAATTTAAGTAGGGAGGGATTAAAGAGTGGTATAAATACTTCAGTTCTAGACTTGTTATGAAGTATTTTTTCCCTCCCCAAAATACCAAAGTTTCTACTAATGATGGATGTAATATAATCGATGTGCCCATTCCAAGTTAATTTTTCATCCAACACCATGCCAAGATACTTGATTTGCTGTTTTCTTTTCACTTTAAGATAATTGATCATTATATTTATGTCATTAATGGGAGTTCCAGAATATATTTGGTAATTTGCCTTCGTATCAAGCAGCAATCAATTTTCAGTCATTTCAAGCTATCCAGTTCGTTTTTGGAAAAGAAAGGAATGCATAATTTTCTAGAGAAGAATACTTTCTTGATGGCAGACATCTGGCACAGGGCCATGTTCCCAACCCTGTCCGGAGCCGACAGGTTGGAAGACCAGAGACATCTTTCACACACAACCCTACGAGACAACCTAACACGGCCGAATCGCATTCGATCCGCCTGAACCTAAACGGACACTGCCGCATCCTTTGTCATTGCCCTTGAATACAGTTACCATGCTAGACAGCATCCATCATGGGTTGTTGCTTGCCGTGACCTCACTTGCCCTTGCTTCTCATTGTGCGCCGCAAATTCCCCGCAGATAATCTTCTGCCTAGTTGATGGCACTCTGGCGATTATTGTCCAACTGAAGTCAAATGTACTGCTTGCCACATCACTAATACATAGGCTGTTTTCGTGAATACTGGTATCACTTCAGAAGATACACCTGGCCAATGCACCTGATGGGTTATCAATTTTAATGCATTTTTCCAGAGATTTCAAGTCCATGTATTGTTCCTATGCATCATCATGCATTGAGCTTGAAGAATGTGCTGCTGAAGCAGTGATCTTGTTTTTCTATGTGACATCTGATATTCATTATTTTAGAATGTGTTTGCCAGCCGTAATTTGCATGCATTTTCGGAAAGTCTGATCAAATTACTAGCAGTTTTTCCACTAATTAAAGTATAATTGGTGCCACACACCTACCTGACTTTGTATGACCTGAATTAACTGACCTGTGTTTCAGTGCAAGAGCTCATTGTGCCTTGTGGCATATAAATGGAGAGATTTCACTTGCTGTTATCTCATGCTGATGCAGCTCTGTTTGTGATATGCATTCCAGGTTTGAACAGTGTAGAAGCATTGGTTCAAGTGAACTTGCAGTGTCAACACCCCAGCTATGGTCGACTACAGCAAATGGAAGGACATTGAGGTAAAATTGTGCTGAATGTAGTCTGATGCAGTAATGCATCTAAGAAGGGATACAAGGGTTGCCACTTTGGCGAGCTTTAATCGGGACATCTTTCGTGTGGATTTATTCGCAATCCGTAACGAGTGGAAAACGATGTACAGATTATGTTTGACGAGGGGCTAGTCGTTTGCCCCGAGGGTGCCGCTAGCAAAGCCTATGGCGCATTCGAAAGCTGCACAAAATGTTGCATAATACGGCGTATAATGGGTGATTTTGCTCCCAGTTTGTATGATTCAACGTCATTGAAGTCTAGGAACATTTGAACTACTCATCGGCGACGTGATGTGCAATCGTTTCCGGCGGTCACACGTGGAGGAACTTCGGGAAAAAAATGTACACCATTTAACTGAACTGTCATTCTCATATGCCTGGCGATACACCTGTCGCATTATGTGCCTTTCTGCATCGGTGTTGTGCATATCTTTTTGGCGGACCCAGCCGCCCCACTGTTGGCTCGCGCCCTCTCTTTCCAAATGGTGTAAATGGTATCAGCATTTAGAATGTGACTCCATGGACTGCCCCATACAATGATGTTGATGTCTGGTGAGGTCCAGTGTTTGAGGTCCCAGCGATTTTCACACGTCACCACTCCTGCCTATGTGCTTCCACTCTTGCAGTTAATTTGTCATCCCATTTCTCCCAAGAGAATGACCGGATTCCTTTATTGGTTAACCCGGCGTTATAATGACTTCGTGTGATCACCAGGTCAAAGAACAGCAGAAAAAATAGAATTGAATGATCGCACAAAAAGAGATGTTGCTACATTTTAATATATTTGGTGGCATTTTGGCAGTACCTAGCACTATTACCCAGCACTGCCCGTCAATTTTGTGCGATCACTGGACTTGCTACATTCGTTTCGACTATATTTTGCATGTAACTGCAATTTTATGTATGGCGTTGTAAACTACGGTTGTTATTTGTGACAGGGAAGTGATTGAACATGAGAAATGTATATAACAATGTTTGTGTAGCACTTGTCTAATCGCCTCTAAGGTTGGTTGGTGGATAATTCGATTTTCGAGCATTTTGAAGTATAAATTAAACCATATTGAGGCTGGTCGGAACCGGGTAGCCTCTAATCTGTTGCCTTAGTTGCCATTGAAAACATATGTATATCTTAGCTAGTTGTATGTACAATCCGTTTATACTCCATTTCAGGCTGTTGGTACCATACACAGTGTGCTGAGAGGCAGGGGTGGTCGAGTGGTTAAGACGTTGAGCTTTGGGTACCAGAGTTCTCGGTTCCAACCCTCACACCATGCGGGACATTTCCAAATACCGCGGCCCACCGTCGAAACAGTGTGAGCGGCGCCATTAGCCGTGATCGTGCATAAAGTGCGTCGTTGGGCGGGTATGGTCGAGTGGTTAAGGTGTCGGGCTATGGGTACCAAAGGCCTAGGTTCGACACTGGCGCCGCCCAGGACAACATTTCCCAATCCCGCGGCCCACCGGCGAAACAGTGTGGGCGGCATCATTAGCCGTGAATTTGCATAAAGTGCGTCGTGAACTACCCAATAAATAACAAAAACAAATGAAGGGCGTCGTGAAACACCCAATAAGCAGTGTGCTGTTTAGCGCGCCAAGCGTGTGTTGACTCCCGATGTCCCCGTGTGCGCTGTCGGTGACGGCCGCGGGCCGTGACCGTGACCGCTGTGTCGCAAGGTGTCCGACGATGAGGACGAGACCCACCCCAACATCGACACGCCCTCGCTGTTCCGGTGGCGGCACGAGGCTCGCATCAAGCGGGCGCAGGAGATGCAGCAGGAGAAGGACACCCTGCTGTCGCAGAAGAACGAGTAGGTGGTGCCGCGTGCGGTCCCCGTCGGCGTTGGGTGGGCTGGCGGTGACGCCGTCGGTGGACTTGGCAGTTCGGTGGTGGTGGTTGTGTGTGGTGGTGGTGGGGGGGGGTCTGCCGCTGGTGGCGGTGTCGGTTGGGTTGGGCTGGAGGGGGTTGCCGCCGGTGAGGTTGCAGTTCGGTGGAGGGGGTTGGGTGCCGCCGGTGGGGTTGGCAGTTCGGTGGAGGGAGGGGTAGGGGTAGGGCTGACGCCGGTGGGATTGGCAGTTCAGTGGAGGGGGCTTCCGCTGATGGGGTTCGTAGTTCGGTGGAGGGAGGCTGCCGCCGGTGGGGTTGGGGGTTGGGGCTGCCGCCGGTGGGGTTGGCAATTCGGTGGAGGGGGGCTGACACCGGTGGGGTTGGCAGTTCGGTGGGGGGGGGGGGGCTGCCGCCGGTTCACCAGGCAGACACCAGGTGCAGGGAATTCCTCAGTTTCCAGCAGCAGTCGTTGAGAATCACATCTGGTGTGCTTGGTGTTGGATATGACAACCGGAAGGATAATGCAGGACGATTTGTGTAACAATGCCTATTTTGCTAGATACGTCAAACGAGTGGATGAAACTAGGGCAAAGCTGAAGAAGGCTGAACAAGACAAATCGAGCAACCTGGACAGTCTCAAGAAGTCCCTGCAAGAACTTGAAAAGGAAGGCGCTGATGCCAAGAATCGATGGGCGGAGTTTGAAAAGAAAGAGAAGGTAAACTGAGGTCTTTGAAGTGTGACGTTCAGAATGTTCGGTCGTCGGCAATCGCAACTACAGTACTTGATCCTGTGTTCTATTTTTATAAAGGGAATGTACATCTATTTCTGAGAAAGTGAACCTAAGACTGCATTATGTTCTTCATAATAGATGAAATACAATCTTGAAAATATTTCCGATGACAGCAATCCGGCTAAATCTCGGCTTCAAAGTGCCTGAAAATGCACTTGCCTACCAAACAACATTGGGAGTGGCAATGCAAGTACTCGAGCCATTCGCAGCTCTATGCTGCGCGGGGCAGAAATGTTTCCTTTCGATGGCAGTATACTTTTTTGGTAGGGTCCATTATTTGATGAACTCTGTCCTTGCTTCTCCACGAGGCAAGGAACAAAAAAGCGAAAGACTGATGCCGCCGCCGCATGCTTGTTTCTCGTTCATTTTTTGTTCGTGGGCGAGTGGAAGTGAGCTTTGAAGCGTGGCGGGCCACACAGACCTATCGCGGACTGTAAAGCTGCGGTTTTGCAAATAAAGACGAAAAAGTGCACCCTTTCGGGAGCCTGAGTCGGGTTAGATTGCTCAAGCTGTCAAACAAATTTCAAGAATAAACCGGTTCGTAGCGCTTGATGCCTCGTCCGCCGAGCATACGGAGGATGTAGGCTACTGGGTGTGGTAGAGTTACCTCGTAGGCTTCAGGCACCCGGCACATAATAATCAATCACCTTATATTTATTTCTGTTAACAGATGATGCCATGGAACGTGGACACAATCTCCAACGACGGCTTCTCCAAGACGGTCATCAACACCAAACCGCGCCGGAAGGACGAGGACCTGACGGAGGAGGAGCGCGAGGAGCGCATGCGCAACCACGTCAAGCAGTACGAGAAGGACATGAAGAAGTACGGGATGCTGCAGAAGTTCGACGACAGCAAGCGCTTCCTCGCTGAGAACATGCACCTGGTTTGCGAGGACACGGCCAACTACCTGGTCATCTGGGCCATCAACCTGGAGATGGAGGAGGTACTGGAGGCAGCGAATTTATCCGGCCAGGGGTAGCTTTGGCTTGGGCTCGGTGATTGACTGTATGGTTGCTTAAGCTCGCCGATGGCTTTAGTAGGTGTCTTAATTTGAATCATGTGCTTGTTTTATGTACGGATCCATACACTATGGATGTACACTGTGAGTAGTCTTTGTTGTTGCACTTTTGACGGAAAATGGTCACTTTACTGTACGATTTTCCATTCCATTTTTTCACCAAGCATTTCGCTTCAAGCTAGAGGGGGGTGGAGTCGGTACTTATCTCTGTATTGACATCAATCCTGGATCCACCACTTGTTACGTTTAGCGACAGACGTCCACAACTAATCACCTATAGTGACATGCTTTTGGTTTGTTGCCAGAAACATAGTTTAATGGAGCACGTGGCACACCAGTGCATCTGTATGAACTACATCTTGGAGCTGGGGAAGCAACTAGACGTGGATCCCAAGGCATGCGTCTCTTCCTTCTTCTCAAAGTAAGTGCCTGTCTAGCGCATGTTTTTAGCTGGCCAATGCCATTCAGCGATTTTGAAGAAGTTGATTTTCGCACTAAGGAGTGGACGCGAAGCCCACATCGTTAATACTGATTGGTTTTCACTTTAGTCCCGAGTCAAATTGACGTGACCCTGTCGGAGTTGTGCTGACGTTTGATTGCCCTGGACACAGTTACTAACATTGGGTTTTCATTGCGCTTTTTGTTTTAAATACTTGTCGATTTAGTTCAATTGAAAGGCACAACTGTTTTTAAGTTTTGATTCTCGCCGTATTTCGGCCGCCTGAGCATCAAACTTCCTGCCTCAGTGCACTTGTTTAGTCGTGTCATTCACCGTGCCTGTCATCATCTGTTGTTGCATGTGCGGACTTCCGTGTGCCCGTCTCCCCTGTTGTAGAGCCGAGCCGGTGCTGCTGCGGCCATCGATCACGGCCAGCTCACGTTTGCGTGCGCTTTAGTGTGTGGTCGATGGTGACGTTGGCTGTGATTATCCACGGTGGTTGCCTGGCGTCCGTCCCCGGGCCCATTGTCGGACTGCACGTGGCGAGCCGGCTGCCCGCCTCGTCACAGTCTCCGGGTACCGCCAGATCTGGCTGGAGAATAGCACATATCCGGGAGTAGCTGCCCACTCCTACTGCCCAAAGTCAGCATCAAGTCTTCAATTATTGCATTCAGTGTGTGTGTATATATATATGTATATACACCGAATGAAATAATGGAAGTGTCTATATATAATCAATTATATGATGCTTCCTTAAGTTGTATTATTTACTCCACTTAACATCAGACTTTGAATTGAGAGAACAAGCTAAAATTTATGTAGTTCTCCACAAACTTAGGTTGCTGTAGCTGCCAATAATGCCGTGCATCACAGCCATTCACCACAGGTGCCGTTCGTATTATTGTCTTCTGTTGTTGGACTAGGATGGATGCTGGATGGCTTCATGGTGAAATATTGCCGACATCCACGTATCAAGCTGGGCAGCATTTAAATCCTGAAAGCACAATGGTAAAATTAAAAGATGTTCTACCTGGAAGTATGAGTCAGCAGTGGGTCAACCAGGAGTTTCATGGGGGAGAGTAGCTGAAGACAAGAAAGGATAACACACAGCAATAACAAAGGATCATATTACAACTGCAACATAAGCATGCAACAGACAATGGAGCCTATCACTGACGATATAAATAATGCCGCAAAGAGAGCACGGCACACGACACATTCGACATAAACATACACCAAAAGCACGCTTGAGACCGTGTGTTCGAACCCTTAACTTGTGCACCAATCAACATGAGAAAGCATGCTTTTTGCTATAAGGCGAGCACCGACCTGTATGAGGCTCTCTTGATATCGCAAAGAGGCGAGGTATGCGATTCAAATTCGGATGTCGCGGGAATGTTTCTGGACCGCGAGCATGGTTTGTGTGACCAACCCATTTGGTCTACTGGCAGGCACCACGTCAAAAACTTCCCGCCATTGAGCAGATTTGTGTTTGCGAAACAATGGATGCTTTCTGTTCACACGCTGTACAACGGGAGGTTATCAGTGAGCGTCGAGTGTTCAATGTTGCCAACGAACACCGCCTGACACAGTCTCTACTGTGCGGGAGCAAAACCCAGCTAGGGACGTCCATAGCCTCCCATTCCATTTAGTGTTTGTGGTGAAACCCGTGGTCGGTAATTGCGCAGCCATGCCACCTTGTCTGCCGGACAATCGTTTCCCGTTGAGCATTTATGTGTTTATTTCGGTGGTCTGGCCCGGGTATTGAGTGCGATTGTTAGAGGGAAGGATCATGTAGCGTGCATGCAATTTTCTTTTAGCTGTGGGCTGTAGACATCACATCTGAAGACAATGTTTCGTTTTAAAAAAATATTTACATCTTGGCATACTTCAACCAAATTGAACAGTTCAAATCGTGATTGAGCACTTAACGTTTTCGAGAATGTAGATGCATGTGCTTGTATGTTATGTTATGTTGCCTTTTTGTCATCCTTAGCACCTTTTCCTACACATAACACGTAACTAAAAATTAACTTGAGAGCAATAACGTGTACGGCGCCACCAACCCCAGGTCCTCCCGCCGGTGTGTCTTCCCGCTGAACTCGTATGAACCACCGGCGTCACCCCCGATGCCCGGCTATCTTATAATCCGTGTCTGCCCGTCTCACCCTCCATTTCCGGGTCCTCTCGCCGTCCGTCTCACTATACGTATACGCAGTGTAAAATAATTGACCATGTGGCCTGGAAATTCACAGTTAATGCAATTGTGCTATTTCATCCTTGTCTTAGGTTTTTACCATTTTGCTACATATGTGGGCAGTCATTATACACACGACTGCTAAAAAATGTAAAATGCATGGGACTGAAGTGAAAGGCATTCCGCTTTTTTAATCCTTAAGTAGCGATCCTTTATTTTCTTCCAATCTTTCACTATTCCCAAGCAACTTCTTTCTTCATCCACGCAGTTAATGGTGAAGTAATTTTAGGACACTGCGTATACGGGTCACTCGCTGTCCATCTCACCATTCATGTCCGGGTCCTCTCTCTGTCCGTCTCACCATCCATTTCCGGGTGTTGTGGCTGTCCGTCTCACTATCAGCATACGGGTCCTCTCTCTGTCCGTCTCACCATCCATTTCCGGGTGCTGTGGCTGTCCGTGCCCACTTTCAGTGCACCGGTGTGTCCTTGAGCGAGAACCTCCCATCGGCCAGGATCCAGGTGGCAGACCCCGAGTACAAGCGATCGTTCACCGACGAGGTCGAGTCGTTCAAGCGGCGCATCCGCAAGCGCGCCGCCCAGAAGGTGGAGGCGGCCGTGAAGGAGTACGAGGAGGAGCAGCGCCAGAAGCGGATCGGGCCCGGCGGGTTGGATCCGGCCGAGGTGTTCGAGACGCTGCCCGAGGTACGCGCACGTCCGGCCTGTCTGCGCCGGCACGTGTTTTTGGTTGTGGAGGTAGGGGTGGGATTGGGGCGAGCGTGGCTGTGCTGGTGTGCAGTGGTGACGGGGCTCGGCTCGGATCTGGCCAGTTATCGTGACTCGGGGCTGGTTTGGAGTCGGTTGTATATATGGGTAGCAAATGTGCCATTTACTGTTGCGAACATTCTTCTAATTCTGAGTCGAAAACAGTACACCGAAATTTAATCCCAAATGGCTCCAACTGAGCGAAATCATGAAGAACAGCCAACAGCCACCATCATGAGAAGTGAAGCGCCCAAATGAAAGTACGCAGGCATCACAACAAGAGTGATCACTGGACGAGGTATTTTTAACTTGGGTGGGAGAGGGCCGTCCATTAGATATATGCAAGGTACTCGTAAAGTAATATACTAACCGGGGCAAGAAGCTTCCGCTTCAGCAATGTGCTTGGGGGACTCGCCATCGCCTAGCTGGTTGTAACCAGAAAATGCTTTGTTCCTGCCCGTTGTTTCCCTCTGACGCACGTGCGTCCCCCAGAATGTCTCTACGGTAACTATAAGACATCGCTTTGCGTTATGATACGCTGGTGTTAGCCGATTATGTTGTTAGCTGTCAGTAAAGTAATTCGAACGAGAAGGTACCGGGAATATTGATCGGTTTTCTGGCATGACTCGCACGGCTTTGTAGTGGAAGGGTGCATTGTGTTGGGCAGCCGATGCCCATTCCGCTCCGTAATATGTGCATCATGTGCCATATTATGTGTGCCAGTCTTGTCTTATCTGTCAGTATGTTGCTGTCATGCCCATACATATTGTAACAACATTGTTTGTGTGTGTGTGTGCGTTTAGATGTGTGTGATTAAATACGTTTTTTTTGGAAACAACTTCATATCAAAAATACAAATATGCACATTATTTTAAAGTATGTGTAACAAGTTGAAAGTATAAATTTTGAGCTTAAACATTTAAAAGTAAGCTCACCAATTCATCATTCAACACACCGAGAAAGATGAACTCTCATATTACACCATCACCACTTCGCTAGTGAATCAATGCTACTAATAAGGAAGCTGCTTTTTGTTTCGTTTATTTCATGCTTTGTTTTTGATAAAAACTTTTCGCCATACTGAATATGTTCCGATACACATCGGAACATATTCAGTATGGGGAAAAAATTCAGGGCGCGTGTTAAATCACCGAAGTAATTTAACACGCGCCCTGAAGGGGAGGGGGTAATCCGCCCATCCTCCGGGCTTTCGTGCATAACTCGATTTTACCGGTTGATATACCCAATGTTTTACGTACCTGCTTAGGGATGACCGGCGTGTTGTTTAAAGCAAGAAAATCAGAAATCGTACGGATTTTTTTTAGTTAGGGTTAGCTAAGATAAAAAATAGTTCGCTGTGCCAGACTACAAAAATCGGCGCTGGTGCGCTTCCCGTATATTTGCAAAAGGGAAGTGTTCTTGGCAACACTAGCGACTTGTTTTATGTATATTGTTATGCTATATAGTTTCAAAGAAATGTTAGGTTACCGAGGTCAAGTCAGGTCAAGTTCATGACAGTTTAATGCAACCAAACTTGGTCAGCTGGAATGTTGTCATAGATGCAAATGGCTGTTATGCGATTGATGTCACTTTATATGTTACTTCCTACACATCCTGAAAAGTACTGCTTGTCATTGTGTACCTAAGCGTTTCCATACTTTATTCATGCACTTTACTCCTTTTCGTGAAGCCGATTGTGCCGAGCCGCCCGCCGGAGCAGTCGGGGGGCGGCCTGGTTCCAGTAACTGGAGCAGGTAAAGACCGAATAATGTGCTACTATATAGGTGACCTGAAGTCATATGCTAGGCATGTGTATTGCATTATTTGTAATGTACAAAATAAAATACCATTGATACCAATTTTGAATCATTTAAACACAATCACACCTATTATAACAATGACAAGCCATGCCACGCAAAACAATTACACAATATTTGACCTCATTTGGCCCTGAAGATATTGACCCAATGTCATGAGATTTGCACAAAATATAACTAACTACCGTACCCATCCACTCTGCGAATTTCGTTGTTCCAGCTTTAATAAGAGCCGATATGTTAGGGACGGAATCCGCCACCTCCAGTGCGCGTTATTTTCAGGGGCCCTCCAGGGCGCGTGTTAAGGCATGTTCAACATTTGCATACACTTTTTTCATGGAATTCCTATACAATTATTTCCATATCATTTACAGCACCAAAATATTGTAATAACATTGTTTGTTCCAATTTCCATTCCAGTATTCGAGTACCTATCAAGAAGGAAGATGTAAAAAATAATCCGAGCTTCTTTCACTACTTTATGCATCAGAATCTAACCAACAATGAAAATTGACCTTGATAATTTGTACAAGGTACACAATGAACAAAGGGGTTATGAGTACGAGGTTATCCAAGTATTTGCATTCATGTGTGTGTATATATATATATATATATATATATATATATATATATATATATATGTATAGCTCTATCTATCTATTTATCTATATATATATATATATATATATATATATATATATATATATATATATATATATATATATGTATCTATCTATCTATCTATCTATCTATCTATCTCTCTTTTTGAGAGGGCTCTAGCCCTCTCAGAAATATATAGAACAACACTCAGGGGCACATATATGCATATGCTTGTGGAGATCTCTGCTATGTTGCATGGATCCATCTTCTCTCTTTCCCCTCATAACACTACGTAGTCCCAGAAGTTCCTTGGTGTTACCAGTTTTCCACCTAGCTAAAGTGCTCCTGTCGCCACTACTAACACATGGTGGTGGCCTATCTGAGAAAAAAAAAACAAGAAAAATGGTAAAAAAGAGTGCAATTATTTGTTCTGCAATATAGCTATAGCGAATGATGTATGTATCTGCGCCCTGAATTTTCCCTAGTCTCTGTCCTGACTTTTTGACAGCTGACCGTAGGAAGGTAAAGCATCAATCGAGCCTGTAACAGTGCGTATAGCCAAATAAGATAGGCAGAGAGACAGATAAGACAAGATAAGATCAGACAGACAGACAGCATACGTAAGAGGGGTCGACATTAGGGGGAAGAACTACTTCGGCTGTAGCTTCGTTATTATTTAGCTGATTCCGACTTTGAGTTCGGTCCATTCCAGCTTTCTGGGTTTGCCTTCTATGTGAACTTTGCATTGCAAAAGCATCGGTTTACCCTCCGAAGCCACGGGTGTGGCCTGCGCCTGTAATCTTGTTGAGGTCACTGGTGTGGCACAAGAGGGAAGTGGCTACGCGCCATGTTTTCAGCGCGTGAGTGCTCCGTCGCCCGGAACATGTGGACGATGGAGCAGCCACGTATAGTGCTTCAGGCATTAAGCTGCCCGTCCATTCTTGTGCGCCCCAGAGCACAAGGCGCAAATTTGCGCCTTGTGCAAATTTGCGTTCTGCTTCTCTTGTATCCCGCCACCCAGTCATGGTTGGGCGATTGGTCGATTTGGATGACTGGCTACGGGAGTCAGTAGCCAGTTTCTTTGGGTTCATTTTCAATTTAGTGAGCATATCCGTCATCTTCGTTTGCATGATGATCGTTTTCCCACTCAACAACTAAGCGAAGTCGTCCTGATTTCGGGCAGGTGCTGCAGAAGTGCTTCGAGTCGCAGGACACAGAGCTGCTTCAGAAGACCGTGGCGGAGATGGACCAGGACGAGGCGCGCTACCATATGAAGCGCTGCGTCGATTCGGGTTTATGGGTGGCGGACGCCAAGGCCGCCGAGCGCGAGGCACAGGAAAAGGCGGTGGCCGACGACGCCGACACCTCCTCTGCCGAGCCGATCTACGAAGAGGTGAAAGGCGCCGCCAAGAGTCCATGATTGCCGCGACGGGACGCCAGTGGCGACGGTCGGCGACATCTGACGGACACTCGAGACTGGCGGTGTTGCTTAGCGTTGGAGTTTGCGCACCACGCGGTAGATGGCAGTGGCATCACTCGCACATCGACCTGCCGCGTGCTTACTGCCGGCACGCACGCGGCTTCCTGGCCGGGCCGATCTTTATCACGGACAAACAATGTTTGTGCGCCGCTCAGGTGACGCTGCGCGAGCTGGCTTTGTTGCGGAGCGCCGATGCGCAAATGGTTGGCGGTGCGTTCAGGGGCCGTTCGGTGCGGCGTGAATGCTTGGCACGAGCCACGCGTATCGGCACCTGTGTGCTTCAGGGCCGTTGCGCTTGACGCAGTGAATATGAAACGCGCGCGCCCTGCGTTTGGGCGATGCTGTCGGGTACCGGATGTCGTGAGCGAACGGCAATCCAGTTGTGTTGCATTACACTATTTTTTCTCCAATTCCGTTGGTTGATTGTAGGAGTGTTCAGCATGTCGGGAAAGGTGTGTCTGGTCTCTCGGTATGATACATGCCTATATATCACGCCGGCGTGGCTCTGACGCTGCTGTGCTCTGTTCTGGAGATAAATTCACTCTGATGTTGAAAAGAGACTACAGAGAATGTAGTTATTTGCTCCGGTTTGCCGCAGTGAATATGAGTGGATATAATAAACCGCACCGAGTGAGTTGCGGACAAAAGTGTCCGGCCAGAACCAAGGAGCTTACGCCATGTCCTCAATGGCGTCGTCACCCTCAGTATCTCGGTGGAGTTCAACCCCACGGATCTAGAAGTATTCAAACGAGAAGGGAAAACTATGATTGTTTCAGGCCCTTTGTCTCTATGCATCCCTCCACCCTCCTAACGTAAACAAACTCGGATTTCGGGAACTGTTTCTGGAGTGCAACACAGTCCGGCTTTATTTTCTGACCAAAATTTTCGGTTCAGCTCCTCGAAAGTTCAGCCTGTGGTGTTCCCATGCTCATATTTCTAACTAAAACACAATCAGGTGATCCCTTGCCTCCCCGTCATGGAGATAAAGCAATGTTTTTGCTGGTCATAAAACGGAAGGGCAATACGCAGGTCGTAAACTTTTAGACATTGCGGACGACGACGTTCCTACTCTTCCGATTGTTATTGCTATGGAGAAAGCATTTAATTCCGCAGCTGGCAACCGAATATGCAGTGAGGATGATCGGTTCGGTACTAGCATGGAGGAATTGAACAAATCGTGGGTGCTACTTTGTAATACACAGTGTTGTCCACTATCTCAATCACCTTCAAAGGCTGCAGATATTTAGAGACAGATCAGACAGGCAGACGCGCCTACTTGTCTGGCACGTCGCGAGTCACGGTGACATTGAGCGCGATGGAGACCCGCCGCCCCACCCGTGGTGGGACGGTCGGGCGAGGCCGTCGACCCGATCCAGACCACCCGACTCGCCCGGCACAGAAACTGGGGACCTTCAGTAATCAGGAACATGCTGTATTTCCTCGAAACTTACTACTTTTCCGGATGGTGTCAGACCGCAGGAAAACCTTTGATGTGGTCCGGTCCCCAGGTAGCGGTGGCGATTCCCGCGCATGTCCTGTTTGATAATTAACGGCGTAAACAAATCTACGGAATGCCACGGATGTAGCTGGGTATCTGGATACATGTCCACTTAATTTTACATCACCCATGGTGTATGTTTGTGGGGGGGGGGTGAATACTGCCGGTCACGCAAAATGCGGCTGGCATCCCGCTGACATGCTGACCAGACTAGACCTGCCAATTATTTACAGTCCATAGCAAAAGCACGACGAGATGAACCCCTGCGCTTTTCGAGGCGCTATCGCTCCAAACTGCCAGTTTTCATGCGATAGCTGAACATTCTCGTGCCGGGGGTCGTCAGCGACAACTGGCGAAGGCTGGAGCTGCATTCAGAGCCCGGGCAATTAAATAAGCGCTCGCGTGGTAGCGCACCGCGGAAGGTCTGGTGGTGTGATGACGAGGCTGGGTGCTTAATGGGAATACACCAGTTGCTTTGCCCCTGATCAGAAACGAGTGAACAAATCAACGGCGCTGTGAGCCCCGCTTACGCATGCATTGGCCGGTCGATATTGGTGCGAAGAACACAATTACTCAATATCAGCGTACGGCCACTGAATAGAACGCCGATGATGGCAGCCTCCGAACGCGAGCTTTGCTCTACGCAACATGTGATCTGATTACGCACTTGCTCGCCGAATGTAATAATGTGCACAACTTTCAATGCTGAAGTGGATATTTGGCGGGGGAATAGGCAAGGCCGCACATAGCTTCCCACTTCCCCTGAGGTTCAGAAGGCTAACTAACCGGTAAATTTTATCGCGAAAATCGGCGATCGATTTCATCTGACGTGATCTACATTTTTGTCACATAAAATTGGCGAACTAACCGCGTCAGTTACGGATACGGCGGTCACGGTCAGCCGATATCGGCATTTACAGTGCGTGCACTGTCGAGTGGAGCTCTTCTCTTCAGGAGGTACGGTTTGATGAAAACTTTTGGCACCATTCAGTAAGCGTGCTTCCTGAACATAATTGGCTCACGTGCTGGTCACACCAGAAACGGCGGGCTTTGCCAGAAGGGAAAATCGAATCATGTTGTTCAGTTAGCTGTCACACTATTAAAAAACGAACAGTTTAGCATCCAATGTCGGGTCCTGCGGGTGTCGTTGGAGGCTGACTCGAGACACTGCGTATTTCACGCGTCTACCAACACCACCGGATGCTTTCTTACAGTGCACAACGGTAAACAAAATGTTAATGCGTATTTCATACAACAGTAGTTTTCGTCGAGATACATTTGCAAAGTTGAGTTTCCTTCGATGGCCGGTGCATTCGTTCGATAAGTAGTACAGTGTTTCCGGACCTGGTAATATTTCGAGGTGAGGTATCAACATAATTGAACACTATGATGTCGAAGACGTGCAATATATAAGTAGGCAACGAAACATATAATATATATTCCCTACTGGTCGTTGCCGAAAGGCACGACGAGTGGATGCCCGGCCATTAAGAGTCGCGCCAATGCAAACTTTAGCCCACAGCTTGCATGGCGAACAACAAATGTTCCATCGTCTGCTGCTTACACCACCGCCGCCCATTTCACCTCTCGGTGAACCTTCTCGTGGTAACTTTTCAAAGACATTTTCCTAGCTATCGCTGGAAAATATAAGGCGTTTCTGTGACCGTACGCAGAAACACAAGTATGTGTTTCTGCGTACGATCGCAGCGCACGAAAGACAATGCCAGCATGTCCCAGGCGCCTTGGCAGGCACACAAGCGCATATTCGACACCAACCGGCGATATATATCGCAGCTCGACCAACCTGCCACCGTCGGCAACCAACCTGTCACCGCCGACAACTAATCTGCCACCGCCGACAACTAATCTGCCACCGCCTGCAACTAACCTGCCACCGCCTGCAACTAACCTGCCACCGTCGGCAACTAACCTGCCACCGCCTGCAACCAACCTGTCACCGCCGACAACTAATCTGCCACCGCCTGCAACTAACCTGCCACCGCCTACAACTAACCCGCCACCGTCGGCAACTAACCTGCCACCACCTGCAACTGTCTGAGCTTTGACCTAAGGGAAGTAGTAAGCAGGATACACTTTTTTGGTGTGTAGTGGCCCGTTTTTTTTTAACTGTCAGTGACTTAGCTGAGCTGTTCATGCCGCTTCTTTTTCTAACACGGACGAAATGTAATGAATTCATCACCAGACAATTGCAGCCAATCCAGTTTTTACCTCGAAGCTCCATGCAGATCTTTTCTGCTGGCGAGCATGCTAACCGTGCACTTGTTCCTAAGTCGAGTCCTGGTATCGAAATGTCAGCTTGTACACTCATGCGGGGTCGTCACCCGGCTCGTGGTCGATGGTAATTAGATAATGGCTAATGGATGGCATTGCGTGCAGAATGCAATATGCATACCTTTGGATAGCGTCAACGAGACCTTAACGTTCTAGTTCACTGTTCCGTGCTCAACGAACTGCAAATGGCTGCAGTATGAAATGGAGGCATTCAGCTAGAACCCTTGCTGAAATGTTTATCATTCCCAGCTAACATGTCCTTCGCTTCGATCATATATCCTCCTGCTGCCAAGACGCGTCGTGTATTCTCCGATAAGCAGGGCTGATGCTTTAGTCTTGAGTTTTCACGTCATATGCGGTGGTGATATATCACATGTGAACAGCGTGAGGATAGCATGGTTGTATTCAGGATTTGGGAACTTGATGAGTTCCACGACAGGTCAACCAATGCACTTCACCCCATAATTTTGTATGAAGACCAGCATTTTTTCAAATGGTTGTCTTTGGCATTGAACACGGCTGTACAAGTTTCAGCCCGATTTGCCACACAGTTTTTTTAGCTATGGCCTCCGGCATTATGCTTAGGTCAAATAACATGGGTTGGTTTGACGATGGATATCTCATGAATAAGAAGAGGAGATGGTGACAAAGCATATATATATTTTCGAAAAAAAGGATCCACTGAAACATACCCGAAATAAAATATCAGTATTTCCCACATTTGACCTAGTGATCTCATGACCCCCTGATCTCGTGACCTCCTGTGACCCCTAGCTTATCGAAATTGACAAGTTTGACGAAAGTAATAAATATGGGCATGATTTCCCAGATGGAGCATTATAAAAAATGTTCTTATAAATATTGGATATGACCGTCAAAACATTTTGCGATTTCGCGTTTTCAGGATAGGACGGATTTAGTGTTAGCTCTTTTCTGTTGGAAAGCTACATGAAGTAGAGAACTGGCATACAGACATATGATTAGAAACATTCCCGTCCCCCCCCCCTCCAAGAGAAAAGTTTACCTTTTTAACCCTGCATTGTGCATAGTCTCTCCGGTCAGATCCTCACACCCCGTCTCGGGGGGGGGGGGGTGATAGGAACCCCCTCTAATATCCAAACTAAGCGTCGCACGAAAACGAAAGAAGTGTCATCGGAAAGCGCTCGACGAGTAGGGCCCGACACAAGACCCCCGCAAATATTCCTCCCAAAAGTAACGTTACCAGAAGACCCAGGTTTTCACGACTTACATCGTGTTTTTGGCTCTGGGGAGTTCATTTTGGGGGATATTTAATAAAATTGGGAATCAGATAAGGACAGCGAAATCTACCAGGATCGTACAATATTTGGCCACCAATTTCTTTTTCTTTGGGGGGGGAATGAAATAATTTGAGTTTTTAAGTTTTCTTTCATTTTCCTTTTCAAATTGGTAAAGCTGACTAAAAAAAACATAGTTCTATGTCAACTTGCCTAATAATAAAATGCTTACTTTAGCCAGAATCTTCGATTTGATCTCTAATATGCAGATATGCAAAACTAATAAGTAATCAAAAACGAAAAAAAGGAAAAATTCCTCTTGTGCGTTTTGTTACATTCCTAACGATAAGCAAACGCTGAAAGTTTCATTAAAATATCTGTATTCGTTAATGCGTGACGACTGGCTGAACTTTTTTGGAAGTGACCTCACTTGAACTTGACTTGACTTGAACTCGTTGACCCTAGATGACCTGATTTCAAAAGTTTGACACAACATGCCAAATTGGTGTGGGAAAAGGTATCCACAATTTTGGCGCGCTGCCGCGCGCCGTGCTTTCACTGCCCGCCAAAAACTGAGGGGAAGGAATGGGGGAACGGTTGAACGCCCCCCCCCCCCGATACGGTGCGGGCTAATGTCGATGTTATAGCTTCCATCGAAATCCATCACGAATCTAAAGGCCACTAGCTACCGATAGGTCACCCATGGGCTTACTTACGAGTAGCTACCAAATTGTAGTTAGTTATTAGGGCTTTAGGACACCACGGAATTTTACTTCTGAACAACTGATATGTATTGAATAGCAACAAACATGGCAATAACACAACCCGACCCTATTGAATAAAAGATCAATTACCAACATATTGCATCTGGCGCGGTAAGTAGGCACCTATAACAAACACGAGGATCACTTTGTGTCAGCGATCAAGTGTTAGGTATGTTTATCATTTTGTGCTGAAGAAATTGCAATGCGTCTCTGCAGACTGATGTTGACTATGTGTTAAAGGCAAAAAAAGCCGAGGTGCTTGTCTCGCGTATGTCTTCCCTCTTACTACATCCGTACTTCGTACATATATCCGTACTCACTACGCGTGCATAGCTCAATGCTCACCACCTTGATGGCGGTTCCGAGGGAGACGGGCCGGCGCCGTCATTGATGCCGGCAAACAACAGAGGGGCTGACATCGGTAAGGAAACGATAACAAGCTTGACAGAGCGGGGACAGTGTACTAATCAGTTTCCGAAAACGCGTGGTGGAAAGAGGACGTTATTTTTTTTTGACGTGCGTAAACGCTACAATCAATTGCGAAAGTCACTGTGTCGATTCTTATCGGCCTCATACAAAGCGGATAGCAAAAAAATGTTGAGAAGTGTCGGTAAGCCCCATTGAAAACGCCATCATCTTCACATTACCAGGCTTATTGTGTCCAATTTGCAAGGTGAAAGTTTTGAAACATTCTGTTATACTATCCCCGACTTTTAAAATATTTTTATCACAATCAGTGTCCGAAGCGAATGTAATGGAAAGGATTCACCGAAGCGAAACTTGTTACGAGCAAAATTCATAACGCTGGCAGTAAAAATGCAAAGCATGCCAAAATCGACAAATATGTTAAATTCATGTTGCGGAAATGCTTGAACTCAAAATTGACTTTCCATCAAAGAAAATATGTTCCATTCGCTGTTAGCTATTTCTACCTATTGATAAACCCCTGAAATATACTATATTCAAAGCTTTACAAATTTATGAATGCATATGGAATTTTCAAATTTACTCGTTAAAAGCAACTTTTACAGATTAAAAATTATCCTCGACCAAAGCGATAAGCCAGTGCGAGTTGTCTCAGATGCCATTTTGAAATCATCTGTGAATTGATATTTACTATCTGAAAAAACATTTTCGGAAATCGAAGCCGTTTGCCGCGCTTTTATCACCAGATTTCATGCCATACCACGCGTTGCAGTGACCAGAAATCACAGAGAACGGCTCGAAATGTCCTATTTCACCAATCGCGAAAGTACAATGCTATTTTTCCTTTCTTTCGGAATTTCCGATAATATTTGAACAATTCCTAAGGTGTCTACAGCACCAGATTCTAGGTTCACCCCCCCCCAATTGAATTTCGGCGAACTTCGAAATCGACGCCATTTGTACAGATTTGGTTATCAAAGTTAAGTCGACACCGTTTGCTCTGCTTTCATTTTCCTAACATATGGGTAATTGTGCAGCGCAGTGTTTCGGAATGTCCACATGCGCAATGTCTCAAAATGTTTCCGGGTCATGCTATGCATATCTGAAAAAAACGCGCGTGCTTTCATCACGATAGGGATTCGACAGCCCGTCAATGCAAATGATGCTGTAGGGGTCCGGGCGACGTCGGGCTGGGCGGTGCCGGAGCGGGCTCTGGGCATTGGGTGGGTGGTTGGTTGGCCGCCGCTGGGCCGGCAACCATCCAGTCGGGTGGGTGGTTGGCGTCGCTGGGCCGGCTAGATGGTTGCCGGCGAGTCGTCCCCTTCGCCCACAACTTCTGCAACCGCTCCGACGTGCTTCCAACCCTTCTGCGGTCCGTCGCCACCACTACACGAATTTCGTTTAGCGAGGCCAGGCTTCTATCCGCATCACATACGCCCGTGAGTGTGCCGGTCATGTAACGAGGAGGGGTTGTGGGTTTTCGGGTGTGACGTGACACTGTTGGATGGTTATGATTGAGGTGCACAACATGAGTACTGCCACCGCCGCACTCGTCAATTTACAGGACCCACCCGTGTACCCCCAGACAACACAGCACATCCACCACCCACTCAACCCCTCCCCCCACACTCGCACACGCACAGCATCGACATTCTCGGGGCAGCCAGATGCAAGCGTGGCCCTGGCAACATCCAGTGTAATTTTGGCAGTGATGTTTCTGCACGCTGAATACTTGCGTTGAATTCGAACCAACTCCATTGGTCCTTAAAGCTGCCCCTTTAAACATTCATGCAACAGTCACTCGCTCATTTCATTCCATACGATCATTCGGTCCCTAAGAATACGAAAACGAGTTCGCCCGCAATTTCCCCCTCAAGTGTTACGCAAGCACTTAGCGAGTCATATTCCATTTCACTGGGGACTTGGTTAGTCCCGAATGCATATTAATTACCCGCTCCGAGGCCTACTTGTAAACGGTTGACGCGACTTTCCTGATGGCGTAATTTGTATATATTGTCATTAATGCCCTTAAGGCTTGACAAACCTGGGCGGTGAAACTTTTCCAGGGCTTTTGTGCTGTCTTATGACTGAACTCAGGTATCAATGGCCAACTCACCTAGCTTTATTCAATCGACGCCACGCCGGGCCTTACACGTTGAAGACGTGCGACTGGACCTTACGCATCCCACGGGCGGGCACGGATCCCTAGCACCTTGGGTACGTCTCTGGTCGTCGTTATGCCCTAGCCGGCCCTCCCATTTCAGCCCCGGGACTTACGGCATGCCAAGCCAGTCCGTGCGTCCCCCGAACCTCTGTACCAACTGTGCCGACGTACAGAATTCGGGGGTGGACAAATTACCGGGTGGTGTTTTGCCTATACCCGGTATTGTCCGGTGCCGAACTTCCGACGAACTCAATGTGGTGCCCCCTTATTGGCCCCTCCCACATGCATACTATGCTCGCCCCCTCATCAGCGCCCCTGGATCACAGGGGCCAGCGGGATTTTGCGGTCAAGACATACCTGAACCTAGCGAACCCGTCCCGTCTCAGGGGGGGGGGGGTCTTCAACCGCCCCTTCAGGTTTTTCGCGGATACTGAACGAACGTCGCAAGACAGCGCGCCAAAATTTGGCATACCTTTTCCCACATCAATTTGGCATTCTGTTTCAAAATTTTGAAGTCAGGTCATCTAGGGTCGACGAGTTAGTCAAGGTCAAGTGAGGTCACCTCCAAAAGAAGTTCAACCAGTCGTCACGCTTTAACGGATGCCGATATTTTAATGAAACTTTCTGCGTTTGCTTTTCTTTAGGGTTGCAACAAAACGTACGAGAGGATTTTTTTTTCTTCCGTTTTTGACTAATTATTTTTGCATGTTTGCCTTTTGCCTTTGCAGAAATATTTTAGGGCCCTGGTCGATTTCGCTGTCCTTTTCTGATTTCAAATATTTTTCTTCTTCAAATATCCCCAAAATGAACACCCAGAGCCAAAAACGTAATGGAAGTCTTGAATAGTCGTGAAAACCTAGCCCCCCAAGTGACGTCGCATTTAGGGAAAACTTGTTTGGAGGATGGATTCGGACCCTACTCGTCGAACGCTTTCTGATGATACCTCTTTCCTTTTCGTGCGACGCTTAGTTTGGACTTTAGAGGGGGGTTACTATCCGCCCTCCCCCCGAGACGGGGTGTGAGGATCTGACCGGAGAGACGGCGCGGGTTAATAGTTACCACTTGATTAATGCTCAGGAGTAACAATCAGGAGAGTTTCGTCCTTGCGCCCTTTCGTCGTGCCCACACGCACGCACATTTTGAGGACGGGAGGGTAAATAGCTTCTTACGGTCAACGCCCAAGGACACATTGCCCACCGGAGGGCAGCTGGCGGGCTCTCTCGCTATATCTGCGGTGGTCGTCAAACTCCCCTATGTGCCATAAATTCGCCCGGGGGAAAAGAAGCAGAAACATCACTGCAAAAATTATACTGGATGTTACCCGGGCTACACGTGCTTCTAGCTGCCCCGAAAACGTCGATGCTGTGCGTATGCGGGGGGGGTGAGTGGATGGCGGATGTCCTGTATTGTCTGGGGGTATACGGGTGGGTCTTGTAAATGGACGAGTGCCGGCGGCGGTGGCAATACCCATGGCGTATAATTCAATCACAACCATCCAACAGTGTCACTTCACACCCAAAGCCCACAGCCCCTCCTCGCTACATGACCAGCCGGGCTAACTCATGGGCGTATGCGATGTGGATTGAAGCCTGACCTCGCTAAAACAAATTCTTGCAGTGGTGGCGACGGGCAGCAGAAGGGTTGGAAGGATGTCGGAGCGGTTGAAGAAGCTGTGGGCGATCGGCACGAAACGCCAGCAACCATTGAACCGGCCCGGCAGCGACCCAACCACCCAGCCGCCCAATGCCCGATGCCCAGAGCTCGCTCAGGCACCGCCCAGCCCGACGTGGCCCGGACCCCCTACGATGCCTACAGGTAAAATGAAGCATGATTAATAATTTTACTTCTTATTGTAGGACCAGCATGCTCAGAAGCTCCCATTACCAGACCACCAGATATTCCGAACTAAAATTACGTCGTCATCCGAAGATAAGCTTATGAATGACCTGTCGGTAGCACCTTCTGACCGGCGGTGTCAGTCCGCTGCGTCCAAGCTGCCATACTGCATAGTCAGTGCGGCACGTATTGATTGCCTGCAGTCGACTTACATATGAGCCAAGGCCGTCCCATTGAGCCGTACCGTTTACCTACTTTTTCTACCTTTTTGCCTGTATGCCGTACCTTTTACCTATTTTTGACGTACCTCTCTCTCCCTTAGGGAAGGATTAAGGGACGAGTCATCACTTGTTCAACCGGGACGGCTGTTCAGCTTCTTACAAGAAACAAAGCTTTTACAATATGCTTTAATTCACGTACACTATTGCAAATGAATTGAAGGATATTGTACAAATACTGCCCTGTTCACCAATTCTGGTCCAAATACAAATTTACTGGGTGTAAAATGTGATTTTTTTTGTCAATCTGGCGTGGAACGCACCAACTCACTTGCAATATGCCTCAAAGCTTTTGCTATTGCTAGCCAGGAAATTCAACTGACGAAGAGCGACACGCAAGATGTCAGCGTGGCGCGGGGCGACATGTAGGGCCGCAGCCTGGCGAAGACCGACATGTGGGGCCGCAGCCTGGCGAAGACCGACATGTGGGGCCGCAGCCTGGCGAAGACCGACATGTAGGGCCGCAGCCTGGCGAAGACCGACATGTAGGGCCGCAGCCTGACGAAGACCGGCATATAGGCTCGCAGCCTGGTGAGCAGCGATACGCAGAATCTTAGTCTGGCGCAGGGCGACATTTAGACTAGCGCTCTGCACAGTTACGCGACATGGCGAGTCACGAGCGACTAATGGACGACGCATGAGTGGGCTCGGGTCGATCTCTTTGCTGCATTGCTCTGACGTCACGGAGCAGCGCTGATTTCACAACTGATCGAGCACGGCGAGTGGTAACTGGCCGCACCAGCTGTCCGCACCAGCTGTCCGCACCAGCCGGCTGCACCAGCTGGTGACGACGTTGCCGGCGCCTCGCTGGGTGACCTGTCTGCCGACTTGTGGCACGTCCAGCGGCACCTAGCACGCGCTGATGTCCTGTTACCAGGACAGCTGATTCGGAGGAATTTCGGCAGCAGGTGAGACATTCTTTTGCGCGAGTCCAGCGATGCCCCCGCCCTCCTTCGATCAGGTCTTTCCAGCATACCGGAGCTCCTTTTCACGAAGTTCAGAAACCTGCGAAGTTGCGATTGTACGTAGAATTCGTCGCACAAGTGTAGAATTCAGCTTAATAAAATACCTACGAGTTTTGAAGTGTAACGACGGCGCGCGAATCCGTCGATTCATGGGATAGCATACAGAAGGAAGCCCTATTTGGCTCACTAAGAGTGTCACTGTTTAATTCAAGCGTTATTTCCTCCCGAATTGCTGGTGCCATTTTATTAACACCGAGGGTGCCGCGGATTTTGGAATGGAAGTCCACCAAAGTAAAATTCGTCTGATGCGTGGAATCAGAAAGCATTTCGCACTGGCAAAGGCGACGAACGTCATTAGACGAGTAGATCCAGTCCATCGGCCATAGGTGAAGTCCCAGAACAAGAGTAGTTGGATGTGTCAGTGAGTGTGCTACCCATGGGACTCCAGAAAATGGATGGGACGACTCCACGTTATTTGTATTGCTGTTTGTATTTGCATTGTCAGGAACGGCAACAGTGGCACAACCAGGATATTCTTTAGGGATGGGGTGGGAGTGACCAAAAAAGCTGCCATGGAGAAGAACGTTTTAGGCGCGAAAATAAGCCCAGGACCCCGCCCCCCCCGACATACCTTGGTTGTGTCTCTGAACGTCAACAGGCTCATTTCCCCAATTACTAATGTAGTCATAGAACAAAACTGTTCAATCACAAAAAATACAGTTCCAGTCACAATAAATGCAGTCAGCCGCTAAGAGCACACATATTCATATAGTGTTTACACGTAAGACTACCAGAATATCGATGAGGTATTGGTGAAACTGGAGCTTATATTTATGTTAGATTAGATCCGTGTTCGTTTACTGTATACTAATGAAGATTAGCGTTCACGTTTCGCATACTGCATGCTAATGATGGTTGGCACTTACCTTTCGTTTACTGTATGCTGATGAAGTTTTGTATGTATTCAAGTTTCGTTTAATGTATGCTAATGAAGGTTAGGATTCACGTTTCGCTTACGGTATCATAAGAAGTAGCGTGAAGATCTGGTGGGACACACAATTCCTTGGCGGTACTCAAACTGCCACATACCATCTCTCGCATCAACATTCGAATGTAGCAATTTACTTAAGCAGCATAATTAACTGATTGCCTTTCTCCCACGGGCAAGGATAACATGAATGAAATGTAGCATTTTTCCTCCTTCCAAAACTGGTGAACAGGATTCCTGGCAAAGCTACAGCACTGCTATATGAGTAAGCAAATGTGTGATTTCCGTACCTGAGACATATACCACCTGCTTCAATGATATTGCAACTTCAGTGAAGACAAGACATATCCGTCGTTCTCGACAAACGACATCGAATTTATTTACGACTGCTATTCAAGGCTTTGTAATGGTATCGCACGCAAGTAGCATGCCTCATGTTTACTTGTTGAGTGACATGCCATGCACAGGAGTTCACAGTGCGAGTCGCGTTTGCTATGAATTGAGATGAGTTCTTTCAATTACTGGTCGCCGACAGCAACGGAGAATTGAATGAGCTATTTATTTTTCGATGAATAACCAAGACATAGCTGATTATTGGTGATGATTGCATTGCTTACGAATATCCAACTACCCTCAAACGTCTGAGGGCAGCTCATCTAACATCTGCTGAAGTATATTTTACAATGTAACTATGGTTGCATACGGTTACAAAAGTGACTGCATAAGAACATGTATTGGAGTTATAACCCAATGGTCGATATGTGACTACAAACTTAACATCATTTCTCCTAACATAATGGCATGACACACTGGTTGTTTAATATAAAAATAGTGAGGAACATATCTGTAGATATATATATATATATATATATTCATCAGGCATGTTCATCAGACATTTTATTTAAGTAATTAGGAATTTGCATTTGGTATGTTCATTAGGCATGTTCATCCCGCATGTTCATCGGGTATAGTCATTAGGCAATTAGGTACATGCATTGGTAGGCAGTGAGGCATATTCATCGGGTATGTCCATCAGGGAAGCATCGAACCAGCTGGTTTGTGGAGTCTAGTGCCATCCACCTTTTAACTGAGAGCATGGAAACGAATGCCTGCAGGCGACCAGTCAGAACTCTTCTGGAGGCAAGCCGACGATGAAGGACGGGGTAGGATATTACGGCGACCGGCCGTCAGTGGAGACATAAGGGGAATATGGCGGGAAAGGAAAGCCCATTAACCCTCTCCGGTCTCTCCGGTCGAATCCTCACACCCCGTCTCGGGGGGGATAGTAACCCCCCTTTAAAATCAAAACTAAGCGTCCCACGAAAACGAAAGAGGTGTTATCGGAAAGCGCTCAACAAGTAGGGTCCGAATCCATTTTCTAAGGCAATTTCCCCCAAAAGTGACGTCACCAGGGGGGATAGATTTTCGCGACTTTTCACGATTTTTTGTCTCTGGGGAGTTCATTTTGGGTATATATGAATGAAAAAATTGTTTGGAATGAGAAAAGGACAGCAAAATCGACCAGGGCCATACAATTGTTTAGCCCCAAAAAATAAATTTGTAAAAATTATTTTGAAATTTCTAAATTTTGAGTTTTCAAGTTTTCTATAATTTTCCTTTTCGAATAGGTAGAACAGACCGAGAAACGTTGTTTGAAGTCAACTTGCACTAATAAAAAAATGCTTACTTTAGCCAGAATCTGCTATTTGAAGTGCATTTGGCAAATGTGCAAAATTTATATGTAGTCAAAAACGGAAAAAAATCCACTCGTACGTTTTGTTGCATCCTTAAAGATAAGCAAACGCTGAAAGTTTCATCAACATATCTGTGTCCGTTAAAGCGTGACGACTGGTTGAACTTTTTTGGAGGTGACCTCACTTGACCTCACTTGACCTTGACTAACTCGTTGACCGTAGATGACCTGACTTCAAAAAAATTTAACAGCATGCCACATTGATGTGGGGAAAGGTATGCTAAATTTTGGCGCGCTGCCTCGTGCGGTTCGTCCGCTATCCGCGAAAAACCTGAGGGCGAGGTTGAAGACCCCGAGACGGGACAGGCGAGGTTGAAGTCGTTTGCGATCGTACTAACTTGAGGATTGTTGTTACACATGCACTGTGTGTGTTTATTTAATGCGTTAGGAGACCCATATGCATACCCAGTTATTGCTGAAGTCAACAAGGAAAACACAAGGATAGCAATTTAAAATTGAAAACGATGCATAATAATACATGCAAACACACATGCCCGCGCTAGACTACCAAGCACACAGTGCTATAAAACCAAAAGTGAATATGAAATGCATATTGATTGTTGATCGAAGTGATGGAATAAAGTGATATCGGGAGTTGAAAGTAGAAGCAAAACTGATGGTACATACGGTGGTACGAAACTGACTTTTTCATTCTTCGACACACGTCGAAGAATGAATATTAATCATGAGAGGCGGGAGAACATGAAGGAGTTCACGTGACTCGACTCGCGTGCAAAAAGACCGCGTTTGACAGCCTCCACTCGGCATAAGCAAAACATCTAGCGGTCTTGAGGTTCTGGCTGATATACGAATATTGTTGGTACCCAGTAAGAATTATCAGTATGTTTTGGAGGTCAGAGTTTTGAAAGTCAACAAAGTTCTGTACTGGATTCTTCCTCGGGCGAGCGATAAGACTGAAACATTTCAGAACATGTTTGTAGCCTAAAGAAGTAGCCTAAAACAGAACATGTTTGTAGCTTAAAACACAACCCTATTCTAAAGGAGATGAAACGTCCCTCTACTAAGCCGCGACTAAGCCGCGAGTATTGGCTGAACATTAAAGCACCACCTCTTGGTTCTTGATGGCATTAAAAGTCCCCACCGCTCTGCTCTTTTTATGTACCACGAAGTTGGCATGTTATTCATCAGTGAGCCCACTACTGTCCAGTAGGATACCAAAATTGTGCACACAGTTTCCACGCACAATGGCTTCGTTTTTAAGCTAGTGTTCCC
Organism: Imbricaverruca yamaguchii; assembly: GCA_034440575.1. Lineage (NCBI taxonomy): Eukaryota > Metazoa > Arthropoda > Thecostraca > Neoverrucidae > Imbricaverruca > Imbricaverruca yamaguchii. The sequence goes on from JAOTOL010001521.1 coordinate 1,088,104, forward strand.
GTTAGAGATAAAACAACTTTACTCCTCGAACTGCCGAGGGAGGAAAATTTTCTCGTTCATGCTATTCCGAGATAACTGTTGAATGCTTGGCGCTACCGAACCCAAATTTGGAATACCTTCTAACATTATAATAATCATCGCAACAAGACAGGGATGAAAAAATGTATTCAGCACATTGCTCCACAAGAATTAGAACATCAGCCTCGCGCGGTGACGCGTGAGAGAAATGCCATACACTCACGCCAAACCCTACACAACTAACGTAACGAGTTTCCCAGTGGCACGCGACATCACACCATCGGCTTCGGACCCGCCAACTCCAGATCCGATACGAGGCGCGTGTACAGAGCAACTGGACGCCGTGCCGACTCGAAAACGCTCGGCCAGCGGTGGGTGTCGTCGCGGCCGACCATCTCGCCGGACACGGGCCGGCGCCGGCCGACCATCTCGCCAGACACGGGCCAGCGCCGGCCGACCATCTCGCCGGACACGGGCCGACGTCGGCCGACCATCTCGCCAGACACGGGCCGGCGTCGGCCGACCAGCTCGCCGGACACGGGCCGGCGTCGGCCGACCATCTCGCCAGACACGGGCCGGCGTCGGCCGACCATCTCGCCGGACACGGGCCGGCGCCGGCCGACCATCTCGCCAGACACGGGCCGGCGCCGGTCGACCATCTCGCCAGACACGGGCCGGCGCGGCAGACCATCTCGCCGGACACGGACCGGCGCGGCCGACCATCTCGCCGGACACGGACCGGCGCGGCAGACCATCTCGCCAGACACGGGCCGGCGCGGCCGACCATCTCGCCGGACACGGGCCGGCGCGGCAGACCATCTCGCCGGACACGGGCCGGCGCGGCCGACCATCTCGCCGGACACGGGCCGGCGCCGGCCGACCATCTCGCCGGACACGGGCCGGCGCGGCAGACCATCTCGCCGGACACGGACCGGCGCCGGCCGACCATCTCGCCGGACACGGGCCGGCGCCGGCCGACCATCTCGCCAGACACGGGCCGGCGCCGGCCGACCATCTCGCCGGACACGGGCCGGCGCCGGCCGACCATCTCGCCAGACACGGGCCAGCGCCGGCCGACCATCTCGCCGGACACGGGCCGGCGTCGGCCGACCAGCTCGCCGGACACGGGCCGGCGCCGGGCGACCAGCTCGCCGGACACGGACCGGCGCCGGGCGAGCTGCAGACGTGCACGCGCCGCGCCACTTAGCCAAACCACCCGTCCGTGTCGCCCGCGTCGCCGTCGACGCGTCGACGGTCGTCGACAGGCCGACACGGCTGCACCTGCTGCAGACTCGGCGGTCGGACACGCCTGGCTAATGGAGATTGCCGTGCTGGCGATGGCACGTAACCGATAACGCTCTCCGATTGATGACGTCACGTTGGCTGGCCACGGCACGTAGCAACGCCTTCCACTGCTGACGTCACGTCGGCTATGCGGCTGGGTACGGCACGTAGCGATGCTTCCCAGCTGATGACGTCACGCCGCCGTCAGCCGCCACGCCACGCTGTGCGATGCGCTCCGCGTGCAGCCCAGCTATTCCTGCTCTTGTGCACCTTCATCACAACACTATTTACTTGATATAGGTATAGGCATAGGTGTAGGTGATATAGGTAGGTCTCGTCACGCCCCGCGCCCCTTCGCGCCAATTATGTTTCTGCGTTCCACTGGATTTGCTGTTCGATACATTGAATGCTCACCAAGTGAACACACGTCGTTTCAATTCACACTCGAGTCTTTCGGAGTGGTACCTTTTGCTCTTGGAGGGAGCATCACTGGCGAAGGAAAAATCAAGGAGAAGGGTGCATTCGGGCCTTCTCGGAGAAGCGCCTTTCCTTCCAAGTATTTTCCTTTGGAGGGGTGCCGCTAGCTAAACAAAAATCGCAATGCACTCGAGCCTTCCCAGAAGAGCGACTCCTTGCCATTGGGGAAAGGCGCAAATGCCCCCAGTGCCCCGCTGTGCGCGCCTCTAGTAGAAGTATACACCGATTCAAGAAGATGAACAACCCCGTTTCAAAGCAATTGCTATCCATCCCACTACTTTCGCATAAATAGGGTGCGACCACATCTTCAATCTACTAAGCTCAAAAATTAAATTGCAACCTGGTCCGAAATTATTTTGCAATCTTTTTCAGAGTACTTACTCCATCTTCGCTATTCATATTCGATAACGTCGTCTCAGTATTCCGATGTCCTCACCCCCCACCCAACTCCCTTAGTCGGGCGGTTTTTCATTTACTACCCCAGGTGTATTCGTTCCTACTACAAGCGAGAGCAAGCCCTAGTGAGTCTACTGATACGCATGTGCCAAAAACGTGCACGGAGCAGGCTCATCTCGGCTTAGTCAGGGCATGCCAATCATCGCGACTGTGTCGACCCATAGCTAACAACATAACACAGATATAGAAAGAGAGATATAGAAAGAGAGAGAGAAAGAGAAAGAGAGATATATATATATATAGAGAGAGAGAGAGAGAGGGAGAGAGAGAAAGAAGGAGAGAGAGCGAGAGAGGTACAGGGAGGGAAAGAGGGAGAGAGAGAGCGCGAGAGGGAGAGTGAAAGAGAGAGAGAGAGGGGGACAGAAAGGGAGGGAGAGAGATGAAGTGACTGATATTGTCCGTGTGACCGAAACTACACCTGGCGAACTTGCTGTGAAATGCGACTCGATTACGCGTCCCTGTATCCGAAATTACGACACTATGGTGTGAAAAATGCACTCAGTTAGCAATCATTAGACAATGGTTTTTCTCATCCATAATCATAAACTTATAATATTACTTTGGAATGGCAAGTCTTGAAAGCAAAATCCTGAAACCCTGCAATGTTGCATCTACGAGCACGTCACTGAGTCGCAAGATAACGTAATCAAAGGTAAGATAGCAAGATATGTTCACCTATACGTGCATTCACCCAGATATAAACAGGCACCCCACATGCGTGCACATGTACATACCCGCAACAGGAGCTTGGACGGTGACTGCTGAAAAGCGTCAATTCAAACCTTAGTCTCACCTAGGCGGAAACGATATTTGTTTTCCCAGCGCTAAAGCTTAGCCTGTTGACCGAGACAAGTCCAAATCTGCACTGTCCCCCCCCCCCATCCCACCGCCACAACCACCACCAACTGGGGGCAGCCCCAATGCTTTTGACCCAACTCGCCCATGACATTCTCTATGAATTTGATCATTTAAAATCGCATATGAAGAGCTAGACTGTTGACCTCTCCCCACATGCTCATGCATCCATACACATATACAACGAACACAAAGGTACACACATGCACACACGTACACCCAAGCGCGCACACTCCCTCACATTTGCACACATACAAGCACAATGAGCACATACATATGTCTAGTTCAGTACATCTAGTTCACTACCTCTGGTTCACTACCTCTGGTTCACTACCTTTAGTTCACTACCTCGGGTTCACTACCTCTGATACACTACCTCTGGCTCACTACCTCTGCTTCAGTATGCCTGGTTCACTACCTCTGGTTCAGTTCGTCTGGTTCAGTATGTCTGGTTCACTACCTCTGGTTCAGTACGTCTGGTTCAATATGTCTGGTTCACTACCTCTGTTTCAGTACGTCTGGTTCACAACGTATTGTTTAGTACATCTGGTTCACTACCACTGGTTAACCCCGTCTGGTTCACAACGTATTGTTCAGTACATCTGGTTCACTACCACTGGTTCACTACCTCTGCTTCAGTATGCCTGGTTCACTACGTCTGGTTCAGTGCGTCTGGTCCAGCACGTCTGGTTCACTACATCTGGTTCACTACGTCTGGTTCACTACGTCTGGTTCAGCGCGTCTGGTCCAGCACGTCTGGTCCAGCATGTCTGGTCCAGCACGTCTGGTTCACTACGTCTGGTTCACTACGTCTGGTTCACTACGTCTGATTCACTACGTCTGGTTCACTACGTCTGGTTCAGTTCGTCAGGCTCAGTACGTCTTGTTCAGCACGTCTGGTTCAGTTCGTCAGGCTCAGTGCGTCTTGTTCAGCACGTCTGGTTCAGTTCGTCAGGCTCAGTGCGTCTTGTTCAGCACGTCTGGTGCAGACCCGCACGGTGGGCTGCCTGCTAGCACACTCCTGGAGCTGGGAGCGTGCACGCTGTGGGCTCACACGCGGACACCGGCGCGGCGATCTGCCGTGACGACGACCGCGGCGTGCGTCTGCGTGCCGCAGGGCGGCCGGGCACGTGACGCCCGTCACGCTCGCCACGCTCGCCACGCGCTCACCTGTATGCTGCTAGCTTCGCACTGCGGCCCAGGCTGCATTGTGGCGCGCCGGTCCTCCGCGAAGCTCGCGCACTGGATACCGTAGCGTCTGCTGACGATATTCACCTGCGAAACACACCGCCGCCGTTCAGGGTTGGCCGCCATGGCTTGGGGTGGCATGCCGAGGATCGGGTACACTGGGCTCGTGAGAGTCTGATTTGGCGAAGGACCAGGTAGTTCGAAAGCGAGAACTGCAGTCGACTGGATGCATGCTTTTCAAAACGTTTGAACACCTTCGACAAGCTCACAACATAATTTGTGTGATGTGTTTAGGTGCCATCGTGTTGCATTGTTGCATTCCACATCTAATTTGGAAAATAGATTGTTCAGGCTTCTCAAACTTTTCGTCTACCTTTCGTCAGGCCTGACGAATTCCCAATTGGTAAGCCAAATGGTTATGCACAACTTGTATTGATGAAAACTGAACTAAACAATGCCAACACGAAGAAAGTGGCAACATTATCCCAAGACAAATGATGTGGAAACACGAAATGCATGCATATTGCTGAAAATATTCACTATTGCTCGCCTCCGCCCGGTCGGAGCCAATTAATATGCCGTGAGCGTCCCTCGACATAGCTAGATCGCACAGGAGGAAGTTCAAACAGAGCCGGGGCTGCCAGACCTGAGCGTACATCGTCAGAGTGACGTCAGAGGTGTGCGTCTTACCTGCTCCTGCCGGTACGCACACCTAGGACCAGAGCCAGTAGTGCGCAGCACCGGACGGTTCGCAGCACGTGCGTCAGTTCTCACTGAGATGTCGTCCGCGTGTGTGGAGCTAACCAGCCGTCTGCCGTCTGAGTGCCGGCACGTGGTAGACCGCGCAGGACCAGCGGCAGCCTGTGCCGCTCTGCCGAGTCGGCCGGCCCGGCGTCCGTCGCTCCCCCGTCACCGAGTCCAGTTGACGGGTGTGGAGCGCGTGACCGCCGCTCCCCCGTCACCGAGTCCAGCTGACGGGTGTGGAGTGGGTGTCCGCCACTCCCCCGTTACCGAGTCCAGTTGACGGGTGTGGAGCGCGTGTCCGCCGCTCCCCCGTCACCGAGTCCAGCTGACGGGTGTGGAGCGCGTGTCCGCCGCTCGGGAGTCACCGCGCTCGATGGCGAACAGCACTGCGGACAGCACCACGTGCGACTGCGTGTGTGGTGCTGGTGGTCTTCGGCAATTAGCTCCTGGCGGGCGCGAAACAGGACGGGAGATCAGCGGGCACGCATAAGAGCGGCACCGTACAGAACAGCTGGTGGACCTGCCTCGACATGCAGAACATCTGGCGGATCTGCGCCGGCACATACACGTGGCGGTTGCCCTTCCACCCGCACTCGTGCTGCACGATCAACCACCGATCGTCGTCTTCAACCAGGTGATGCCGTGTGGAGCCCTCCTGGTGCGGTGGGCAGACCACAAACCACAGACCACCCGAGCCGCGCGGTGCCGAGGGCGGCGAACAGGTGGCGCCACGCATGTCGACAACCGCAGGTTCGACACTTCGGTGCACCACGACTACACGCCTTTGTCGCAGCCGATTGTCTAGGCGGTGACGGGTTGGCGACGTTTTCGCCACGCCTTCCGGGTACTGGCGCTGGCCCCAGGGATGGCCCTGGTCCTGGTACTAACTTCTGATGAAGTGGTTTGCACGGGCCATCTTCTGATCAAACAACTCGTAAGCATGCATGAAGATGTGCTTCACGCTTCTCATGGACAGCAGACTTCCACGTTGATATGGCGCATGCGCCGGAAGCTCAGGAGCCGGCTATGCGGCACGATCCACGAGTTGTCGGTCATGCGACCGCGTGCACCGCCTCGCGGCCACTGTTGCCTGGAGCGCTCTGCCAGCAGCAGTGTGAGTGCAATGCAGATATTTGCGCCACTCAGTGCGCTCGTAGTGTATAGATTGGTAAATCCTTCGGGGGAGCTTTCGAGGAAGCCTTTGTGGAAGCCCTTGGGAAGCCCTTGGGGAACCCCTTGGGAAGCCCTTGGGTAAGCCCATGGGAAGCCCTTGGGGAAGCCCTCAGTGCAGTGGCCGTGCCGCATGCGTGCAGTCATCAACTGGGCGGACCCGCAGTCGTGGTGCACCATGAAGTTGGATGTGATGTCGGATAGCTGCTTGGCCTGCTCAGAAGCCGTCTGGCCGAAGGTTGGGCAGAGACGATCTGGTTGATCGTCGGTCATTGCGACTCGTGCGCAAGGCGGCGGATTATCAGAATATATCTATGCGATAAGCGTGCGAAGAAAAACTATGACTCCGTTCACATTGCTTTTGCAGGAAGGTTTTTAGGCATTCATTCCACCGGCTTATCGAGGAAATGTTATAATCGATAATGTATGCCATGCGGTACAGTATACAGCTGGCTTAACTGACTTGCGGCACAGTCTACCTGTCAACCCACCATTCAATTGCTGCACATATACCGATTTAGGACCCGATGGAGTTACTTATTGAGTCTTCGATTATACAGCATGCAACATGCACACTTTTATGTTGAGCCAGCTAGTGCAATGATGCTATTGAATTAAACGATCAATAAGAGGAGCAAAAAAACAGCCCATTTCCCAGCATAATGCTATGCTAATCAAGGTGGAGCGACTAAATTGTCATGAATATTAATGTGTTTACAAATGGTCTGCTGTACGTAAATATGTAGGCATGTCAATGCCACAGGTTTAAAAATCATTTGTGTTTATTAATGTCTGAATGACGTTTAATCTGTGGTTAATCTACCTCCATCTGTCGTGAAAAACTCACCACCCTTCTGAAAACATACAACCATGGATAGAGCCACAAAACGTGCACATGGGCGTGCACCGGCGTCCGCACACACACACTTCGTGATGCCGGTAAACAGGGCCTTCTGCTTAAGCTGGAAAGCAGGGGTGATCACAGCCGGACCGGCTTCGGGTCTCCGGCCGGCAGAGGAATGTTCAGTCGGTGGACGTGGTACCGCTGGGTGGTTACGTCCCGTACCCGGCTGGGTGTCGGTGGACGCGGTACCGCTGGGTGGTCATATCCCGCACCCGGCTGGGTGTCGGTGGACGTGGTACCGCTGGGTGGTCATGTCCCGCACCCGGCTGGGTGTCGGTGGACGTGGTACCGCTGGGTGGTTACGTCCCGTACCCGGCTGGGTGTCGGTGGACGTGGTACCGCTGGGTAGTCATGTCCTGCACCCGGCTGGGTGTCGGTGGACCTGGTACCGCTGGGTGGTCATATCCCGCACCCGGCTGGGTGTCGGTGGACCTGGTACCGCTGGGTGGTCATATCCCGCACCCGGCTGGGTGTCGGTGGACGTGGTACCGCTTGGTGGTCATATCCCGCACCCGGCTGGGTGTCGGTGGACGTGGTACCGCTGGGTGGTCATATCCCGCACCCGGCTGGGTGTCGGTGGACGTGGTACCGCTGGGTGGTCATGTCCCGCACCCGGCTGGGTGTCGGTGGACGTGGTACCGCTGGGTGGTCATGTCCCGCACCCGGCTGGGTGTCGGTGGACGTGGTACCGCTGGGTGGTCACGTCCCGTACCCGGCTGGGTGTCGGTGGACGTGGTACCGCTGGGTGGTCACGTCCCGTACCCGGCTGGGTGTCGGTGGACGTGGTATCGGTGGGTGGTCATGTCCCGCACCCGGCTGGGTGTCGGTGGACGTGGTACCGCTGGGTGGTTACGTCCCGTACCCGGCTGGGTGTCGGTGGACGTGGTACCGCTGGGTGGTTACGTCCCGTACCCGGCTGGGTGTCGGTGGACCTGGTACCGCTGGGTGGTCATATCCCGCACCCGGCTGGGTGTCGGTGGATGTGGTAACGCTGGGTGGTCATGTCCTGCACCCGGCTGGGTGTCGGTGGACCTGGTACCGCTTGGTGGTCATGTCCTGCACCCGGCTGGGTGTCGGTGGACGTGGTACCGCTGGGTGGTTACGTCCCGCACCCGGCTGGGTGTCGGTGGACGTGGTACCGCTGGGTGGTCATGTCCCGCACTCGGCTGGGTGTCGGTGGACGTGGTACCGCTGGGTGGTTACGTCCCGTACCCGGCTGGGTGTCGGTGGACGCGGTACCGCTGGGTGGTCATATCCCGCACCCGGCTGGGTGTCGGTGGACGTGGTACCGCTGGGTGGTCACGTCCCGTACCCGGCTGGGTGTCGGTGGACCTGGTACCGCTGGGTGGTCATGTCCCGCACCCGGCTGGGTGTCGGTGGACCTGGTACCGCTGGGTGGTCATGTCCCGCACCCGGCTGGGTGTCGGTGGACGTGGTACCGCTGGGTGGTTACGTCCCGTACCCGGCTGGGTGTCGGTGGACGCGGTGCCACAGAGTGGTCACGTCCATGCTCGTTATGACGCGCGTGAACGTCCCCGAGCGCCAGGAGAAGGGTAGCTAGGTCCATGCGCCGGAAAAAGAGGAGCACCCCATTAAGTGGCTGCGCTGTCCGATGGGCTTGGTAGATGACCTGATGGATGACCTGATGGATGACCTGGTGGATGACCTGGAGATGTGGATCACCAGCCGCGGTTAGCCGGTGCAGCACGAGGTCTTGGATGGTCTGTCTCCTCGTCGATCTGAACGAGGACCATATTTGAATTAACTCTGATTCACCGAATGTGCCGGACACAATTTGAGAAGTGATAGGCAAACTCTTACGCGCAAATGCTACACTGCATTTAAATTATTGCGTGGAAGCTTTTGGTTCTAATTTGCTCCATGATCAAGGTTAAGTAATAGATCCACAGCGAAGACACAACAACTAATTCACGTTTCATTCGTCCAGGTCGGGAACGGTAGCTAGAGGAACTCAAAATATTTGCAGTGGGATAAAGAAGGCCTAGTGCATATTTGATTCAAGCACATGAGCTGGCGCATGCAATTCACGGAGTTGACACATTGCACATTGATACATTCTTTCAGTTTTCAAACACTACCGAGAGCGGTCATGCATGAGGGATCAGGTAGCAATGGGCAAGAACATTACCATGCCAGCAGCATTTCATGCTGCGAATAGTTGACCAGTAGAATAGGCTGTCTTCAAGTGTAATAAGTTTGTTCTCCATCGGCGGATTTGTTCGAAACAAGCTCCATGCACGTTATTGGACCAGAACGCTCTGTATGCACAAGTACGTGTGAGCTCGGACTCGCTGTGCACGTACTCTGTACAAGTGCGTGTCGCGTGCTACTCACCCATTCCGCCAACATCCTCATGTAATAGGTCAGAGGAACTTAGAAACGTCACAAAAAGTGTGGTTGGAGGGGAAACTAAAAAGTGCATTCTTACCATGCATCGCCATAGCATTAATGTAAAGCTTTCATGAAAATTGTGTGGGTGGATAGCCCCACTGCCCATGCTCCGACACCTATACAATCAGCCACTCAACATCATCGACGATCTCCTCGTGCTCTCGGCAGGCTTATCATGCTCTCGTCGGTCTCCTCGTGTTACCATAGGTCCCAAAGTGCAGTCGAAAGTTACCTTGCTTTTGATGTATATTCGAGCACAGCCCTTCGTCAAACCACAAAAAAATGAGAAAAGAAAAGTTTCTTTGCTTTTTTTGTGGTTTGATGAAGGGTTCCACTTGAATATACATCAAGAGGAAAGTAAATTGTATTTTATAATCATCGAGGAAAGTTCATGGTTATAATATTGACCAGAAAGCAATACAGGAAACGTTTGAAAATATAACTGGAAGGAAATCCAGGAAGTTAAGCAGGTCAGGCCAAATCATGCAAATGTCACAACATCAGCATCTTGTCTTACATTCTCAAGTGACTTAAATCTTCAAGAATGTATGAATTAATATTTTTGAGCATAAAAACCACACTGTGCCTGCGTTAGCATGTTGCAAGCAGAATTCCAAGGTATCGTTTCCAGCTTATATGTAGTTGATATCCGACAATTATTCCATTATTAGGATACGATGCAAAACAGAAAAACCCATATCTGATGGCTACGACTAAGCCATTACAAAGCAGACTGCATACTAGAAAACTGTTTGATGGATCACCATTTCGAGTCTCTTAAAAACCAAGAAGAGAATTGATACGTGTATCAGGATGGGATGAAAGCCCGCCGTAAAATCAGCCTCTTGTTTCATTTTACGAAATCATTTTTTCCAGTCGGCATGTTCCGAATAATGTAACCATTTAAGTTCCAATAGCCGATACAATTGGACAGGTATCTTTGTACAGCACAAGTTTCATAAAGCAAGCAATGTTATGAAGTGGTATGTTTAATGGTTTTGTGACGCAAATTGCTGTTATCTTTTAAATGTTAATTTTCTATTCACATTCTCCATATTCTCCATTAATTGCTAGGCACCTTCGGTCTAGTCATGTAGTCGCCCGAGTGAGATGAGAGGGATGGGAAGGATATTGTTGTACCACAATTGTTGAACTACCTTGCTACGTAGACCCTACAACTAGGTTATCACACCTACCTACCTTGGGCAACATAATATATAGCCCATTCTTGAATGTAATCTCAGGTAAACTTATCCTTACGTATTTTAATTTTGAACCGGTTCCAGAGAGTTATAATTTCTATGATGTTTCTAAGATATTAGCAGACAAGTTTAAATGGGTCCTGATTTGAACTTAGGAAGAAACATAGATATTCTACATTTCAATGCAAGGTCCATAGTAAATAAATGACATGACGACATGACGACATGACGACATGACGACATGGCGACATGACGACATGACGACATGACGACATAACGCCATGACATGACATGGCTACATCACATGGCGACATGACGGCGTAACATGTGTCTGCTGTCGAGGAATGATGTCAAGGATGTATGTAGGGATGCTAGCGCTAGCGGATGCTGTCGACTTTCAAAGAGGGTGGTGACAAATCGTAACCGTAGAATGACCGCTCGGATTTCGATATAGTGCCAAGTGACGGTAAAAGCTTAACTCTATATCTTCGATGCATTGCAAGTGTCGGTCTCAAGTGATTAGCTACATGAAGGCAGAAATGTGCTTTAGCACGCGATGCTTTGATGTTTATTTGTACAGCGTTTTGAATGACAAGTTGGGTTGCAGTTCCAATGGATCTGGACGATAACCCCTTTCAAATGTTGATCATCGGAAAATATAAACAGGGACCTAACATATGCAAAGTTGTATCATCTAATTTTTGGTAAATCAACGTAAAATAATCTATCCATTGAACGATCACTATTCTCGTCACATTTTCGCATCACATAATCAAATATCATGTGTAAGTCTTATCCTAGCCTTCCAAAACCGTCGAGTTACTGTTGAAAGTCAATATTTGAACGGCCCGTTCATCCTTCTATATCTTAATTCGCATTCTGTGCATGTGTGATGCATTCACGAGTGAATAAATGCGGATATAAAATAAACAGACACACACACACACACACACACACACACACACACATATATATATATATATATATATATATATATATATATATATATATATATATATATATATATATTTATATATATATATATATATATTTATATACATATATGTATATATATATATACATATATTGAGAGTAATACTGAAAAGTAAGCCATCTATTCTTAAAATGATTGTCTATGCTGTTTTTAAAGATGTTCAATGTGCTGCTACTGACAATTTGTTCTGGCAGCTGGTTCCAGTGTTATACTACCCTGTTGGTGAAGAAAGTCTGCCTCAACCTTGTTCCGCTGTGGTTAACTTTAATTTTGAATTTATGACCTCTAATTGCATCATTTCTGTTCAACTCAAACGTTTCCTCAAGATATCCCCTCTCCAGACCATGGACAAATTGAAAGACCTCGATAAGATCTACTCTCAGCCTTCTATATCTGAGTGAAAACATATTTAATTTCTTCAATCTTTTCTCGTATGCCAGGTTGCTTATCCCATTAACCATTTTTGTAGCCCTCTTTTGTACTCTCTCTAAAAGCCAACAATCTTTTTCATAGCTTGGAGACCAAGCTTGGATGCAGTATCCCAAATGTGGCCTGACATATGCACAGTAAAGCTTCCTGATGACTTCCTCACTTCTGTATGATACATTCCTATTTATTGCCCCGAACATTCTTAGTGCCTTCTTCCTGGCTTCCTTGGTCTGTTCTGATGCCCCCAATTTGGTGTTTAGAATAACACCTAAATCCTTCTCCTGTTGAGTCACTGATAGCACTTGGCCACCCATCAAGTATAGAGCCTTCATATGCTGCTTATGCATGATTTTGCACTTATCAAAATTAAATTTAATTTGCCATTCTTCGGACCACTTCACAAGTTCGTCTAAGTCTTTTTCCAGTGAGATATGCTCATTTTGACCTGTTATTGCCCTAAGGACCTTCAAATCATCCGCAAATTTCAAAACTTTACTGCTTAGGCCACTGTCAATGATATTTACAACTATAATGAACAGTAGTGGCCCCAGTACTGACCCCTGGGGGACTCCACTAAGAACATTTTGTCACGATGACTTTGTACCATTTAGCATCACTCGTTGCTGTCTATCTGAAAGCTACAACTCTATCCATTTTAAGATGCTACCTGCACTACCATGGGACTGAAGATGTATCATTAACCGTTTATGGGGCACCTTGTCAAAGGCCTTACTAAAGTCAAGATATGCTACATGAACCTGATTTCTCTGATCAAATTGTTCTGTGGCCAAGTTAAAAAAGTCCAAGAGATTTGTGAGACACGATCGTCCTTTTCTAAACACATGTTGAGTATCTTGAATCAATCTGCTACCTTCCAGATAACTAACTATTATATCCTTGATAATTGATTCGAGTACCTTGCAGACTAGGGATGTGAGACTTACTGGCCTATGGTTTTCAACCTTCCCTCTTTCTCCTTTCTTGAAAATAGGAACCACATTTGCCCTTTTCCAATCGGTTGGAATTTCATTTTGTGAAAATGATCTACAAAATATTACACTTAGTGGAAATCCCAGTTCCAGGGCTCAAAAATTGTATCGTTCTGTCGTCGTGGACGACAACCACGAACGGGGACTTTTGGCGACCACATTTCCATATCATTAGAAATATTATATGTGAAATCATATAAATGGTACCTACTATACATAAAATTAACTACGTCACGATATCCGTGTCAAGGTACGCAGGGTTGAAACGAATCGGATTGAACCGGGACTGGAAATGTCCCTTCCGTGCAGACCTCTAGAAATGTTACACCGTGCAGACCTCTACCACCCACCGCCACGCTACCATTTCTTCATTCCCATCGTACGCTTTTGGGTTTCTAGTATCTAGTATCTAGTACGCTCAGCGGGAAAAAAATGACTCAACGGCAACAAAGTGTCGTCGAGACAACCATTCCATCGTTCAGACGACCGCCGACGATAAAATTGTCTCCCGTTTAGCGCAGAGCCAATGGCATGCCTTCTGGTCGCCGGTGGTTGTCCTCCGTCCCGGTTCCACTTGATGCTCGATGGCAGCGTTACAGAAGTACCCATCTATGGTATATTCAGCGGCTTTGGAGGCAAGCGACTAGACCACTGGTACTAAAACAACACTAGACCTACGTTAAGTAATGAATAATTTATAACATTAGCTGATTTTTTTTAATTTCTATTTGAATCCTTTCTTCATGTAGGATGTACAATATTTTTAATTTCATTAAAATCGTTGGAAATAATCTAGAAGAATGTAATTCTTTTACGCGAATTCCCTCGCGTTCAAATCCGTCCATTTCCCTTTTAAACGCGACGATGTGCGTCGAAGAGTGAAATAGGTAATTGATCACGGTTCTTTGTAACTGATGAGTGGTGAATGAGTGCGGCAAGATAAAACTACCAAGGTCGAATTCTCTGGAGTGTTAATCAAACAATTGTTTTCATTTTTGGACTTATATGAGACCAAATGAAGTGGTTCGGTCTGAAACAGACTCCAGACACAGACTCTATTCAGGGCCAGGGTGTAAGGGTGACAAAGAGAGTAAGGTCATCCTGTAGATGTGGACATTGCGATTGGAAAGGTACTGCACAGAGCATTTATAAACATTCAAAAGTCAAGCACGCAGGTCTACCAGTGTTAAGAGTACTGCAAGATAGCCATTTTGGCCCTGGGAGGCGATTTGATTGGACTTGCAAGCCAGCACTGGATCATCAACCATCAAGCTCAGGTGAGAATCTTGGTATATGAATTACATTTGAGTAAAATATAGTCACCTAAAGGTAATTAGAAAAGATATTTTGGTGTGTAGGTACCTACTCAGCAGGCATTGCACTGCAGTTGGTGGCAATTCATACAATATAGGGATGGCGAATTTTAGCCACCTGGTGGTTTAAACCATGGTTTAAACTGGCTGGCATAAATTAATTTAAGCCACTCTGGCTTAAATTATACTTCTGGTATGGCTGGAGGGCAGTGATTAACATTAGTTAGGGAAGCATCAATTATTATTCCAAAATGTGCTACACTCATACTACACAAGTATGGACACCAGCAGCACCAAAATCATGCATTGTAAGTTTCATTTGCCTCAGTTTGCAAATTCAGCACTGGGATGACCATTAAATTTAGTGCTGGGATAACATAAGCATGCAAAATATCCTATCAGCCACATGAGTTCCCTAATGCCTTGTAGTATTTTGGAGGTCATAGGGACCAGCACTGAATTCAAATTGGGCTCTTAAAATGTGAGAAATGCAAACAAAGCTAGATACCTACCTACCTAGGTCAAACTTTCATTGTTTAGGTAACAAATGTGCTAGTTCCTCCAAGGAAGTAGTGGTAGGTGTGCCCCAAAAACCAATGGTTTATATCAGGCTGGATATATTGGGCTATGATGGACCTAAATACAGACAAAATGTCTTGTGACTAACAAGTTAACCATAGTTTGAATTTTCAACCCAGGTTTACAACTATTGCCATATATTGACACATGCATCCAGCGGCACAACCTGAGGGGGGCTAAAGTCGCTATAGCACCCTCCAGAAGCAAGAGAGGGGGCCCTTATGGGTGTCCTGAGAGAGAGGATATAGCCCCTTTGGCCCCCCTCTGGTTGTGCCACTGCATACATCACAACACAGCACACACAATCCCAGTGTCCTGAAATTCATAATTTTAAGTGGAAATCCCTGTTTTTTTGTGTTTACCCCACTTGAGATGGTTTGGACTAACCAGTATGGTTCGCAAGCCCCTGGTTTTAGTTATATTGCTTCAATACCAGAGAAGGAATGCTTTTATTGCTTTAATACCAGATAATAAACACAAACCAAAGGGTTTTTCTTCCTAACTACCTGGTTTTTGCTCAGTGCTTACATAATTCCCACCTGTCTCAAAACGAATTTCAGAACCATGCACAATCCCTTGTCTCCACTTCCATCAGTGTTTCCATCCTTGTCTCCAAACATGAAATAATGTGCTACCATACCATGCTGTAGAAGGTGTGCAATAGTTGAAAATGTGTGCAAAATGTGCGATAGGTGGATAACAGATTGCTTACTGTTAGTTATGAATATAGTCCCATTGGCACTGCTGCTGCTGGTCACTGCTTCTAAAAATCATGTAGTAATATATGAAAATAAATGGGTCAATGGATCAGCTGATGAAGTGCCTGTTATGATGTCATGTATGGGATAGATATTTACCAAATTTGTTTGAGCAAATCAATGCCTACAGATTTATCTAAAATATACAGCAATTCTTCTGCCTCAAGTAGATAATTTACATAACTGAGACTGGCATTTTATTCAATTCCATGTTATAAATCCATTACGTGGCAAAAGTCAAACCACCTAGGTGCTGTATATATCTTTTCTATCAAATAATCTGTGTATTTATCACAGGTAACTCAAAAGTTTCACCATCTAGTTTTTCTTTCAGACACTGTGCTCGAGACTGAGCCACCAACCTTCAATCTGGACAACCCTACTTCAGCTGAAGTAGAGGATGATCCTGATGTCCCTAAGCCAGCAGGCAATGGGGTGGACCCAATGGAACCAGAAGGTATGTGCCTGTTTTGTATTTCACATTAGGGTATTCAGGATAGCTGGGTAGCTCAATTGGTCAGGCATTAAGCTTACAATGAACATATGTTACATGTTCAAATGCCAAAGAATCCTGATGTGGTTTAGTCTCCTATGTTTTGTCATTGTTGTTTCACTGTTCACATAGCCATAGAGGTGTTCAATTCATTATTTGGAATTTAAACTCCATTACATGCTATACCTACTATAAGAGGTAAGTTAGGCCCAAAGCAGTGCTTAGAACCTTACTCCAGAAAATGTCATTAAAGTATCCTGGGCTATGGCTGCGAAGGTTTGGATCAATCATGGTTGCAAACTGCAATGCGACCCCCAACTTATGTAATTATTGTTTCACATGCCTGGAACCACTGAGCTTTCCACTGCATGGTAATTATTATTGGCTGGCACAGAAATACTGAATAATTTATTTAAAGCACTCAGCTAATTCAGTATAACAGAAATGTGACCTAGATAGCTCAATTAAAACATGAAACATTTAAAACATGATAGCTCAGCTTAACCTGTGACCCACTGGGGTCCTCAGCCGAACGCGCCCCACTGGGGGGGGAATATTACCCCCAGTCTAACTCGACTCCTATGGGGAGTAGGAGAAAAAAATCCTATACCGTTAGATAGCCCGTGACAGGATCTTTTAAAGATGTCAGTCATTTGTCAGCTCAGGTCAATATTAAGGTCACTCGAGGCCCTCTACGGTCAAATTTGGCTAAATCCAGGATCTGCCCCCATATACCCCAATATATCTCTGGATCTATGATAGCTAAGAAACGGACACCGCCACAAGGCTCTTGAAAAATGCTTTCGGTTTGGTGCGATCAGATTTTGGCTCAGGTCAATAGTTTAGCCTCCAGAGGTCATCAAAGGTCAAAACCGGCGATTATGGGTAAAACGTTTTTCGTGAATAACTTTTTATATAATTATGATAAAGCGACAATTAACACGCCATCGTGTTTGTCTCATCGAGAGGCGTTCAACAATATATGGCATGACCTGGTTAGGCCCAGTCTCAAATTTGGCTTCAAGTCAAGGTCACCCGTTGACCTAGGTATTTCATGTTGTATATCGTTGAAAGCCTTCACGAGACAAACACAATGGCGATGATTCCACGCCTGTATCGTTACTCTGTGAAAAATTATCAGCAAAAACGTGTTGCTGACGTCAGGTGACCTTGTAGGGACCACTAAGCAAAAATGTAAACTGGATCATCAATACTAGTGCAGGGAAACATGATCTTGGGAAAATTGGCCCATTCCTCTGAAAAATAACAATTTTGTATATTCCCTGTAGGCTTATGATGGGGAGAAGCAGAAATGACCCGACCTTAGGTCACTGATACCGAAATTCCGAAATAGCAGAATTCTAGTCCCTAGTGGCCTCATGACATACTACGAGTTTTAAATCAATCGATTGCTTATTCTGTGAGTAACGCTACTTCGAATACTGAGTTCACTTGACGTGACCTGGAGTCGTGACCCGAGATGACCTGGGGTAAACAAAATCGGAAGAGTTGCGCAAAAGATTAGGTATGAGGCGGGCACAAAAATGGTGGCCCTCCGTGCCCCTGTTTTCCGGTCATTTCGGAAAAACTTTGCCTAGACCTCCCAAAATGTGAGTTTGAGGTGAGGTCACTTGACATGACCCTGTGACCTGACTTTATAAGGCTCCGACACCAAAATTTGACAGAATGTGTGGAAATGATGGGGGGAAAAGGTGTTAAGTTTGGCAACGCTGCGCGCCGCCGTTTTTCCGTTATCGCGAAAATCCCGGAGGGGTGGCCGATTTTGCCCCCCTCCCAGTGGGGCGCTGGTTAAAATGTTTATAGTGACCTGTTTTGATGGAATCATGCCCATGGAATGAGGGTATAAATTTCTGAGTAAAAACAGGATAGGTTCAGCACTTATTTGTATTTTCTGACACCCCTTAACCAGGGTCGGATCCAAGGAGGGCGCGCCCCCACCCCTTAGGCCTCCAAGGGGGTCTTGAAAGTGCTGCCCTGGATATCACTTTCCACCCCTTCCCTCCAGGAAAGAGAGGTTCGTCCAGGTGCTGCGCCTAAAATCATCGCTTCCCACTCGCCTACCCCCCCCTGAAGGAGAGGTTGGCCATCATAATTTGGCGGATAATATGCAAACAGCATTCGTCGAGGGACACATCTGAGCCAGCCAGAGAGCCCAGTGAGTGGGCCCTTTTGGAGCTGAACTTGGGCCTTTTTGGGAGCTACGCACCCCCCCCCTCAGATCATTCCTGGCGGCGTGCCTGAAATGGTGGGCCCCCTGTACTGCAGTGGGCCCCATCCCTGATTGACCCCTGCAGCTTGGACCCCCCGTCCCGAAGAGCGATATCCAGTCCTGCCCACAGCCGACAGTTTGACCTCCCCGAAACGAAATCCTGTGCGCGCACCTGCCTCAGATAGCCTCTGGTGACCACTAATAGACATATGTCTCCTAGTAAATGATTTTGTATCATAATTATGTCCTTGAATCGGAAACGTTGTTCATTTCAACGATATTTTACATTCCAAGGCAACAAAAAACTTTCTATGCTTCGCTCTAGTCTATAAAAAAAGGATTGGTCAATCGGTATTCTATGCTATTTGCAACCAGCAAGCCTATTAGGGTGCATTGGATGTTTTTGTGTGCATACTGCCTGGATATGAATTAAACCCTTTTCGGCCCAGCATATCGGTATAATATATGAATACAAAAGCAGCTCAGGCTGGTTTAGTTCTGCTAAAGAATTCCACTTAATGATCTCCAGCGTGGCTGCGGTGAGTAGTGCTTTACCAGTTCTAAGAAAAATACATGCTATTGGTATCGTTTTATTTCGCGGAAACATTTCATACGTTCGTGAAACATATAACTGCATGGATCGGGCTGTCCTGTGGCGCTAGTTTCATTGGTATATAATGCCAAGTATGCGAGCTGTAGCGAAAAAAAGGTGTGGTACAAACTTAAGAAACGCCCTGTATATGATGTAGATAAATTGAGAATATTTTCCTCATACTGCTGGGGATCTACCAACTGCATTAAACCCATGGAAATTGGCAGTAGCATTATGTCAACAAATGCTCTTTGATCTTGCCATTTTAGATTCATACACTTTCATTTTACTTCTGAGACAACTGAGGGGGACAGGGGTGCATGATTCTGGTACAGTAGCATGCGCATATTTAAAAAAAATCACCCGCAGGAATCGCATTCTAAGCCATTTTTTTCAATTACCTCCTGATATGAACGTTACGTTTCCGAATATATCGTGTTCCACACTTTTCCTTGCATGTTACTGTTAATTCTTTTATGAAAAATATTTTGCGAATTGTGGTCTTCCTTTCCATCCTGGGCTGCTGCATCGTGCGTTTGCAGGTATTGAACAGGGGGCGGTTTTAACACGTGATCCTATGGTGGCCAGCCCATAAGCTCTAACATCGACGGACAAAACTGTGAACGTCTGCTGAAATGACATTGGCCCTTTTCATCTCACAATCCACAGAGAAACGTTTATGTTTATACGTAATTCAGATTTTCAGTTTCCAGCACCCAACTGGCCGCGAGAAATAATGCACAAACGCCGCGATTTTCGATCCGATTTCTAATACCGGCCGTTTGTCAGATTGCCAAGTATATTTGGCTCCCCACTCTGCCCAAGTCATGTTAACAATCGCCCAGCCCGAGGCATTGAGCGAGGTCACATGAACGCCAGCCCTCCTACCTACCAGCCCTACCCCTACGCCAGCCCCACCCCCTTGCCTACCTTTTCTACTGACGCTGCTTTTGTGTGTATGGTTGCACGGTTCGACAACACAGTCTTACCTTGGTGAGTGTCAACACAGTCTTACGAAATGGAGCTTGGTGTACCGTGGCGCCGAGCGCAGCCTCCCTTGCGCTGTCGTAGCTCGATAAACCAGCAAACCAACGGCCGAGTTAGTGACAATTGGGTCGAAATTCATGAAGTTTTATAATGCTGCTCATAGACCGCGGGGTGGTTGATGTTGCAGAAACTAATTTTACATCATCAAATGTTTCTCTGTGTATTGTTCGTGAAAAATGTCGCTATTATGCTTCTTTCGGCAGATATTCACGGATTTTTGCACCGATGTAAGGGCGTCCGAGCCGGTCACCATAGGGTCACGTGTTAAATCCGCTTCGCATTCAAGACGTGGAAACGCACGATGCAGCAAACCAGCACGGAAAGGAAACCACTTTTTTATTACTTTTTTTCAATAAAAAGACAGTTCCCTTCTCACTTTTTAAGCAATAACTTTAGGCATACAACTATTCTGAACATGCTCCAGGGGCTCTCGTATTTGCTGCTGTACTGTTCTTTAGCAGAAAAGCTAAGTAGGAGAACAACACTATACGCTGAGCTTATTCTGAAAAATAATCGATATTAAATGATGAAAATGTTTTGCATTACAGGTGTCAGCACATCGCTGGAACGGAGACTGGCCCGAATGGAGCAGAGCCTATTCGAAATCAGGCAGACGTTAACCAACGAGCCAAGAGAACAGCACAACAAGACAAGTGACACTGACGCGCTCATTAATGCTGCACGTGACATGGGAACGCTTCTTCATGCCGTATCGGAGCACCACATCATCGCAGTACCATCTCGTGATCTTCTCGTGTGCAAGCTATGTGTTCCAACTTTCGATCTTGCGGTGGATTTACATGCCAGCAAGCCCAACGCTCATGGCATATGCCACTACACTTTCTCTGCCGGTACAGATTTCCCTAGACCAGCTGCTATCCCTAAGCCCTTCAGCCGGTTGAAAGAGTCGCTGAAACACCACGTGTGCTCTAAAAAGCACAAAGAGAACGTGAAGAAGGCGTCTCAAGAGATGGAGCGGGAGGCGGTCCGTGCGAGGAATATACAAAGTGCTTGCCGAAACTCATTGCTTGCAGCGTACCACGTCCTGAAGCACTCAATGGCCCAAACTATGTACGAGAAGACAATCGTGCTCTGCGATATGACAGGCTCAACAATGGGCGATCTCTGCCATTCGGCCACCCAAATGCAGCGGTTCAGGGATGCATTCAGTACTACTATCCTGGAGTGTGTAGCCCGTCATGTTGACAGAGCACCTTGCGTAAGTCTTGTCGCGGACACAGTAACTGTCCAACATAGAACTGTGGACATAACTGGCATCATAACCATCGTGCCGGACGCACCATGTGACGAGCTCATCCAGAGTTTTGTGATCGGAGCGCCCGTGGTGGACCAGCATGATGGTAGTTCTCTGGCAAAGGAGTGGGTGGACACCGTCAAGCCACTCAACATCATGGATACCACCAAGCTCGCCGCCATCTGTACAGATGGTCAATACCATGGAGCCGACGTCCCCAGAAAGTTTGTCAGAAAGCTGCAGTCCGAACACCCTGACTATGCGATGCGCTCTAAGCATCCATGTGTTCCATTCCTTTGGGACGGCGCGCATCTTCTGGACCTCGCGGAGCACAGTGCCAGGAAGGAGCCATCGTGTCGGTGGGTGCAAGAGGTGATCGACCAGATCAGCCGCATCGTGAAACGGTTCTCATATGGAAAAGGGCGTGAAACGTTCCTGGCGGCGAGTAAGCGTATTGGGGTGGAACCACGAGGCCTGCTGCTATGGTCCGAGACTCGCTTCTCGCCATATGCTGCCAACGTCATAGAGGCATTTACGGTAAACATACCGGTGCTGAAGGCCGCTATGGAGAACCAGCTACGAGAGATCGGCACTACGACGAGTAGCCGGTCATGTCAGCCAATAGATCTACAGAAGGACCTCGAACTGCTGAAGGGTAATGCTCTTAAATAAATTGTATTAATAATTTGTATGTTTTTGGGTGGGAACCGATAAAAAGTTTCTGATAAAAGGAAAATATCTGTCATACATGCTTTGTACGCTACATTGATCGCAACAATTATGCAAAGCTGTCAGTTTAATTTTTGTATCAATAATTTTTTCCC
This sequence comes from Imbricaverruca yamaguchii, assembly GCA_034440575.1. Lineage (NCBI taxonomy): Eukaryota > Metazoa > Arthropoda > Thecostraca > Neoverrucidae > Imbricaverruca > Imbricaverruca yamaguchii. The sequence continues at coordinate 1,110,317 of JAOTOL010001521.1, forward strand.
ACAGATATATTGAATAGACAAAACTGGGGTATTAACACGCCTTCGCATAGTATGTGTGCGTATGCGCTTGCACGCTGGCGCGCGCGTGGCTTGTTTTAGTCTAGTTGACTCATTTTAACTATAGAGTTCTTCGCACGTTTTACATAGATTAAGCAATTGATATCAACGTGATGCAGCTGTTTTGTTAACGTCAGAAGCAGCCTACGTGTTCTATCCCAATGATACTACTTGCAGATGATGAGATGACGGATTGTGCCAAAAAATACAGCGTTTATTTTCAGGTTTTGAGGGTATATAATGCCTTCCTTCGTGAACGAGCAAATATGGTAGGTAGTTCGTTCCGAAATAAAATATGTTTATTTGTTGATCATAGACTGTGCAATGCGCTTTGAGAACCCGCAGAAGAATGGATTATCTAATGGAGCAATCTAGCATGAGTTCATTTCCATATTTTAATCTCCAAACCGTTTAATTCCTCTTTTGTTTTTGTTTTTACAGATTCATGTTTCCATGCTCGGCTGGCGGCGCTGCAGGACCTGTATTCCGTGCTCTCAAAGGCAAGCAAGAGTCTCCAAAACCTGCAGCATCTGCCATGGGAACGCCAAGAAAAGTACAAGGCTATGGTCGAGGACTTCGGACCGAAACGGAGAAGACTCGAGAAACATCGCAGTGGTCCCACTCTGAGGACATCACTGGACATCCAAAGTGTCCTGGACGAAGGGGACAGCGAGGAAATGGTGGAATCCTGGCCCAGCTATTCAAAATACGCCTCGAATCTTCAACAACACCAGGTGAATAAAAAAGCGTCGTGCTTAGAAGTGATAAGATACTGATGAACAGTGACCAAGAAAAAGGCTAACAAATTAAGTGGTCGTGAAATTATTTTCAACCTTCTTTTTTGTTATATGGACAATTTACCTGTGTTTCCATAATTCAGTCTGCTGTACTACAGCAGAATATAAAACTGTTTTTGGCACAGAAGACTTTCGTATAGCAATTCATGATGAGCTCCCGAATTGGTAAAATACTAATTCGCCAATGATAATTGTATTCATTCCATGTACGATATTGCAATTTACATAATAATATATCGTCTCAATTTTTCGTGGTCTTTATTTGATCAGAAAAATGTAGTGTGTTGAGTGTTGAACGAGGCTACACAGAGATGTTAACCTTTGACAGGTCAAGGAAATCTCCACATTCACCCGAGCTCTCGAATACCACTGCGCCAGTCGGGAGCACGGTGTGGATGCTAGAGGGCAGACGCGGGGCTGCAACAACCTGCAGCTGAAGGAGAACATGCAGCACATCAGGCAAGCAGCGGATCTCCAGCTGATGCAAAACTCGCCCACATCATCCGTCGTCGCAGAGGTAGCACATGCGTTGGCTATTCTACAACGGGAGTCATTGATTCCCAAAGATCCCATCCCATCGGAGTCAATCGAAGCCACTTTCCGTGCGCTGAAACGCCTGAACACTGGATTCAACCAGAAGTTGTTCAAGGACCTATGGTGCCAAAAAGACCCGCTGTTCATGCCATACCTCTCGATCGTGGTGAGGTTGTGGCTAATTTGCCCAGCGGAAAGCGTTGTAGAGAGTATGGCATCTGCAGTAAAAAATGTGTTTGGCATGACCTCATCGCGGGTACTGAGCCACACAAATGCCGAAAAAGAGCTAGTGATCCGTTGGAACGGACCAAGCGTGCCACATGCGGACTGGCTGATCGGGGCTGTGTTAAAGAAACACCCTCACCTGGACAACTTCGTGCGCGCTACTCTGTCTCAACAGGTAGAGGGGAAAGTGATCGCCCGTCACAAGCGAGATAAGTGTGGAAAATCGTACATCTTTTCTGACTAAAATGAGTAGAAACTACACACAGCGTTGTTCCTTGTTACGGTTATGATTAACTGTAAATATTGTTTAACATACTGGTTTATACCAACTATGAGGTACTCACTGAAAGCACATACCTCTCTGGATTGTTAATTTATGTTGTCTTGCTACATTAGGGCCGATCTTGTGGAATGCCATTGATGCCGTTGAGTTTTTTGACGCTGGCGAGAAAACTTCGCCGCATATGCAGCATACTTGGTGGGCACACATACGTATCCAGTTGTTGTACTTAAGATTGACCTGCGTGTTGGTGAGCGAACATCATGTTTTTTTTCGGTGTTTCTCGTGTTTACAAACTTGATTGCAGTCAAGGATGTGTTAAATAATATACCTATTTTGATGTAATATTTGTTTGGACAATAACGACGCCGAATTGCCGGAAAGGAAATTGGCTCCAAGATATTCTGTATAAAGGTAATCGACGCAATTTGTTATAGGTCCAGGAAATCACAACCTTTTCGAGCTATCATTACCCACTTTGGGTTAGGACAACCTCGTGATTACCCCGTATCAAATTAAGAATGCCTCATAGCCAAAGTTCATTTTCAAGGTTGAGAACGTGTAGCATTTCCTGCCGATATATGTGCACAGGTTTTTGGCAAATGTACACAGTACTCTCCATACTCGGGGTTTGACGAAACCCCGCTATAACCCCACCCCCACCCCTCTCCACAAGCTGGCGCATTACCCCAGGTTGGGAACCCCTGTTCCGGGTCACGTAGCATAATGCTATCGTTTGCACAAAAGGTGACAACCACCAAGTCTATTCCGGATTTGGACGACAACCACGAAACCATTTTTTTTAGCCCTGCCCAGTTCCTTTTCAGTTTCCCGCAACACCCTAGCATAAATATCATCAGGTCCTGCTGCCTTGTTTGGCTTTATTTTCCTGATATGATTGTAAACAACATCACTATCAATGAAATCAACATCATTTATCAGATCACATGTCACCGAACTATGGTGTACGGTCGGCAGATTGGTCATACGTCAAGACTACCAATACACTAAGCAGAAACTATCATACAATTGTTTTTTTTTTTTTTTTTTATAATTAATAAATAAAATGTATAATGTAATTGCCTTCTAGACAAGCAGACAACTAAATGAATATCCCTTTTGATATCACTTATGGCTAGACAGAAAAATGAACAGTTACACAGCACTTATGAATACCGCCACCTTAGTACCAATTAAGCTCTATCTTAAACTTTAACACGAAACACACTATGCACCATAAAACTAAATAAAGTATGTTAGGAAAGTATTAATGTTGTCTAATGTACTTATGAAATCTACACACTTGTAATATCTCCAACTGAAGAAAAAAAACCTAAATGCTAAAATACTCCAAAAAAGAAGAAGCCCATATACCTCTACAATTGCCCGGTATATGGGGACATACCTAGTGTAATTGGAGCTAGCTATTTAAATCCTAACCTAAACTCTAACGCCAAAAAGACCAAAACTTATTCCTATACACTACAGAAATCGAAGCGACGAGGCCGCGCCTAAAGCCACGAGGCCGCGCCTAAAAACAAGATGGCGCTCGGCAGCCCCGCTAGGTTGATATAGTATAATTTACGTGCTACGAAAATGCTTATCAGATAAAAACTAATGAAATATAATCACAGAAGTAATTGCTAAACACCTATCCACAGCTTAGACTAGAGTACTGCCCTGTTGTGCAATGACTTATCTGGAAAGCTGGAGCTCCAAACGGACGCCCTTCCACCGTGACACCTGGCGGCAAAACTGAGCTGAGCATAACATGTTGCAGAATATGCCGTCACGTTCAGTATAAAGACATTGAAAGCGTCCTTCTTGAGCCATTTAGTTTGTTCGCAATCTAAAACTTTCTTTTTCCCGGAAGCATCAACGACTAATCCAAATGTTGTCCGAGTTAACTCGACCTAGAAAGTAGAAAGAGAACCTTTAATAGAAAAACGGCATGCCAGCGTAGATCTCAGTGCGAAATTCAACCTGAAAGGCAGCATAAAGTTTTGGAAACTTTTACCGTCTGTTGGGGATGCCTCTCAGAAGTTTAGCAGAGTATCTGCCAACAGAGTTTGCCAATTAAAAGCTTGGCTGTGTAGAAGGCGAGCAGCATAGGATGAGAAGAAAGGAATTCAATCAATGTCCGTTACCACTATTCACCAGATCTGAGAACGCGCCACGTAGCCTTGGAAGTCAAGCCACATACAAGCTTCAATGAGATCCAATTATCTTCGTAGCAATTACCAACAAACACATTTAGCGATCGCAGAATGCGAAGCGAGTTCTGTAAAAGTAGCCCCTTGGTAGGCTACCAATTGTAGTTGAGATACAAGTAACTGGATATTTTGCCCTTAAAATATTTCGAGACAAGCGTGATCATCAATGGCACACGTCCTCGTGGAAACGCGTTGAAAAAACAGAGTCCAATGCCAAGACATTCCAAATATATTTGTCATGTTGGTGACAAAGTTTGCATTAATTTGCTACTCACCTGTTGTATGGTACTGACGACATCCGTATCGTGTGACACGCACTCCGTGCGACACGGATAGCATGCCACACGGATACCAGCCCACAGCGTGCCGTGTGGCAGCGCACTATCCCCTCTTTTTCTTGCGATGCCATTTGAAGAAATGTGTGGTTCATCGTCATTAGAATGTAAGCGTCCAACAACACGTACTGGTGAGTTGTTCGCCATTGTCCGACTTTTGGCGGCTGGGCCGACTGGCGAAAAGACAGCCTTATGTGAGCAGTTATGTGTGGCACAAGTCAAATGGTATGGCTGTGCTCTGAGGAGCTGCCTGTGGCATACATTAGGTGGTGAAGCTGTGCCAGGTAGAAAGGACCACGACATGCCAAAGGTCATCACGCGACATATAGCTTACACTGGACATTCTGAGCCACGGTGACTGGATGCCAAGGTCTCGGATTTAACACTCGCACCACCCGGGACATTTCCCACCCCGCGTTCCAGAAACGGTGCGGGCAGCGCCACTAGCCGTGATTATGCACAATGTGCGTTTTTAACCACCCGATAAATAAGCTGGATCAAAGTGCGTCTTGGGGCCCCTTCGCCCTCGAAGCTCGCTGGCAGGCAGCTCTGTGGTCTGTATGCAGCGAAGCCGTGTCAGAAAGAAACATGAAACATCACTGTGCGGAACATAGGCCTCGGCGGATCAATTTTCAGAAGGCATTAAAACACCTGGATAAATGCCATCCTCCACTGCATGCGCTTGCGATCGGTGTTCAGTCTTCGGCCAGTCATCGGTGTTGAGTCTTCGGCTAGTCATCGGTGTCCAGTCTTCGGCTAGTCATCGGTGTCCAGTCTTCGGCTAGTCTTCGGCCAGTCATCGGCCTCCATCCTGTCACAGCTGGGCAGAGGCGGCGGTGCGCAATGCCCTCCCCCTCCCGTTGACGACTTCGGGACACCAGACCGCGTACCAGCGCCACCGCCGCCTCACGACCGGCTTCTAACCGAAATGGTGGGTAAGTAGAGATCGCGAAATTTCACCCGTGATATCCGGTAAGGCACGCATATTTGCTTGGTTAACCAAAAGCATCAGCTGTGTCTTGGCAACGTTAGTTTTCAGTCCATTTGCTCGAAACCAGATGTTGAGGGAGGCCGAATCTGTTTCCATTTTATCTACAACGTTTTAAATTTGAGACTTCTTACCGCTGATCAAAATGTTGGTGTCGTTGGCGTATTGAATAACCACTGCGCCTTCGGCTAACGGGCTGAGGTCGTTGGCGAAGACGCAACAGAGGAGAGGTACGAGAGATGATCCTCGACAAACGCCGATGCTGTTGGGCAACGGAACATATTTGTGAACGGCAGCCTGACTGTCAGCGAGGCTGACACTCTGGGTGTGGTTCTGAAGATGGGCCGAAACTGCCCTGACCTCCATATCGATGCTGTGGAGATTTCATTTTGAGAGGAGTTTTGAGTGGTCATTCACATCAAAGCACTTGCTCAAATTATGCTGGCAGAGGACACCTCTCCATGGCCGCATGTGGATAGGATTTGGTCAAATATGGGGGTCAGGGCAGTTTCCATAGAGTGGCGAGAATGGAAACCGTGCTGAGCTGGAGAGGGGAGATGGTTTTCGGACAGGTTGTTGTAGCGCTGCTGGTGGACGGCACGCTCTACAATTTTCGCAATGACTGGGACGATGGAAATCGAGAGATGATGAGACGATGGGAATGGATGACCGGATTTGAAGGTAGGATGAACGAGGGAGTGCTTCCAAGAATCAGGGACATCAGATTGTGTAATGCTGAAATTGGCAAAATGCGGAAGCACCGCACCTATCGAGTTGAAGCACACCCTGAACGTGTGTATGCTGGTACCGTCCTCGCCGCAGGCCAACAAGCCGTTCTTCCCAAAGATGACGGATCGCATATCAGACAGTGACAACAGCACCAGGGTAAGCGCACAGGCATCGACATGCGGCAAACGGAATGAAATGCTCGGCGTCGCTCCCATACTCCTGACCTACACACGGGCCCACGCGAACAAAACATAATCGGTTGAAGTTGAAGCAGATAGGAAGATATATGGAATTAAGCTTGCAACGGAGCAGGCCGATAAACGACCGTTATATCTAACCATTGCAAATGCAAACATGCATATACAGATGCAGATACAAACGAGCAGATCCAATGAGATAAGCTGTCGCTCACGTGCGGCAGAGCGCACACAAGGCATGATCTCCGCCGCAGCGGTCTCTGCAGTCAGCCCGCCGCCGCCTGTTTACCCCGCCAATCATGCCGCGCAACTGTCGGTCGGCTCCGATCACCACGCCCACGTCGGCCGCCAAATTGGCACTGATCTTCCCCGACGGTGTCCTTGCCCGGTCGCCTCCTCAGGCCTGCCGAGTTGTTGGCACACCAGCTTTATCGACCCACCCGGTGATTCGTTTCGTCGGCAATAGATGGCAGCGGCGGCGGGCCGCCGCCTCGGCGCGCCTGCAGCCGGCCCGGCGGCGAGACGAGGCGCGCCGCCGTCCGCGGAGATGCGCCATGCCTGATGGCCGCTGCTGGGCCGCCCGGCGCGCGACAGCGCTGCTGCCCGAGGCGGCCGCCGCGCTGCGCAACCGACTTGCGCCGCGCCACCGCCGGCTGCTGTTCCACGGCGCGCTTCTGGCGGGTCTGGCCGCGTCGCTCAGCGCACCGCTGCTGCGCGCCGCCGGCTGCGCCGCGTGCGTGCTGTTGTCGGCAGCCGCCGCCACTCTGACGCTGCACGCGCTCGGCGCACGCCGGCCGTACCTGGTGCTGTGCGCATGCGCGCTCGCCGAGCTGCCGCAGCTGGCGTGGCCAGGTGTCCGGCTGCCAGTGCTGGCCGGCGCGCTGCTGCTGTGCGGGCCGCCCGGTGCCGACACGCGCCTGCCGGCTACCGTCGCGCTGTGGCTGCTGCTTTCGGCCGGACGGGCGCATCTAGTGGTGCCGCTGCTGTACGTGCTGTGCGCCGCCGGCGCCGTGCTCGCCGCCTGGCTGCGACAGCGGCTGTGCGCGCCGCTGTGCGACGTCAGACCTCCGCCGTGCTACGAGCCGCCGCGTGACTTCAAGCGACACCCGCCGCGGCGACGAAGAACCGACACCGGCTTCTGCTGGCCGGCCGCTATGGGGCCAAAGATGCGCAGGACCTCGCTGCCGGCCATCTCCGTGCAGCGCACCCAGCTGCCGCTCTCCATGCAGGTCAGTTCAGGTCATGCCGGGTCGGCTGCCTCTCTGCATGTAGATCAGTTCAGAGCGTTCCGGGTCAATGGACGACAGCATAAGTTAGGTCAGTCCCGGGTTGACCGGAAATATCATCTATGCTACACGATAGAGCAATATCAAGGCCCTTGTAAAACTGTGATGCCCCATGGGAATATCCAGAACCGGAACATCTTTCACGTGCAAGAAGTATTGTCCAATATAATCTAATTAAAATGTGTTATGGGATGAAAATAATGCATCTTCAACAAGTAGGCTGATGAATTTCGGTTTGCTTGCAGGTGAACATACCTTTCCTCGGAAATAAGATCGGTTGTAGGTTGTATTTTGGCCACTGGTCATTAACCCGTCCCGTCTCGGGGGGTCTTCAACCCCCCTCGGGTTTTTCGCGGATAGCGGACTAACGGCGCGCGGTGGCGCGCCCAAATTTGGGCATACCTTTTCCCACATCAATTTGGCACGGTTTTTCAAAATTTTGAAGTCACGTCATCTAGGGACAACGAGTTAGTCAAGGTCAGGTGAGGTCACCTCTAAAAACATTCAACCAGTCGCCACGCTTTAACGGATACAGATATTTTAATGAAACTTTCAGCGTTTGCTTATCTTTAGGGATGCAAGAAAACGTACGAGTTTAATTTTTTTCTTCGTTTTTAACTACATATACATTTTGCGTATTTGCCAAATTGCTGTTCAAATAGAAGATTCTGGCTAAGGTAGACATTTTTTATTAGGGCAAGTTGACTTCCAGCAACGTTTCTCGGTCTGCTCTACTCACTGGAAAAGGAAAATGAAAGGAAACTTGAGAACTCAAAAGTTTGAAATTTCAAAAAAATCATTTATTTTTGGAGGCGAAAAAAGTTATAGGCCTGGTCGATTTCGCTGTCCTTTTCTCATTCCAAATAAATTTTGTTTTTTCATATATTCCACAAAATGAACTCTCACAGTCAAAAACAGAATGTAAGTCGTGAAAAGTCGTGAAAATCTAGCCCCCTGGTGGCGTCACTTTTGTGGAGAAACTGTTTTGAAGGGTGGACCCGAATCCTACTCGTCGAGCGCTTTCCGATGACACCTCTTTCGTTTTCGTGCAATGCTTAGTTTGCATTTTAGAGGGGGTCTTCAATCCCCCAGAAATTCGCCTGCCTGCAGTGTGTTCAGTTTGGCATTGCTGGGCAAGAGTGTTCACGGCACGTGCCGGCGTCTGCAGTGTCTAGGACGAGACCCCGTGCCGTGTGCCAGGGGGGCAGTAATGCCGACTGGCACGCAATGGAACTTCAGCAAGTGTGACTACTGACCATGGGTAGTAAACTGTATCTGAAATATTTGGCTTGTCCGATTAAACCAGCTGTGTTGCCAAAGCTGATTTCTAACGCAGACAAAACTTCGCACGTAGCCGAAGGAAGCGCGGCTAATGGGGGCGGGGTCTCGGGCTTCCCCTCTAGCAACCAAAATACACGAGATCAGACAAGAAGTTTTGAGATTTTCGCCAGGAGAAACCAGAAATTTACCGCTCAAAAAGAGCGCGGAATATTTCTTGCCATTTTGAGGATTGATCCATCCTTAAGAAAATCCCGGCTGCCCTACGGGATGCCGGTCTCCTTTGCAACCCTCCTCTGTGGAACATGACGCAGGTTTGGTGTTTGGTAATTGGACTCAAATATCTTCGGTCAGCTCTGACCATTTCGAGCCTATGGAAGGAGGGAGATGCGGACAATAGTGTAGGAAGAAGCCGTTCCGGCTAACCGGTGTACAGAACAGAGGAAGCCGCCACACGAAACCAGTGCAAAACCGGTGCGAAACCGGTACGATACCGGTAAGAAACCGTTGCCGAGGATGTGGGTGAAGTTCGCTGTGACACGTCCTCCACCAGTGTCCAGTCGTCTGCCATTTTCTGATTCTGGTCTGTTACCCTTCTCTCTGTTCTGGTCTTGCCCTGCACCGAACAACGCCGGGTGTGGCCGGTAGTGCCAGACTGGTGGGCCATCTGGAGGTCAGGTCACGCTCGACCAATATTCGTAGCTCTCGGTAGTGGCCGCCGGCGAGCGGCGTGCGCCGTCCCAGAGAGCTTCTGTTACCCGAACGGCAGCAGTTCTGCTGCCTGCCGCTGACAGCCAGCTGAACACAGCAGCCGGCACACAGCAGCCGGCACATAGCAGCCGGCACACAGCAGATAGCACACGACAGATAGCACACAGTAGCCGGCACACAGCAGACAGTACACAGCAGCCGGCACACAGCAGCTGGCACACAACAACCGACACACAGCAGACAGGACACAACAGCCGGCACACAGAAGCCGGCTCATAGCAGCCGGCACACAACAGCCGGCACACATCAGACAGCACGCAGCAATAAATTCCGATCAGAACAACAAGCTGGCTGACTATAATGTCGCCAGCGGCCAGCGAAGCATCTCAGTGGTAGCAGTAGCCGGCTGACTGTACACAGCGGCACAACAGACAGCCAATGTTGCACAGCAGCGCAACTCAGCTGGCCAACAGCGACACAGCATTGTGCTGTGCCGGCTGCCGGCCGCCGATGCGACACGTGTTTACCGACGCGCCCAACTCAACAACAACACCTGTCGCCGTCACAAAACCTCGACGTCTCGAGCACAGCAGCGCTGGCAGACAGGTCACTAATCGATTGCGAGACGGGCTGCGTGGCGCCGCGGCCCCGCCGGGGCGGCGGACCAAGTCGGCCACAGCGTGCTCACCGCCAGCTGTCGCGCGAGTCGCGCGCCACCGGCGCACCGGCCGCAGGCGCGCGCGACTGCGCGACTGGGCGACTGCGCGACCGGCGGTCGGCGGTCGGCGTGGGAGGTGCGTGTCGCTCGGCGAAGGCGACGGCGGCCGTCTTGTCGTGTGGCGTGTTTACGAGCCGGCAGGCACGGCGCCAGCCTCCCCTGCCGTCCGGTGCCACCTGACGGCTTGGCACGCCGAGGGTCGCCCCTGCCGAGGGTCGCCGCCAGCTGAGGGATGACCCAGACACGCCGCCGGGCTCTCACGCATCGGCCAGAATGGCGCGCATGACTCAGCGCAGGCGGCCGGCCCCGTCCCCCGGCCCGGGCTTCTGCGCTGTGAGTGTGGATGTCAGGCACGGTCGATGAGGGAAATAGAGTGAAGAAGCCCAAGGGCAGAGGAAGGAGCGGTAGAGTGGGGCGACTTGCTGGTCATGCGAAGGCGTGCTGGCGAAGGCTCGCCGTTTGTTGACGGTAAGTGTTATTTCAGTGGCATGGAGGGTGTTTTCACCGCGACCTGGACGACAAATATTATATGATGCCTACGTCACAGATGACGTCATACCAGAAATATTATGCTTGACTTGGGTTTTCGCAGCGACCCGAACAACGCGGCATCTTTGTTACGTCACATAACATTTAGGTATAGGATGCGCAAAACCTTGATGGAGTACGCATACAATCCATTTTTCCCAGTACTTGGTCGAAACTAAACACAATTGGCGCAATAGGTCTGAATGGGATCTTCGCCAGATTGCATGGGAAGCAAACGTATTTCACGATGGCATTTCTGGGAATATGCCTATCGTAAATCCCTTCACTGTGGTGAGCTATCTGTGAATGAATGGGAATCTGGCAGAGGAAATATACACTGTAGAAACTGGACTATCCATGCATTGCACTGTGCTCAGGTCAACATTCTAGCACGATGCTCCAAAACTGAACGCCCACCAGACGTGTCACCAGTGCAGGGGCCGCCTGCCCCGCGACGACGAGCTCTTGTCGAATTATTGGTGGCTATTTTGGGTCAGGGGCCAATGCACCGGGTGGGTCATACAGCGCCCAGGATCTCGTCGACTGTTTCATACTCCTCCGTCTGGCCGGGCGTTGTGCAGAGTATGGTGGCCTCGTTATAAGATGCAATATTTCAAAGTGAGCTTAGGCGTTATAATGGAAAATCATGAGTGAGATTAGGAATTAGAGGTATCATATTTTCACAAAATATACCGTGAAGTATAATGGTCCATTTGTGTGTATATTTTTTTGGGATTGCCTAACTATGTAAGGTGTCTTCTCTGTGCAGTTATTACCCACAATATGACATGATTGTATTAAAACAGATTGACCTGCTGCGAGCACACCGGCAACAGATTCTACATAGCGTTACGCAGAATAGCAAATTCCGTGTCCGCTGCGAAAACAATCCTATTCTGCGTTCAGCTGACTAGAGACCTGCAGTCACCTAAACGACGCTTCTCCCGCGTCAATAATAGCCACCGCAATAGCACCCTTGTGTTTGCTGAGTCAGCTAGTGAGATGCTAGCCATTTGACGTCATGGACCCAGCCTCCAAGGGAACCACTCTGCATTGATTGAAGCTGGGTGTGCCCGCGAACATTAAACGGCCGGAACTTTGACACAGCCGGCCAGGGAGAGCAGGGAAGTTGGACAGATCCTGCAGTATGGGTACACACAGCACTAGCGAGCTGCAGGAGTGACGACCCTCATCGGCGGATGCCCAGGGGCACAGCGAACATGACACGCGACACCGGGACCTCAGGTAGCGCAAATACCATTGACCTTGTCAAGGTCAGTCCGTATTCACTGGGAGGAAGAAAAATGTATGGCGATGATGAGAATCATAGAAGGGATTTAATTAACACTCCCAAATTGGGACGCAGGTAAGGAGTATGAATGCATTCAGAATAAAACTACTGCATACTTAAACTAGCGAATTTCCGATTTAAAATTGAGAGACTGTTCGATATTGGTCTACATTATTGATCGATCGAATCGATGTTGAGCGATATAAGTCTCCTTGCATGGCTATGGGTGCTTTCCCATCAATCCTGGCAACCAACTGACATATTTTTGCTCGGCAAGGTGTCATTCTTGGCGTGAGCGCCGGTCGGGTGGTAGTCCGGGCGGACTCATGAGCCCCGGCCGGGTGGTGGTCCGGGCGGACTCATGAGCCCCGGCCGGGTGGTGGTCCGGGCGGACTCATGGCATGAGCGCCGGCCGGGTGGTGGTCCGGGCGGACTCATGAGCCCCGGTCGAGTGGTGGTCCGAGCGGACCCATGGCATGAGCGCCGGCCGAGTGGTGGTCCGGGCGGACTCACGCAGTAGGATTTTCGCGAAGGAAGTTTCATTTAAGTGAATTACCTGAAAACGGATGTCATATCTTGTATGTTGAGGACAGCATGACAGAAGACACAATTCGGAAGACAGCTGTCCTATTCTCTAGTCGCTTATGTTCCATTTGTATCCGCCATTTTTGCTGATGTTTTGCAAGTTTTTCCCACTTTTATGCTTAATTATCTGCGAATTCCTCTCTGCTGAGGGACGGGGCCAACTGTTTCTTTCGATATACGACAAACGCTTGGGTTCATTAAAAAATGTACCATGGCAAGTTGTAGCTGATACCTATGGGATCAGCTGCATGACCAATGTGTCGATGCGCCCTAAAGCCCTAACAACTAGCTGCAGCTGATAGGATAGGATCAGAACTGTGATTAGGAATTGTGCAGTCGATGCGCCCCTAAACCACAATATTCGTAGAATAGGATCAGAACTGTGATTGCGAATTGCGTTCGATCTAATTGCGCTTTTAATTGTTCGTCTTTTGAACTTAAATGCGTTCAATGTTCGGTACAATTAGTTAAATTGGTAACGAAAGAGGTATTGAGAAATTAAAGTCACGATGTCCCCTGGTTCTCGATTTATCTGGAAAAAAGCGATAGGGGAGGGTGGCATTAAACACCACCCAAACTAATTTCAAGCTATGACATGACCTTTATAGACAGCCAGCAGTCAGATCGCTCTGTCTAGCAGGATTGGTAGGCGGCTTCTGATTTCGACTGGGGTGTATCGGCAAAAAATGCTCAATTTATTACTTAACATATGCAATCGATTAGGACACGAATGGCGTCAGTCCAGAATTTTGGATCATGAACAGGTATCAGGGAAGTGGCAAATGCTGGTTAGTTGGTTAGTTATTGTGGTTTATGGGCGCATCGACTGCATCCCAGCCAGCATTCCCGAATGGGAGCCATATGGGATCTATGTGGGGTGTCTGGGATAGCCCATATTTGGGCTGTAAGTGGGCAGCTAGCTGGGCTCCATCTGGGTCCCAGATGGGATGCCCAGATATTGTACTCAATTTTTTACCTGTAGGTAGGTAGCGATAGCCCTATTTTTTGGCTATTCATCATCGGATGTTAAAAAAAAGAATGTTAATTATGAAAATGAGTTCAACAACGCGATGGGTTGCATGTGGGCCACATGTGGGGTAACTGAGAAAGGCGATGTTCTCCGTTGAGCTTAATGTGACAAACCTTGTTAGCATTGGGGACGGTAGGTTACTTTATATGGTTAATGTCATAGAAGAATGTATTAAAATTGATATATTTTGCTTCCAATCAAGAAGATAATATGGCATATTATTCCACAATAAATTTTGTCCACAGGGAGTTTTGGACACAACAGCCAACACTGTTTTCACCAATTTTTTAATCACACAATAATATAATTATGATTTAATGCTTTCAGCCCTTGACAAATATTTAGGTATCAAAATACAATATTTAATGCACCAGAAACTTCGATTTTATAATCAGCTAAACAATCATGCAATGTACGTAAACGCGCCAGTGGCGCAAATCAATGGGATTTCACACTGCGCACACTATCAGCTCAGTCCCTTCCGCCCGGTTGCGTGGAGGGAATAGTCTTGAGCCAGGCATTGTTTTTGGAGTTGGATACTGCGTGAAGTGCATGATCAGAATGGAAGTTGTGAAGAAGAAAATGTGGGCAGCATGGTACAATGCGAAGTGCCTGATCAGTCAATGGAACCCGGAAATAATGGCATTTCCGGTGAAGACAGTGGTGCAAGTGTATCAGGAATATCCAAAGCAAGCCTGAAAGAGGATATTGCCAATTAGCCAACAAAACATAACTGTTCCATTGCAGCACTTTCAGACCTGACTGTACTGAAGAAACATAATATTGATTTGCCTATATCGAATCCATGACTGGTCCATATATGGGCGTGCCCACATGAACCCCACATTTGGCCCATATATGGGCTTGCTCATCTGGGACCCAGATGAACCCCACGACAAATCCATATGGGGCCATGTGGGTTGCCCATGTGGGGCCCACATGGGTGCCCATTTTGGACCCACTTGGGGATGCTGGCTGGGATAGGTCATGAAGCGCCCAAGGCAAATGTTGGGACGCTTCTGACTTTTGAGAGCTAAAAATGCAACTTCTTGGAAAAAAGTGTGTACATGCGAAAGTGTGAGAGGTGCCTTCTCGCCTCCTTGGATCTGCACGTAATCAGCTGGCCCAGAGGTAATTTACTATCACTAGCTTAGGTCGATTAAGGTCAAGCAAAAAGATCGGTCATGTTTAAGCTGTGACCTAACCAGAGCTGGCTTTACAGTCAGCGTCGTTAAGTATATGAGATTGGGTCCCTGGCATGACAATGATCTTCCACAGTGCAGGAGCGCGGGCTGGGTCTCGTCAAACGCAGCAACAGCATCACAAGGACTTCGACTCGTTGACGTAATAGAGTGTTCTTCTGAAGTAAGCCTTGGCTGACATCAAAGTTCCTTGAAAAGGGACTATTTTCACTAAAGCGCTTTTTTGCAATGATAAATCAATTTGATTTAGTGTGCATCCAATATCTGACGGTTGAGTTCGACCATGCCATGGAGTAAGCTATTCTGGCTACTCAAACATCCACAGTGGCCAATGAACCCCATCTCTATCAGTACTGCAATGTATTACCGTTCGATCTGAGAGAGTATACTCCACCTGGCATGACCCGTGAACATATTAAGTTTGCTTATAACTGCAAGAAAAATCAGATCGGAGTGGCTTCGGCCCCCTTTCACACCAGCTTGTTGGTGAGTATGACGTGCAGGCCAGCATCTACTTCTGTTTTGTACTCCAAAGCATAATTACGGTAGTGGTTTTCTTCACGTTTCTTGGCAGCATGTACCTGCTCACAACAATTGGAGACACAGCGTGGTTGATTTATTTTACTAAAAGGACTGGTGCAATGATATTTCACATTTTATCTAGTATCAGTTCCTCACCGGCATATCGTCACCCGGACGTACATTGTTATCAATCATCCTCGCCAGAATTGGCAAACCGGCATTTCCATTCCTGAATTCAATCAGCATTCAATCATTTCCAGTTGAGGTGATTAACATCCGGCAGTCGGCGCGACGTAAGGCAGATAGCGTATTGTGGTGTCTGCTGCCGGACCTGCTCCCGGCGGCCGGGCTCAGCGACCAGGTCAGGTAGGGTGGCTGCTGTCTGACCTGCCCCAGGCGGCCTGACCTTAGCGGCCATGTCAGGTTTTGTGTTCGCTGCCTGACTTCCTCCAGGCGGTCTGACCTCAGCGGCCGGGTATGTGTTGTGTTCGCTGCCTGACCTGCCCCAGGCGGCCGGACAGGTCATGCGCTGTTGGTGTCCGGGACGGGGGTGCTGATGCGGCGCAAGCCACGTAGCCACCAATCGATGTCACTATGCCTGGCACACTGCCGACACGGGCAGACTGGGGCAGACGGCGCCCCCCACCCCACCCCCACCCCACTCCCACCAGGTCCGGCGCCACCACCACCACCAGGAGACCAGACGGTGCTACCAGACGAGACCAGGCGGTATCACCAGACGATACCAACGGTGATACCAGGCGAGACCAGACTGTGCTACCAGACGACGACCAGGTGTCCGGTGCTACCAGACGAGACCAGACTGTGCTACCAGACGAGTCGAGACGGTGCTACCAGACGAGACCAGACTGTGCTACCAGACGAGACCAGGCGGTTCTACCAGACGGGACCAGACGGTGCTACCAGACGAGACCAGACTGTGCTACCAGACGAGACCAGACTGTGCTACCAGACGAGACCAGACGGTGCTACCAGACGAGACCAGACTGTGCTACCAGACGAGACCAGACTGTGCTACCAGACGAGACCAGACTGTGCTACCAGACGACGACCAGGTGTCCGGTGCTACCAGACGAGACCAGACTGTGCTACCAGACGAGACCAGACGGTGCTACCAGACGAGACCAGACTGTGCTACCAGACGAGACCAGGCGGTGCTACCAGACGGGACCAGACGGTGCTACCAGACGAGACCAGACTGTGCTACCAGACGAGACCAGACTGTGCTACCAGACGAGACCAGACGGTGCTACCAGACGAGACCAGACTGTGCTACCAGACGACGACCAGGTGTCCGGTGCTACCAGACGAGACCAGACTGTGCTACCAGACGAGACCAGACGGTGCTACCAGACGAGACCAGACTGTGCTACCAGACGAGACCAGGCGGTGCTACCAGACGGGACCAGACGGTGCTACCAGACGAGACCAGACTGTGCTACCAGACGAGACCAGACTGTGCTACCAGACGAGACCAGACGGTGCTACCAGACGAGACCAGACTGTGCTACCAGACGAGACCAGGCGGTGCTACCAGACGGGACCAGACGGTGCTACCAGACGAGACCAGACTGTGCTACCAGACGACGACCAGGCGGTGCTACCAGACGACGACCAGGCGGTGCTATCAGACGAGACCAGACGGTGCTACCAGACGAGACCAGACGCAGATGTTGTCCGCGTCGTTCGCCTGGCTGAGGAAATTAATACGGCTAGTGGGAACGGAAGGGGGGAAGAAGGGGTTGTGGGAGGGGGGAGTGACGCAGATGCGCAAGACCAGACAACACAGCGCTCGTGCAGACTCAAGGAAGAGACAAGAGACACTTGTCCCTTGCTTCGAATCGAAACGCCCTCTCGCAGTCTTCTCGGAATTCTGGCGGAGCAGTGCCAATAATAATTAGGCTGGTGCTCATCGTTATAGCCCTAATGCGTTTATGTTGTCGGGGCGACTAGCACAAAGGCAGATGGGACAGTGCTGCTGACGTTCAACACTTCACGGTATACACATTGGGCTGGCAACAGTGCTGATGATGTCCAACACTGCATGGTGTATACAGTTAACTGGCAACAGTGCTGCTGACGTCCAACACTTCATGGTGTACATATTTGGCTGGCCATAGTGCTGATGACGTCCAACACTACATGGTGTACATATTGGGCTGACACCAATGCTGCTGACGTCCAACAATTCATGGTGTACATATTTGGCTGGCCACAGTGCTGATGACGTCCAACACTACCTTGTGTACACAGTGGGCTGGGAACCTGAGAGAGAGCACTGGCTGGCATCCGCAAATCAAGAACGTGCTCTACAAACACAACATTTCTTCGTAGGATATTTAATTCCATGCGTGGGTCGTTTTATGGCACCGGTTGGCTTCCAGAGCTTTGTTATTGAGCCTAGGACGATGCATGTGAAAGCAACACCTCGCAAACACCAGACACACGCGCAAAACTTACCGTTCAACTGCATTTGGATGGCATTATAAATAATCACTGGCGTTCTGCAACATGCCTGCGCTTCTTCCGCACTCCTGGACGTCAGCCCCCTTGCAACGGCGGGCAACATGGGTGACCGGTAGATATGCTGCAACTGGTCTTGGGCGACAGTTGCCACCTACGTTTGGTGCACTGCTACCACCGGGGCCGGGTATACCTTTCCACCTGAAATGGGTGCACTGTTGCCAATAGTACCGAGTATGCTCTTGCCTTTGGAACACTGCTACCACCAGTCCAGAGTACGCTCTTACCTCAGAGTACGCTACAGTGGTACCATGCACCCAGGCCTTGGGTGCAATGCTACCACCAGTCCAGAGTACGCTCTTACCTCAGAGTACGCTGCAGTGGTACCATGCACCCAGGCCTTTGGAACACTGCTACCACCAGTCCAGAGTACGCTCTTACCTCAGAGTACTCTGCAGTGGTACCATGCACCCAGACCTTTGGAACACTGCTACCACCAGTCCAGAGTACGCTCTTACCTCAGAGTACGCTGCAGTGGTACCATGCACCCAGGCCTTTGGAACACTGCTACCACCAGTCCAGAGTACGCTCTTACCTCAGAGTACTCTGCAGTGGTACCATGCACCCAGGCCTTTGGAACACTGCTACCACCAGTCCAGAGTACGCTCTTACCTCAGAGTACGCTGCAGTGGTACCATGCACCCAGGCCTTTGGAACACTGCTACCACCAGTCCAGAGTACGCTCTTACCTCAGAGTACGCTGCAGTGGTACCATGCACCCAGGCCTTGGGTGCACTGCTACCACCAGTCCAGAGTACGCTCTTACCTCAGAGTACGCTGCAGTGGTACCATGCACCCAGGCCTTGGGTGCAATGCTACCACCAGTCCAGAGTACGCTCTTACCTCAGAGTACTCTGCAGTGGTACCATGCACCCAGGCCTTGGGTGCACTGCTACCACCAGTCCCGGGTGTGTTCTTACCACCGGCCTTGGCCGAGAGCTGTTGCGACCGGCTTGCGCTGATGAAGATAAGCACGCACACAAGGCATCGCGTGCTTGCCCGGCGCTCAAGGGCAGCGTTTCTACAACGGCTGGAACACGTACACACAGCTACACATATAGGCAGGTGAGGGGTGCTTGGCAAGGTGCAGCTGACGTGGGAGGTACCTGTAGCTGCACGAACACCTTGCTGTCTTGATAGCCGGTTTTGCGGGGTTGGTCGGTCGGTCGAAACGAAGCCCCGGGACGGTCTCCATTTCCACAAACTGACCTGAACCGGGCCTGCCGGTACGTCAACAGTCACGTCGGCTTCAGTAGCATGCAGTGCTGCGCGCAGGAAGTCTATGTACGGGGCGGAGCGGGGGATCTTTATTGCATTCAGGTGTCGATAAGGGAAGTCTATTGACAAGTTGTGGCATCTGGAAGGAGCTGCCAGACCATTATTTTGCTCATTACTCCGTCGGGAACTGTCAGAATACACGGCACCTTGAACACACGCCGGAACGCACCTAAACAGTAATTTCGGAGATCTGCAGCTACTGCTGCAGGGAGCTGCAGATTGAGCGACCCTCATTGTGTCGACTCAATTTTAGGGACACCACATGTCAGTTATTGAGCTTAAGTTTAAGCCGAGTAATTTAATCAAAACTTCAAGTGTGCAATGGCTTCCTTGTCTTTTATGTGACACAAGAACACTGAACTCTACAGTACAACCCCACAGTACTCAGTACTGTTCAGTACTCATTACTGTTCAGTACTCAGTACTGTTCAGTACTCAGTACTGTTCAGTACTCAGTACTGTTCAGTACTCGGTACTGTTCAGTAATCAGTACTGTTCAGTACTCAGTACTGTTCAGTACTCAGTACTGTCCAGTACTCAGTACTGTCAAGTATCCATTACTGTCCAGTAATCAGTAATGCCCAGCACTCAGTATTATCCAGTATTCAGTACTGCCCATTACTTAGTACTGCCAAGTACTCGGAATTGCCAAGTACTCAGTACTGTCCATTACTCAATACTGCCCAGTATTCAGTACTGTCCAGCACTCAGTACTGCTCAGTATTCAGTACTGTCAAGTACTCAATACTGCACAATTCTCAGCACTGTCTAATACTCAGTACTGCACAATTATCAATAATCCACAGTACTCAGTACTCTACAGTACCGAAATCAACAGTACATACAATTTTACAGCACTCAGTACTCCACAGTACTCAACCTCCAAAAACTGACAAGAAGCTACACACAAGTAGCACTGTTCACACATGTCCCAATCAAACGCCGACAGAAGTGTTTACATGACAAGAACAAAAGTGACCGAAGCCTATTTGAGGAACTGATATCATATGCTGCAATTGTTGATTTCACTTATATCCCTTTCGTCTGGAATATTTCAGTACGACAGGAACGCGCACGGGAACTTCACGCTCCTAGTAGATTCGAACACTGTTTTCAAAATGTAGATCCATTACAACCTTTCTGAGTCTTTCAAAGCTGAATCTTCAGTTCCTACCCTGATGCCAATGGCATTTGTTGCTTGCGCTTTTCGATTGACCACTGCTCTAATATTGCTCACACACAAAACCTGCAGTATATGTTTATGCAGATGTGGGACAAGCTGAGTACTTACCCAGTCATATCGACGACAACCTTAGCTCTCACTCGAAATATTAGTGGCAGGACAGGACTCTTTTCACCGCTATTTTCCTACCATCGAAATCCCTGTACGTCACTACCCTCGGAGTATGCCAATTTCAGTACTGGTCGGTACAATATTCTCCAACCATGTTGAGTTGATTTCATATTCCGAATGCCACATCAGCAAACATTGAGATTAAATGCACCAACCGGAAACCGCTTGACCTGTGACGTCACCGGAAGCATTCGGGTCGATTACGTAAATGTCAAGGGTGGCCCGACCTATTGTCCGGTGTCGTACCCACTGCGACACAAATGTGACGACCGAAAGTATGTCGTCATGTTTGTCAGATCAGAGCTTTAGCTGGCCTACCCCATGTGAGATACTTCTAGGCGCTAGCTGTCTGACCCGGTGAGCAGGTTTGGGCGCCAGCTGTACGACCGTCTCCTGGGTAGTCCTGGCATCAGCTTTCTGGCTCCTTGCTATGCAGATCTGGGCACCAGCTACATGACCTGATGGACAGGATTGGGCGCCAGCAGTCTGACCTCCTGCTGAGTAGTCATGGGCTGTCTGACCCCCTGTCGGGCGGCTCGGGGCGCCAGCTGTCTGACCTCCTGCCGGGCGGGTCGGGGCGCCAGCTGTCTGACCCCCTGCCGGGCGGGTCTGGGCGCCAGCTGTCTGACCTCCTGCCTGGCGGGTCTGGGCGCCAGCTGTCTGACCCCCTGTCCGGAGGGTCTGGGCGCCAGCTGTCTGACCTCCTGCCTGGCGGATCTGGGCGCCAGCTGTCTGACCCCCTGTCCGGAGGGTCTGGGCGCCAGCTGTCTGACCTCCTGCCTGGCGGGTCTGGGCGCCAGCTGTCTGATCCCCTGTCAGGAGGGTCTGGGCGCCAGCTGCCTGACCCCCTGCCGGGCGGGTCTGGGCGCCAGCTGTCTGACCCCCTGTCCGGAGGGTCTGGGCGCCAGCTGTCTGATCCCCTGTCAGGAGGGTCTGGGCGCCAGCTGCCTGACCCCCTGCCGGGCGGGTCTGGGCGCCAGCTGTCTGACCCCCTGTCGGGAGGGTCTGGGCACCAGCTGTCTGACCTCCTGCTGAGTAGTCATGGGCTGTCTGACCCCCTGTCCGGAGCGTCTGGGCGCCAGCTGTCTGACCCCCTGCCGGGCGGCTCGGAGCGCCAGCTGCCTGACCCCCTGCCGGGCGGCTCGGAGCGCCAGCTGCCTGACCCCCTGCCGGGCGGCTCGGAGCGCCAGCTGCCTGACCCCCTGCCGGGCGGCTCGGAGCGCCAGCTGCCTGAACCCCTCCCGGGCGGCTCGGAGCGCCAGCTGCCTGACCCCCTGCCGGGCGGCTCGGGCGCCAGCTGCCTGACCCCCTGCCGGCGGGTCTGGGCGCTCGACATCCCAGCCGCCAGCAGTGGGACAATAGCTTCGGCTGACGTCACAGCGAGCCCGCCGTGGGCGCGCCAGTGGTGCTGGGCCGCCGGTGGTGCTGGGCCGCCGGTGGTGCTGGGCCGCCGGTGGTGCTGGGCCGCCGGTGGTGCTGGGCCGCCGGTGGTGCTGGGGCCCCGGTGGTGCTGGGCCGCCGCTGGCGCTGGGCCGCCGGCGGTGCTGGGCCGCCTTGGGTGCTGGGCCGCCGGTGGCGCTGGGCCGCCGGTAGTGCTGGGCCGCCTGGGGTGCTGGGCCGCCGGTGGCGCTGGGCCGCCGCCGGGGAGACTCCTGCCGGTCGACGCAATTACACGTCTGCGTGCGCTCGATGCGCCGCCGATTGGCCGAAATGCCGTCGGGGGCGCGCGACGCGGCCAGCATAAGAATACCGCCTCGGAGCTTTCTTATCGGGAGGTCGGGTCGGGTCGCGTCTGGTCGGGCCGGGTCGGGTCGGGTCGGGTCGGGTCGGGTCGGGTCGGGTTGTGTCCGGTCCTATCGGGTCGGGTCGGGTCGGGTTGTGTCCGGTCCTATCGGGTCGGGTCGGGTCGGGTTGTGTCCGGTCCTATCGGGTCGGGTCGGGTCAGGTTGGGTTGGGTCACGTCGGGCTGTGTCGGGTCGCTCACACGGTTGTTCCGTGTGAGGATGGCATTCACTGGCGAGGGCGAGGCCCGCGCATATCCCAACACATAATCCATGGCCATCTAACGCTACCCGTTCCAGCCCGTGCAGACCGGCACGTCGTCGACGGGCAGAAACCAGCATGGACGAAATGAAGCTTAGTGGCGGCGTGCCTCGAATATTGGGCGAGCGCGGACATGTAGAGCGAGCGAAGCTTCAGAGCTGACGGTAGTGCACCTGCTTAATTTGCTCGCACACCACCTGAATAAAAACAACAGTTTTCGGTCGGTAGCGATATGTGGATATGCACAACCTCTAAATCAATAGTGAGTGAGTGCAAAAGCACCACGTAACATCTTGCGGGAAATGATAAATGTTAATTGCTAAACAACGGTGACAAGCTAATAGCAGTCTAAAGTACTTAATACACACTTCGGGACAAATATAGGTAAAACACTCGGAGTAGTAAACTAGATAAAACTAGTTGGGTAAATAGCCTCGCTATTTATATAGTTGGGAAAGTAGCTTCGCTTTCCACCAGTTGTGTGTTTTAATTGATGTGGCTTCGACCTCGCTACCTTTCCACTTCATGACCCGGAATGGGATCATGTTTTCCAGCTATGGTGACCTTTTCCACCAATGCGTGTTAACTTTACAGCGTTGGCAGCGAACAATATGGCAGCCACCAGGGAACTTTACTGCCAGTTGTTCTGGAATGAGGCATAGAAGAGCTTCATCGTTGAACCTATCTGATTTACACGGAAAAAGTGATCTTGTACTTTGCTCGAATATTGGCTAAACTGCATTCGTGAACTTATTCATTGACTTGCACATGTTTATTTGCAGGAATTGAAGCTGACACCACACCACCCACATATTCATTTTTGCTTTGTTAGACTGCACTGAATGGGATTTCTACATTATCGAAAACTACTTGATGATGTGCAAATTGGCACGGTACAGTTACAACACTCACTCGAATATCAATCACCTCACAACGCCACTGCAGTGGAAGTGCCACCGCTGCACGTGTGCGCCAGTAAATACACGGCCTGTTCTCGCTCACCGAGCGTCCCTAATGGCGTCTGGTAGTATTATATTTGCTTGGTATTATAGTACTACAGTAATTTGTGACGACATAGCTTGCATAAGGAATGCAATTGATACGAGTGCAATGTGTGTATGTGTGAATTGCTCTCTGAGATCAGGGGCTTTGCCGGTATATCTCTTTGAAAGTGGCCGTGTCTCTTTGCGCACGGTCACGTTACGTGGGCCGTGACCCGTTCTTCTCTCAACTCTCCGCTCTTATTGACGCGTTCAGATTCTGCGGAATGACCGTAGGCAATGTTTTAGTATGCCTCGAAAGGTCCAGAACGGTCGTCTCCCTGCTGTTGCGCCTCTAACCGTATTTTGAAGTCGGCGCCACCAGCTGCACTGCCGCCGACAGCCTCCTATTCAGGTGACTGTCGGCCTAATTCAGATTATCGGATGCGCTCACAGCCTCAGGCGGCCGGCGTTGGCCACCTTTGTGTGGTGATGCCGAACGCTGGGATTGGTTGAGCCGCGCTTCAGCGAATGATGCAACCGCCGGTGTACCTCCGCCTGTGACAGTCTGCGATCCCGCTGATCCACTAGCCGATTTGCATATTGAAGCTGGCGCGGAACACTGACACTCAGTGCAGCGTTCTTTTGTGCGTAAGCTGATGCTCCTTTGTGCGTCCACCTACAATGCTCCGTGATACTTTGGAAAGTGCTGTGCAAATAGTATGGATATGGCAGCACACCCAAAGGCACGCAATTTTACAGCTGGATGACTGTCGCTTTGGTGATAGGAATAGCCTATTTATATTATCCCAATGAACGGTTCCTCTTGGAAATCCTTGTATACGCCTAAATGCTGCGTTATCGGCAGGTGCATTCTAGAGATAGGCCGCGACCTTCAGCCTTCGAAAGCTAAAATATAATAGCATCACCGCCGGTAAAATTAACTATGGACGCACAGGTGCCTGTGCTGCAGCGACTGGGGCTGACCTCTGTAACTCACGCCGCTCCTACTTGTGCCGCTGCAGACAAGGAACTACCACCCGATCGACGACCGTTATCCCGACCGTTGAGAAACCCAGTGTCGCTGCAATACAAGGAACATGTCGCGGTAGAGAACCAAATGTTTTAAATTTCTTCCCGGAGCCGGTCTTCCTACAAAGGCTGCATTTCCAGGGTGTTTTCGAGGTTTCAGCGTGGGCCAGCATCGAGCTGTGCAGTTGCCAGCCACGCTTGAGAGCCGCACCGTTATATGCTCATATGCCATCCCTCGGCAAACAGTTCTGAAACGCTGTGTCTGGACGTCAAGCGTAGAAAATACACATGTCCCCTCGGTCCTTGCAGTCGTATTTGTAGTCGCTTTGTGCGAATCAGGTTGCAACATTTGTTTGCACGTTGAGCAAAACAGATTCACCACGATGGGCTTCCTTTCAATTCATATAGTCCACACCCACACAACATTCAGCTTTTTTTCTGGCGAACCTCTTGGGAGTAAGCATGCAAGGAAAATCGGAATGACACAGCATATTGATTGGTAACATTTTAATGACGTAGCCAGATGATACCTGGGTGACACACAGCATGACAAGAGAGGCGCTTTTCCTTACATGCCGTCCATAGCGCGTCCCTCAAAGTCACCTGAGCACCGGCACCTCCACACACCTCGGGCCGGCGCGTGAGGTGTGCCGTGGCGCCTCGTCACACTGCGGGCCGGCGTGCCAGGTGTGCCGTGTGCCGGAGCACCGGTGCGGTGCATCACAGCGGGAGTGGCATGCCTCTTCACAACGATCACCACGATGTGCAATGCAGATGCCGTTGTCATTTGGGGAGGGGGAGGGGGCGCTCAGGCCTGAGCCTAAGGCCCACCACATCGCCGTATGTGCGGACCCACTAATTTCGCTGCACCTGTATACAATCTCGCACACCTAAGCCGCCGTCGACTGCGCTTGGGGTGCTTCTTCGTCTCGCTTGCAATTGTTTTCTATATCTCGAGACCGGGTACCGAACTGAATATTTTTAGTACCTCGTCTGATATCGATTATGCGCACGTGTACAGAAGCATGCGGATTCTTATCACCGGGTACTCATGGCGATCTTACACGACTTTAGAGTGACATCAATCTCCTTTTCGTTTCACTTTCAGAGATATATGCCGAGAACAAGTGCAAGAACAATTGTGGATGTAAGACGTCCTTTTTGTTACACCTGACCATCTCGTAACATTGGACACTACTTTGCATGAAAGTTTCATTCATAACAACACACTTTCGCAATGTTATTTGACATATAAAAGGCATATGATAAAGTGTGTTATCATGGTATTTTCACAAAGTTGCTCCGATATGGTATTTTAGGACGTAAATTAAAATGTATTGCAAGCCTTTTTCGGAGAGTGTTCCTTCCGTTTGAGAGTGGGCGATGTCTACTCCAAAACTCAACAGCTAAGCGTAGTATCACAAGGATTGGTACTGAGTGCGATTATGTTTGATATTTTAATCAATGACATGTTAGGTAGTACCAGCAACACTGGGCTCTTTGTTAATGATCTTGGAGTGAGTTCACTTGCATCACCAGCACGTCCGCCGAAAAGCAGCCTTGGCTCTGCCTCGATAATCTTGACAGGTGGAGCTTCACAAACAGTCTCAAACGTTTTACCACGAAGGCAAAATGTATACATTTTTGTCGGAGACAACGCAGATGCAGATACATTATTATTTACATGTACCGACACAGAAGTCCAATTTCCTCACACGCAAAGTTTATTGGGGTGCTATTCGACAAACGACGAACATATTCACCACGTATACAAATGTTGACGACGCTCAAAGCGCACGGACTTCCTTCAAGTCGCCTATCGCATACGCTATAGCGCTGATAATAGGAAATGCTCCGTCGAGTATGTGTTGAATAGTGCATTGTGTGACGAGTGGTGGGGAATCGCAAGATTCGAAGTGCATGTTTTAGAATCGAACACCTTCGATCGATATCTAGTGGAGGTTGGTTTCCTTCCACTAAGAGGCATTCCACTTATTCCACTTATTACGCTTATACGGTGTTCTTGTTCGCTCCATTTTTGACTACTCGTGAAAAGTGTATAATGGAACGCTGTCCTTTTTGAAGGAGACCCGAATACTGTCCACCATGCATGTATTCAGATTTGCGCAGGAATTGTCCACACGTCCCGGAGCGCATGCCTCTTAGTGGAAGGAAATCAAACTCCACTAGATATCCGCCGAAAATGTTCAATTCTAAAATATGCGCTTCGAATCTCGCAATTCCCCACCACTCGTCGCACAGTGCAATATTCAACACAACTCGGTGGAGTATTTCCTGACTGGCCGCCGATCTTCAGCGAGACCAGTTTGTGTGCGCGTGTCTCAGTGGACGAGGGATATGTAGCCAACAGTTAATCAAGTGGCACATGTTGAAGCGCCCACAGTCGAGCGCTGTCGGATGTCACCTGTCAATGTCGACCTTTCCCTCTTGACACATAGGAAATCGACAACTACCACCGCTGAATTTCGTGGTCTAGCTATTTGCAATATTTGTAAATACTCTGATTGTTCTGTCTTCTACACCGACGGGTCAAAGACACGGTCTGGTGTAGACTGCGCCTTTGTGAGTGCTGAAATATAATAAATAATGCATGCTTTACCTGCTGAGTGCTCTGTCTTTACCTCATAATTTTCGCTAGGTGGAAGACGCTGTGTTTTGTTCGTCGACACCACTACCTTACTATATACTATTAGTCTTTTCAGACTCTGCGAGCTTGCTCAACGTTCTCACCAAGCCATTACAACCATCTTATTTAGTATCACGCATTTTAAATAGACTG
Source organism: Imbricaverruca yamaguchii (assembly GCA_034440575.1). Classification (NCBI taxonomy): domain Eukaryota; kingdom Metazoa; phylum Arthropoda; class Thecostraca; family Neoverrucidae; genus Imbricaverruca; species Imbricaverruca yamaguchii. The sequence continues at coordinate 1,137,854 of JAOTOL010001521.1, forward strand.
ACCACACTTGTACAATGACAAAGCTGTATGCGTTTTATGTGGGTACCAGACCATGTCTGAGTTCATGGAAATGAAAAGCCAGACACTGCTGTTATGACTGCTTCAGAATTCCCAACCCATGCTAACATAAAGATACCAGCATCAGATTTGTTCACCATGGTGAATTCATCAATCTTAGAAGAGCGTCAAGATCGGTGGTCTTCAGAGAAACCATGCAATCTGACACTAATTGAACAAATATATGCACGATGCTTGCAGTCAGTTACGGAAAACTCGAATAGTAGAGTCGTCACTGTGTATACTGCGTATAACACAATGTAGGTCACATACATCAAACTCAGTCTTTGTTTTACCGGGAAAGACCGAAGTCGATGCACAGCCTGCTGGGCCGTGCTGATGTTCGAACATGGAGCCGATGGAGTCATTGCTAATTGCACCATCTTGACAGACCTTCCCAATTATGCTGTTACATTCCTTGCATGTTCTGAGGTCGCACGGCACCGGGCTATCGATCGTCGTTAGAATCATTCAATTCGTCCCATTGGTTTCAGAGATGTAAATTTTCCGCCAGCTTGGCCTCAGACGGCTTCGATCTTTAAGCATATTAAGCACCTCAAAATAGCGACCTTGTATCTCAGGCGTAACTCAATGTCATCGTGCTAACGAGCTGTCTACCTTCTGAACATGGTGCTGTTGTATGTCATGTGCAGTGACCAAGAGAGGTGATGCTATCTGGTTTGGATGTTTGACCTTGATATGCGACCCTATTTTTACATAAAAAAACTTTTGCTGTTCTGAAGTCGGATCACATTACAGGTTATTATCGCCTTTCAAATGATTGAATCTGTCTAGTTGTTTTTTAGTTGCAATTATTCCGCAACCAATGCCAACCAACATTAATAATATTGATTGACATTGACGTGCGAGCTTTTTTAATGTGAAAATAGTGTTTTCCATGCTGCATAAATGTCATCACTTGACAAACATTCCATCCAGTTTGGCTGCATTACGTGCCACTAGCAAGATTATTAGAAATTGTTCTACTTAAGTGTTTGACCTTGTCCTGCATCAATATATTTCCCAGCCTGAAGCAAAACCAAATTAGAAAGCCATGGAATGCTTTTGAACATCTTCTCCGTTGGCTCAGAAGCACCGCAGGTAGCTAGTGGAGGCTCTTCTCCCCTCCAGTCAACGGTGTGTGGCTTAGACCCCAGTCAATGGTGTGTGGCTGAGACCCCAGTCAATGGTGTGCGGCTGAGACCCCTGTCAATGGTGTGTGGCTGAGACCCCTGTCAATGGTGTGTGGCTGAGACTCCAGTCAATGGTGTGTGGCTGAGACCCCAGTCAATGGTGTGCGGCTGAGACCCCTCTCAATGGTGTGTGGCTGAGACCACAGTCAATGGTGTGTGGCTGAGACCCCAGTCAATGGTGTGTGGCTGAGACCCCAGTCAATGGTGTGTGGCTGAGATCCCAGTCAATGGTGTGTGGCTGAGACCCCAGTCAATGGTGTGTGGCTGAGACCCCAGTCAATGGTATGTGGCTGAGACCCTAGTCAATGGTGTGTGGCTGAGACCACAGTCAATGGTGTGTGGCTGAGACCCCAGTCAATTGTGTGTGGCTGGGACCCAGTCAATGGTGTGCGGCTGAGACCCCAGGCAATGGTGTGCGGCTGAGACCCCAGTCAATTGTGTGCGGCTGAGACCCCAGTCAATGGTGTGTGGCTGAGACCACATCCAACGCACTGTCGATTAAACTGTCGTGCCTGAAAGACGATTAAACAGCGGTGGTGCGGACTGCTAGAATTGAATGCAACATTCGTGGCGACTGAAGTTTGTGGTGTCTGCATTTTATCGTGTGCGTTCCGAACTTTCCCATCTATTCCCAGGCCCAGCAACTGAGAGCATGTCGAGAGCATGCTGAGAGCACGGCGTGACAAACGACTCAATTTCTCTGCCGATGTGACGTCACCCGAATGGCGTCATCCCAAACCAAACAGGACTGACATCATCGCATTGCAATCATAATACCGCGAGGGCCGTAACTGCAAGACGGGCGGACACACCCGGTAATTATTTGTCTCGGGCTGCGGGAACATAGCAGCGCATCGCCGCCGGCCTCGTCCGCTCAAGGCCACGGCCGTGGATGGGGCGCTCGGAACGCTGAAGTCCCCTGCACATGGTGTCAGCGGCGTACGGATGCGGCTAAAGATGGTAAACCACGGATTGGCTACCGTCGTAGATTGAGCTGTACGCCTTATTACCGAATACGTCCGCAGTGCTCCTCGTCCGCAATGGGGAACCTAACACAAAGCGATATAACTCTCACATCTTGGCATCATAAACACTCGCTTGATGGCTAAAGCAAATTTTGAATTGTGCAAGAATGCTAGTAATTTACTTGTACATACATAGTTTAATACAACGAAGAATGGCTCTTAGATACTCCTGGGTTTTAGACATTGCGTGACACGCATTAACTCCTGATGATGGCCCCTGGCCGAAACGTTGAGTAATATAGCATGATCCCTAACGCTACTTTTGATGTTGAGTAAACCCAGCACCTCCTGGTATATTGAGGGTCGTACATTTCGTCTCACGCAATGTACATACATATGTAGTTTTTGGAGTAAGACATTCCTATTTTAATTCAAGGTCATTGTGTGCTTAGTAAATGCAATTACGTTAGTATAAAGTTTGTAGGTCTAATTGATGTAAGAACATTTGAGTTACATTTTTACTGGTGTATGGCCACCAATTAATTGTCAACATCATCGGATATAAGAGGTGGTGGCCATGCACATTAGCCTACATATAATGGGGAACTTTCTCCTAAGAATCTACACTAACTAGGGTTACTAATTAGCCCATAGACTTATTATGAAATATATTGGTCATATATGACCAACAATGTAAAAATAATTTAACCATGGATGGAAAACTGATTATTCCTGTAGTTCTGGTTGCCTAACGACCACATACTTGCACATTCAACATTCTTGAATTATCATGAAGCGGTACCAGGTGATCAGCTGCTATAATGTGAACTGTCCTCAATAGACTGAAGTCGCTTGCCGAAACGGCGTTGACCTTGCTAGGCTCATCAAACACCAGCTGTGTCCCTGATGGCCCTTCCAGCAGCAATAGTCCGCAATCCTGCAGCTTTGGTACGGCATTGGTGTACAGCCGCGTGTGCTAATCTAACCCGCTGCGCAGGGTCAAGCGAAATGGAAGGGAAAGACCTGCTTCGGTTAAAGTTGCATTAGCTTTACTCGCATTGTATGCGATAATATGATTTCATAATTTATTTTTCCTCCAAGAGCTAGGGAGTTCCCCATCAGCATAACCACTATGCAGACACCATCAGCATAACTCACCATTTAACTGAGGAGTGTTATAATAAGTTTAGAACTTAGTTGGACTAAGATTAACCGTATAGCATGGTGCCACATCTGAGAGTTTAAAACAAACTGCCCAGTACATAATGTACAGGGTTTTATATAGTTTCTCACGGCAACGTTTCCATCATGCTAACTGAAGGTCGTCTCAGACGGTACGAACTTAGTTTTTTTTCTCACAGGGATTGCGCTACAGTCGGCTGATGTACTGTACTTGTGGCCCTGCCCAAGACCACCTGAGCTGACTGGTACAGCCGGGTCCCCGGCCCCCGGGTCGCCCTGGCCACTGTGGCCCCACTCCGCCGACCGCCGCCGGAACAGACGCAGCGCCGCCCCCCCCCCCCCCCGCGCCACATATGTCACCCGTCCACGAGGTCCGACGACGGCGCCGACTCGGTAACGACCGGCCGTGCCGCCGCGCCTGACGTCACGCGCTACGTCACGACTGCCGGCCTGACGTCACGCATGGTGACGCTGGCGTCTGGAGCGGCCGCCGAACTGTCTCGGGGGGAGGGGGAGAGGGCGTTTGGACCGACCGGCCCTCTGTCGCCGCCGCGCCGGTTGGCTAATAGTTATTGGAGCCGGCCGTGTTCGATCAGGCCACAGTCTCGGTGCACAGACGGTCGGAGATTGCTGCCCAGTGTACTTCCAATAGCGCGGCAGTAGCTCCGACGTAATTGCAAGACGCTTGCTTAATCCGCGCCGTCTTTCCTGTCAAATCCTCCCACCCCGTCTCGAGTGGGGGGGGGGGGGGTTGAAGACCCCCCTCTAAAATCCAAACTAAGCATCGCACGAAAACGAAAGAGGTGTCATCGAAAAGCGCTCGACGAGTAGGGTCCGGGTCCACCCTCCAAAGAAGGTTTCCCCCAAACGTGACGTCACCAGGGGCTAGATTTTCACGACTTTTCACGACTTACATTATGTTTTTGACTCTGGGGAGTTCATTTTGGGGGTACATGAAAAAACATATTTATTTGGAATGAGAAGAGGACAGCGAAATCGACCAGGGCTATAATTTGTTTGGCCCCCAGAAATAATTGTTTGGGGGGAAATGTCAAAATTTTGAATTTTCAAGTTCTCTTTAATTTTCCTTTTCCAATGGGTAGACCAGACCGTGAATAGTTGTTGGAAGTCGACTTGCCCTAATACAAAATGCTTACTTTAGCCAGAATCCTGTATTTGAACTGCAATTTGGCAAATACGTAACAATGTAGTAAAAAACAAACAAAAAAAGAACAATTCAACTCGTACGTTTTGTTGCATCCGTAAAGATAAGCAAACATTGAAAGTTTCATCAAAATATCTGTACCGTTAAAGCGTGACGACTGGTTGAACCTTTTTGGAAATGACCTCACTTGACCTTGACTAACTCGTTGACCCTAGATGACCTGACCTAAACATTTTGATTCAGCATGTCAAATTGATGTGGGAAAAGGTATGCCAAATTTGGGCGCGCTACCGCGCGCCGTTCATCCGCTATCCGCGAAAAACCTGAGAGTGTGGCGGTTGAAGACCCACCCGAGGGTTGAAGAGACGAAGTGAAGTGTACCAAAATTTAGCCGGGTATCCGAGTTTCTTTTCCACCAGAAATTGGGGGAAGAAGAGAACGATTCTTCGACCCGAATTCATCGAATTTTCTCTGGGAACTCCCATACTACGAATGCCATGATGTCAAAAATGGCCAAAGACTATCATATTACAGCAATTAGCCAAGCGTAGTCACCTAGCAGAAACTGCAGAATCACATAAGTGCGGCGAATGCGCGAGGTATACCTACAATTCAACGAACGCTGGCCTGGTGGCGACCTGCCGGTATTAAATGAAATGTGTGACATAGGAACATCTTGCATTTTGAAGTGAGTTCCACATGTGTAATTTCAGCGCTGTGAGCTGACTTATCAAGGGATACCAGAAACAACTTGGACGTGGGGTAGGAACTTGGAATTCGCTGGCTTATAAAAATGGTGGTAGATAGGATACCCTCTACAAGAAAGTGAAGTTTGGCATTCATTATTTCAGTACAAAATTGAGCCATTCGGAAAATCAGTGATATAAATTCGCAAATTATTTAAAACTGAGCGTAGGCGGTTCCCTGGAAATCCTTTCGCCCGTTGACACAAATCCTAGGTGCGCCACTGCAATCTCAGACTACTTATCATGTTCACTAAGTGGAAGAAGCGCAGAAGTAGAAATGCGTTCATATCCTCCTCTCCGTATGAACTGGTAATTGAAGTTATTGACTTTGCTGTAAAGCATTTAAGAAAATTACACACAGCGTAAACCTACAGAAGGAATGTGAAGCTAGTGCAATTCCGGAACGTCGGCAAGTATGCAAGAACTTCTATATGGGTTGAAAAGCACACACGACACGCTAGTAATGGGCAATGGGCAAAGCAATGGGCAAACAGGTGAGTGCTCCTCTGCTCCAATGAAGCCGAACGGAAACGGCAGCCGACCAGACCAGCCGCGAATTTAGTGCCGCAGATTATGACGTGTCCGGTACAAGGCGGGCGAGTCTACCGTTCGTGCTGAACGGCAACGCCGCCCCTCACTGATTGGATCGCCGGCGCTGCCTTCGGCGTCACAGCGAGCGCAGCCGCCGGTGGTGGATCTCGGCCGGGCGGAACAGAAGTGCCAATTAGCCCGCGTGTCTGGCAGCTGGCTGTTTGTGCCATCTGCGCAGTTTCGGTCCGCCGGCTCGTGAAAGACAGGTCGCGGCGCCGAGGTAGACGCAGCCGGTGTTGCGGTAACCGATGCAGCCGTAGCACATGTAATCACCACCAATGCAGCAGTAGTTGGCGTAGCGGTAGCTGATGTAGCAGTAGCCGGTGTAGCGGTAGCCGGTGTTGCGGTAACCGGTGGAACTACAGCCGATGTAGCGGTAGTGAACGTAGCGGTAGCCGGTACAGCAACAGTCTGCATAGTGGTAGCCGATGTAGCAGTGGCTGGTGTAGCGGTAGCCGATGCAGCGGTAGGATATGTAGCGACTGCCGATGTAGCGATAGTTGGTGTAGCTGTAGTCGGTGTAGCGGTGACCGGTATAGCGGCGTCCGATGTAGCAGTAACCGGTGTAGCGGTAGCCGGTGTAACCACAGCCATGCCGGGCATGCATCAGGCGATGACGAGCCGATTCTGCGATGACCTTGATCGGAGCGTCCAGTCTTGCGCGACGTAACGTCAACTGTGCATATGCATCACTAGCATGCACACGCAAGTTGTTCGCTAAGCATCATCAGGACTACGGTATCATGAGACAATTTGTCATGCCGACACCGCAAGTGTGCTTAGAATGTCCGTCTGAACTTAATACGGGCACAAGCATTTAATGGTGAGTGCCTGATCGTCGAGGAAGATGGCTCCGGTTGCAGACGGGGAGGTAGTGGTTGTGGCCTTGCTAAGTAGTACGGTCACTTTGCTAGAGATGCCATGGGACAGCTTATCATGAGTGGGTTAAACACAGCACCAACATTCCACACAACGCTATATATGTGAGCTGAGTCCTTCAGGCGAAGGTATCGCTCGTCAAAATTATGCATTCATCCTTCGTTGTTTAAAGAAGGAATTTGCTGTTACTGCACAAGCACATCAGGTGGTCTATGCTGATGAGTTGTCTAAGTAACCATTAATTGTGGTTTGATACTTCGTGATCACAATTAGAGGACAGGGTGGCTGAGGGTATATTTTTGGTCGGCCAGTTACACCTCTTGGGATCTTAATTTGCAGGTTTCAGTTCCTTTCGTTCCCATGTGTAGTTGTTGGTCCACTTGCACGGATTGTTGCTGGATTGTTTGAGTTGCTGTCTGAATCACTGTTGCTAGATTGTCAGAGTTACTGTCAGACACACTGCTGTTAGATGTTCAGCGTTGCTGTCAGAGACAAGTTCCTGTCAGAGTCACTGTTGTTGGATTGCCAGAATTGCTGCCAGAGTCAATGCTGTGGGATTGTCAGAGCAGCAAGACTCCGCCTCCAGTACTCACGCAAGGAGACAATGTCACCTGATATTGGCGAAATCATTTGGGTACTGGGTGCGGTGGAAAGAGGAAGCTGTCTTCAGATTTAGTGACTCATGCTCTTACATTTTATGAGGCCAAATCGAGATGATGATTTGAAGAGAGCAGATTCGGCATATGCATGGGATATATTATTAGCTTTTTCGCTTTGTCCATGCTGTGCTGAAGAGAAAGAAAAACTGCGTCAAGTGTGACTGGTAACTTGCGCTGTTGTCTGACCAATCTGTGAAGAAAAGGTTGTCGAAAAAGAATGCGTGTTGAAATGCTGATACGGAATACTTGAACCAAGTCCATTTTCGTTGAAAGTTGTATAGCAGCACCGGAACAAACTGGCTTCCGGCCTGCCTACCGAGAGAGGTGGCGGCCCGGCCAGTTTAACTGCGCACACAATCTGTCACCCATGCGGATATTCCGAAGGTGAGAACATGAGACACTGACACTAAATAGGAATGGGAAGTTCGAATCATCATGCATATTCGAAAAATGAATAAGAGCCACGGTCTCAAATATATTTGCATGACATTGCTTCCCAGCCTCACCAAGCACGATCGAACTATAGGATACTATATAAGGACATATCAGGATATATGGGACTATAGCACAAATATAAATATGTTACAAGGCACAACATAGAAACAGAGCCACATTCCTCTTTTGTGCACGAGCCCACAGGTTCATGATCCTACACAGGGCACAAGCTATGGAACACATGTGTATTGGTTATAAGGAAGTCAAAACATCGGGAACGAGCTAAAAGCAAATGAGGCGGCTTGTCACGGCCGCACCTCCGAAGGTCAGAACGCACCCACAAAATCACCAGTCAGATGCTAAAAATGAACATGAAAACAACCGAAAAAGCAAGCTATTATTCGGACCGAATGCGACTGGCTCCGATTTGAAATATCACAATATTGGCTTCAGAATACATCTCGGCGACGTTCTCGTTTTGGCGCTTGCCAGCCATTCATTAGCACAGTGTGTGTGCTTTGGAATTTAATCGGACGGAAACCGGGCTGAAACTGAACACGATGCTCCACGGCAGGAGAGTATGTATCAGCCATCTGTGCAACCGAGGGGATGTTGGCACATCTAGCGATACGATTAAGTCATGAAAGCAAACAGACGACGTGCGCAGATGGGTGGGTGCATGTCATCGGCTTGAAGGACACCCGGGTGGTCCGCGGTGCCCCAGGGTTCATCCGGCTGTGTTCACAACTCACACGTATTGACGTCTGTCCAACTGTTTAACGGAATTCAACTGGTCTGGTCGATTATGTGTCTGGCGGATGGCCAAAGTCGGCTTCGACGAGGACAGGTGCGGGTAAACAACGTCGATCTCGACGAGGACAGGTGCGGATAAACACGGCCGCAGTATGGTCCCAGACTGGCAGCATTCACGGGCATGCTCAGAGCGACATGCAATCATGGGTCGGCGACATTGACCGGCACTCCCGGAGAGACACCCAGTCTGATCACGGACAGACAGCGTCCACGGACACTCCCGGGGTGACACCCAATCTTGTCGCTGGTACCCGAGCCGCGCGCGGCGGCAAGCGCAGTGGCCATCGGTCACCGGTGGCGACCCGCGCGGAGGCTCGACCGCACCGGGACAACGCCTGGCGCGCATAGGATCGGTCATCGTTACTTGGCAGGTGGGCGATCGGCGCTCCCTGCGGTCAACCGCCGCCGCTCGGAGAAATGGTGCCGAGGCGCGAGGGTGCCTCCAGGGGCAGTGCGTGGCCCCATCAATTGCCTCCGATCGCCTCCCTCTGGTCATCCATCTGATGGCACGTCGCCCGCTCTCCACTAGCAGGTGTGCACCGGTGTTGACCCGAATTCACCATTCCCCGACGCTGTTCGCGTATGTTTCGCCGCAAGTATATCTACGTCACGGTCAGATACCTTGCAGTTCCTTGCTACACGGGCTGTAGCGTAACACTACGATGTCTTAACTTTGCGATGTAAGCTAAATCTACAAGAAAGGCCTGCTGCGAAGCAAAGGCCTGCTACACGTTACGTTCATCGAGATAAATTCGTAAACGGATATTAAGTTGACTGTACCCAGTTAGATGGCTTAATCCGTTAACGTAAAATTACGTTTTTCACGACGATGAGCTTCTTTGCTTTCTCATTAAACATATCATATCATTGGAATTAAAAGTACGCTGGCATGGGCGGCACGACGGCGGGTGACCGAGGCGCGTTCCCCCCAAACATCGTGGAAATTAGCATTGATTCTATGGCGTCGCTTTGAAGGAATCGCCCTGAAATCTGTCTCGCCCTCATCCTGACATCGTGACGACATACAAGTTTGTTAGTGCACCCCGCTCCACATTTGCCGTCATTCCGATTAGATCCTTATATCCTGCGCCGAGGTGGGGTGTGGGTCATACTATGCCTCCTGTTATATCCAAACTAAGCATCGCACGATAACGGAAGAGATAGCATCTGGAAGCGCACGACCTGGAGGGTCAGAAACTACCATCAAAAGCCCTGACAAAACGTGACATCACTAGGGGGTTTGTGCGGCCACGGTTGACGCCATATTTTGGCTATGGGAAGTTAATGTTAGAAAAAATGTAAACAGAAAATGTATTTGGTATGGGAAGGCGAAATGGACCTTAGTCCCAAAATATATGCCCACCCAATATTTTTTTCAAGTTCCAAAATGTTGAGTGTTCCAAATTCCAAAAGTGACAAATTTCCTTTTTCTAGTGGGTAGAGTGCAGTGAGAGACGTTGTTTTAAATGATTATAGCCTCAAGCAAAGTGCTCACCTTAGCCAGTATCTTCTATTTTGGCCCCAACAGGAAAATATGCAATTCAAGTAACTCAGGAGAAAATATAAAAATTCAAACATTTATTTGGTGCATTTGGTTGCGATTCTAAAGATAGGTAAACACTATAAATTCATTAAAACATATTCCTCCGCTAAGGTCTCACGAATCGCTTAATTTTTTAAGCGACCTAACTTGACCTTGATTAACTCGGTTAGCATGGGTGTTGGAGATATGCGGCCGCCATAGCAAATGTTTACCACAACATGACAATTAAAAAAAAGAAGATATCCATGGTAAATTTCGGTGTGCTGCCGGGTGCCGTTTTTTTAAAGACGCGCTCTGGAGGGGGGGAAATCCGCCAACCCTTCCGAATTTTCGTACATAACTCCATATTATACCAGACGATATCCGCCAATTTTTTCACACCAGCTTATAAATGACTGGCGCATTGGTTAATCCAAGAAAATGAAAATCGTCCGAAATGTTTTCCAGTTATGGGGCGTTAAAGTAAAAACATTTCGCAACGCCAGACCAAAAAAATTGGCGCTGATGCGCTTCCCGTATATTGTCAAAAGGGAAGTGTTTTTGACAACACTAGCGACTTGTTTCATGCATATCGTTATGCTATATATTTTAGAAGTCATGTTAGGTCGCCGAGGTCAAGTCAGGCCATGTTCATGACAGGCTAATGGAACCCAACTTGGTCAACTGGAATGTTGTCATAAATACAAATGACTGTCATGCGATTGGTGTCACTTTGCATGTTACTCCCTACATATCCCGAAATCTGCTGTTTGTCATTGTGTGCCTAAGCGTTTCCATATTTTATTCATGTATTTCACTCCTTTCTTGGCGAAGCCGATTGTGCCGAAACGCCCAACGGAGCAGTCGGGTTGGGAGCCCGGTTCCGGTAACTGGAACAGGTAATGACCTAATAAGGTGCTCCTATATAGGTGACCTGAGGTCAAATGACGGACCTGACATCTGTATTGCATCATTAGTAATGTTCAAAACATCATTAATGCCAATTTTGGTGCATTTAAACACAATCACAGCGATCTGTAACAACGACAAGCCAAGCCCCACAAAACAAGAACATTTTGATATTTTGACCTCATTTGACTTTGAAGATATTGACCTAAGGTCATGGACTTTGCACACAACAGAGTTTACTATCGTGCCCATCCCCCTGCGATTTTCGTTCTTCTAGCCTTCATAGGAGCCGATATTTTAGGGGGGCCGAATCCGCCCCCCTAAGATCTCGGCATTTATCGGCATTATCAGGCATTATCAGCATTTCGGTGCGGCAGCACCGAAATGCTGATAATCCTTCGAGGTATGTACACACACACACACACACATACATACATGCACACACACACACACACACACATATATATATTGTTGTGGATGTATTAAAAGCTGAATTGATCTTCTAGATCAAGGAACGACTCAATGTTGGAAAAAAGGTAGATGTATATTGCGACGTTTCGGCCATAGGCCATTGTTTGATATGGCCGAAACGTCGCAATAAATATTTACACTTTCTCTAACATTGAATCGTTCCTATATCTAGAAGACCAATTTAGCTTTTAATATACCGACAACAATGATTGGCCAGGATATACAGGCATATTTGAACTACGTACACACACACACACACACATATATATATATATATATATATATATATATATATATATATATATATATATATATATATATATATATATATATCATGTGCGGCAACTATGTACGGTTGTGCGTGTGTATGTCGTATAGAAAGCACATTAATATACGCGGATGTGCGGGAAGAGGAATTTGATTCCATGTTGTCTCCACCACGTGAAAGCTGGAGTCCATATGTAGCATAGGACCACGTAGTCAATAGCAGTCCTGAATGCTCGCTGGCATTCCCAGCTCTTGCCCCATACCGTAAGAAGGTACTCGGGAACACGGTTCTGCTGCCATGGTATAGGGTGCCGTGCTGACGTCATCAGCAGACATGTCGTCCCTGAACCTATCCTGGATATTTGCTTACCAGTCTATATGTATTGGCTGCTAGTCCTCTGAGATATCGTGATGTCCTTATCAGCCGTCCCAGGTCGTCTACTGCTACCCGAACGAGCTTGCCGTTATCCCACCAGGACTGTCAGCCACCCTGAGCTGGCCATTGCTAACGCGACGTTCTCCGCTGCATCTGCTACCGCCCAGGCGTCCTCTGGTGTTATCCGGGCGTGCTCGGGTGCTACCGAACATTCTCTCCTACTATCGGGGCATCATCAGGTCCCACCGGACATTCTCTGCTACTATTCGTGCGTCGTCGGGTGCTACCAGACCATTCTCTGCTACTGTCCGGGTGTGCTCATGTGCCGCCGGACGTTCCCTGCTTCTGGCCGGACGTTCCTGGGCGCCACCAGGGCGTGTCTCCGGTGTTGACCTGCGCCGGCAGACACACTCGAGCCCTCGACACCCGTGTTGCCGTCCAGAGACTCGGACCGGGCGTGGCGCCTTGTCAATACTGCTCCTCCCTGGCGGCGCTCCAGGCCTGATTCGCGCCCGTCGCGCCGCCTCGTCTTGTCGGCTGAGTCACCAACAACGAGCTGTTTGGCACAGTGTGTGGGCATTGGGCCGGAACATTGGCCGGCATGGTGGCACCGGCATCGCAGAACGGCATGGTGGCACCGGCATCGCAGAGCGACGGCTGCGACCTCGGCGCCACGGGAGGCGCTGCAGTGTGTCAGGAGCTGGTCGAGCTCGTGTCGGGATTTCGTCGCACTGGCGCTCCGGGATTTGATGGCGCTGGTGTGCCAGTGCTTGGCGGCACAGATCTCTCAGAGCCTGGTGGCGCTGGCGCTCCAGGACCTGGCGGCGCCGTGGTCCCAGAAGATAGGATGTAGGATGACCCCCTTTTGATTTTGTCCCCTCCGATATCTACTTCCTGGTATATACCATATGACTCATTTGTGTTTGCAGATTGCCAGTATGCCATTTTCCTGCACGAATTTGAGGGTGCGCAGACACCTCAGCTTGTTGTGCGCAGACACCTCAGCTTGTTCGAAAATATTCGGTGTGCATACAGCAGACGCGTATGCTGCACTCCATATGGTGGATCGGCATATGGTGGATCGCTGCACTATTTTAGCACCGGCGGTATCCACGTTCATTACCGGCTTTCGATTGCCTACCTATAGGAATTTACTTGACGTATTCAATGAGTCGCTTTCATTGCCATATTGTTATCCGAGGTGATCGCACGTGCCTCCCCCACACACACGCACACGCACGCACACACACACACACACACACACACACACACACACACACACACACACACACACACACACACACACACGCACACACACACACCCACACAAACACACACATGCACGCACACACACATACACACACACACACACACACACACACACACACACACACACACACACACACACACACACACACACACACACACACACACACACACACACACACACACACACACACACACACACACACACACACACCTGATCACAGTCTTCGGAGCATTGCTGGATGTCTCCTCGCTCTCTTGTAGATGCGCAGCAGACGCTCTGGACAGTGTCAGCGCGCAGCAGAGGCCGCCGTACGTCGCACGGACCCACCCTCCATGACGCCACCAGTAGCGACCGCTCCGGCGCGCCGCTACAGCAGCCTCACGCTGCTGCTGAGGTCGCACCGCGCCGCGGTCGAAGGGACGGAGGAATCACGACGCTCAACGTGACGATGCGATTCGATGCGGAGGCTGTGGACAGTCGGGACCTCATCTTTATACCGAACGGCCCGGAAAGGCAGATAGGCCCATTGTTTGTCGTCGGGGCTAACGAGCAGAGGCTTAGATGGCAGTCGCACGTGATGACGCAGACATCCGATCCGCCGCAGTGGTCGTCCGGTCAGCCTCCCGTAACAAGCTACGGGATACCCTCCGATCCTGTATCCTGTTCCCTGATTTGTGTCGTCGCCCAGCCCATCGCTAGCTGGATAGACAATGGGAGAGCGGAGCGAAGGGCATGAGAGACAGGGAGATATAATGTGAATGTAGGTACGATCATTGCAGGCGACAGTCAGCTTTCAAAGTGTATGTTCATGAATGTGCTAACTGAATCCGTGTTGGTATGTAATCGAAATGTGACACATCTCTGAGTTAATTTACGTCAACTCCGTTTGCAAAATACCATCTGTTGTGGTTGTATAGATCTCGCTGTGCCTGAAACACACCAGTGCATACATTCCGTGGTACCGAACCTTAAAAAAGCTCAGAGAAACGCAGCGAAACGCTAGAACATTTGCCGAAATGTCGTGCTGCCACCTATGTGCAGAACTACGAACTATTTCCACATCGACTACAACAGGCGATTACAGTTTCAAATTGCTTACACGTAGAGACGCAAAACCCGCAAGACATTTGCGATTTTACGGTTTCAGAAAAGATATCTTCGAACGCGTACACGAATAGGTCCAATAATAGCCAGAGATCCGGGATGCGAAATAAAAGGCCAAGCAGTGGTCGTCCTGGCGGAGCAGCCGTGGGTGCCCCAGAAGTTGGTAGCGTGGGCTACCCAGAAGTTGGTGACGCAACTAGCTTGTAGCATGCCAGCTGGGGTTGGCGGCGCAACCGTGTCGCACATCACAATGGTCATCGCGCGCGACCCACCGCAGTACGGAGCCGGCCACGTTTACTTCAGGCGGCTGAATTGCGCGCAGATGTTGAGTTCCCAATCGTCACATTCACTCCGTCCACTCGACATCAAACTTCCAGGACAGGCTACGCACCCGCATCCGGTGCAGCTTAGCGCGACCACGCTGGGTCAGCTGACAAACAGCTGGTCAACCTCCCGAGACCATGTGACGCAACGACCTCGTCGGTCGGTTAGAACGGCGCCACACCCCGTGACGTAGGTGGTCATGACGAACACATGACGCGCCCAACACTCTGCTTAGATGCACAACAATAGGCAGAACGAATGCGGCCCGGCACATCTGCTTCAGTGTCGCGGGTGTGGACCCGGTCGAATCGTCGGCTCTCGGGTTGCGGCTCGTCGTATTTCGGCGATGCAACATGTGACTAGTTGGCCATGGGCAGATGCACATGGAATACAAGGCAATACATACATACCTGCAGGAGAACATTGTCGTATGCATTTACAGCCGATGCCACAATAGGACTTTCCCTACATGAAACGTGCGAAATGTACTTGCTTCTGAACACGGCATTGCAAAGAGTGAAAATATGAAAAGCCATGAACTCGACATAGGCATAGATTAAACGCACATAGACGTGTCTATGAGGCAAGCTAAATAGCCGAAGCGAGCAGAATGTTTGCAGGCGATACGATGGGTAGGTCGTCGTCTCGTGATGACGACGTACTATCCGTATCACAAGCCAGACTTGTTCACCTTGCCGGGTTTTAGAGGGATTGCAACAACATTCTCCGTCCGGTCTGACACGTAGATGGCCTTGGTTTGCGTCGTCGTGCAAATAGAATCCGCCTCTGCGTGTATACAGCTGATGCGTGGGCCGTCCGCATCTGGCTCTGACGGTGGCCGAGCGCGCCGATGTTTTGACAGTTGACCTGGATCATGAGTGGTGACGCTCGTGACGGCTGAACGCACTAATGTTCTGCTAGTTGACCTGGATCACGAGTGGTGACGCTCGCGGCGTTCGAACGCACCGATATTTTAACAGAGGGGCGGGGATGGCCGAATGGTTAAGGTGTTGAGCTCCGGATACCAAGGTCCCGGGTTCAGCACTCGCACCGCTCAGGACATTTTTCGATCCGGCGGCCCATCGGCAAAGCAGTGTGGGCGGCGCCAGTCGCCGTGATTGTGCATGACGTATTTCGTGAGCCACCAAATAGACAGATGTCCTGACAGTCGACCTGGATCACGAGCGGTGACACCCGGGTCAGACCGGCCAGCCGGAGTCGCAGTGGCGCACTCTAATCGCATCAACCCGACGTGCCTCGGCGCCGCGGAGGCCAGGCACCACGTGATGAAACAGAGGGGGGGGGGGCGTCTGCCGTCGACGGGCGTGTCGCCAATCCAGACGTGCGATGACCTTGGCTCGCGCTGACGTCTGATTCAGCCCGACACGCCCGTTTGACGGTGTGACTGGGGAGGGGAAGGGCTGATATCTCCGCGGTCGTCGGTGCCGGGACAATGTGGCACGTGACCTGCCGAACAGGTTGCCGGCGCTACACCTGATCGGTCACCGCACGATACAGCCGACGACGTGCTGAAGGGCACCACCACGCGACCTTCACCTTGATGTGCATTAACCACGTGACCTTCGCTTTGCTGTGCACTAGCACGCACTGCTGCAGTGACACGCAAGTACCTAATCAGAACAAGAGGCAGTGCTGTCCGTTGTTTACGCTTCGCGGGCCAATATTGTCAAATGCAGGACTATTATTCAGTTCTGGTTGGCGTGGACGCTGATTTGGTACTTTACTGGACACAATGTATGAATTGTCTTGAGGTCTTCAAGATGACCGATGCCGATTAACAGCCAACTTGTTGCTTCTAAGTGCGCCGCGGTACTTCTTGTTTACTTCCATGGCTTCAACTTTGTGGCAACGTATGTTTTGTGAATCTAGTCTGTATACCTCTTGGTCTGCAAGTATGCCGAATATTTAAAACGAATTTCAAATTGTTTCGTCATCTTCTCCAGTTGTTGAGCTCGGTCTGTTTTGTACCTGCCATTTTCGGCTCTAAAGCGTAGCACCTTAGAGTATATTTTCCGTTGGCCATCAAAGCTTGATAGTATTATTGAAGAGCCTAGGGCAAATATTAGTGTATGTAAAGGTAGATAAATTTTAGGATTATTTCTTCAAATACACAAAAACAACGACTATATGCCGTAGCACAGGGCGCTGCAATCTAACTCCTTACTACCTCATAACCTATCAATGGCATATTGTTTCAGCAGGGAAATATACAATCAAACAATCATCGCTAAGGAGCCCAGTAAATTAACTGGCTGTCGAGACACATTGCATAGTACTTTTACCGCCAAAAACTTGACTGTTTTCTCTTGAACTAATCTGCCATTTAACATCCGTTCTGGTATCAGCAGCATCTGTGTTAATCACATTAGGAACCGGTACTAGCAACTGTCAGCTAACAGTTCAACCCATCGATGGGCTATCGATGTAAGTGGAGGGAAAGGCGAACAAAAAGCTGATGAGCTTTTTCACTTGTGATCTGAGACATGCTTAATTAGCACAAATTATCCAGTTTTATGCGTCCAAACACGTGGCACCTGAGGCGATCGAACACAATTTCAGTCGGCTTCATTTGTCACTTGGTTGCTAAGCAATGAGTGTGTGTATGTGCGTGTGCGTTTGCGTGTGCGTGTGCGTGTGCGTGTGCGTGTGCGTGTGCGTGTGCGTGTGCGTGTGCGTGTGCGTGTGCGTGTGCGTGTGCGTGTGCGTGTGCGTGTGCGTGTGCGTGTGCGTGTGCGTGTGCGTGTGCGTGTGCGTGTGCGTGTGCGTGTGCGTGTGCGTGTGCGTGTGCGTGTGCGTGTGCGTGTGCGTGTGCGTGTGCGTGTGCGTGTGCGTGTGCGTGTGCGTGTGCGTGTGCGTGTGCGTGTGCGTGTGCGTGTGCGTGTGCGTGTGCGTGTGCGTGTGCGTGTGCGTGTGCGTGTGCGTGTGCGTGTGCGTGTGCGTGTGTGTGTGTGTGTGTGTGTGTGTGTGTGTGTGTGTGTGTGTGTGTGTGTGTGCGCGCGCGCTCGCGCGAGTGAGTAGCATAGTGTGGGGCATGTAGTGCAATACTCCGAAAAGATGTATAAAATTGTGCTGTTGATATTACCTTGAAATCAACACCACTAGGAGTGATCAGTGGTGGATGTTATTTGTTACTGCTACCTGTAATGTTCATAAGTACGTTTGCTTAGTAAGTAAAATACTTCAACACGATAATGAGACACACTTTACAGCATTTGAGCACATGCATAGCACATGTACATGCATACATCTCAGTCACGTTTACTATTCCATGACAATGAAATCCACAGGTTTGTTGACTCGTGATGCAATGGATCTACCTAAAGATGCGCTTGCGAATTTCCGTCAGTCCGGTGCCCGATGGTGGCGGGAGTTGATCGAGTCTATGTGGCTAGCTCAACACGGGGGCGGAACTCAGCTCATCTTCTCATCAGCAATCCTCCGGTGCCAGAATTCCCAGACCATCTTATGGTCAGTCAACAAATAACCTTTGGCACTTGGCGCTCATCTTTCGCGGGACGGCGATAAAGAGGAGCTCATCGGTCACGTCAAGCCGTTTATGTTAGAGCGATTCGGTGGGGAAACTCCGGAATGCGCCCCGAAGCTTCAGCTTTTTTTCGCTGATCTGAGAGCAAGCGCGACTGAGGAACCTCGGCCAGTAAACGTGACTGATGATCATCGGCCAACAAACGTGACTGAGGCACATCGGCCAGCAAACGTCTTTGGGGAACACGGGCCAGCAAGCGTGACTGAGCAACACTGGCCAGCAAACGTGGCTGGGGAACATGGTGCGGCCGGTGCCTTGTAGGTGTTTGTACCTTCTGTCGCGATTGGCACGTCATGCAACATCATAAATCTTGAATGAAATGGAAATAAGTCAAAGCGTGCCTTCAGCTTGGCTCTGAAGCCATTTTCAGACATTCATTATAAATATATATATATATATATATATATGGCCGATTTTTCAACTTCAGGTTCGTTTGCACTTGAAGGGAAATTTCCTGCCGAAAAAAGCGATTGTTGCCCATCCTTGTCTTCCGACTATGCTTCACACTCGCGTAAAATTATAATTTCCGGATAACCAACAAATTCCTCCTTTTGTTGTACTAGGCCTCTGCATTCCAACTAACGTTTGAATACAGAGGCCTAGATTTACTAGGCGTATTCAAGTAAACACTTATCCTATCTGATTTACTTTGAAACAAAACTTAGTTGCTACCTCTGGGTAACGTTGGATATTCTTGCGGCCTTTTGTACACATACACTTCACCATGCCAATTGTGCTCATGCATCTGCCAACCCTTGCACAAATGTAATTACACATGAAGAGCTCTGGATAATTTGACTGGATGGCTTTGCGTGGACAAATGTTCGTCTGAAGCGGGTTGAAAAGAGCTTGGCGCAACGCACGCGGCTCTTCGGTGTGGACGTATTCTCTCAGCACAACCGTATTTACTAATGGGGTCTCACTGTCAGCCAACATGAAATTGCCAAAACCAAGGAGTCATACATGAATCTCTGTTTGGCACGTGATGAACATGTTATCCCACTCGTCCCGTCTGGGGAAGCCCAGAAAATGATGAAGACTTTGTCTGCAATGATGCAATGCAAATGGTACAGCGCTGTTTCTTTTTTGCTGCAGTAATATTATACCTTGATGTAGAAATCATCCCCTGTCACTGATCCCGGGTGCAAAAGCATGAGATGGAATGAATGGACAGTGCACAAATGATTATCATTCTCCGACATCAGCAAAGAGAGGCGCATTGTGGGGTTTAGGAGGTGGAGGCCACACTTGGAGCCATTTATTTGTATTCAACAGCCATTAGGGCTATGGGTTTAATTGCGTAGCTGAAGAGATGCGGAAGGTCGCAGTGTGCCGGCTCCCATAGTTTTCTCAGTCTCCGGGTTCAGCCATTGTTGTCCATCACTCATAAGCATCAACTCTAATTTCGTGGAAACGCAACATCCATTTTTCAATCCTTTCGGTGTAAGTGCCTGCTTGTCACTACTGTTGCATGGCAACCAACAACACATTTTCACTTGGGACAGGCTTCACTTCTGTCCAGGCCGACTCGCCCCGCATTCAGCGCCGTGTGAAAGCAGATCGCTTGAAGGAAGAGGATCGAACCCATCCACCCTATAGTCCCGTGGGCGCTCCCACACGTCCGATGGAACTGTGTCTCGGTGTATTTGTTTCGACGAGCTGAATATAAATTCAAGTTTGGCATCAGAGCGTGCTTTTACAGCACGACCATGATTTCAAATAGAGGCTCCTTTCCTGTAAAGCGAGACCGTGCAACGTCACATTACCTGGGAATTGGAGTTACCTTGCATGTTGGAATATCGCTACCTGTTGTGTTCGGATTAATATTTGTGTTTGTACACTTTGATGCTGGCATTTGCGACCACAGCCACGCTGTAATATATCTGCTTCTAATGCCCGACTGGCCTCTTTATGCTTGACGGTTCGTTTTATCACTGACAGCGTAGTTAATTTTCCGCCCGCAGCTTTGAAACTGGATCCCTTTGTGGACATTTCATGTTTACCTTTTGGTTGATAGCTCTGATACCATGCTAGTGGCATCGCAACACACTGCTCTGTTTAACCCATTTTATGTCAAGTCATTAACCCACAGTCGAAGGTTACCTCCTGCAGATCCCTTAGTTTTGGAATCACCTAGGAGCTTGTATTATTGACACTGGTAACGCAGACGACTGGGAATAAAATTGGTACCCCGCAGCCAATGCAGGAGGAACCCCACCCAAACTCCGGAAGGGTTCAGATCCGGGATCCTTTTTCACGGATCCAGGGAATGTCATGGGGGCACTTTGTCCGAAGGGGCGCCATTTCTTCGGAGGGAAGCTACTGCGAGAGTACCTGGATGGGCTCCTTTTCTTTCCGAGGGCACCTCTGGCTTAAGACATAAAAGATTAGCGCATCTATGAGCCACAAGGGCCCTTCTTGGTTGCACTCTGTACACTCAACTAGATGCCCACCGAATCTGTCAATCAGCCCTCCCTGTAATACTGAAAAGCAAGCCCTTTATTCTTATAATGATTGTGTATGTTGCTTTTAAAGACGTTCAATGTGCTGCTACTTACAGTACTTTCTGGCAGCTGGTTCCAGTGTTCTACTACCCTGTTGGTGAAGTCTTAACCTTGTTCAGGTGTGGGTAACTTTAATTTGGAAATGATGACCTCTAATTGTATCATTTCTGTTAAATTCAAACATTTCCCAAAGATATCCCCTCTCCAGACCATGGACAAAATTAAAGACATCGATGAGATCTCCTCTCAGCCTTCTATATCTAAGTAAAAACATATTCAATTTCTTCAATCTTTCCCCATATGCTAGGTGGCTTATAACATAAACTATTTTTGTACCCCTCTTTTGTACTCTCTCTAAAAGCCAACATTCTTTTTCATAGCTAGGAGAGGATGCAGTATTCCAAATGTGGCCTGACATATGCACCGTAAAGCTTCCTGATGACTTCCTCACTTCTGTATGATAGATTCCTCTTTATTGCCCGAAGCATTCTCAATGCCTTCTTCCTGGCTTCCTTGGTCTGTTCTGATGCCCCCAATTTTGTGTTTAGAATAACACCTAAACCTTCTCCTGTTGAGTCACTGATAGCACTTGGCCATCCATCAAGTATGGAGCCTTCATATGCTGCTTACCTAAATGCGTGATTTTGTACTTATCCAAATTAAATTGCATTTGCCATTCTTCGGACCACTTCACAAGTTCGTCTAAGTCTTTTTTTGCAGCGAGATATGCCCATTTTGATCTGTTATTGCCCTAAAGACCTTCAAATCATCCGCAAATTTCAAAACCTTACTGCTTAGACCACTTTCATTGTCATCTACAAATATAATGAACAGTAGTGGCCCCTGTTCTGACCCCTGGGGGACTCTACTAAGAACATTTTGTCATGATGATTTTTACCATTTAGCATCACTCTTTGCTGTCTATCTGAAAGCCACAACTTTATCCATTTTAAGATGCTACCTGCAATACCATGGGCCTGAAGCTGTATCATTAACCGTTTATGGGGTGCCTTGTCAAAGGCCTTACTAAAGTCAAGATATGCTACATGAACCTGATTTCACTGATCAAATTGTTCTGTGGCGAAGTTAAAAAAATTCCAAGAGATTTGTGAGACACGATCGTCCTATTCTAAACCCATGTTGAGTATCTTGAATCAATTTGCTTCCTTCCAGATAACTAACTATTCTATCCTTGATAATTGATTCGAGTACTTTGCAGACTAGGGATGTGAGACTTACTGTCCTATAGTTTTCAACTTTGCCTCTTTCTCCTTTCTTCAAAACAGGAAGTTTCACAAAAATATCGTGCGGGTGTTTTCGAGAGCGCACTGAAGGGGTCCTTTTTATTCTCAAAGGTGGGTTTTTGGCCAAAAATTTTCAGGGTGTGTGCAGTCGAGCCTCTCCGGACGCGTACCTTTTTTTCGGTCGGAAAAGCGCCAACTTCCATGGGGGCGAGGGCACATGCCCCCAGTGCCCCCTCGCCCTCTTTTCATCCGCTTCTGACTCCGTTTGACCGCGAGAAGTGTAGGGAGAGGTGGCACATAGGGCCCCCTCCCCCGCACCGCTATTTCGCAGTTTATTTGAGCAATTGTTCTGCAGGAATCGGCGTCGACAATGGCATTGTGGGTATCTTTTTTTTTGCATGTGTCACTTACATCTGACCCACTCATGGTATGTCATGATGCATGTGCTTGCTTTGCACGCGCAGTTTTCTTCTACTTCCGAAGTGTTCGGGTGCACATACATGTTCGGGTGCACACAGTGGATAGCGTGCATATTTACTGACACCATGCCTATCAATGGGCGAATATGACCAATGATCGTCATTAAGTGGCTATGCGTTTTGAAGAAAACAACTTATTCTCAATGATTATATGCCTCACCAGAACTAATATCAGTCCCCGGCAGACTTATCCTGCGTCCACGCCTGGTAAGCATGTGAGTTATGAGCTCGCAGATGCTCTGCACAATGGACCTATAACAGGTGATCTACCTCCAGTAGGATATCAACTCAATTGAATGCACAAAACGAAGGAATATAACTGTCATCATCGTCCTTCCAACACGTCGTCTGTAGCCGCTCATGTCATCATCGTCTTTCCGACAAATCGCCTGGTGCGGCCCTTATCTTTTGATATATACTTTTGAAATTGTCCAAGCCTTCCCACATTTTCCTTAATCAATCATACAGCTACATTGGTCTTCAGTGCCACAAATGTCATGAGTTTCGGCAGTCAGCTTTTTACTGCTTTTCGTACTGATCCTGCACGCGCCTCTGTCAGCTACCTTATCCACCAGGTAGCTGAGGCTTCCCCTACTGTGGAGGTTGCTGGGATTTCTCTAGAGGAGAGTGTTGATATTGAACGGAGGAGGGGTACTTCTGGTAGGTCAAAGGAGGGGAAGTGGCATGAGGTCAGTGGGTGGAGGATTTGGAGACGTGAGCCTAAGGAAAGGGTCAGTGAGTGGCAGGTGGCAGGTGGTAGGAGTGGCAGGAAGTCTAGTCGACCTGCTCAATAGGCAGGCATAGCAATATCGAATAGATTCCAGGCACTATCTTGCGCCCAGGATAGTAGTAGTGTGGAGACGGTATTGGTCGTAGGTGGTTCTCGTGTGCGACATTTAGATCGGGTATTTTGTAAAGGTAGGAGGGACAGGAGGTGCATCACCAGGCCTGGTGCAAAGGTCAAGGACCTGGTGCCAGTGGTGGCACAGGCCACCAGTGATCACCAGTTTAGTACAGTGGTAGTGCAGGTGGGGGTGAATAACATAGGTCCTGTTAGGGGTGAGGAGCTGCTGCAGGACTACAGGGCACTTCTGGCCACCCTAAAAGATAGCAATAGGAGAAGTCATTGAAACTGCAATTTTGCCTAGGGCTGGAGCCTCCCCTGAGTGGAGCTCTAGGGCACTGGCAGCCAATGTCATGGTAGGTAAGCTCTGCCATGAGTTAGGTTTCACCTTTGTTGATGAGTGATGCAGGTCTAATGGATCATGGGACCTCTATCATAGGGATGGCCTGCACTTCTCCGAGAAGGGGTTTCATGTGTTAGATAAAGTGTATGAACAAGTCCTTCAGGGAAACTAGGAAATGGGGTGGGAGGGATGAAATTGCATTGTCATCTCAGGGATATTCCAATAGTGTCATCCAAGGCAATACAACCTCAAAGTCAGCAAATAGGGACAGCAGTAGTTCAAGGAGGCAGAGTGGTAGTTAATCCAGTGGTAAAAGAACTCCTCAGCATGAAAAAGCCAAAGATGGTTACGGAGCATATGTTAAGTGTATGATGCTTAATGCTCAGTGTATCCGATCAAGATTTGATGAGTTCAAGTGTTATGTTGCTGAGTAGGAACCAGATTTTGTCTCCATTACGAAGGCATGGGTCAGTGAGGGGCATTATGAAGATAACTTGCAGAACTATGAGATCCAGGGATACAATATGTTTTCGTGCAATGGGGGTCCAGCAGTGAAAGGGGGTGGTGTAATGTTCTATATGAATAGCTTATTCAGTTTTCAACAAGTAGCAGGCGGGGATAAAAATGTGTCTTTTGAGTCCATTTGGCTTGATGTCGCTGTGGGAAAAGGCAACAGCATTACACTGAGGATAGGAGCGTTCTACCGTTCAGGAACCCTGCCACATTCTCGGCAACTGGAGCTTGATAAGGTGATTTGTGAGGAAATAAGTAGAAACATTCAGAGGAAGTGCCTTATTCTTGGTGACTTTAATCTAAAAGGATATGAAAATGTTGGTGTTGGCTCCCCATCATGCAAAATGTTTAGGAACTGCCTTGAAGAGGACCTGTTCTTACGCCAGTTTGTATCGGAACCTACCAGGCATGGCTCATTCTTGGACCTTGTACTCTCGGATTTAAGTGACTTGGTTCAAGACTTGACTGTAGGAGAAACTCTAGGAAGAAGTGACCATAACATAGTTAGATTCAAGGCACATGTATGGGAAGCTATTAAGGAAAATTTGGTAAAGGTTCTAAATTTCAACAGAGCAGACTGACTGCAAGAGAGCGGCTTTAAGTGTCATCAGATGGGAAGAAGAATTCTCCAATTTAAATGCCTGTGATATGTGGGAAAAGTTCAAACCTTACTTGAAGGAGATTCAGATTAGACATGTCCCTCAAAAGCAAACACGCAAATGAAGGGTAGGAAAGCCAGCAGGGCTATCACCAGACTTGATACAAGCAATTAAGGCTAAGAAAGCTGCATTTAGAGTGCTTAAGGAAGCTTCAAATATCGTAAATCTAAAGGCGTATCGAAAAGCTAGGGACACCGTGAAGCAAAAACACCAGAGCAGCAAAGTGAGGAAAAGAACTGGATTTAGCCAGGAATTGTAATGGGGACAGCAAAAAGTTCTTTAGTTTCTACAAACTAAGTAAAGTATCTAGCACAATTGGTCCACTGGAAGTAAACGGGACTACATTGGGTGAGGATAGTGAGATGGTTGAGGAGCTGAGCAAGCAGTTCAAATCAGTGTTTACATTGGAAGATATGACCAATCTGCCGACCGTACACCATAGTTCAGCGACATGTGAACGAATAAATGATGTTGGTTTCATCGATAGTGATGCGGTTTTCAAATAAAGCCAGGAAAATAAAGCCAAACAAGGCAGTAGGACCTGATTAAATTTATTCTACGGTATTGCGGGAAGCTGAAAAGGAACCGGCATTTCCACTTAGTATAATATTTTGTAGAACTGTTTCACAAAATGAAATTACAACAGATTGGACAAGGGCCTATTTTCAAGAAATGAGAAAGAGGGAAGGTTGAAAACTATAGGCCAGTAAGTCTCACATCCCTAGTCTGCAAGGTACTCCAGTCAATTATCAAGGATATACTATTTAGTTATCTGAAAGGAAACATATTGATTCAAGACACTCAACTTGGGCATAGGAAAGGGCGATCGCGTCTCACAAATCTCTTGGACTTTTTGAACTTCGCCACAGAACAATTTGATCAGGGAAATCAGGTTGATGTAGCATATCTTGACTTTAGTAAGGCCTCTGACAAGGCACCCCATAAACGGTTAATGATACAACTTCAGGCACATGGTATTGCAGGTAGCATCTTAAAATGGTTAGAATTGTGGCTTTTAGATAGACAATAAAGAGTAATGATAAATGATGCAAAGTCATCATGACAAAATGTTCTCAGTGGAGTCCCCCAGGGGTCAGAACTAGGGCCACTACTGTTCATTATATTTGTAGATGACATTAGAAGTTGTCTAAGCAGTAAGGTTTTGAAATTTGCGGTTGATTTGAAGGTCTTTAGGGCAATAACAGATCAAAATGGGCATATCTCGCTGCAAAAAAGACTTAGACGAACTTGTGAAGTGGTCCGAAGAATGGCAAATGCAATTTAATTTGGATAAGTACACAATCACGCATTTAGGTAAGCAGCATATGAAGGCTCCATACTTGATGGATGGCCAAGTGCTATCAGTGACTCAACAGGAAAAGGTTTAGGTGTTATTCTAAACACAAAATTGGGGGCATCAGAACAGACCAAGGAAGCCTGGAAGAAGGCACTGAGAATTCTGGGGGAAATAGATAGGAATGTATCATACAGAAGTGAGGAAGTCATCAGGAAGCATTACTGTGCACATGTCAGGCCACATTTGGAATACTGCATCCGAGCTTGGCCTCCTAGCTATGCAAAAGATTGTTGGCTTTTAGAGAGAGAATAGAAGAGGGCAACAAAAATGGTTAATGGTATAAGCAACCTGGCACATGAGGAAAGATTGAAAAAAATTTGATATGTTTTCACTTAGATATAGAAGGATGAGAGGAGATCTCATCGAGGTCCGTAAATTTCTCCACAGTCTGGAAAGGGGACATCTTGGGGAAATGTTTGAATTTAACAGAAATGATCCAATTAGAGGTCGTCGATTCAAAATTAAAGCTAACCACAGCAGAACAAGGTTAAGACAGTCTTTCTTCACCAACAGGATAGTAGAACACTGGAACCAGCTGCCAGAAAACATTGTAAGTAGCAGCACATTGAACATCTTTAAAAACAGCATAGACAATCATTGTAAGAATAGAGGGCTTGAATTTCAATATTACAGGGAGGGCTAATCGACGGATTTGGTGGGCAACTGGCTGAGTGTACAGAGTGCAACCACGAAGGGCCCTTGTGGCTCATAGTTCCACTAATCTTTTATGTCTTTATGTCTTTTATGTCTGCCAAGCATGGGAACTATGAACGTTCAAATAATGTAGGCAGTGATCTTCCAGCATGGCTGCCAACTCCGATGAAGAACGGTCGAATATTTTCGAAAAAGCCGACGGTGGAAGCCAGGCATGTTACGACCTCCCGAAAACTGAGGATATTCCCAGACATACATTCGAAACCACCCTCCTGGGATTAACCCTGACCAAAGTAGGATGTTTATAGCCAACATCCTACGCAATAAATTACCGGGCAAAAACACGTTTCAGGGCAACCACTCCAAGCGTTCAAGAGTCACGGATAGAAAATCACAGGGGTGCACTGTGTGCTCAGCCCTTCCGCAATAGGGCTAATGCGCACTTAAGCTCGAATACCCCACTAAAGGTGTGCGACAAATGCTGCCCTGAAAACACTACGAGTTACCGGGACGTACATAGTATCACGTCCGAAAACATTGTATTTTAATCGGGAAACAAGGATTCCTCTGTTGTGATTTTGAAGTCGTCTGGCTTGATTTGGCATGTGCTTACTTTGGCTATGTTCAGATATCTTCGATCTGGCAGAGATCACCCACAATAGACTGCGGCCAAACATTGCAGAACGGAAGCAGCATCGAAGAAAACGTCGGCCGGCTACAGCGATAACCAGCAGCAGTAGCAGCAACGCAAAAATGCCGGAGGATCATATCGCTGAGCGCCGCCGACGGTAGCCTTGGCGGTGACAGCCTGTAACTCAAAAGATGTCGATTCTCCTAACAAAATGTCCGTTACGTGGCGACATGATACATTGATCATGCGAGTAAGAGACATTCGAGTGTCGCACTCGGTGCTCATCACCATGGTCATGCGACCGAGAATAGGCCCCGAGAAGGCGTGCGTGCCCCCTCTGACCGCGTGTGAAGCTCTCGCATTGCATCTGGAAAAGGTGGTTAACGACGAACGTGGGAAATGGCGCACCGGGGAGGCACCCTCTCCAACGAGCAGCACTGTTCGCGACCGAAGCCGTGCGATCCATGCGGAAAGCAGCAGTCTCCAGCAGAATCCTCTGCCAAGCTTTTGTATTCGACAAGAATATAATGCAAAGATGACTGCCTCGTGATTGAGTATGCATAGAGAAGTAAAGCGAACTAAGCCAGACACGAAACGAGTAGCAATTCAATTAACATAAGTTCAGCTTCTCAGCAAGCAAATGACCACATACTTATGCACAAACATGCGTATCTTTCTATGTGTATGTGTATGTAGTGAGATTGCATGTGAGGTGGCACTGGTACTAGCCCCAGAATGCCGGCAGACGAGTCATCCAGTGCGGCGACCTCGTGACGGTACGGGCCGGTCGGATACGTGGTGTGGTAGGGCGTGTGCGGGATGGACCAATCAGTGATCGGGGCTGTCGGAAGCGCGGGAGCGGTGTCGAGTTGACCTGGGAGGGTGTGGGCTGTGCGGGGGCCAGTCTGGTTGCCGCCAATCGCTGAGGAATGCACGGTGCTGGCATCAAGGTTTTCTCTTCGTGAACTATAGTGTACTTGTACTTATTCAATGCATTGTCGACGAAAACCTTCACCTGTGCGCTGGTCTCTCGCTACTTCTAGGCACCCAGGAGCGACTGCCAAAAACACTTTCAAACTTTGTCTGTGTTTCGATTACACCCTTTCTAACGTATACGCCAACCTGTGACTTTGCAAGCGCCTGCACGTCAATACCTTGTACTGTGCCAAATTATTTAGCAATAAAAGATCAGAGTACTGACTCTGGCGACTTGTCCGCCATGCCAAAGTCACCGTAAACTGATGTCGGGTGCCTTCGATTGGATCTGTGTGCGATTTTCGTGCTTCGTCCAATACGGTGTTACGCTGCAGAGCAGAGCGGATATTTGTGTAATAAGTCGTAATGATTGGATCAACATTGATTCTGACGTTACGACGTCAAACCTAAAATGAGCGAACCGTCGCTTGTAACGCCCAATTTGTGTGTGAAGCTGTGAAGTTGATGCGATTTTAAATGTCAATTTTCGGCATAAAGCCAAGCTCAGGTTCTTTATTGAATCGAATTGCACTGAAGTATTATCTGGGAGAAGTACGGAATGATCTGATGTGTCGGATATTTCATTGGCCGTACAATTGGGAGAAGTGCGGAATGATCTCATGTGCCGGGTGTTTCAATGGGTGAGCGATTGGGGAAAGCACAAAATGAATTGTACTTCAGTCGGCCGAGTTTCAGTTTTGCCATTATGGTCAGTCGATCAGCTTGTTCTATGTCTTCCAGCTTAACAAGAGTGCGCAGCTTATTAATTATTAAAGCGTACAGCAAGGGAGATAAAGGTTGTCTCGTGGTGTTTCCCATGCAACACCATTGCGATATAATATTGGGAATTCCTGCTGATTAATGCATCCATTGCGATCTGACCGGAAAGCAGGAGTCAATGCAATTCATCGCTCTGTGTTCGATGTTGGACAAGTGTTGGCCTGCGCAAAGACAAGACACGGTTATCTCTGGTCAGTTTGTGGGACCAATGCAGCCTCTTCCTGAAGCCTATCCGAATAACGGTGGGAGCGACATTGCGCAGCCATTTGAACCTTGCTTCGCACGACACTGTGAACCAATGGTATGTTTGGCTTGTTACACTTTATGGGAAAACTGTCCTACTACATATATCTCCTACACTTATTGCCAGATGTTATGTCAGTTCGGCAGAGTATTTGTGAAGATACATGACATGTACTTACTCGACCGAGTGCATGCACTTTGCGACATTGTAGATTATATCATACGTTGCACTCTTCCATATGTTACGTTCAAGTTTGACAAAGGTGGTCAGTCATACCGGTACGGCTCTGCTAAATCTCCCACGTTTCGTGGAATACATCGTGCCGCAAAAGCTTTCTTTAAGACACCACTTCGTTTCAAATTATCAACGATTGTCCTTCATCACATTTCGCAATGTTAGACACAATCATCGTGTCATCACCCATACACTTTGCAAAAGATCAGCAATGTTTGGGATTGGTTCTAGGACAAAACGGTGAAAGACAACAGTCAAAGAACATCCAGTCAATATTCCATTCGACTTTTGTCCGTTTGATATTGGTCCTTGCTTGGCTTTTGCCAGTTGTCTTATTCCCCTTGTAACATTCTAGATTTGATTTTTTTCCTTTTGACGTCTTTCCCTATCACTTTTAGTTTCTTGTCCTGCCTTTGATTTCTTGTCCTGTTTTATTTTTTGTCCTTTTTAATCTATGATTTTTGTCCTGTTCTGTTTGACTGGCAGTCATCTATGCTTTGTCCACATGACGTATTAAAACGTTTCCCATGGTGACTTTTTATCGCCTGGATTTTACTTTTTGACATTTTGTCCGTACACCCTGCAACTTTATGCTCTCCGTCTCATATTTGGATGCATTTGAACGTGGCATATTGTTTAAAAGCACGTTCGTCCTTGAAATTCTGTATTTGTGGGAAAGGGGTTCGCTTCTTCCTTCGGAAGGCAGCCCCATTGCAAGACATTGGCGGCGGGGCAAGCACCGTCAGACGTCAGCGGGTGACGACCACAGCTCACCGTCAGACGACGATGGCGACCACAGCTCACTGTCAGCGGGTGACGGCCACAGCTCACCGTCAGACGTCAGCGGGTGACGACCACAGCTCACCGTCAGACGACGATGGCGACCACAGCTCACCGTCAGCGGATAGCGACCACAGCTCACCGTCAGGGGATGGCGACCACAGCTCACCGTCAGCGGGTGACGACCACAGCTCACCGTTAGCGGATGGCGACCACAGCTCACCGTCAGACGTCAGCGGGTGACGACCACAGCTCACCGTCAGCGGATGGTGACCACAGCTCACCGTCAGCGGATGGCGACCACAGCTCACCGTCAGCTGATGGCGACCACAGCTAACCGTCAGCGGATGGCGACCACAGCTCACCGTCAGCGGATGGCGACCACAGCTCACCGTCAGATGGCGCCCGATGGTGGCGGCACAGACACCGTTGACGTTTGGTCTCTGATGGCCGCCTTCGTCAGTCTGGAAGCAATCGACGGCAGAGTCCGTGCCAATGTGTGAATTTTCCGGCGCGGCAATCGTCGGCGTCAGCGGAAAAGAAACGCTTCAGGCCATCCCGGCCGGCTGCCCTGCGA
Source organism: Imbricaverruca yamaguchii (assembly GCA_034440575.1). Taxonomy (NCBI): domain Eukaryota; kingdom Metazoa; phylum Arthropoda; class Thecostraca; family Neoverrucidae; genus Imbricaverruca; species Imbricaverruca yamaguchii. Next base: position 1,169,165 of record JAOTOL010001521.1, read on the forward strand.
CTTAATCACGTGGTTCCGGTCACAAGCCGACTGCCGCGAGAAATAGCACTCGGGTGTTCTGCACACTGCCGCACTATAGCCAGACGAGATTACGCCGGCCCCCACAGACGCGCTTATTTTCACCCCGCTGGTGGCAGACAAAACCGAGTCGAGTGTGATTTGGCCGGTGGTAGACTGGCCGGCAAACCGTCTGGGTCCTGGAAGCTGGCAGGTGTCTGGCAAGTCGCATCTCTCTTGCACGCTGGTTTGATAGATGGCACAGCCTGCCTGCAGCGCATTGGTTACCCAGGCTGGTGATCCACAATCTAACGTCACTGACGACTATGACACACCCTGACTGGTTTTGAGATATGCATTACACTGACATCATAGTTTTGTTGACGTGATTGTTCTGCTGATGTCATAATTCTGCTGACGTGATTGTTCTGTTCACGTCATAGTTCTGCTCACGTGATTGTTCTGCTGACGGGATAGTTATGCGGAAGCCGTCCACATCGAATGGGTGCAGCTCAGGGGAGAATTAAATTTGATTCGACGATGAGGTGTGTCGTCAGCGCTGAGTATGGCTGTACGCCATTTCCGAGTTGGACCGTTTACGTTGTCCACATGCCAAGTGCAATCGGAAATACTGTTTCAAAATATATTATCAGTGTCGAAAATGTTTTTCCTGAAGCGCGACTGGAAATCGTTTTTGTTTCAAGGTCAGACGGTCAGATAACAGTTCCATTTGAACCACTTTATATGTGGGACTATTGTGTGCCATATGTACCCACATATTGAGTCGGTAGGTACCTATCTACGTACCTGTCTTGGTAAGAATGAAGCTACCGGTAGATGGGTTGCTGAAGGTGGTCATATATAAGGTATCCACGAGCTCATTGCTAACTGTGTGATTGCAATACTCTGAATTGCACATATTCTTTTATAACTATAATTCCATATAAAAATAATTTGAATCCAGCTAAAGCTACCTTTGCATGAGTTTGACATTAAAGGTACCTGCGAGAGTATGCAGGACACTATAGTTGCTGATAAGCGACATCATGTCCTTTTCAGATAATTAAAAAATAACATCATCAGCTGACGCCAACATTTTACTGTGGACGTGTGTGGCTGCAAGATCAACGAAAGTATCACCATGTTATTCGATTTTGGATCCCACAGGAAAATTTTGGAGACAATCCGTTATTAAATCCGTGTCCGTATATATTTGCAAACTCTATCCAACCCGCTCCGTTATCCGTGCCAAACTGATATACGTACGGATATCTAATCCGTGTCGTATTCACTGAGAAGAGTACCCAAGGTGTGCCCGAACTGTGCTCTGAACGACAGTGTGACAGTTGAATTGCGCTATAAGTGCATCAGCTGTACAGCTTTACGGAAGGCGAACGGCTCCAGCCTGAAAATAGTCAGATCAGACAGGGAACAATCGAGTTCAATCGCACCGTGTTGTGACGGTAGCGACGACGACGACGACGGAAAGGTGAGCTCTTGGTAGTCTCCAGGAATGCTGCGAACACGTCAAAGACCAATGTATCGCTGGTCACAGTATGGTTTTTCGACAATTTGATCCCAAAAAGACACTAGAACACCGTAGCAGAATACCAATGGAAGCGTGCGTATTAGTGATACTATAATGAGCTACAGGTTTGAAACGTTTTCTTTGCATCATTTCACATGACATTTTGTCTATCGTGTTGCACTGAGGAAAGTGCCGCCGAAGGGCTGCCCGTCGCTGCTATCGCAACTCAATTGAGGCGCAGCTCTAGACCACAAAGTGTTTTGTTTGTTCAGCGAATTGGGCTGGTACCCTAGACATTTGCATCGATTTCCTTTCATTGCTTGTCTGTCTTCTTGGTCCGCTTTCTGTGTGTCTGTGTGGGTATATACAAACACACACACACACACACATATATATATATATATATATATATATATATATATATATGTGTGTGTGTGTATATATATGCATATATATGTATGTGTATATATGCATATATATATGCATATATAAATAAATATATATATATATATATATATATATATATACATGTGGGTGTGCGTGTGTTTGAGCTAACCTGAGCCCGCCAATCTCATGAACTGATAAACATGAACTGAGGCCGCCGCAGGGCGGTCTGGCTCCCCGGACACTGTCCCGTGGACTACGGAGCACAATCATACCGCGGACACGTGGACTATGGGGAAGGCCTGTTGTTTTATGTACTTCTGGAAGAGGGGGAAAATTCCTGGCAATGTTGACCTTGCCAGCCCCCTCCCCTATAATTTTAACTTTTAATATGGGAACCCCATGGAGTTTCATTCCCCAATCCATCTAGGATTAAGCATTGTCTTAATGTGTTCTGCCCTTCCCGCAAATAATTTTCTGAAATCAGCAGCCTTAGTACCGGGCACTGTCTGACTGCGGGCGTGACGGCCGGCACGAGGAGGTAGGCGGGACCGCGTAGTGGCCGCCTTGCGGGGCCAGCACGGAACCACCTGTGTGGACTCGCTGGGCGCCGGTGGCACAGTCTTACCGAACAGGTCTTGGCAACAGGCTGAAATCAATGCGCCATCGACCAACCATCGTGACGACCGTGGCCATACCGGCCGTGATGGCCGCTGCCGAGGGGTGGTGGTGGGGGGTGGGGGGAGGTGGTCGGCTGGCACCGGCGCCGGCGTTCGTCTTACACCGTCGCGCAGTTGCCTGTTGACGCCCCCGACGGGTAAGCGGTGCCAAGCCACACAGTACGCGAATGTTGGTCCAGAACACAGCCACCGAAATGGAAAGCCCAGCTGGTGTGTCCTGCTGTGGAAGGTGGAGGTGGGGGGAGCGAGGGCAGGACGGATGCAGGTACACTCGGTACACCGGATCGTTCTGCTCGTGGTCGGCTTTGTCCGACGCTAAGTTTCACGAACGGAGCACAAAATGATTGATTGCAGTTAGCGGAACGGAGATACATCCAATGCATTGATTGTAATTATGTCGGTTTTGCGATGATGATGGTAATCACGAATGAAAACTAATTTCCTTGGAGAGCGGCAAGGAATAAAAGAGCCTATGATGCCTAAACTTTGCTTTGACATGCTACACCGACTCTAAATTGATGGCGTAATTGCAAAATGTCCCGATATTTGACATGCTATTTGGAACCAAGCAGCCGCCATCAGCGCCTCCATGGCTTGTTGTGATGATGCTGTCAAACACTGACCTGGTGGTAAACAAATAATGGCTTTCCTACGAGAAATGACGGGAGAGGAAAACACAGTAAATTCAGTCATGTCGCGTGGTCGGCATCGATCAGGCTGGGGGCAATGAGGTGCGGAACTTCAACCAATCCAGATATTCATGTTGCAGGCCATTTAGGACGCATATGTGCTAAGCATGTGCACGGAAGTGTGGTACAGCTCCGACGACTAAACACCACCTGCTCACTGGGAGGTGGATGAAAGAACACGCGCCCTGGAGGGGGCGAAATCCACCCACCACTCCGGTATTTGTGCATAACTCCAGATTTTACCGGTTGATGAATGCCATTTCTTGTGTACCTGCTTAGAAATGATCGACACTTTGTTTAAAGGAAGGCAAATGGAAATCGGCGAAACCTTTTTGAGGTAGGGGCAGCTAAAGTTTAAAAAAAGTCGCAGCGCCGGACTATAAAAATCCGCGCTGATTCGCTTCCAGTATATTGGCGAAAGGGAAGTGTTCTTAGAAAAACTAGTGACTTGTTTGATGCATGTTGTTATGCTTCTCAAAATATAGTGTCAAAATCATGTTAGGTCACCGAGGTCAATTAAGGTCAAGTTCATGACAGGTTAATGGAACCAAACTTGGTCAACTGAAATGATGTCATACATGCAAATGACGGTCATGCGATTGAAGTTACTTTGCATGTTACTCCCTAAACATCCTGTAAACTACCGTTTGTCATTGTGTACCTAACCCTTTTCATACTTTGTTCATGTACTTCACTCCTTTCTTTGCGAAGCCGATTGCGCCGAGCTGCCCGACGGAGTAGTCGGGCGGGCGGCCCGGTTCCGGTAGCTGGAGCAGGTAATGACCCGATAAAGTGCTGCTATTAAGGTGACCTGAGGTCAAATGCCTGGTCTAGCATCTGCATTGCATCATCAGTAATGGCCAAAACATCATTGATGGCAACTTTTGGGCACTTAAATACAATTACAGCGATCGATAACAATGACAAGCCAAGCCACGCAAAACCAGAAAATTGATATTTTGACCTCATTTGACCTTGAAAATATGGACATAAGGCCATGAAATTTTCACACAATAGAGTTCACTACCGTACCCATCGACCCTGCGAATTTCGTTTCTTCAGCTGTAATAGGAGCCAAGATCATAGGGGGGGAATCCCCCTCCAGTGCGCGTAATTTTTGGAGGCACTTCAGGGCGCGTGTTAATGAAACTTCCATTAATGAAACATCCAGAGGTCCTGTAGCATGGGGTGTGAAAAGCCGAATTAAACACGGATAGTTGAGTGATATATATATATATATATATATATATATATATATATATATATATATATATATATATATATATATATATATATTATGGGTCGGTTTAGGTCATTGGCTACCCAAAATGGAAAGAGTAATTTGAGCATGTGTTCGGAAATGGAATTTAACTTCGGAATTGATCAAGAAATATTTTCTTCATCGAAGGCGGATGGGGAGGAGACGCTTTAAAGCAAACTATGCTGCATGTATTTTGTCAAATGACGTTGTTCGTACCCGTTTGTTTCGTGGTTTTAAAATCTTGTGTGAATACTTTTGGATCAATGATCTAACCTTATGGAAGGAGTTTTATCTAGGTTAACAAGCTAACCCTTTGCAGTTAACTTGCTAACCTAGATAAGTCTTGCAACATGAATAGAATGGGAGGCCTTTACGCCCCTTGCATCTTTGCAATGGACCGATTTTGTTGGCCACAACGGAATGGCAACTCATAGCTCAGTGATTTGTACGGAAGGTGACTTATTTTGTTGATTTACACGCCACTAAAAAGGTCACAGATCCAGGCAAATATGAGTAGTTTGCCTTTCCAACATATGGACATTTTTGCGCGATTGACAAACGGAGGAACACATTTCGTTCTTGAAAGACATGCTTATCAGCAGAAAGTGATGTTGAAAGATACGTTTTGAAAACATGTCTGTATTAGTACGACTAGGCACTGCAGGCATGATGGATGGCAGGACCTATCGACGACGCATGACTCATGATAAAAGCAATCCGAGGGGGTGTAAGGAACACTCAATTAGGGGTCGCCCAATATAACGGAGGAATTCCATAGGATTCTGCGTTCAAATTAGAACAAATTCGGGCAGCAGGAAATGGACCAGCAAGAGCATGAGGTGAACACCGTGATATTGGTCATAAGCTGGCATTCAGTCCCACTCGGGTGTGCAGCTTCCTCCAGAGTCAGAGCTGAATATCGAGGAGCAGGGAAAAATTGGCTGCTAGTGTGCTGCTAGATAAAGCGGAATTGTTGAGGCTCAGCTGAACATTAGTGGTGATTAAGTCCCCAAAGAGACAGACAACTTGTAATGTTTCCGACCGCATTTGAAGGACTTGAAATCCTCAAATATCCTTCTGAGCCTGCCAAGTGATTTTATATTTTAGCATGGAATACTGAAGAGCGCCATCTTAGTGGTTACAAACTCAAGATTACGAGCTTACGTCCGCAGTCGCGTTTTTTTTCAAAGTTTCTATGTCGTATGCACTACCATAATTTGTCATCCAGCACCTTGACTACACTTACTGTGTAATGCGATATGATAAGCACGGGAAACAACGCTATCAGAAACTACTAGTGCAGCGTTCTGCGGATTTGACTTTTCTGCTGCGCTGCGCCTGCGATTGTGCGGCTCGCCGGGCCGTCGCCTGACCTGTGGCGGTCTCCGTGCATGTCGGCAGGGACGACCCACTACCATGGCCAGGATCCCCGGCCCGGCTCGCTGGCCACCAACCCGTTCGCGGCGTGCCCGTCTTGGGGACCACGGTGGCGGCATCTGAGACTGTCCTTGATACCGCATCTGAGACCGCCCCTGAACCCGGCCCTGAGCCCGCCCCTGAGCCCGCCCCTAAGTCCGTCCATGAGCCCGCCCCTGAGCCCGCACCTGGGCCCGCCCCTGGGCCCGCCCCTAAGCCCGTCCCTGAGCCCGACTCTCGAAAGCCCGCCCCTGAGCTCACCACTGAGTCTACCCCTGAGCCCGCCCCTGAGTCCCCCGGCCGCCGGGCCGTGAGAGACCGCCGTCGGTGCCGCTCCAGCTGAGAAGCAAGTAGGGGCAGCACGAGGTGGAGATGGGATCGGCCCGGCGACCCGATGATTGGTCACCGAAATGTCCAGCCGTATGTAAACAAGCCGCCAAAACTTCGGCACGACCTTCACGAGGAATACCAGTTAAGCGTGCTAGTGCTGAGCGAGCTCTGGGTAACTCCACATGGTCTCATCGAGTCTTCTCATTGGGAGTGGATATAATCTGCTGAGCGCAGGCTGCCCTCACAACAGGACAGACGTCACAGAGGTCGCGACGGCGTTAGCGTGCTGGTAAGAGACAGTTTTACAGAGACGCTAATTTTACAGGTCTTCAACCGCAACTAAACTCGCAAGCCAAGAAATAATACGGTGTAATATATACTACATTCAGCGGTGATGACATTTTTTGTCGGCGTTCATTCACCGCCACCCGACGAACAGCGCTAGGCAGACGACCGTCGATGTTGACGGTGTGGAGGGGGGCGGGGATGGCCGAGTGGTTAAGGTGTCGGCCTATGGGTACCAAAGTTCCCGGGTTCGACTCTAGCGCCACTCAGGACATTTCCCAATCCCGCGGCCCACCGGCGAAAGTGTGGGCGGCGCCATTAGCCGTGAATGTGCATAAAGTGTGTCGTGAACCACCCAATAAACCGACGGTGTGGAGGCTCAGCTCCAGCAAATGACCGCCGGGTACCCAGTAGCCGCTGGCATTCTGGCAGGCGATCTGGGCTGAAGGGCCCAGAGGGAGGCAATCCTTGGCACCCGGCTGCTCTATCTACTCGCAACCTATCAGCTTACCGCGGTCAACGCCGACTGGGCCGCCATGCCGACAATCCCACTCACCGGCACGTTCCGTGGCCAAATGACCTCTTGACCTCTTGGGGGCGAGACGGCCGGAAGCTGTAGTCCGTGGTGGCGTAACTAGATGTCACTACGGCGCGCCATCTGCCCACACCACATTTGCACGCCGCCAGGTGGCAGTGGTGCACCGGGGTGGTGCAGTGTGGTGGTACAGTGGGATGGGCGCCTGGTGCTGTCGCGCACCTGGAGAGGCGTATTTGTGGCCGACCTCCAGCTGCCAAATGAGTCGTGTTTCTTGAGGCGTTCATTCCCTGTCTGCCGGACACCGCTGCCCCAGCCGCTGCTCCACTCCGGGGTGTGCCACTGCCGCCGCCCGGCGCGCTACGGGCGCCACTTCTGCTTACCAAGAGCCCAGCCGAGTGCATGGCAGCGAAGAGGTGGTGCCGGGCGGAGGGAACTAATGACTACGTTTGTTTGATGCGCGAGTTGAAAAGTCGCCTTTGCGTGTGGAACGATACGATAATAAATGCTAATGATGACACCTACTTCAAGCTTCGATGCAATGTGCATTCGCTTCTCGTATCGTATTTTTGACGTTCACGAATGAATTGTACCTCAGTTGGAGTCAATATAATGTAAAATCATACAATACACTTGGTAAAATGTAAAAGTCGGAGCCAAATTCCGGACTCCATTTCCGAGCTCTGACATCGTAAATTTCCACGGATTCCCAATCTTCACACAAGTGCTCACACACCACGAAACGTTGGCGGTCTTGGTTGGTTGTGAGGGCACCCTGGGGACTGACTACATTACAGCTATGAAAGTGCTTTGGTATTTTTAGGGACCTATTCGCGATCAAGTTAACTGGAATTTGCATAGCCCATGTATAATATTACTCTCGGGACCCGTTGTATTTTGGCTGGCCGGACGTTTTTCAATCTTGTGATGTACTTGACGTGAGTCGTGTTGATCCGCGGCAGTGGCGACCGACTGTCGCTGTTGTAGAATATAGGACTGCTACATAGTCTTACTAACATGCACATAAGGATATGGTGGCAGTCAGGGTATCCTAGACAGAGTGAAATATATTTATCCTGGTCTATCCCATCAGTTTCCCGTTCAACATTTAACTAGCAGTTATTAGAATAGACAGAGGACATGTGGCACCCCGCCCGGTCAGGGCACAGTCGTAAGATGGAAGTGACAGCTAACATTATGCTACAAATATAGCGAAAAGCAACTTCTTCATGGGGAACATGTGCAGAGGGAAGTCCTTCTTGCATCGCATGTTTTGGCCCGGGCATGCGGCCTCGATGCTAAGCATGTTCCTCACAAGTTGCATCGATATATTCAAAGTCGGCCCGATGCCGCCGTTGTTATCCTGCTGTTGACAGAGTAAGAGTTCGGCACTGATATTCATGTCTTTGAGACTGGTGCAAGCTGACGTGAGTCAATGGGCTATGCACCAACATACCATGCACCTACGCACCAACACTAGTCGTCTAGTATCACATTTTAAAGCGAGATATGTATACACAGCGCATAGTTGGATAGAATCAAGGGCCTATTTGAAAGTTGTTTTCAGGTTTTGACGTTGGTGCACGGCATGCGAAGGTTGATTATTAATTATAGTAATATGCTATTTTAGAACGCGAAGACCGATAGCCTTGTGTTGTGTTTCTTTTTGATAAGTTTTAGACATGAGGCATTCCATGGTAATTCCACCGGTGGGTGCCGTCCGGCGGGTGCCGTCCGGTGGGTCCCGTCAGGTGAGTGCCGTCCGGTGGGTGCCGTCCGGTGGGTGCCGTCCGGTGGGTGCCGTCCGGTGGGTGCCGTCCGGTGGGTGCCGTCCGGTGGGTGCCGTCCGGTGGGTGCCGTCCGGTGGGTGCCGTCCGACCTTTTTGAAAATGTTCTTGAAAAGTTGTGTACTGGGGCTTCCCAGGGCGAACAATTCATTTATGATGAAAAAAATCAAATACAAATTTCCCATGATACAGTCTCGGCAAATTTGCCAAGGTCATTGAGGAGGCCTAAATTTGGCGATCCATAACTTCGAAGCTAAGAGAGCTAGTTCATCGAACTTTTATTTTGTTGAATTGGGATGAATCAACGAATAATTTGGCTATCTCGAATTTTCGATTTTCAATTTATTAAGTCACGTGACTTAGTGACCTATATTTTGCGGCGTGACCTTGACCTATTGGCTGCTGAAATTATAACATTCGTCTGATTACGATTTGAGCCCCATTCAGGCCATTTCAAATAAATCAAAAAGCGTGGGGTTCGACATGTAAAAAGTACATTTGGGCATCACAATGCAGACACAACACTCTGGTTGGGCCCCCTGTCCGTCGATAACTTCGCATCTATTTGGCATACGGTTTCGAAATAGTCCAGAGTGGCTCCCGACGACGAAACCTATCGGCTGGTTCCTGTTATATTGCCATCAGGTCATAAGGTGACATTGACATTAGGTGTTCAAGATCATTGGATCTGCGGTCACGAATTTATTTTTGGCAAAAACTTAATCTTGTCTTCTGAAAGGACGTGGATACGCATTATTTTCTGACTCACAGGGCAGAACCTGTGGTGCTTTCTTGTTCCCTTGATCGTCACGGCTTTGGTGAAGCGGCCATTCAGCTCCTGCTCAGCCTTCTGCACTTCCTCTTTTGTGACATACAAAAACTTGATCTTTGTCACAAGCTGCCCGGCGAGAAATCGGTACATCTCCTCTGGTGTGAGGATTTGATCTTTTACCGGGCGCCGCAGGCTCTCGAGGTACGTGGCTCGTTTCACGGTGCCGCCTATACCATCGCACGCTCCCTTCCCGTGGAACGTGGCGAAAAAGTGCCACTCACAAGTCACGCAGGTGAAGTCGATGTCATGATAGCACACATTCGCGAAGCTGTACTTGTTTTTGTATTGTGCAGCGCATCCGTCCGTGAAGTAATGCATTTTCATGAGCCCGGGAACCTCTTCCTTTACTGCTGGTACCAGTTGGGGCAGGAAGGCGTGCACAGTGCTAGTTGTATGCTTTGTGGCGTCATATATCACGCAGAAGCTCTGATGTCGCTGCTCTCCGTCTTGGCGCCAGTACACCACGAACGGGTGCACGGTGCTCTGCGCTGTGTCCCAGTGAAAACCTTGGGCGGCATCCTGCACCACGAATGAGAAGTTTTCGGCAAAGTCTCCTTGGACAATAACTTCGCCATCTTTAGCGGTCTCCTTCAGATGCTTGAAGTGCGTTGACTGTGCCTTCGCCTCGAAGTGATGACCTGTCAGCTTCACTATGGCGGAGCTCAGTCTCTCGATGCACTCGCCCCGGCTTGCGACGATTTCTTGGAGCGTGCAGCGGTCAGTGCTGTCCCACCGCTTGTAGTGGACCTCCTCTTCACTGTCAACGTCGGCATTGTCTCGCTCTTCGATTAGTATGTTCAACATGTTCATCGCACCTTCCTCGCCGAGACACTCGTCGCACTCACCCACCATGCAGTCACGATTCTCTGAATCACACACAGCAGTGTCGATGGCAAAGTTATTAGGGGAAAAGTTATAGCCATAAATGTGTTCGTGAACTCAGATGAATTTGAACGCCCAATGTCATGTGATCTTGTGACCTGATGTCAGTGTAGCAGAAACCAACTGACAGGTTTCGTCATCAGGAGTCACTCTGGACCATTTCGACACCGCATGCCACCTAGATGCGATGTTATCGGCGGGCAGGGGTCCCAAACAGCGTGCTGTGTCAACATTGCGAGCCACAAAAGTGCTTTTTGTAGGTCCAACCCCACGTTTTTTATTTATATATATGAAAAGGCATGAAAGGGGCTCAAATACTCATCACACAAAAGTTTTAATTTCAGCATCCAAAAGGTCCAGGTCACGACACAAAACTAGATGACGTGGTCATGTGACCCATTAAATTGAAAATCGAACATCCGAGATCGTCAACTTGTTCTTTGATTTATCCCAATTCAACAAAAATAAAGTTCAATGAAATAGCTCTGAAATACCTTCAAATGAAATACCTTGGAGTTATAGATCGTCAAAGTTAGGCCACGTCACTGACTGTGAAATTTGAAATCTTGGAAAATATTTTAGGGGGAATATTTTGTTCACCATAAATGAATTGCTCGCCCTTGAAACCCCCGGTACACAACCTTTCAAGAAAATAAAAAATTGTCGGACGGCAAATTGGAAAACTTTCGGTTGAGTTGCTGTGGAATGCCTCACATGTATGCTTCAATGTGCTTTTTTGGCGTACTCGCAGACGAAACCTCCCAGGTAGCTTTGCCACCGGATTGTGTAAGCCTGGGAATGGCGGAGCATTACTAATTCAAGTGGTAACATTGTGGAAGAAGTTGGGTCTGCGTTCCATCTTCACGGGTTTGATCTAAAATTCCGGCTAAAACTGCATACGGGAAGCTACATCAGATGGGCTCGAAACTCCGAAGTTTGCGTTTGCATACGAAGTTTGCGTGCTGACCACGCAACTCGATGTAGCCAACACCTCAGTATCGACGTGAGGGTCTGTTCTAGTCCCACTCGACGTCACACATTTCAGCTCTCAGACTCTGATGGAGACTGCTCGGAGCCTTTGCATTGTTGGCAAGGGGAGGGTGACCGAGGTCGGGCGGGAAAGCAGAAGTTAACTAAGTTTGGAAGTTCTGTGCCGAATTGCGGAGGACTGATGAGATTATTGAATGTCGAGGTGAATGGCGGTGGCGCGAGATGAGCACACGCTGTCAGACACCGACCGTCATATGTCGGCGGCACCCACAACGGAAATCCAATCAGAGTGACGAGAAATGGCGCAAACAGCTCTGGTATTGATAATTGCATCTTCAAAAACAATTTCTATGCTGAATTTCCTATGCAATTCCGATGCATTCGACTCAGAATCGCTCATGAAGCCACGAAGTTCGGGCGTAGTAATTTTCTTCTGTTTTATTGCCTGTCGAGATCCAGTTTCAAACGTCACTTAACCCACGAGAGGCACAATGGCGGGGGGGGGGGGCATTTTTGCACTGTGCCAGAACCGTTGCCATGAATGACATTTGAATGAGCTACCACGCTACGGTTTGGGGAAAACGAGTTGACGCGCATAAAGTCGTCATAACTCGCAAGTCGTGTCAATATGTCATGCAGTCGTGTGTCGGTGTCGGCATTTTGCCGCTGATAGCCAGGCTCCCGCAGGGGCGCAATGGATGAATGGGCGCGATGGAGAGTACACTTAGACCTTGGTTATTGTGTCTTCAGGTGGGCCGGATCAGTCGGACGCGCCCACGTTCTGATTTAGTCGCGTAGCCAGGACTTTTTATTTATTGATGGGACCAAAAAAATGTCATGATAAGGAACACTCAACGGTCGAAGCACGCCGAAAACCATTGGATTTTGGTGGTAAAAATGTAACAATCTCAAGATTTTTTATTTCGTCGAGTGTATCTTTAGTTCCTGAGTGGGCTCCCCTCCCCTTAACTACGCCTCTGGTCTGATTCAAGGTGATGTTAGGCCAATCGTGTGCATGCTTTGCATGCTTGATTTTCTTATGCATTGTAGGTGTGTGGTTGCACTTAACAACGTGATCATTTGTTAACCTACGCCTATCAATGACACAGCACGTGATAAAAAGTCATCCATGATGTTTTTGGGTGTAGCCTGGGTCATGATGCATTTGCAAAATTCTGAATATTTCCTGTTTCACTTTTCAGAACAACAATGGTCTCTGTTGAATTAAGCACCGAAAAGTACTCCTGAGTGATCCAGGGCCGTTAGGCTGGGGTGAGGACCAGGCGAAGGACATTCATGCGTGGTATGAATGTCCTTCTAGCTAAGTTGTATATTTGAAGTTTTTTGTTACATATACGACTAATGACACCGACTGCTCGATCCAGCGCGCACTTTGACTGACAGTGGAACCAAGTGCAGCAGGTCTACGGAAATGCGTAGTAGCCTATATGACTTCATTTGACCTAACTTGATTGAATTACGTGTGGCATGTGCAAATGGCAACTCTTGGCAGTTGAGCTCTTGGCTCTTTCATGAGTATCCACAAATATGAACCGAACAGCTTTCGAGCATATGTTCCGGAGTGGAAGACATGTTCCAGAAACATTCGAGCTCTTTTCACTTGATCTGACCTGTCACGTCATCGTTGACTTCGAAGTCAACACGACATCTGACTCGACGAATTTTGTTTGGAAGTTGAACTTAAATTCACTTTGATCCGTCTGTTGACTCCGGATGCGC